>CM024700.1:22517344-23267344 GCA_014182845.1 Corymbia calophylla | reverse complement strand
GGAGGAAGAGTAACACATATGATGGACTTTAGATTGTCAGAAGCACAAGTTAGATAGGACTCCAAATTCCAAAAGGAGGAGGAAGAGTAACACATATGATGTTTCCAGCGCCTGCAAAGCCATTAAAAAAAAGATTAAATTCAAGACTAGTCAATAACAAGTGGCTCTGTGACCTCAGATGTCCCATCACCGGTAGACCCCTACTCTATAGGAGTCGTGGTTGCCGTCCTAAATGGCATGCCTAACTTGGAACAAAATCTTTACAACAAAGCTGTAAACCAACCATGTCTTAATGCCACTTGGAGAGAAGCTTTCATCATTTCTCTACCTGAAAGGAAACGTGGACTTCTGGAATCTCTTTAAAGAGATTTTGAGAAATATATTTAGCTTGATTTCACTCTATGACTTATGTATTTAAGAATCTTTGTTTTTTTGTTTTTTTTTCTAATGCAACTATGAAAACTTTGTGGCTATTGTTGATTGTTATTGGATTCCTTACTTATATGGTGTGTTTATGTTCTTATTTTGTGTGATGTTATAGGTAATATGAAGGGAGGTGAAAGTAGTGTCCATAGTGATCAAGTATCAGCAATTGAATCAGTTGAACTCAACTTTGATGATTTTGATATCGATATACTGATAGCATGGCTATGCATTATTGCGGTGGATATGTCTATATACACGAGAGAACCTATCAGGGATATCATATTGTCAGGACCCGAATGGATGAGAGAGGTTCTTCATAGACATTCAGATAAGTATATGAAGCTTTTAGAATGGAGAGACACGTCTTTCTTAACCTTTGTGATTTGATGAAGGCAAGAGGTTGGTTAGCATATAGTCGATATTTAAGAGTAGATGAACAAATTGGAATATTTTTATCTATGATTTGTCACAAAAACTCAAATAGAAATTTATGTGAGAGATTCCAACATTCGGGACAAACGATCAACAAGTACTTCACTATAGTGTTGAAAGCAATTTTCAAACTAGCAGAAGAGATTATCATACCATCTTCCTTTGATATTGTCCCAAATGAAATTCTTATAGATTCCAACCATAAGCTTTACTTCAAGGTAATATTTTCATACATTTCTTTACACCATTAGTTTCATTTTATTGATAATCTTGTATAATACTAGTCTTTGATAAAATGACAAGGTTGCGTAGGCGCTATTGATGGTACCAATGTTCATGCTTCTGTACCTATGTCGAAGCAAATACCATTTAAAGGCAAAAAAGGAATTACCACTCAAAATGTTTTATGTGCATGTTCATTTGATATGAAATTTACTTTTGTATATGCTGGTTGGGAAGGATCTGCCAACGATTGTTGGGTTCTATCAGCAGCACTTGAGACTTCTCGCTTGGAATTTCCTCGACCACCACCAGGTATTTACTTGTTCTATAAGGAGTACTTTCTTTATGATTGCATCCCTTTTGCAAATCATGACCAATATATGAATACCTTGTTATAGGCAAATACTACGTGGCAAATTCTGGTTATGCATTAGCTCCGGGATTCTTAATTCCTTTTAAAGGTTAACGGTATCATTTAAATGATTCCAGGGGTAGAGCAAGACGGCTAAGAATAGCAAGAGAGTTATTCAACTATAGGCATTCTTCACTAAGGAATGTCATTGAAAGGTCATTTAGGATATTAAAGAATCACTTCTTTATTTTGAGACACATGCATTCATTTACAATTCGAAAGCAAGCATATATTGTAATTGCATGTTGTGCTATCCATAATTACATCCATGATCAAGACAGGAGGGATAAGAACTTTTCCCTATATGGAGATCCAGAGTACCCGTTTGGTCCTACTCAAGATGAGGCTACAAGGGATACATCAACCGAGGAGGGAACTGAGATGAATATGCTTAGGAAAAGTATTGCCAATAAAATGGCAAGGGATCGTAATATGCCGGAGATTCCATGAAATTGTGTTTTCAACTATTGTAATGTATTTTAATTATTTTGTATTTGAAGATTTCCTATCTTAGCTCTCATAGTGTGATGTTGTATTTGAGGATTTCCTATCTTAACTCTTGTAATGTGATATTCCATTTGAGGATTTCCCTTATTTGTAGTGGTCTTTTATGACAAGCTTCATCATACTCCATAAAATTCACAGATTTTGCAAAATTTGCTACAAATTGCCTGATACCTGCTGTCCAAAGTTACAAAGCAATTCTTTACCTTTCTTTTCTTGAAATTTTTGATATTTCTTGTTTCTTCACACTACAAAACAAGCAAGAAAAAATAATAAATAAAAACACAAGAAAAGAAACCCGACAAACATCACCGATTCACAGTCCATACCGGTCACCACCTTCTCTTCTTGTCCGAGAGAGAGAGAGAGAGAGAGAGAAATGGGTAAAATTCTTTTTGAAGAATTCAAAGCCAAAATTCAGGCACTTGACATGATTGTCCGCCTTCATTCTACCAAAGTTTTGGGAACCTTTGGCTATCGCGCTCCAAAGTAATGCATATCGATCTTTCTTTTCTATTGTATGGAGACCATTGATAAGTATTTTGTTTGGCTGTAATTGTCTATCCAAGTGGATGTTGAAAATTTTTTGGTGAAAATTTAGAAAATATGATATAACAACTTTCACCTTGTATTTAATTTTTTATAAGCATTTGAAATTTGTAAGAATGAACAACTCATTTACTCCAAAAGAAAAAAATCTCTTTCAAGAAATAGAAATTTTTTTTTAGTTATCAGATAGATTTTTGTTTCAGAAATAGAAATTTTGCGTTGTTATCAAACACATTTTTTTGTCTAGAAATAGAAATATATTTCTATTCCAAAAATTAATTTCTAGTCATAATGGTTATCATTCGCACCCTTAGACTTCAAAATAATTCAATAAATTGAAATCATTTTCAAAAGGCCAAATTGCCACCAAAAATCCTAAATTATGACCCTTGTGACAATTTTACCCATAACTTTTTTTTTTGTCATCAAAAACTCAAAATTATGCCACTTGTGACAATTTTACCCTAAACTATATCACTTGTAATAATTTTACTCCGAACCTTTTTTTATGCCACTAAAAACCTTAACCTATGCCACTTAGGACAAATTTACCCCAAAATTTTTTTTGCCTAACAGGCATTTTCGTCCTTTTCCATTTTTTTCTTTTTCTTTTCTCCTGATAGAAGGAAGCCGGCGAGGCCGCCCTCATCGGCATCGGGCAAGAGCCGCCCTTGCCCGACTTAGGCAAAGGTCGCCATTGCCAGATTCAGCAAGGGCAACCCTTGCTGGGTGAGCGAGGCGAGGGAGGCCCTTGCCAGTGTCAGGCGAGGGCGGCCCTCGCCAGGCTTCCCTCTATCAAGAGAAAAAAAAAAGAAAAAGAAAAAAAAAAGAAAATGGAAAAGGATGAAAATGCTTCTACCCAAAAAGTTTGGGATAAAATCACAAAGTGAGATGATTTTAGATTTTTTGTGGCACAAAAAAAAAGTTCACAGTAAAATTGTCACAAAAGAAGATAGTTTAGGATTTTTTAAGACAAAAAAAAGTTCAGGGTAAATTTGTCATAAATTATATAATTTATGATTTTTGTGATATTTGCCCTTTTTCTAAATAAGACCTAAACACTTTTTTGTCACACTTTTTAGAGTACTACCATATAAATGAAAATCAACCATTTTCTCTTAAAATAATTTTAGGAAAGTTATTTCTTTTATAATGAAGTTTTTCCTTGAAATAAACACACCGTAGTAAGAAAATGTTTGATTTTCATAAAAACAGATTATGCCTCAAACCTTAAGTTTTTAAGTGGAGAGAGAATGGACACGCATATAAAGAGTATATTAAAAAATATATATATTATGTTAAAATGTTTAATTTGTAAGTCATAAACTTAAACCTTTAAATATTGTAAGGTAGGGAAAGATCATGTGTATATAAAAATCATAAAAATTCCATAATCAAAGCGATAGTGGCATATTATTAAGAGTGTATATCGGATAATTTAATTGTTTGTGTCTCAAATACTTTTTAACGAGATCCTTTTATTTAATAATGTGAAATAATAAATGATAGCAAATTTTTCCCCATTTTTTTTTATCCTGGGTTGGGTTGAAATGTGAATATGGTAATGCAATTTATGTTTTAAGACACCCAAAAAGAGGGCCGACGATAAACCCCTTACGCTCTCCTCCTCCTCCTCTTTCTTCTTCTCCTCCGCCTCCCTTCACAGTCGGAATCTCGAATCACCACCGATCGTGTCCCGCCATCTTCGGAGCGGGTCCGTCCCACTCCTCCTCCTCTCGTAAGCCCCCGTTCGATCTTTCAATCTAAACATGTATTAGTCAGTCAGAGTCGTTCGCTGGGTATGTTTAGTTTCTTGCTCGTTTCGTTCCTTTTTGGGGTTGATTTCGAGGTCTGTTATCTACTTTTGGTCCAAATCATGATGCATTTCGGTTTCGACGAAGTGGGTTTGTTCCTCTTCTTTATGTAATTGTGTCTTGATGGTGTTTCGGTTTGTAACTGTAGATGCTGAGTTGGGTTTTTTGTTTCTTGAGGTGTTAGCTCTTTCTGTTTCCTGTTAATGATCGTAAATGGTGTGTTTTTACCTTGAAGTTTAGAGTCACAGGTAAAGAAGAAACGTAATTCCTCTGCGTGTAGAGCGAAATGAGGTTTGGGATTCTAAGAACCATCGTTCAACCACTCTCCAGAACCCTACAACCCCGCACATTGGTCTCTTCCGCAGCTAACCCGTTCCGGGTTGCGCCTCTCGAGACTAATCTTCAGCTCCTCCATGGTGGGAGCTCGCTGTTGAAGCCATTGACCCTGTGGAATCAAGCATTCTCTCGCTTCCACAGCTTGACCGACACGCGATTTCCCAAGAGAAGGCCTGTTGACAAGCCCCGTCGCAAAAGGGCCAAGTTGAGACCCCCGGGTTTGTCTACTCTCTTTCTCTCTGCTATTCAATGTTGTTCACTATTATGTTCTGCAGTTGGTTGAAGAAGACTGGTTCTGCTTTGGATTCTTTTGAAGCTAATATGGCTGCGTTTATGTTGAGCTGAAGATGTGGTTTGCCTGTAATTTTCATTAGATGTGTGTGATTGCATTGGGTGGATTAAAGTGGATTTAGAAGCTAGCAGGCAGTGTGCCTTGTAGTTTCAAGGTGGAGTTAGAAACATGATGTTTCTGGTATTGTAGGTCCGTATGCGTGGGTTCAGTATGTTCCAGGTGAACCCATACTTCCAAATAGGCCCAATGAAGGAAGCGTCAAGAGGAGGAACGAAAAAAAACGCATCAAGCAGCGCCATGCTTTTATAGTGGTGTGTGCTCATTCAAATTTTATGTCTACTACTTGGACTTCCCTGGGTATTTAACTTTGTCATTGTATGATTGATGATCCCAATGCTGTCTATCTGAGAATCCTTCAATTATGTTTCTGAAATCTCTACGATTGGGCTTTTCCCTTATGTGTATGCTAACGGATGATACTTATACTCTTCTGTAGGAGGTTAGTTTGCTTGGATGTGATTGATGGTTCTGTTGATGATATAACCTTGTTCCTTGTGATGCGTCATATCTGTTTGAATAAAAAAATTTATACAGCCCAATGCATCATCAATGACTTTTGAAACTAAATGACATTGAAGACTATGGCTTTAACATTTTGGATGTTTTAGAAAGATAGGATCCTGCCCACATATAAATTTGCTGGATAGTATCGTCTTTCACTAATATTTGTGGGTTTTGAGTTTGCTTCTTTACAATCTGTAGGATTTGTACTACTTTTGTCGATGTTTCAGTGGTGTCCTCCATCATGCAATTTGTGTATATATATATTGACCTAAAGCTCTTATGTGCATTAAGTATTAAATCTTGCCATCACTGATGAGGAGAAGTCTTCACCCAGGCAATAGAGAGATTTATGAGAAGTCTCCACCCAGGACACCTTGCTGCTGTTCTGAGCCTTTGAATTACCAATTTTTTTTTACCTTTCCTTAGGTCAAATCGGGCATATTTTTCTGAAAGATTCTGTCAAGGGTGTAAAATGCCGGGTATACCTTTAACAAACCATTCTTTTTATGTGTTAAATCTTAAACCATCAACCTCCACTACAAGGGAACTTCCCTCAAATGAACATCCCTGATGTAGTAGTCACTGGAGCTCATTGTATAAGTTTAGAACGCAAGAAGTTTATTTGAGAATTGTGTTAGTGGATTTTCCTTCTTTGAAGAGAGGAGGTCATGGATTCAGTCCTTGACCTGAAGGTAGGGTAAGGAAGAAGTAATTCCTAAGAAATCACTGAAGCATTGTATTTCATAGCAAAGGCTAAACCAGAGAAATGACAAATCTATGATCCAATGAACCTTAGCTTTTATTTTCCTTTCCCAATGCTATGAAAACTTAACTGCCTTGATTTATATATGCTTATTCGACATAATCCAATTAAGAAAGAAAGGTAAGGGAAGAGGTCACTGGGGCAGTTGCAACTTTGCAGAGAACAAGTTGCATTTTGAGCAAATGCTGTGCATGATTTGAGTGCATTTAGTATAAAACGAGCTAACACTCTTAATAATAGTACACTATTTAATTGACCATTGAGTTGCTCAAAAGTGGCTTTGATGTGCTTGCCCATGCTCTTAGGCACCGCATATGTAATCATGTCTCCATCTGGGAGAGTCCATGTGCCATCCTAATTATGCTTCTGGAATCTGAATCTTAAACGGACAAGAGAACTTGAAGAAGTTTGTGGTTGTGGTTGTGTATTCATCTAATATGTTTCAAGTTCTTCATGACGTCTGAATAATTAGCAGTTCTTTTCTTGCGAGGATGATCAATACCTTTTGTTCTATTTCTTAAAATGGTCCAACATCAACAAATGTACAGACACGATTGGAAGAGGTTTCTCTAATCCAATCACCAAAGACTTTTAGGAAACAGTTATAGTGAGTAGTGTGGATCACTGCATTGTTGAATAATCAAACTTTGCTCCCTTAAGGTCCGAGCTAGAGCAAAAATACTGAATTGACTGGGAAAGATAAAGCAATTTGAGTTGAGATTTTCTGCCTTTCTACCAAGACTGATAGATCTGGATATCAAGTTCACCTGCCCCCTTGTCCATTGCCTAACAGAAAGATGGATTTAGCATCTTTTACATTGGTTTAGGGAAAATTCCCAGAAAATTGTTGTTTCTCTTGGAATACTTTTCACTTGTAACTTTGCTATTCTTCATGTGCATTCTCTCCACTTGCTTGACGTTTATGATTGTGTTTAACCTAAACAACCTGTTTGGAGTCATGCACAGACCGAACGGAAGAAAAGAAAAGCTCTAATGCAAGAGGCTAATAGAAAGAAAATCAATGCACGAGTAGAGAGAAAGATGGCTGCAGTGGCAAGAGACAGAGCATGGGCACAGAGGTTAGCTGAGCTGCAGCAACTTGAGGAAGAGAAGAAGAAGTCCATGGCTGAAACTTAGCTTGCTTGGTCTATCAAGCCGACAATGGCTGCTGCTAATTTTTTTTTTTCCTTCTTTGGTGGATCATAGTTGAAAACTGTTGTTGCTTGAGCTCCTCTTTTAGGCTTACCTCTTGATCAGGTGAGTTTTGTGGACTACTAAAAATTGATTGATTCTCATCATGTTTTTAGTACCTCATGCCAAGTAGCTTTTCAAGCAAAACAAATTCTTAGAATGTGTATGGCGTCTTGATAGTTGATGCTAGAGTAATCTCAATTATTTTGTCATTGTCTCAGTTGATGAGATGTAATGCAGTTTGCTTACAGAAGAAACAGTAGAAGCTGATATCAATTTGGTGAGCTAGGCGCTCATATGCGCAGGGGATGATTGGATCGTACGAAACTGTACTTCTAGACCTGATCTTAAATGTTTCTGGTGGATCTGGAATCCTTTTAATCTGTTTTGGCAACACCTAATCTATCAGCTAATGATTTCAATCTTTCTTATATTCTGTGTTGTCTTAGTTTCCGAGAGATGGGTACTTTGGAGATCATTTTCATTTCCCTCCTACCAGATCGATCATCCCTAACAAGCTTATTTATGCCTTAAATTATCTGATTCTGAATGAGTATTGACATTTCAATGTGGTTGCCAAAGTTCTCTTCTTGGATACTCTCAATTGGCAGCTTTACTCTTGCTCCAACAAAACCGGGGTCTGTAACATTGATTTGATCACAATCTTCTCACTTGGGGGCTAATGATATATGATGAAGGGACGATCAATTATGGTGCATCCCTTTTCTTGAACATCTTAGCAAATGGTACACTTCCTCATGCTCGCCGGACATTGTCTCGCGGCACTTGACAAACATACAAGAAACCTATGCTTGATTATTTTCCAATACTGTTCTCCAAGAAGCTAAAGAGTAAGATCAGGAGCTGCATGTTCATGACTTGCCCAGAGCCACTTCCTTGAGAAAACATCCTTTGTTTGTGGGTGGCAATGGCATGTCCTTTTGAATTGTGGGAGTGGATGTAATTTATTTGCTTCTTGTTTGGATGGGCCAACGGCCAAGCAAGGCTCACCGGCGTTAGTTTATTTCATCCTCTGCATACATCTCCACAGGAACTTGTTTCCTGGGTTGAGTTTTACATGCGAGGCATAGTTGCAGAACTCCAAGACCGATTTTCCAACTGCTCCTTTTCATGGTGATGTAATCCTTCACAGAAGAGCACAGCGCATCTGGTATGAAAATGCCTGGCCATTTCATTTTCTTGAACAAGCACTAGGCCAACAGCACCATATGACGCATCCATTCATTACAGTAAGCATTTCGCCAAGCAATCGTCATCACAAACTCGTCATTCAATCATCATCCTCAACTCATCATTTAGTAGCAACCATTTGGCCAAGCAACCACCGTCATCTAGTCAATTATCAAACACTTGAATTTATTAAACTTATATATTTGCTTTACAAAAAGAGAAGACGACAAACTACATAATAATCCAACATTCCACTTATCACGTTCATTGGTCACAGCTCATCCTACCACAATCAATCTAAAGCTCCATAAGACATCTACAACCAATCACAGCTCCAAAACATTACATGAAGAAGCAATCATAGTTCTGTAACTTTTCGCGTCTTCCTAAAAGTAGTATATTATCGCCATGAAATTATTAGTCCACCCCATAGAATCTTCCCTCTCATTCTGCTTTGTTGAAGGTTGACTTCAATCGAGCTTGTTCTTCGCAAGAGCCGTAGATGACTCGATGGGTTTCTTATCACCAATGGGGCAATCAATCCAGTCGATGAAGCCGCAATTTCCTTGCTACAAGGTTAGAGGAAGCGACATAGTCAATAAATCCAGTACTTGCTCATGAAGAGTGATGCTGCGAAGAGTGATGCAACTGGATTACTAAATTTAAAGTTGGTAAATTATAGCTCCAACCAGATAACCAATGCAGGGATCAATCAATCTCTAACCATGACTCCAATTATAGCCCTTAATGTACCCTCCTCAAAGACACCATATAAAGAGCATTACTTACAGCCAGTTTTACTCACACCAGAACAGCCCTTGATATCTATCATTTAAAGAGGATGGAACTTCCAAGTATTACCCTTTTTTTAGGAGCAAGTAAATCCTTGTATCGCAAAACTTCAGAAGTGCCAAAACTATTTATTAACCTACTCAAATCTCCTGCGACTTACGCGGCGAATCACTCCAGGAAACAAGCAGCTACATTCAAACTCCATCAAAATCCAAACAGTTAGTAAAGCAACTTATTCTTGTCACTGTATGTTGAAAATTTCAAGGCAAGGCTAGAATGGAGATCTGTCATCTACGAAAGCCGGGGACTGATACATGAACATACCTCACGTGTAAGAATTATGTCCGAGAATTGTATGCTTTAATTGAAGTGAACAGAGCAGTACTTACCCATGAAGCAATGTGATCGAACTGAAACCTAACAGAGGGCACAAAAATCGCCCAATGCAACAAAATTCAATCGCCGGCTGGCTTGTTTAAGGCAATATTCACTTTGGGTCCTTTTTTGAGAAAACAATCTCACTTCATATTTTTATTTATAATTCTCCGTCCATTTTAGGTAGGTTTGTCAGGAAATCTGATGTGTACATTCCCCTGATAAATAATTTTATCTGTGATTGGTCTTTATAACTGCTGAAAAATGGAACATTAAAATAAGAAAAAAAGTCACTTTCCTTCTTTTGATCTTACCCAATTTGTTTTTGCTTTCCTTTGTTATATGGTATTAAATTTGTTGCCTCTACAACAAAGCATACTCCATAATTCCATATTGATTACCACATCACATGTAAAAATTTCTTAGTAAGAGTTAGTTAGAGGCTCTCACATTCATTCGGATAAAAAAAATATTATGGCACGGGCATTCCAATTCCAATGCCCATTGGAATGCTTATTCCATTTATAGATGATTCCTCACTAAAATAATTATGAGCATTATTATTAACTCATATTAGTTAATACTGCATTACAATTAAAATTATTAATCACAGAATATATTGACTATTATAAAATAATATATTATCATTTGTAATGCGATGATGAAAACAACATAACCAATTATATTAATTACAGATACAATTAAATATTAATCATAAAGCATGCAGTTTATTTAACAAATCAAAATAACTATTATGTATTCTTGATTAAATTAAATTTTTGAATATTAGATTAAGTTATCAAGGAAGTAATTTATTTTCACAATACATAGTGAGATATAATTGCCGACCAAAAAAATAGTGAGATATAATTGGAACTTCTTGTAAAATAAGAAAAATTACTTCTTAAGATATTTTTTAGATTCGGGCATAATGTTTTATTTTTTAACCATATATAAAACTCTCATTTTATTCCATGATAAAAAAAAAAATTTCATATAACTAAAAGCAAACAATTTTATTTCATTCCATTCCATTCTTTATCCATTCCATAATGCCAAAGCAACATTATACATATATCGCCAATCTTACATTGATCTTGAACATATGATTTCAAATTTTGTTTGTGATGGTACGGAATTTTATTTATCCTAAGATACGATAGAGAAAATGTTTAATTAAGATTCATTAAAAGTCAAATTATCTCTAGCAATTCTCAGATGTCCATCTCTCTCCTTTTTTTTTCCAATAGGGAAAAACAGTTAACATTGCCACATGATTATGAAAAAGTTGTAAGCCATACAATACAAAATGTTCAGCCAATCAAACCATTTTCAATCTCTGAATAATCCACGTAAATTGTATCGAATTGTAATTCCCCATTCCAACAATTGGTCATTTAATCTCACGCCCAGATGAATGCTTGTTTGGCGTTAACAAAGGAATAAACTCACATTCAAATTCATATGTAGAAATGCATTATTGAAGCAACAAATGAACTTGCCATAGGAAGCAATCAGTATGACATGACATCAAGATTTTCTAAGTAGGATGCCAATTTGAACATCTCCCTTATTGATGAGGATATACATTTTTTCCCATCTTACCAAATGAAGCATCTTATTCCTTCTTAAGTAGATTCCCCAGACCATATTCATATTTCATATCAAAAACAAAGGTTGCAAACATGTACTAGTCGATTAGACATTTTATGGTGTTCATGGTCACTCTTGCTTCTCCTACAGGCTAGCTCCGAAGCCTCTTTGATATGTAGGAAAACTCATGTCAAAATCATCAAAAGTTTGGCAGGATGAGTGACACTTACGGCCCATTGCCAATCTAAACGCTATGATCTAGGCATAATCAGATCCCTTCAAATGGCAGCTGCGAATTTGTGTTTTTATCTAAATGTTTTGGGATAGTTGTCCATAAAGTCTTAATTTATTGCACGACAACTAATTCAATCATAAAATTTTTAATTATACCAATTCAGTTCTAAATATTTTGACAATTTGTTAATATAGTTTTCAATTATACCAATTCAACCAAGATATCAATAATCCTATGTGGTATAATCGGCATTGATATGGATGATATTTGGATTGATTTTTTTTTATTCTTTCCTTTTCTTTATTTTTTTTCTTTTTCCTTTTGTTTCCCTTTTCCTTGACTACAGGCAAGGTTTGCTCTCGCCAGCCGCAAGAGAGGGTTGTCTTTTTCTTAACCTTGACCAATCTAGGTGAGGTGTGGTTGGCAAGAGCAAATACGGAAAATATGAGGAAAAAAGAAAAGAAAGATTAAAAAGGAAAGACAAATAAAAAAATCATAAAATCATAAAATAAAAAATTGTAAAAATTGTTCACATCAACACTGGTCATACCACATAGAACAGTCGTCATCCACATTAGCAATTTTTGTTAGAATTAGTCGGAATAACTATATTAGCAAATCATTAAAAATTTATAAATAAATTCACACAATTTTGACAAAAAAAAATAGCATAATTGAAAGATTTATGACTAATTCGAACTTTGGATAATAGATTTAGAACTTTTTAGATAATTATTCCCCACTCTTCCAACAATAACAACTCCAATCATATTGGAATCCACTAGGCAATCTTCAGGAAGTTAGAGTGCTCGTGGATGCTTTCTTGCACTTGGAACTAGGGATGAGCATAGTTTTAGGGTAGAACTTAAAACCGGAAAACCGAATAGTTGAAACCTAAGAACCAAACCGATAAGAATCTGTTCGGTTTCAAGTTTCAAGATATGCATGATAGATTTCAAGTTTCAAAAATTAGAAAATTTATTTCTACGAGTAGATAATAGGTTCTAAATTGGTGGAACCTAGAAGCCAAAACCTGTAATATGAACAATTTTTTATGTTTTTCTTGGTTTATGTCTTCGCGCAATCCTTTAATATTTCGTAGTGTTCGATGTTGAGCGTATAATTTGAAACTATTAGTTTGAGTTTTCATTTTATGACTAAGATCTTTACCTTGTTAATATTTCATATTTTTCACATGTCTACATATAAGTTATGGTTAGTGAATTATAGTAATAATGATGGTAATTAAATGTGATAATTCATTGCAATTATTCAATTAATAATACATAACCTGAGTGGATCCTAGAATCGATGTTAGAACCATTCCAGGATTGCTTCTAGGTTCCTAGGTATGAGGCAAAAAAAAAAAAAATAATAAGGAACCCATTTCAATGGGTAGGTTTCAAGTTCCAGATAGAACCCGTATGGAACCTGAAACCTGGAACCACTCATCTCTACTTGGAAATATTTACTCATCTATAGACAAGGAGGCCTTACTATACTTGTCACTCATCTCTTAGAGCGCAAGCAATCTTAACCATACTCCAGTCTTTTGGTAGATGTGAAACACAACTCTCATTTGACTTGGTGGAGAGATTGGGTCTTCAATGTAAGCGTGTAGAACATCACAGGCACAACTTCCAACTCGTTTTTATAAGTGGATCGTCTACAACTTGGCACCCCTCAAACCCAATTGTGATTTGTCAACCTTCTTAGGTCGTCCAACACCTAAGGAGACAATTGCTCCATGTGTACGGCTGAAGGACCTTGTGTTTTTTTGGTTTTTATCAGTAAACCAGCATATGAATCATTTTGTCATCTTCAAAACACATTGGGCTGTTTTCTCAATAATATTCACATTTGACATGACACAACAGTTAAAATTCAAGCATGACAAGAAAATGACAATGCAAGGCAATAATCACATATAACATGATATTGATGTTGTTTTTCTCCAAAACCAACTGTTGATCCCTCCAAAGCCAAAAGCAGCGCTTAATGCGCGTTATGTGAAGGATATTCTAATGACCTGCGACCGAACGAACTTCTTCGAATGCAATGCCCTCGATTTTGAAAGATTTTCCTTTCGATTCTCTTTCTCTCTCAATGCAATCAGACCAATTTGGGGCTATTTGGTTCAATTTGGGGCATTGCACGAAGACAGTGTTGTTTTTGCATAATTAAAGGGGAAGAAAACGACTTTTTGCCTATGTGCGTGACCTAGGTAAGAAAGTTTCCCCGTGAGAGAGATGAATAAAAAAATGCTAGCTCATCTTACATTAATGTGATTCGTTTGCACTTTTTTGAAAACTTTAAGACCAGATTCCACTTCAATGATAAATTTTCTGATAAATTTTACAGCTTCTAGTGCATTTGTCTAATTTAAATAATGACATGATCATTCAGAATTAAATAAGTAAATTCACTTAACTGAATCGGCATTCAATTTGCTCACACAATGTATTGGATGTGTCCGGGATACTGTTTTCTAGCTTCATAATCTTGCCTTCAACTTCATCTTTGAATTGCTACTCATTCAAAGCATACATATAATATGTTATTTCAAAAAAATATATATTGACAGAACATTATATTCTATTTTATTGCATAACAAAAATTGCCTGAAATGGGCAAATTATTTCATTCATTTTCAATCATCTTTTACACGACCCAAAATAAGCTACATAAAATCAAGAACTTATTTCACTTCTCGTCGGCTACCTTTCATATAATTGGAAAAAAAAAAAAAAGACTCTGCTTTTTATCTCTTGATCTATTCCTACCGATGGTAATGATGCTTTAAGATTTCTAAGTAATCAAGTCACTTCCGCTCAATACATGAAATTTGGATTATTTGCAATTGATGCACTATGATCCCCATTCTAAGATGAACTTTTCACCAAAAAAAGGATATATTCGTCATTGAGATACTGATGTGATGCCTAATTGGTGTCACATCAATACGTTTATCACTAAAATAGATGATAAGCGAGGTCGATTTAGGTAGTGTGACGGGTTCGAGCACCCTTCGTATGTTGATGGGAAGGATTGTGTGAAGTCATGCAATGATCACTAAGAATTGCTATAATGATGTATATAATCTAGTCAAATTTTGGTTGATACAATTCGAAATGCAATCGAGCTTGACCTAACTCATTGCAGCTCGATCTTAACTCGATTGGATCGAGTTTGACTTCTCTAAACTTGAACTCAACTTAATCAAACTTTCAACAAGCAGCTTGTCGTCCCCGAGGGAGAGCGAGGGACTTTTCTCCCTCCCTCCCTCCCTCCCTCTCTCCTCTCCCTTTTGTCTCTTTCTTCTCTCTTTTGAAGCTCCCTGTCTTTCTTCTCTCTAGATCTGTTCTGAGAGTTGGGCATGTGAATAAATTTATGCAGCTGATCTTGGGCAAATGTTGAGACCAAATTGGCTATTTGTCCAGTTGACTAGCAATGAAGAGGATATTCATATCATGGCTCTATAACCTCTTCGAAATTAGGCCGCCCTCCTCTTTTGATTTAGATTTAGGTCAAGTTTTGGGAGTTTTACTCTCTCGAACTAAATACAAATATAGATCTAGGAGCTCCTTACACGTATTTGGTCTGTGTTCTTTTAATATTTTTTATGGTGTTTCTACATAGTGATGATGATGAAGAGGTTGAATCTAGACATGCATAGCAAGTCGTTGAAAATGGAGTGAGAAATCTTAATATGTACTCATCATCGAATTTGGTGATTAGCCACTGATCATTTGCGATGTTAGATCTATTTTTTAGAGATGAGAGTGTGCTTCTAACTGCACTTTTGCTTTATTTTATAATTATTTGGGATGTAATAGGCTTAAAAGTTTTCTATGTAACTCTTCAATATTATTATGATATATGAATTCGATAAAAAAAGAAGAAGAAGATCGAGCTCCATTTTGATTAGCAAGTAAAATTACCTCCGATTCGAGGTCGAATATTAAAATAAAGTAGAGTTTTAAAAAGTGCTATTTTTATGGACAATGTTTATCAAAAATGAAAAAAAAATCCGAGTGCATCCATTGTAATAGTAGATTCCATTTGCCGTACAATGATACGAAAGTGCTTAAAGTCTACTTTATTATCTTTCGTTGATTGATTTTACTTTTGTACGTGAAAATTGACTTTTCTTTTGGATTTTGATGAACCTTTGGATTATTTGTAAAATATATATAGTAGAAATATTAATATCAAGGAAAATTTCAAATTGATACACATTTGATAATTTTACTTCAAACTTACTAAAAATGACTAATTTACCTTCTATTAATTTTAATTAAATTTTACTATTAAATTATTAAGGTAGATGACACTTGACAGTTGATTGTTATATCAGTTTGAGATTTTACAATTGTATTAGTTTTATAGTTTTTTATGGTATAAATCCAATTTAACGGATGGTATGTTGAGAGTTTTTGGTTGTCAAAATATTAATTTTGAGTAAATTTATCATAAGTGCATCAATTTATGATTTTTTATGATAAAAAATTAATTTGAAATAAATTTATGATAAGTGTATTATTTGTGATTAATCGTAATAATATTCATTGATAAAAAAACACTCGACTTTGATGGCATATGAGAATTCACATTAATCAAGAAATGTCACGAAAGCTTTTTAAAATGGGTTTTTTTCCTTACTTTTTTTTTCTTGACAAGGGGAAAAGTAAATTCTTTTGTGTTTTTTTTTTTCTTGTTTGCCATTGGTTGGGTTGGGATGAGAATGTAATAATGCTATCTATGTTTTTACCTCCAAAACGAAGGGCCAAAAGATTAAAAAAAAAAAAACTCTCCTCTCCTCTCCTCAGGCTCGCCTCCTCCTAGTCCTCCTCCTCCTCCTCCCTTCTTCTACCCTGCTTCTCCTCCTCGCTCGTAGGCGGACTGTGAAAAGACCGGCTGGTGCTCCTTGCAGCCGGAATCTTGAATCTTCCGCTTGCCCTTCGGGTTGAATCGCCGATCGTATTCCATAACTTTCGGGCGGCTTCGTCCTGCTCCCCAGCTTCTCGTAAGCCCCGTTTCGATCTCTCGTCTGTGTCTCTGCTAGTGGGTTTCCATCGTTTTGCTCAGTAGCTTTAAGTTCTTGTTCGTTTCGCTCTGTTTTGTGTTGATTTCGAGGTGGGTTATCTGCTTTGGATCCGAATCATGATGCTTTTCAGTTTCGACGAAGTGGGGTTTTTCTTTTTTGGCTATATGATTTTGAGTTAATGGGATTAGCTTTTTCGCTATGGATGTTGAGTTGGGTTTTCTTGAGGTGTTTGCTCTTTCCTTTTCCTTGTCGAAAGTGGCAATTTTTTTTTTTGCCTTTGAGTTTCAGATTTCAATGTGCATACGGAGAGTCGGCGGTTAGTTTACGATTGGTTCAATATAATAAATGGGAAAGAAAGCGAAGAAGAAGGCCAGGACTCCTGTTAGGGAGAAGCGGGCTGCTAACCATATCCAGAAAACTGTGTCCCCGCAAGATGTTGCTGAGAACGAGATTGCCGAAGGCCATCCTGTTCAGAACGAGAGTAAAACCTGTGCCCACCTGGAAAAAGGTTTTGATTTGAATGCTTTGTCTGCAAAGATCCAATCTTCTGAATCCACAAAGTGCGAGGATTGTCGGGAAGGTGTAGCTGATAGAAGAGGGAATAAGGGAAAGGGTAAACAGGGGAAGAAAAAAGGTGGCACTTCAACGGGCTCAAAGTCTGAGTCCAAAGCCATTTGGGTTTGCTTGGAGTGTGGGCATTATGCTTGTGGAGGCATTGGTTTTCCGACGACTGCTCAAAGTCATGCTGTTCGGCATGCACGGCAAACACGCCACCCCTTGGCAGTCCAACTTGAAAAGCCTAGCCTTCGGTGGTGCTTTCCATGCAATGCACCAATCCCTATTGAGAAAATTCAAGAAAAAGGCGAACAGAAGGATGATCCCTTTGCAGAAGTCGTGAAGCTAATTAAAGGGCGGTTTACGCAAGCGCCATCTGTAGATGTTGAAGATGTTTGGTTTGGAAATGGCAGTGTTATCAGCGAAGTGAATTTGACAAGTAGTGTCTCCAGCTGTTCAGATGGAAGAGGTGGTTATGTGGTAAGAGGAATGGTTAATCTTGGCAATACTTGTTTTTTTAATTCAGTCTTGCAAAATCTTTTAGCCTTGGATAGGTTAAAAGATTATCTTGGGAAGCTGGACACATCTATCGGACCTCTCACTATTTCGTTGAAAAAACTTTTTTCAGAAGTAAAGATGGAAAATGGAGTGAAAAATGCGATTAACCCTAGATCCTTATTTGGATGTATCTGTTCCAAGGCTCCTCAGTTTAGAGGATACCAGCAGCACGACAGTCATGAATTGCTTCGTTGCTTACTGGATGTGTTGTCAACTGAGGAGTTTGACATGAGAAAACAGTCTAGGCTTCCCCAAGAGGGTGGAGCTCCTCATAATCAGAATGTGACTTTTGTTGATGCTGTCTTTGGGGGCCAGATATCAAGCACCATTTGCTGTGTTGAGTGTGGGCACTCGTCTACTGTGTACGAGCCATTTCTAGATCTCTCATTGCCTGTTCCCACCAAGAAACCTCCACCTAAAAAGAACCAACCTATTTCTCGAGCAAAGAAAGCAAAAATACTGCCAAAGAAAGGTGCACGGATACGACCAAAGGTTAACAGAGATTCAGAATCCATTGCAGCTCATAGTGTTCCCAGCGCATCAGCGAGTGCACAATCTACCACACCTCCTGCAGACACTGTTGCTTCGTCTAGTGATTCTAGGATTGAAACTTCTGCTGGCTCAGGTGCTGTAATTGACGACAGAGTTACTTTTCTGCCAGATCACTTGGCTATCGAAGATCATGGTAACGCACCTCTCGCTGGAAAAGAGACAGACACAATAGCTGCTTCTACAGAGGAGTCTTCATGGTTAGATTACCTTGATCCTGGTGTTGCTGATTTGGATTCACAAGATACTAATTTTGGGCCTGTGGAAGCATCTGGAAATGGAGATACTGTTCTTGATGAATGGGCTGCAGATTCACAGGATATGTCTACAGCTAAAATGGACACTGTTAAAGAGTCCGGGAGTGAACAGGTCTTTGAGAAAGAGCTGGAACAGCATGCTGTTTCAGCAGATGATTCGGCATGGTTGGACTATCTTGACTCACAACCATTATCAAGTGAAATTGATTTTTCTTCACAAGATAATGGGTTTAGACAGGTGCAGGGAGATGGTATTGCTGATGTGGCTGATTATGGCTCACAACAAAATCACTTTTCTAGCAATAGTGTTAATGAAGCAACTGACTTAAAAGAGGAAATATCTTCCAAAAATTCCTGGGAAGATGAGACACCATTGCAGGTCCAAGATTCTGAAGTCCTGTTGCTTCCGTATGAAGAAAACACATTAACTACGGGTGACATCACCAGAGAAGGTGTGACATCTTCCACAGGCTTCCCCCAGGATGAATCAGAATTTGATGGCTTTGGTGACATGTTCAATGAGCCTGACGTTGTTTACGGGCCTGTTGCTGGTCCCTCTTTAGGTGGTGATAATTTTCAGACAAATGAAGTTGCAGACTCTGGTTTGATGGCCGGAAACAGCAGTGAGTCTGATCCTGGAGAAGTTGATAATTCAGATTCCCCTGTATCTATTGAGAGTTGTTTGACTCACTTCACTAAAGAGGAACTTCTTTCTAATGATAATGCTTGGCACTGTGAGAAATGTTCAAGAACTCTGCGACAGCAGCAGCTTGAATCCAAGAAGAAGCAGACAACATGTGTAGCAAGCATATGCTCTAATGGACGTGAGACAGGAAGCCAAATCATTTCAGCTGATTCGAGTTCAGAATCCTGCTGTCCAGCTGAGGCCCAAAAGCTTAGCAATGGAAGTAGCGAAAATGATGATCACTCCATCGACACTAATCACAAAGAAGCTATCCATCAAAATGGGAAGCTAGATATACCATCTCATGTGAGCTCAAGTGATCAAGCTACTGGGTCTTGTGCAGGTGATGAACCTGGTTGTACTGGACCAATTATGGAAAAACTTCAACAGGTCAATCCCGTGTTGTCTACAAAATGCGAAACGGAGATAGTTGACGATGAGGCAGATTCAGGAGCTGTGAAAGTGAAGAGGGATGCAACTAAAAGGGTCCTTATACACAATGCTCCACCAATCCTTACTGTTCACTTAAAAAGATTCAGCCAAGATGCTCGCGGTCGTCTAAGTAAATTGAGTGGTCATGTCATTTTCAGAGAAACAATTGATCTGAGACCATTTATGGATATGAGGTACCATCACTTTCCTGCTCTAGTTAGAGTGCTTTATCTTTATTTCTTGCAATGACTTTAAACAATCAACACCTGCTGAAAGAAAGGAGAGAAGAAAACTAGTTAAAAAAAAAACAGAGATTGAAGTGGTTTGTTGCCTTTATGTTTTTTAAGTATCTATAACTATTGCATTAGTAGAACACTGCTCTCCCACATGATATCATTTTGATCTGGTGTTGATGGCTTACTAAATTTATTGATGGTCTTCACCCAGTGCACTTACCAACCTTGCAAAATGAAATCTTGGTCATTCAGTTTAGGATTTATCTTTCTAATGGACAGTCTTTTCAACAGGAGAATACATGTGATATGAGGAAAAAGGAAAAATCAGATTTAGATGGTTAAGACCATTGTTGTAATCAATGATTGATTATTTAGTTACATCTATCAGTTCTGCTGTGAATGATTCAACTCAGATGGGAGAATCTGATTAAAACTATGTTTTGGGATGCTCTATTGTGCAAATCAACTGGCTAAGTCAACTTTCTTCTCTTAGGCTGAATATATACCAACGAGGTGCTGAGTAGATTGAAACAACTAATGAACGGAGAGAGAAAGACAAGCACACTACCATAAACAGAAAAAAGTAGATTAATAACTAAAATGGAAGCTTCTGTCATTATACCAATTTCCAAACATTTATTGCCCTTTTGAAGTCTCAAAAGGAAGCAACCAAAAAAATATATATATCTCAAAAGGACAAATTTACACCCATGCTGTATTAGTCAAAATCATACACTTAAATGTAGTGAAATCACAATTCCACTTTATTTCACATTTGTCAAATTATATTCAATCCCAATTGTATATTCTTTAAATTGTGCTGGCAATATTTCAACCTCTACAAAAATATGCCCAATAAATTGTTGTAGCCTTTTTCCTCCTTTTTCTGATAGTGGTTAGTAATGTATGCAAAATTTTAAGGAGGTTGTTAGTGATATATATAAGTAGGGTAAAGTTAATTGAGAGTATGTAGGGAAGGGGCTGTTGGAATGGCTCATAACCTCATCTTTAAACAGGCTGTTGGCGGAGTACACATAAATTTTCATTTTTGCCAAAATGCAAGGTTGAGGATGAGTACCTATTTTCTTGACAATGACCATTTTTCCTCCTGTCATTTTCAAGAAAACAAAAATTTTCAATTTCCTGCTTTCAGTAAGCCAAGCACGACCTAGATTATAAAGTTGCACCCAAAAGTACATTGCCTTTAACAGTCTCTGGTAATGGGACAACGTAGAGCTTCCGGTGACTCCTTTAGAAACCCGTCCTATTCATAAATTACTTCTGATGTAAAGCGATTGGCGAAAGCACATCACCTTCCAGTGACACCTTTAGCCAACAAGCTTCAGTACTGCAGTCAACATAGAGCTTCCAGTGACACCTTCAGTAAGCCCACCTATTTGTAAATTGCTTTTAAGACTTAAGATGATAAAATCTGAATGTTTCCTGCTATATAAAAAAAATTATATCGGATATATATTTCCCCCACTTGCATTTTAATCAAGTTATATAGCTGTGCTGCGATAGACCTACCCTTGATCTGTTCTGGAATATTCTGTGCTGACATTTGTATGTTTTCTTATTTGGAGCCCACAGATGTACAGATTATCTGAAGTCGTCTTTCATCTTCTAGTTTAGCACCACCTAGGATGCCAGTTAGACCAGATTTTCCAAGATCAGTCCTGATTTCACACCTATTTTTCTGGATAACAATGTAGATTGTTAATAGCCTGTCCCAAGGTTCGAAACATTGCATGAAGACTATATACAGCTTCCGTTTTGATCTGCTGGCATGGCATCTTAAGGGACTTAACTATATATTTGTCCTTTTTTGGGGGGCATATATGGAACCATTGTATGGTAAAAACATATGGAATGTATTTGTCTGAACTATATACAACAATTAATCCATTGTATGGAAAATAATCTACAAGGTTGGGGTGTAACTTGTTTTGTCACAGGGGAGGAAAGTGTCGTTTGACTAATACAGAAGGGGAACACTGCATTGTGCCAAAATAAAAATATGGCTTGTGTATTCATAATTTTGTATCCATAGAAAGGTGTTTTCAATTTGAATGAACATTCTTTGGCTTGTTTCTATAGCTTATGAGTTGGTTTCTATGTGTCAGTGGAAATATTCAGTTCATTAAGGAAGTAGTCTACTGTACATTTAGTCAGGAAAATCGGCTTATTAATGCCTTACATTGGAAACTAGCCATTTAAATCATGAAAGGGGACCAACCTTCCCTCTGTGTCTTCCCTTTGTAATTGACTGAGTTGGAAATGTAGCCCTAGGTTGCCCTTTGTGCCTACTCTAGAGCCGTGGAACCACATCTGAGGACACCCTTAGCATTCTTGATTTCTTTCTATACATTGAAGGACGAATCAGAAGTTTGCAAATTGAGGCACCAATCTTTCATTATTTGAAGTTCGAAGGGGAAATAAATTGGGAGATCCAGAATCTGCCCTTTGAACTGGCTTCCACGTGAAGGCTTTATCTTGTGCTTGTGTTTCTCTGACTTTGTAGGGTCATTGGTCCTTCACACGTAGTGTCATTCAGCAAAAACCATTCTTACCAAAGAGAGATATTAGCAAATACATTTAAGAATTGTGGCAGAAAAAAAATACTTAATATGATCCAGGATTGAAAAAAGAAGTACAAACAGCCTAATTTTTGTGGAACTACATCTGATTTCTTTTTGTTTCTCTGTGAACTGTATCTGATTAGGACAGGTAGACTTTGGTATGTGAAATACTCCAGGTACTAGGTGCCATGGCAATTCATGGTGAGCCATTTTGATGTTTCCTCTGGGGCCGCAAATTATTGAAATAGTTATATTCTTGCTAAAAAGATAATGTCCCCATTATTCCTGGACTCAGAAATGGAAGTCTGACATTTTTGTTTTTAGAATATTCATTTGTTAGTTGGTTCTTCTGTTGCATTTTGCGTAAACATTAGGTCTTTGGTGTGTAATATGTAATTGAGAGGTATTTCAGTAATATGACTAAGTTTTACTTGAAAAATAAAGGACGAACTGAAACGCCTTAGTTGAACTTTAGAGACCATTGTTTAATGCATGGTAAATTACAAGATGAGCAGGTGATTGATGAGAGTGGGATTCCATATACCTGAAGTTTGAAGAATTAGTTATGATTTCAGAGATCATGACTTTTGAAGCTACTTTGTTGTTTTTGCTTCAAAGAAACTATTACTGGAAAAGTTGTCTTTTGCTTCAAAGTAACTTTAAGACACTTTTTGCAGTTATCTCTACTGAAAAGCCAAAAGCATAGGTTGAAAGTTCAGAGAGAATGATGCAGTTCAGCTGTTGATTGTTACTGGCTGAGTTTTGACAGGTCTTTTAGACCAAATAGCAAGATAAATTAAAAGCCATGACTCGAGAGCAGTCTGAAGCGGATGTTTGGAACAAGTCTCTGCCCTCCCCCCACAGTATCATCTGCCAGAAAGAATTTAATTACTCAATAGTTACGCAACTGGACTTTTGAAACCTGTAACATTGGACGGACTTTTTTCCTACAATGACAATGTTTGTAGGAAATGCAAAGCTACTTTTACTAAGCCAATCTAGAATGGATTGGATGAAATAACTATGAGTGTAAAAAACCAGAGTAGTAAGGGTAGGACGAAGCCAGTCCTTAGTTGTTCAGATGAAGGATACTGGGATGACGTTGGCTGTTTTAATCAGAAAATTAGGTTGCATGGCAACATTTTCAGTATCTAATTCAATGCTTCAGCTGAAAACCTTTTCTGCTACCCGCTTTCATTCTAGATTTCTTCTGTTCCATCAGTCAAAAATGCAAAAAAAATTCCTGATACCAATCAGCATTGTAGTTTGTCTAATAGCTAGAGGATAGTAAACTGGTTCCGAGTGAAAATTTACTGCTTAAGTATATACTTTGGTCATGTCTTGAGCATATCATTTGATGTTTGAGATCCTTGTCTTGCTAACATCCCATTGCACATCATTGCCTTATTTGAGGCATTGTCGGAACAAAGAGCATCTGAGTGTACATATTTCGGGTTTCTTTTGTGGTGTAGCTGAACCAGTAGTCTCCTTCAAGTTTTATCAGGCTTGGTTGTTTTTCCCTTATAGCTTGACTGTCTTTCCATTCGGGCGCTGGCATTGACCATGTGTAACTGAATCTTCTTGCATAACACAATTGTCTCCGGGTGTTTTTTTTTGACATTTTGCAGGGGAAAGGAGAAAGAAAAATGTGTCTACCGTCTCACAGGTGTTGTGGAGCACATGGGGACAATGCGCGGGGGCCACTATGTCGCCTACATACGCGGAGGTGAGAAGAGCAAAAACGGAGTCGGGGCTTCCGTGTGGTATCATGCCAGTGATGCGTATGTACGTGAAGTCACGTTAGAAGAAGTTCTTCGCTGTGAGGCGTACATCTTATTTTACGAGATAATTTGAATTCAATCTTCATTTTTGTGTTGATATGTTTTTCTTGATTCTTTGTCCCTCAAGAGCCTGTGGGCCTTTTGGAGGGATATACAAGAGAGAAGGCAGAGAGAGAATATATAGGCTGAGTGAACGACAGGGTTATCATTTTACCCTAAATTATATACCTGCTGTTTTTTTCTTTGAGATGTAATGAGCTGCAAAGTGCCTACTGGTGAAATCATTTTTGGGAAAATTTTCACTGAGTATTTCTATCATATCTTTCAGGCTTAAATTGCAGCCAGATGATGCCTGAAGGTGTTCTCTGTCAATGGTAATGAGGAAATGACGATTCTGTCTCTTTATAATGTTAGCTTTTGAACTAAAGTTAAGGTCATGTTTTAGATTATTGACGTCATGAGCTCCACTAGTTGAATTCGGTCGTATCTATTTCGGTGGTAGCAAAACGAGAAAAGGTCAGGGCACATTTCGGGGAAAAGTGTCATAAATGTCTTAATGTCAATTTAGTTTTTAACTTTTTATTAGTATTAATTTAGTCTTAAATCTTTTGAGTTTGTGTCAATTTAATCTTAAACCTTTTGAATTTGTGTCAATTTAATTCTAAAATTTTTAACTTCATGTCAATTCGGTTCTTTCAGTTAATTTTGGCTGGATTTTGTTGATGTGGGACGCGTGACAATTGATATGATATGGTCGACGTTGACAAGAAATTTTAATAATATTTTAATATTTTTTTGAATTATTTATTTTATTTTCTTTCATTTTTTTTTTTTTTTTTTCCCAGTTCTCTCATTCCTTAATTAGTCGCCGACTTGGCGACCGGCCAGAGGAACCTCGACTTGGTCGGCTTCGGTGAGGGTCGAGCCTTGCCTAGCCCTTGGTGAGGGCTGGCAATGGCCGAGCCCTCGCAAGGGCTAGGCGGGAGGCCGCCCTTGGGATGCTAGCCCACCCCCCTCTAGGCAGTCGCCAAGCCAGCGATCGACTAAGGAAGGAGAGAATTGGGGGAAAAAAAATAAAATAAAATAAATAATTCAAAAAAATATTAAAATTTGTTCATGTTAACATCGGTTATGCCACGTCAATCGTCCGGCAAAATCCGGCCAAAATTAGTTGGAATGATCAAATTGGTATTAGGTTAAAAGTTTTAAGACTAAATTAGCATCAATTCAAAATATTTAGAACTAAATTGGTATAAATTCAAAATGTTTAAGACTAAATTGACACTAATAAAATGTTTAAGACTAAATTAACACCAATGAAAAAAGTTTATGACTTTTTTAACACTTTTCCCCACTTCGGCAAGACGAGAGGAAAGAAAAACAAAGATTTTGTATAGGCTAGTGAATATATTTCAACAAAACGTGGGGACCGACGCTCAAAATAAAATATGTCAATTTGGTACGAACATTCCCTTGTACGACTTATAATCAAGAACATCGGTTTCTTCACACGGCCGCATTTACTACTGAAGAAGACAAATACATCCTCTTGCCCACAACCGCATAATCAGCTTCCTGTAGCAAACAGTAACAGTTCTCTGTAACAGCTGTAGAAAAGTAACGACTGTTAACTCTCTTTTTCAAAAGTTAATCTTGATCTGTTTTGTGAATTCTCTAGTCTTGTGCACTTGGTCAGATGTTTCTCTTTCCCTTGATCGGGCACTTTTCAGGTTGCCTAACGATGTAGATGACGTCGCCGGCATACTTATACAAGTCCTGATTCCGATGCCATGTCCACAAAGCATGAGTCTCATTCATCACCTGCACGAACATAGAAGATAGTGACTCATGATCTCCCTAAAAACATCGATTCTTTCCCAGTGCATAAACCCTTCTAGCACCCTATGGGAGGGTGAAATAAGTGAGATGGAATGCTCAACTCTTAAGCTTTGTTTAAGGAAAGGGACACTGGTGTGAAAAATGATGTGCAAATTTTGATTTCTTTTTGCAGAGAGTGGAGGGATATTCAATGATTTCATCCATTTTACACCTCCATGCATTGCAGATATAGCATTAAGGTCATATGACCAAATCTTTCTAAACAATGGTGAAGCATAAGCTGTGCTTGATCCACCTAGCAGTTATTAGGAAAACAAGCAGCCAGCTAACTTGATCCCAAAAACAGGTTTCACAAGGAGAAGCAACATTTAATCATCCTTCCAAAATGCACAGATCATCTGCGGATCACCGTAAATGCACATTGAAGTTGCATGGTTAACTCCATAAGCAGCGGCAGATTATAAAGATCATGCATTGAGCGTCTTAGGATGTGCAATAAACATGGCAGTCATGAGTTTGTGCTTGAGAGTTTAACATGTTGAATTTTTGCGGTGCTTTCTTGCTCTAGTATTTATCTACACCCAAAATGCAGCATGGCTTTCATAAATCTTAACAAGGGTACATAGTGCATTTGGTGCATTCATGTCGATACAGTCATGTAGAGTAATCAAGGGATTGTAAGGTACCTCAAAAATGCCATGCCCAAAGCTGCTTTCTCTGTAGGCACTATATTCCGGTTGCCTGTCCCAACAGAAGTTGCCTTTAGCAGGGCCTGATGTGAAATTAAATGCACAGAAACCACCCATGTACGAATCGGGGGTGGTACTTGGGTCTGGACAGTTTCCAGGTTCATCTGCATGTGTAATCGCCATCTTCTCTCGGTTACCACCATCTCCGACAGTAATGTGAACAGGACCACAGGGATCCAGAGTGTAGTTGTATACTCTATTTGACCTCTCGTAGGCATGAACCTGTTGATTATTTCCAATAGAGATTCATGTCAACTGTTGATCATGTTAAACAAAGAAGAGGGCCTTCTCGATCACAAAGATAAAGAGACTCATTGCGAAAGTCTCATAGAACAACATCATAAAATCCATGTTATAAATGTTTGAGCAAGCTGTATTGCTGAGATGCAGCTAATGCTCAGAACCAGATTATGAATCAATCTGCCTCATATAATGCCTAAGATGGATATATGAGACTAAAAGGACTAAGAACATTTGCACCCTCTATTCCAAGTTGGAAAAAAGAAATGGTGAAACTTTCGCTGGGGCAGCAAATAAAAGATAAATGATGGGGAACGGCAACTTACATGTCCATTAAAGACGACATCGACCCCATAACTGTACAACAAATCCTCCATTGCAACCCTCATGCACTCTGCCTCTCTGTAATGTGCGGTGTAAGTGCTGTACCAAGGAGGGTGCCATGTAGCCACCAACCATGGTGTGACTTCTCTGTCAACCTTAGCCAAGTCTTTCTCTAACCATCTGTACTGATCCGCTGAGGCATAAGCATGAAAGTGTCAGACACATGCTTCAGAAGATCCTATTGTTTGAGGGAAAAACAAAAGGAAGAAGCTCACATGATTTATTATAAGAAATATAGGCACCAAGCATTAAAAAGTGTATGCCGCCTGCATTGAAGGAGTAGTAAAACGTAGACAACGATCCACTTTCTTTAGATGGAAATGCAAATCGAGAACTATAAGCAACAAAAGTCCGATTTTCAGCCTGTTCTTCAATCTCATGGTTTCCTTCTATGACCATGATGGGAACTTTAGACACTAGAGGCTGCATATACCTGAAACGAAAAAAGAAAAAAATCACATTATATTAGACTCCAATGAGTTAGTGAAAGACAGCATATAAAGAAAATTAAATGCTTCGTCAGGAACACAATGCTTGAGGCCAAATACACAATTTTTCAAAAGCATCCACATGAGCTCTTAAGAGAACCCCAAGAGCAATATAAGTAAGAATGTAGGAGATTCCTACTTTTCATGAGTTTTGAAATGAACAGAAATCATCTCAGCCAATTAGTTACGGACTTAGCTGTGCTAGTCAAGACTGAAGAAAAGCGACTCATTAGTTTCTATCTAGAAAGAACAAAGTAGTATGTCAACCTTCCCCAATAATCCCATCGTGGCTGGTAGGTTTCGTGTATAGGAGTTTGTGGAAATGAACAGGAGTAGCAATCGGCCCCAGTTCCATTTGTGAGATACAAGTTAGCATAAGTCACATCCCCGACCAAAAGAACCAGATCAGGATGATTACTCAGCATGTGGTCCACCGTCGAAGTGGTATTGTATGTAAGACCCAAGTCACCAACCACTGCCACTCTGCTGGGGTAACTGCTGGGGCCAGTGATGGGCATAGTCGTAAAATAATATACTTCGCTCATTGCTATTGAAGGATCTCCACATTGGTAAGAGTAAAACGTGCTGGGCTTCAACCCTGAAGATAAACCAACGTCAGTAAGTAATGAAGGAAAATATCAGCAACCAAAATCCCTTGAAATTCAGAATTGCAAAAGTCAGTGACAGTATAGTGCCATATATAAACTGCAAGTCTCAGAAAATTGCGTTAAGATTACTGACTGCAAAAAACATCAGACATTCCAGAAATTTCTTCAGAGATTTTCCTCACATTTGCATTGCTAGATGTCCTTCCAAGCTTTAGAAAATTATAAATTTGACAGAAGAAAACAAATTGCAAAATCAGGTGGGGCTTCACATATGACTAATTGAAAAAGGAGCCTAAAACTTGGAATGACTAAGGAAAGCCAGGTCACAGACACCAATAATGGATGAGTGAGAAATTTCCATTTGGAATTTTCTTTTCTTTATGACCTATAGCTGTAAAAAACAATAGACAAGCTATACATGAGAAGGTTCAGATACTACGATGCAACTCTACTTCTCTAACAGCAGATGACTGAGCAATGCTTTTGTTACAGGTCGTGAAAGTACAAAGTTCACACTACCTCAGCAGTGGGAAATCTCTGTCCTTCACCATAGTTAACCAGATTGATTTTTTTTTTGGTAGCCTTACTTCAGCAAAAAAGAAACAGAAAGAAAGGGCCGAGCAGGATATTTCTCACAAATGCTATAAATGCTTTGACACTGGAGTCTGAAAACATCGTTGACGCAAGAACAGTGATGCATACAATACCTTTCAGACGAACATGGTGTATAATGCCAGAAGTGTAGTTCTTGAGGCCTTCGAAGGGATAAAGTTGGTTGTAAATAAGTGAATAACCAGCCGCCCGATGACTCCGTCCATATCTTGAGGCCCCGTAATAGACAACACTCCCCACGCTGCTCGGATCCAACGGGGTGATGTTGTCACCTATCTGGAAATCTCCTGCAAACATTTTGAGAAACATCAATCGCAGACACAACCTAGTAAGTAACGATCAAAACCATTGTACTGCTCGCTCCTCAGCACAGAAATCATCAGAAATAATAAATACCCAGGTTTCCCATACAGCTTGAGCCAGACAAACAACCAAAGTACTTGGTCAGAATCTCTATTCAACCATTGAACAAATTATGGTCGGAATCGATTCCATGCTCCACATTATACGAGCAATCTTTGCCTCAACAACAGAGAATAGTCTATTTTTATGCGCTTCCCATTTCAAAATCCAATCGAATTGACATACACACCATTGCCACACCATAAATCCGACTCCAAGCCACCAACATCACCATTATCTAAGAATAGAAAAGACCAATGACACTACCCACAACTAAATAAGACTAATCGTCACATAAATATCCGATTTTTCACGGCCAAGTCAAATTTGTCTCATCCAAGTCTAAAAGCAAGCTCCATTGAATCTCTTACACATCAGTTTCCTACTCGCACTTATCTCGATCACCATCCAATGAACAGAACCCAAAAGACAAAAAGATAAATATCATCGGAAGTCGGAGCGAATTTGGCAAAAATGTTCAAAACGGACCTGTGATCCAAGAAACCCAGACGGAGTCGTAGCTCGTGGAAAGGGAGACGGAGATTTGCTCCGGCTCGAAATCGGAGACCGTCCTCTGGACCCGACGGTCGGTGTCCGGCAAGTCGACGGCGTTTCCCCGGAAGCTCTTGTCGAGGGGCACCGTCACCGGCGGGAACGGCCCCTCGAGAGTCGTCGGGATCCCTCCGGCGAGCAGGGGCCCGGGGCAGGGGCAGGGGCAGGGGCAGAGCAAGAAGAAGCAGAGCAGGGCGAGCGGAACTCCCGACAGCACGGGCCGCATTGCCGCCATTTCATGCAATGTGAGAGACGGAAGGACGATGGCCACAAGTTTAAATATGCGGTTGGATACGGAGAGAGAGAGAGGGAGCGGTTTCCCATGTGAAAGCGGATCACGCGCTCGCCGTCGTGGGCATGTGGGAAAAGCAGAGGAGCGGACGTGATGGGAACTTCGCCAGAAGACGCCAAATGCGAGAGGTTGAAGATGAAGAAGAAGAAGTCGCCACCGCCATTGCCACCGTTTCGTGAGTAGTTTGACTTGCTTGTTGGAGAGAGAGAGAGAGAGAGAGAAGGAGGGAGGGAGGAATCGGAGTCGAAGTCGGGGACGAGGACGACGAAGTTGTCTGGCTGTTGGTTTTGGACCTTTCCCGTTGTGACCTCTGCGGCTTCACACGTGACATATTTTCAGCATTTTTCGAAAATTATAATTTTTTAAAAAATATTACTTATATCATTTAAAAAATTTAGTCAACTGTCATCAATCATTATCATTAATAATAATCTATGCCTAATTATTTTTATGGGGGATGAAAAAAATTTCTATTCATTTATTTTTATAAGTGATACAAGTAAGTATTTTTCGAAAAATATTTTCAAATTGCTTTTTTTTTTAGAAACGAATACACACTAAAATTATTATGTTGATCCGGATTGAAAATAGGAGCACTCAGGAATTTATGCAGTATAGCCCCTAGTTTAAGCACCTGTACTTTGTACTTTTGGATTTGCTCGTATTGAACTAATCAAGTGATGTTGACGATTCGGGTTAGCCAAATTCGTCCATTGCTTTCTACAGTTCACCTCAAGCCGGGTCGGGCATAAAGTACGAAGCAAATCGAATTGATAGCCCTTTGTTTCATTCTGTCTAAAGCTGTCAACGATAAGTTGATTCGCAATTACATTAAAGAAAAGGATTTAACATAAGTTTAGCACCGCGTAGTATTTATTATCATCATAGAAAAGACGAGTTTTCAATAGTCTTTGAAAAGAAAATGCCGTGACGTCTATAAAATGAATTTCATACAAAAACCGTGAAGAGGAAAATATATGTTGTGCAAGTGCCGATGAGTCGAACCAAACTATGCAAACGTAATTAAAATTAAAATAAAATAGAGGAAGCGGGGACGACGAGGACGAGGAAGTTGTTAGGTTGTTAGTTTGGACTTCACATTCTGACTTTGATTAATGTAACTTTAACGTGCGAAATATTTTGAGCATTTTGTACTTAAAAGTAAGGATTCGACCCAAAATTAAATAAAATAAAATAGAGGCTGTTGGCGTAAAGTTTTTCCTTTTTTAATAATGGGATCCATTTGATTAGGTTATTTGAGATGATTTTCTAGAGCATGACAGTTTTGAAACCATTTGGGTTACGATTATTGAATGCTCAAGAAATCAAGCTTTTATTAAGATAAGAGCTTGATAGCATAACATGGTACGGTTCTAAATTTAAGATGGCACAAGATTAATCTACCAGCACACCAGCCTAGACCCGAGCAATGTAGAATCAAAGACGTATTTGGACCAATGTCTTAATCCAAACTTTAAAAACCATTGAAGCGGAAGGCCCGCTCAGACATTCAACTAGCATGATATAGCCCGGGACTCACTCACCCTTGCACGGCTTTGATCACTTTGTTTTAGTTTGAGGTTCATTGATATAACTATTTTGACGCCTTCTTTTGGGTGACACATTTCATTCGAAACTATTGACAATGAGTTGATTCGCGATTACATTAAAGAAAAGGGTTTAACGTAAGTTTAGTGCAGCATAGTACTTATCAACATCGAACAAAAGACGAGTTTTCAACAACCTTTGGATAGAAAGAGCCATGAGATTCATAAAATGAACATCATACAAAAATGTGACAAGGAAAATAAATGCTGTACAAGTGCTAACGAGTCGAACCAAACTATGTAACATTAATTAAGATAAGGGCTAATACCATGAAAATTTTCAAAATAGATACACGTGTGACAAATTTACCCCAAACTAATCTTTTATCACCAAAAAGCCTAAATTGATACACATGTAACAAATTTACCATTCATTAGTTTTCGTTAAATTTTACCATCAAATTGCTGAATTAGATGACACATGACGGTTAACGGGTATATTAGTTTAGGATTCCACCTTCTAGTAATCACAGGTATACTAGTTTGTGGTTTTTCATAGTATTGATCCAATTTAACGAAAATAATAAAGAATAAATTTGTTACAAATATATCATTTTGTGGTAAAAAAATAGTTTGAGGTAAATGTGTCATAAGTATACTAGTTTAGGATTTTTTATTGTCAAAAAATTAGTTTATAATAAATTTGTCACATATGTATCAATTTGAGGTTTTTCATGATATTAATACTTAAGATTATGAGTTAGGGGATCGAAAATCATGATGACGATGGGTTAAAGTTGCAATTGGATAAGGAGGGAGAGAGAGTGGTTTTCATGTGAGAAAGCCCATCACGTGTTTGCCGTCATCATGTGAGATAAGTTTTCTTTTTTGTATATCTTACTTTAATTCTCAACTCACTTTCAGATTTTTCTTTGCTTCTTTACAAAGTGTGGAGTCAAATTTTCGCAAAGTGATCATAGTTAGTGCTCGGCTAGAAAACGCCAAATGCAAAAGGTTGAAGAAGAAGCCACCATCACCATTGCCATTAGCTCGATCGAGAGAGAGAGAGAGAGAGAGAGAGAGAGAGAGAGGGGATCCCGAGGACGAGGAAGTTGGCAGGTTGACCTCACATTCTGACTTTGATTAATGTAACTTTAACGTGCGAAACATTTTGAGCATTTTGAACATAAAAGTAAGGATTCTACCCACAAAAAAAACTTAAACTTGAGGCTGTTGGCGTGAAGTTTTTCCTTTTTAATAATGGGATACATTTGATTAGATTATTTAAGATGATTTTCCAGAGCATGATAGCAAGCTTTCTATAATATAAGAGCGTGATAGCACAACATGGTACAATTATAAATTTAAGATACCATGAGATTAATCTACGTACACACCAGCCTAGGTCCCAGCAATGTAGAATAAAAGACATATTTGGACCAATGTCTTAATCCTAACCCTTAAAAACCATTGAAGCAAAAGGCTCGCTCAGACATTCAACTAGCATGATATTGCTCAGGACTCACTCGTCCTCACGTGGCTTTGATCGGTTCGTGTTAGTTTGAGGTCTCAAGAGATCTATCTAAGTCTAGGCAACATAAATTCACTAATATAAAGTTCTTTGATGCCTTCTTTTGAGTGACACTTTCGACGGATCCTGTGATTCACCCACACCTCAAGTTGTTGTTTCATTCCATTCGAAGCTGTTAACAATGAGTCGATTCGCAATTACATTAAAGAAAAGGATTTAACGTAAGTTTAGCACCACATGGTACTTATCAACATCGAACAAAAGACCGGGAGCCCTTCTCTATTCAGTGCTCTATCCCCACTTATTAAAACTCTTGCGCTAGTCCTAAAACTATTTCGGGGAGTTCTATAAGCTTTTCACTCCTAACCACAAGTCATCCAACAACGAAAACTGGTTCGGTCCTCCACTAGGTATTACCCTAATTTCAACCTGCTCATGGTTAGCTCACCTAGTTTGGGTCTAAAATCACTGACTTAACGCCCACTCGCTTTCGCTACGGCTCCGTTTAACAATCATAACTCGCAGGCTCATTCTACAAACAGGCTTTCACTTCTTGTAGAAGTTTTCGACGACCTTTGGAAAGAAAGAGCCACAAGATCTATAAAACAAACATCATACAAAAATTGTGAAGGGGAAAATAAACGCTGTACAAGTGCCAACGAGTCAAACCAAACTATGTAAAAGTAATTAAGATTAGGGTTAATACCATAAAAAAAAAACTCCAAAATAGGTACACGTGTAAATTTATCCCAAACAATTCTTTTACCAGCAAAAAGCCTAAACTGGTAAACACGTGATAAATTTACCCTTCATTAGTTTCGGTTTAATTTTACTATCAAATTAATGAGTTAAATGACACGCGACAGTTGACTAGCATGCTAATTTGGGGTTCCACCATCTGTTTGTGACAGATGCATTGGTTTATGGTTTTTCGCAGTATTAATACAATTTAACAAAAAATAATAGAAGATAAATTTGTTATAAATATATCAATTTGTGGTTTTTGTGGTAAAATAATTAATTTGAGTTAAATTTTTTATTATCAAAAAATTAGTTTGGAATAAATTTGTCACATATATACTGGTTAGAGGTTTTTGGCAGTATTAATACTAAAGATTATGAGTTAGGGGATTGAAAATCATTATGATGATGGGTTAAATTTGTGGTTGGATACGGAGGGAGAGGGAGTGGTTTTTCATGTGAGGAAGCTAGTCATGTGTTCGTTGTCAGAAATTTTTTTTTCATGTCATATTTTAACTCTCAATTCATTTTCAGATTTTTTTTTTTTTTACAGAACATGGGAGTCAAATCTCAAGTCTGAAAAGTTAATGAAGCGGGCGTCATTAGTGCTTGGCTAGAAAACGCCAAATGCAAAAGGTTGAAGAGAGAGAGAGAGAGGAATCGTGGACGACGAGGACGAGGAAGTTGTCAGGTTGTTAGTTTGGACTTTAACGTGCGAAACATTTTGAGCATTTTGAACTTAAAAGTAAGGATTCGACCAAAAAAATAAACTTAAAATAGCGGCTGTTGGCGTAGAGTTTTTCCTTTTTTATAATGGGATACATTTGATTAGATTATATGAGATGATTTTCTAGAGCATGACAGTTTTGAAATCATTTGGGTTACAATTATCGAATACTCAACGTATCAAGTTTTCTATAAAGTAAGAGCATGATAACAAAACATCGTACAATTCTAAATTTAAGATGGTACGAGATTAATCTGCTAACACACCAGCCTAGGTCCAAGCAATGTATAATCAAAGACTATTTCGACCAATGTCTTAATCCTAACTTAAAAAACCATTGAAGCAGAAAGTCCATTCAGACATTCAGCTAGCATGATATTACCCTATGCTTGCATTGGTCGGGACTCACTCGCACTCTCATGGCTTTGATCGCTTTATATTAGTTTGAGGTTTCACGAGATTTATCTTGGTCCGGGCAACATAAATATATAGATCTTAAACCCCTCGATCTAGATGGAAAATATAAACTCGGAAACTCACATGACATGGCCCCTGTTTTGAAATGATTAGGATGCGAATGTGCTTTTGGATTTGCTAGTATTGGCCTAATCAATTGATGTTGACGATTCATGTTGATCCACAGGAATAACGCGCCATCCACGTTCTTCATTACCATTAGAAAGTAGATTAAAAAACCAAGTGTACCCACTGATCTCTTCTTTGACGCCTTCTTCTGGTGATCCGTTCGACGGACAATGCGATTTTACATTCTCGACATGTATCGATGAGTTCCACATGAAAATGTTTGGCCAACCTTGAGCCAGGCCGGCGTGCAATTCGATGCAGATCATAATTAATGATTCTTGTTTCGTTATATTCGAAACTGTTAATGATAAGTCAATTCGCAATTATATTAAAAAAGAAGGGGGGTTAACATAAATTTAGCACAGCCTAGTGTTTACCAATGCCAAACAAAGTATGAGTTTCCGAGAACCATTGGAAAGAAAGAGTCATAACATCTATAAAACAATTGTCATGTGAGATCGTGAAGAGGAAATGTGTTGTGCAAGTGCCGAAAAATCGAAACAAACCACTTAACATAATTAAGATTATGAGTTAGGGGATCGAAAATGATCATCTGAATCCCCTCAATTTAAGGACAGTAAAATGAATTATTATCTCATTACATGGTACATCATCAAAATAATGAATGGTAATCTATGTCCTCTTATTGAAAGAATAAGTTAAAAGTCAATTGATGAGGACCGCGATCCTTTTGATAATATCCTTGCCCCCTAAAATTCAATTCCATTCGTACATATACATGTTGATAAGTTAGTAAATACGAATTTTCAACCTAACACCAAACTAGGTTATCAATTTGCTCCAGTTTTGGCTTATCGGTTTTCAGCTCTGTTTTAACCGTCCTGCTATGCCAGAACGAGTAATTTTTTAAGGAAAGTTGAACAGCTTCATCTGTCTTATTTTCTTTTTGTCTGAAATGAAGCAAAGTGGAAGTTGGGAAAGTCTTGCTTGCATGATGCTCTGTTTAGTGAAATGACTCAAGCGATCTATCTAAGCTCACGCCTTAGAGATTGAGACTTGTCGCATACGAACCAAGCGATCGAATCACTACCAATCCCTTGAGGTTTCTCATAGGATGTTGGGTACCCGACAAGCCTCAAGGCCATTTGGTTGGGAAGTACTATCTCTGAAACTTGTCCCATCTACCATCTAGCGATGGTGGCTAGAAAAGATTCAGAAAGACATTCGAAGGCGAAAAATTCATCACCTCGAGGCAGGCTTGCATATTATGAACTGTTTTGAGTCTGCTGTCGAGAGTAGGATTGAAGATGATCCTAATGTTGATGGTAGAGTCACTTGAGACATTCAGAGAACTCTCTGCAGAGAATTGGCACGTCTGGTTTTGTGGCAAGTGTGCCACATCAGCTTGTAGCTGGAGAGCATGAAGGGAAACCTCCTGCACTTCCAAGTTTGAGCTAATGAAAGTCCTTACCCATCAGAAGAGAAGCGTAGTCATTTATATATTATGTTCTAGTTCATTGTTAAGGCTTTAAGGATCAAATGAAACTAACTCAATTTCTCACAACCCCAAGTCATGTACATTCAGATCTCGTTATGACGATGATAATCGGTAACAGCGATAGCAATAGTTACAATGGACAAAATATTGCTCGAGAAGACATAAGATAACAATGCATCTACATTGGCACAACTGAATCGTGGGATTAAAAGACATTTCCATTTTTTACTGAAGTTACAATTCCGTATACCAACCTTCCAAGGTCGAAAGAATTAAGTGTCAGTAATCTATACAAATCCTCTTACAGCTCCATGATTAGTAGACCATACTAAATCCGCAAGGTGTCGCTCATCAATTGTAAGCCAAAGACAAAAATGGGAAAAAAGCATTAAGGCGAGGCGCGCAAGCAAAAATATGCGCCTCCATATCACATTATCCATTTACAGAGAGAACCTAGACAAGATGTAATCATGTATCTATGAAATCTGCAGACAAAATAGTCCTGAGAAGCTCCTTCAGATTAGCTAATACGTAGCGTGGTCCTAAGCTCTTAACACCGATGAAATTCAATAGCTGCTCTAGATCCTACAGCAAAAGAAGATTATATAAGAAAAAATGCAGAAGAACAAAGAGAAAAGGCAGGTATAACGAACAATCTGATCTTAAATTCTTTAACACGCCACTACAAGATCCATGACAAATCACATTTAAGTGTAATGCAAAACGTGTGCCTAAGCACATTGAAGAACCAAGGCAATATCGATTTAGAGAGCCACCAAGATTATATAATAAGCATAGAAGAAAGTTTGTCAGATTTGGACTTGATTAATAGTGCACAACATGCTATGATAAATAGTTGTCCAAACGCTGATATGAAATAGCGGTCCATCTTAGAGCAAGCATCTCCTCACAAAGTCAACATATAATGACGCAGCAGCACAGTCCATTATTATTTAAATGCGTAGTGCATGAAATCAAGCTTCAGAGTATCTTCAGTAAGCATGCAAGACAAAAGTTTTGCAGCTGCAAGTAAATGGCAGAAAATCCCATGTGGTAAATATGCTATATTTACAGTAATTTATCTGATAAGCAGGCCAGTGGTAGAGCAAATTAAGTATACCTTGTTCAAGAGGAATACAGCATAAGCTGCTCTTGTCGTATCCTGACCTTCTAAAAATAGTGGAAACTCTATGGGTTTCATGTTTGAAGGTAGGGTAGTACTTGATGAAGAATCAGGTGGAGTTGTTTCTGCAGAAGGGGCATGATCAATTATATAGGAATGTGATCCACCTAATCGCAAAGGATAACGCAAAGGAACTCTTAAGTAGGAAGCTACGTGAGAAACGGCCTGCAATTAGAAAAGGCAACAGTTAAATCAAAGTCAATAACATTAAAAGCAAACAAGAATTCTCCAGCATAAGTTGCATTCTACTTTCAACAAACAACACTGAATCGCAAAGAAAAAGTGTGATTAAAGTTTCTTTTTAACCACCCACTCACATGCGGTGCACGCATGCACATACAGAGGTGCCAATATAAGGTTGATCAAGAATAAAGAACATACATGCCCCACATATGCCAAAGCAGTCGCAGATCTCTGGACCTCCTTTCTATCCATAAAAAAACTCATCTTTGTAAATGGAAGCATGGTCAATTGCAGGCCGAGAATCGTCAAGGATTCAAGATTTACAGGCTTAGAACCAGCAGAGCTGCCTGAAACTATATACAATAAAGATCAGAAACCACTGACACAAGTCTACAAATGAAGAAACAGCACAAGTTATCAAAGGTTAGGCCATCCAGCTCATAAAATCATGGAACATTTGAGTCCTACATCTGTTAAAATGTGGATACATAGCACAGTTGAGGAAAAATTAGATCCTGTTAGAGATATTTAAAATATTTTCCTATATTAGAATATTTCTATTAATGTACAAGACAGACAGATCCAAACTAAAGTTGAACACAGATGGGACAGATATGTGATCGTGATTGTGCTAAAACAGGCCTAGCTCACATTGACTAACTGATGAGATCATGATCTTCACCAATAATGATCTCAGATTTGTTCGATAGAGTTCACTGATCATATTGCAAGTCATATCTTAAATTAAATCCAGAGAAAAGAAAGTTGTTTTCAGTGGGTTCCAAGCCCTGTTGGCCTAATGGTCACACAGTTAATTTTCTCATGTGGAGTGTTAGAAAGTCCAACCCAAAAATATAAGTTAATAGGTGGAGGAAGACCACATGAATATAAAAACCATTAAGGACCTAAGTCAAGTAATGTGGAATAATACTTATGTTGAAAATATATGGCTAATAGGGATATATTTGTCTATTTCCTTCATTATTTTATGTAGGGTGGCAATAAGAATGATATTGTAATTTTGGCCTTTCGGCTTTATTATAAATATATAGCTTGGGGTCACATCGACCTAACCAAGTATTCAGTTTAGTTTTTGTCTCTCAACATGGTATCCAATCCAAAAGCTTAAGCTGATAGGTGGAGAAAAACACATAAATATAAAGAACATTTGAACCTCTTTGTCAAGGAATGTGGAATAATACCTCATCACTAGGTGCAAGCCATTTATGAGCGACATGTGAAATTGTGACTACACACACATTCACGTGGAATTTTGACCATGCACATTCGCGAAAAGGATAGCTGTTATGGCTTAAAGGATTACTTGAAGATTTAGGTGTATCAGTTCATGTTCTCATGATGCAATATTGTGATAATAAGGCTGCTATTAGTATTGCTCACAGTCCTATACATATAATATAAAATCTTGTGTAGCATGAACTGTACGAAACATGTGGAGATTGACAGGCACTTTGTCAAAGAGGGGTTAGAGAGTGGTTTGTGTATGCACTTTGGTCAGTCCAGTGATCAACTTGCTGATGTGTTAATTAAAGGATTTGGGGGTAAATCATTTCATCCTGTTTTAGTCAAGTTGGGCATGTGTGATATCTATGCTCAAACTTAAGGGGGAGCGTTGACAGTATTTGGCTGATAGAAGTATATTTATCTATTTCCTTTGTTATTTTATGTATGGTGGCAATAAGGGTGATATTGTAATTTTAGCCATTTCGCTTTATTATAAATAGATAGCTCAGGGCCACATTGACCTAACCAAGCATTTAGTTCGGTTTTTCTCTCTCAACACTAGAAATTTTGACCTTTATTATTACAAGCTGAACATGCAATTTTGGCACCCGCATTTGCAAAAAGAGATAGTATTGGCTTTAATATCATGTTAGAAAGTCCAACTCAAAAGCTTAAACTAATAAGTGGAGGGAGACCAAATGAATATAAAGAGCATTTAGACCCCTAAGTCAAGTGATGTGAGATAATAATTCATTAGAAAGCTTCATGTGAAGTACCTTATTGTGCCTTAAGTTCGTGCAAAACTCTCTGAAAATAGAATGGAAGAGTAGAGAGTACTGCCAGAATCTTCAACTGGACAGAATAGCTCGTAGACAGACAGACTATGACTCATGAATTCATTGCCGTAAAATTTGGCTAATTACTGGAGTAATATCTTTATCCTACCAGGGTAGGTGTTTTGATTGCTTGAACATGTGGACAGAAATTTTTCTCAAAAAGAAAATGATGGGAAGCTGAAGAATAAAAGAATGGATGAAGCCAGATTGCAGGATACTTATAAAGTCTACTTGCTCAAGCAGGTATTTGATGCTTGGAGGAATTGAAACTTGAGCAGATTAAAAGACCTATTCACAATCACAGTATAACCTATATAAGAAACAACACTTAAACTATTTTATGGCTTGATAATAGAAATACTGGTGAGCAATCTTCCAGGGCTATTATCACAATGTGGTTTCTGACTGGATATACACCATTTCACGTTTCTGCCGTAATCAGATATTCGGATTAGTTTTTGCCTGCCTAGAAAGATCTGATGACCTGCTTCAGATTCAATCAAGGGTCTGCAGCAATATGTGCATATCTCTGATTCAGTTATTCAGATTCCAGCTGCAAATGGGCAATTTTCTGTTTCAAACATGTGCAATCTGATGTGAACTAAAACGCAAGGGTTATATGGCATAAAGTGGTTAGGTTTTCCTATTGCTTCATAACCTCTTTTAAGTATTGTGATAGACTTGTTACTAATAGTTTCTAGGAAAAACGGGGAATATCTGGACCAGGATATTAAGCTCGATAAAGAGTAAAAACCTGCAATGCTGGACCAAAGAACTGCAACGGATAATAGTCACTTGAAGGGAAGGCAACTGACATTCTTACATGAAAATTGGCGAAGGCCACTCAGGGATTAATTTTTTAAGTTTAATCTGTAATTTTAGAGGTTATAAGTAAAATACCAACCGCGAAGAACTTAACTTGTAATGTTGTCAAAGAAAATCAAAGCTCTGTAGGTAGCAATTGGAAAACATAGTATTGTTTTTATGTTCCTTTAAGCAAACCAGTCAACTTGTTTACCTGTGAAATTAAATGGCCTCTGGCAGGAGTGATTATGTGGCAAGCGTTCCAATAGTATCACTTAATTATCCCCAAAAGAAGTGTAAAAAAGTACCATCTACCCAACAAACCATGACAGGATAAAGCTATAAAAAAGGTTGAGCCAGTTTGATTTAAAGACAAAGATCTAGCTCAGTAAGGCCAGAATAGCACATCAAGTGAAAATAGAAAAGGCCACTACGACACTGGAACTCTAAAGCCAGAAAAAGCTTATCCATTGAAGAATCTTGACTGGATATTGAATGCTCATCCAGGTGAGCATGGAGCAGAAAAAATAAACTAATGAAAACAAAGCAACCTTTGATTGTATGTATTGTATCAGAACTCAGGAGAAAACATCCTTATGAGGGTCACCCTTGAAACAGTAAGAACTTGTACGATAAACTAGGCAGCTTTAATGCCAAACTTATCCTTTACCAAATAAAAAAGAAAAGGCTCATGTCTTATGCATATCTTCTTAATCCATGAGCAGTCAAAATCATTAACCTGAAAATTTGTTGTCCATTACCATCCTAAGGCTACAATTTTGGCTTTGACCTTGAGATTGACAAACTCACAAAGAAATTCAATCAAACAATTGACAACATACACAATTGACAACTAATGTCAAATGCACAGTCTTCTTTAGTCAAATACATATAAATTAAAAGGAAATTATAACTGTCTTGTCTATTACCTGATTTAGTAGTACTTGGAAATGATTCAAGTTCTTGCTCTTGTGCATGTCCAGCAGATACTTTAACAGGATAGAGCAGTGAAACTTGTGATACCATGTACTGCTGCCTCATTCTTAGCATCTTTTGCAAATTTTTGAGTTTGCCATAACCCCTTTGCCCAAGTAACCTATTAGATTCCTGCAGCAACGGTGCTGACCACATTGGCAGGATGAAAAAATATACTCACGATATGCTATAAAAAAAGAGAGAGACCCAAGGGAGAAAAACAAGAAGAAACGAGGATATTCTGCGCATTGTCTAAACTAGGACGAATGACACCCAATGCCAACTACCAAATGTGAAACAGCAATCCTACGATGACCAATTTATCAATTACAATCCCACTGCAGCTGTTTTTCTCATTTAGTCAAAGAAAACATTGGCTTGGTAATTGTGAAGAAATTTCTAGCATAGAAATTCTTTCACGATGCACCTCCTCATTTAATAAATATTGACAAGTCAAACTTACTACAATAAAAATGCTGAATCTAGACTAAGCCCATATAATGGATGAAAGAAGAGAATGAATCTACACTTTTATCAGAATATATCTGGAAAGTAGCAAAGCATGAGCCCGAAATAGACAGGATAATATAGATGAATCAGAAGCCGGACGATACAGCACTCTTCGACCATGGTGGAGATAAGAGAGATATCAGAAAATGCACATTATATGGTCCTGGGATGTATGCAGGCAGGCTGCAGATTGATTTTAGAAGCCGCAAAGAAAATCAATACAGAAATTCCAGAAACCATCCCCTAAATGATCAATTTATGAAACACACACCAAAGTCAGCTAGAACATAGAAATGCAGAGTGGGAACTCTAGACTCAAGATGATGGAATATATAAAAGCCCTTTACAGAATCTTTCATGAGGAAACACCGGCATTTCAAAGTATTCCAGCAGAGGCTTTGAAGAATGGTAAAATTCACTTCCTTCATATTTTGAAGAACAGGATCAGGACAACTAAAAAAGCTTTTTAAAAAGACTAAAGAAAGCCTCTGATCTTTTTAACCTACAAATTATGAACAAAAGGATTAAGCACAAGACAATATAGCAAAATAGCAGTAGAAAGTGGCACCTGCAGTCGTTTCCGGGCAACCGAGAGAGCTGTGCCTGCAACTAACAACGACCTAACTTCAGCTGCAAGATCTTCCTCTTTCCTTTTAGCATCTTCAACAACAACCTTCGTACGCAATGACAAGTTCTGCATCACTAGCTTTCTACCTTCCAGTTTTTCCCGCATTTCTTCAAGCTCATTCAATCTTCTCAAAGACTCATTTTCAACCTGCCAAATATGTTTCCACCCGCTAGCACGCGGGCTATTCAATCAAAGCTCGAGCAAAAATCGACACACGATACAATTTTCTAACGGTTACTGCCATGTTCCACCTCTTCTGAACAGCAGGCATGAACACAAACAAAGCAAGTTGAGATAAGTAGTTAGGTCTCCAGAAACAGCCAATACAATTAAATTAAAAGCTTCATGCCATATAAATTTCTCCATACGGCAACCACCAATCCTTTCTTTTCAACTCAATCTGAGCTTCGTGCTTACATCGTTTCTCATCCAAGGACCCGAGAGGTGAGCTCTCTCGATAATCGCATCCCATCCTAGGCAACACAAAGATTCCAATTTTCGCTAGCTAAGCTGAAACGATCGAACCTCATTCGATGCAAAGAGCGAAACCGAACTAAATTCGCCATGAACACAGGTCGTATCGTCAAGAAAAGCAAAACCCATCACTCAATGCTCGATGGCGAACCCCGAAAAGACGGGAGGGCATTCACAATCTCGACTTCCGCCTTCAAGACCGTACCTGAATCAGCGACTCGAGTTTCCGATGAAGGACCTGCTTCTTCTCCTTAGCTTCTTTGACGGCGCAGGAGAGGCTGACGAGACGGGCGAGCTCCGGCTCGAAATCTTCCCACTCGATCAACGTGGGCTCGGGAAGCGGATCGATTTCTCTGGGCTCTCGAGCGGCGGCGGCGGCATTCGGCTTCGTTTCCATCGGCGGCTAGAGATCGAGATTGGATGCGGGGTTTCGAGAACACTTCATGGGTCGACCTCATCGTCCTCCGGCGCCGGCCGATTAGGGCTCGATTCTCAGGACGTCCGGTGGTCCATTTTCTCGGCGGAACTGTGATTTTCTCGAGAAAAAGTTTCTTGTTTTCTCTTTCTCGGGAAAAGAAAGCGAGTGGGAATCAGGGGAAGGGAGGGGGCGTGGATTTGCAAGTGCGATTGCCGTTTGTTGGGGACAAAAGGCCGTATGAAGAATGACGGGTGGAAGTTTGACTTTCAACGGTTTTTACTTTTCATAAATTCAAGTATTTATATAATTTCGATGCGCTAAAAGATTGACTATATTTCCTTTTTTTTTTAAATGGACCATATCTCATAAACTCATTTACAAGATGAAAAAAAGACACAAATGGTCCTTGAATTTCAACTCAATATGTGTAATGTGATTTTTGAATTATCAATTTGTTCACTGTTGTCCCTGAATTGTAACCCGATGCACCATGTGATCATTGAACTTTCAGTTTATTTGATGTAATTCTCGGACTTTTGATTCATGTTCCACTAAATCCCCAAATAATATGAATATGTTCAATATATGCGCGAGCCAAAATACCTTTATATCTCATTTTTTATTGGAGTACATTTTAAATTTAAAGAGAAAAGGAAATGTAAAACGAATAAAGAAAAAGGATAAAATGGTAAAGTTAAAAGAAAGAAGTTAATTAACCGTTTCCACTTAAAGTGCACTAGGCGATGTTCCTCAATTGAACAGAAAAAATAATAATTTTCTCTCTTGTTGTAAAATATCGCGTTGCAAATATATAATAGAGAGAATAGAGGGAGATTAAGTAGAGAAAGCAAATGACACCAAAGATAGTAGAGAGAGGCCAGAAGCGAAAAACTTTATTTCTCACTATTTGTGCTCCTATTTATAAGGAAATAAGGATGCACTTATCAATGTATCTAATAATACATGTATTGGATAGGGAGATGAACATTCATCGGATAGGGAGATGTACTTAGAACATAAGATACAAATGTACCATAATAGGTACATGGATATTCATACATGTATTGGATAGGGAGATGAACATTCATTGGATAGGGAGATGTACTCAGAATGTATGATACACATGTACCATAATAAGTACATGAATATATTGAATATTCATACATGTATTTCATAACACTCCCCTTGAATATTCATTGTATTATATTATGAATGTGCATTGAATAATCTTGCCTCATTAAAAACCTTGAGCCGGAAAAACCCAGTGGGACAAAAACTAGACAAAAGGAAAAAAGAGTACATAGCACAAATTTTATGATTTCTCCCTTTTATGGATGCATTAATTGCCTCGTTAAAAACTTTAAGCCGGAAAACCCTATGGGAAAAAACCGGACAAAAAGAAAAAAGAGTGCAATGCATAGTTGATAGTATCTCCCCCTCAATTGAGCCATATAGCCACTGCTGGGGCTAATCAATCTTTCGTCTTGTGTACTCGCCGCATACCAATGCCATATACTAATTTCTCAAAAGTTGATGTTGGCAATGATTTGGTAAAAATATCTGCAAGATTATTTACGGATTGAATTTGTTTAACATCAATCTGTCGACTTTCTTGAAGTTCATGAGTATAGAAAAATTTTGAAGAGATATGCTTGGTCCTATCACCTTTGATATATCCTCCCCTAACTTGTGCAACACAAGCATCATTATCTTCATAAATTATAGTAGGAGAATTTATAACCGGTTTTAAACAACAAGAATTGTGAATATGTGTTATAATGGATCTTAACCAAACACACTTTTTTCCAGCTTCATATAAAGCAATAATCTCAGAGTGGTTAGAAGATGTAGCTACTGGTGATTGTTTTGTAGAACGCCAAGAAATGGCAGTGTCGTTATAACAAAATAAATAACCGGTTTGAGAGCGAACCTTATGTGGATCAGATCTATATCCAAAGATCGGCATATCCAACTAACCCGAGAGGTAGTGGTATTATTGGAATAATATAATCCCAAATCTATGGTTCCTCGGAGATAACGAAAAATATGTTTAATTCCATTCCAATGTCTCCGAGTTGGCTCAGAACTAAAACGTGCCAATAAATTTACCACAAAAGCGATATTTGGTCTCGTACATTGTGCCAAGTACATCAATGCCCCAATTGCATTGAGATATGGTACTTCAGGACCAAGTATCTCTTCATCAGATTCTCTAGGACGAAATGGGTCCTTTTGGGGATCTAGAGACCTTACAACCATAGGGGTGCTCAATGGGTGAGCATTGTCCATGTTGAAGCGTTTAAGTAATCTTTCAATATATGCTGATTGATGGACGATTATTCCATTTGCTTTGTGCTCAAGCTCAAGACCAAGACAAAGTTTGGTTTTACCCAAATCTTTAACTTCAAACTCCCTTTTCAAATACTCAGCAGTTTTGGCTAACTCTTCAGGAGTTCCAATTAAATTTATATCGTCGACATAAATTGCTACAATAGCAAATCCGGTTTCCGACTTCTTAATAAACACACATGGGCATATAGGATCATTCTTGTACCTTTCTTTTATTAGGTACTCACTCAGGCGTTGATACCACATGCGACCGGATTGCTTTAACCCGTACAAAGATCTTTGCAATTTTATTGAGAATAGGTTACGAGGAGTGCATGCATCAGGCATTTTAAATCCCTCAGGAATTTTCATATAGATATCGGAATCTAATGAGCCATATAGATATGCCGCCACAACGTCCATAAGACGCATTTCCAATCTTTCAGAGAGTGCCAGGCTAATGAGAAAGCGAAATGTAATCATATCCATCACAGGTGAATATGTCTCATCATAATCAATCCCAGATCTTTGGGAGAATCCTTGGGCAACGAGTCGGGCTTTATACCTGACAATCTCGTTTTTCTCATTTCGTTTTCGGATAAATACCCATTTATATCCAACGGGCTTTATATTATCGGGGATTCGAGTTATGGGTCCAAAAACCTCTCGTTTGGCTAGGGAAGCTAATTCAATCTTAATTGCTTCCTCCCATTTAGGCCAATCTTGCCTTTGACGGCATTCAATAATAGATTGCGGCTCACAATCATCATCCATAATTTTATAAGCAACAAAGAATGCAAAAGCATCATCAATGATAATTTCATTCCGATCCCAAATTTCATTACAATATGTAATGGAATTCTCAATATTCCGAGGATTTGTGATCTTTTCATGGGTTTGTGCCTCTTCAGGGGCAATAAGCTCTTTGGGAGCAAGTACAACACCAGGCTCTTCTGGAGCGGATTCTTGATTCTTTCCCCTTCGTTTTCAAGGAACGATGTCTTTTGATCTTATCGGTCTACCACGCTTCAAGTGTGGGGGATCTTGATCCATTTTAGCCTGTCCTTCAGGAACAGCTATCCTAGCTGGAACATTTGCAACTGGAATATGAGACTTCGTTACTTTAGTAGCATCATTAAATGCGTCAGGAAGTCTATTAGCCATTTCCTGTAAATGGATTATATGCTGTACCTCGTTTTCACATTCCAGAGTTCTTGGGTCTAATTGAGATAAACTCTTCTCATTCCAGGAGAAAACCTTAATCGGTTTTCGCTTTACTGACCATGGAAATTGTAGGTGTCCCAATTGATGGAAACGTAGTCTCATCAAAATGACAATCTGCAAATCTAGCAGTAAAAAAATCACCAGTAGTTGGTTCCAAGAACCAAATGATGGACGGTGAATTAAACCCTACATAAATACCCAAACGGCGTTGGGGACCCATTTTTGTTCTTTTTGGCGGTGCTACGGGCACTGTTCGCACAACCAAATGTGCGTAAATGTGAAATATCAGGTTCATAACCAAGAACCATTTGAAGGGGAGATTGTAAAAGACTACGGTAGGGCGCAATCTTATTAGAGCTGCCGCATGCAAAACTGCATGACCCCATGCTGTATCGTTGAGATTAGTTCTCAATAATAAAGTGCGAGCAATGATTTGGACACGTTTAATCAAGGACTCTGCTAATCCATTTTGAGTATGAACATACGCAACTGGGTGCTCAACCTCAATTCCGAGTGAAGCACAATATGTATCAAAACTCTTTGATGTAAATTCTCCAGCATTATCCATCCTTATGCTTTTAATTGGATAATCAGGGAATTGTGCCCAAAGCTTTATAATCTGCGCAAGTAAACGTGCAAAGGCGACATTGCGCGTAGATAATAAGCAAACATGGGACCATCTACAGGATGCATCCACTAGTACCATAAAATATCGAAACGGTCCACTTGGTGGTTGTATTGGTCCACATATATCACCCTGAATTCTTTGCAGGAATACAGGGGATTCAAGATTAACCTTTGTTATAGAAGGTTTGATAATGAGTTTTCCTTGTGAACAAGCTTCGCAATTATAATCTTTGGACAACAATACCTTTGTATCCTTTAAAGGGTGTCCTTTTGTATTATGAATTATTCTACGCATCATTGAAGCGCCGGGATGACCAAGGCGATCATGCCATAACCCAAACTGATCAGGGTTTACCAGTCTCCAGGACATAGTGGCATATGTTTCAATAGCCTTAATCATGACACAATACAAACCCATAGAAGAAGCTTCTAGCTTTTCATGGATGGTTTTCAGGCCCATCTTATAAGAGGTAATGCCAATATATTCTTTATTTTGCTCATAAATAGTTTCAACATGGTACCCATTACGGCGTACATCTTTGAAACTGAGTAGATTCCTTTTTGATCTACTGCTTAGAAACGCATCCTCAATATGCAGGATGGTGCCATTTGGCAAAACAATTGTGGCATTCCCGAAACCATCAATAATCGGAACAGGACGATATTGTATGGACATGTGCCTTACGCAACGTCATACTCGAGAAAAAGTGTTTGCTACAAAATATGGTATGCGTTGATGCACTATCAAGCAAACAAACTTCTCCCTTTTTCTCGGTATTTTTCATTTGCATTTATGTTGACAACTTCAGGTGTCAAGTATCATAAAATTTGCATATTAGTTATAAGGTCAAGTAAAATCTCAAGATAATAAACAGAAGGTTCATAAGTATTGCATTACATAACCATATTATAGAATAATAAAAGGTAATACATTTAAAGAAAAGTAACTATAAAAGAAATTATTAGAATCATAAAATTCGAAGTCTAAGTTGTCATCCACCAGTCTGATGCCTCATCAAATAATCAAAGACCCTCAAAGAAATCGAGACACCCGGGGATGCATTTGCTACTTCGGGAGCAAGAGGAGTCCCACCAATAGAGATATTGTTGGCTTCAACAGTAGTTATGGCAGTAGGATTAATTTCAATGGCATGAGACTCACCACGTTTGCCCGTATTTTTCAAATATGCTTGGTATAGATCAGCAAAGTGCTTTGGCGTACGACAAGTACGTGACCAGTGCCCACTCATACCACAGCGATGACAAATACTTTCATTAGCCACCTTATTGTGCTTCTTTTCTTTATCATAATTCGGGCTAAAGTTAGATTTCTTAGGGCGGTTAAATTTCCTACCATCCCTTCGAAAATTATGTTCTTGCCTACTCTTATAGCCCTTAATATGGCCAGTATTTTTCTTAAAATTAGCATGTGCTTCGTGCAATGCTTTTGAGCCAGAGAGGTCTAAGATCATGATTTTTGAGCAACAATTCATTAGTTTGCTCAGCGGTGAGAAGCACAGAAATTAATTCAGAATATGTGGCAAATTGACGTTGCCGGTATTGCTGTTGCAATACAATATTCGAAGCATAGAAGGTGGAGAAAGTTTTCTCTAATAGCTCCGCATCAGTGAGCTTAATACCACATAACTCAAGTCGAGAAACGACATCAAATAAAGCGGAGTTATAGTCAGACACTGATTTAAAATATTATAGTCTGAGATTTTGCCAATTATATTGTGCTTGAGAGAGGCAGTCTTGGTATGATCATAACAGTCTTGGTATGATCATACCTATCCTTCAACCTCTTCCACAGGGTCTGAGGATCTCGAACGGATAAATATTGAGTTTGCAGACTCTCATGCAAATGACAACGAATAAAAATCAATGCATTTGCTTTATCCTTTGCATTTGAGGTTCCATCCTCTGCAATTGCGTTAGCGAGACCTTGCCCTTGGAGGTGCATTTCCATGTCCAAGCACTAAAATAGATAATTATTTCCACTCACTTCCAAGATGTGGAATTTGGGCTTTTCAATATTTGCCATAGTTCTTGCAAAACAAAAATCCTTAAATTAATTAGAAGGATTTCTAAATATCCACCGCTACTTCAGGAGCATAAGGATACTTTTAGATTTGAAATTAATTTAAGGCTATGGGGAAAACAAATGAAGAATTGATAGGAGAAGATGAAGTATAAGTTGAAAACAAAGGAAACACTTACTTTGCAAAAATCACTTACTCAGTTGGTAGATCTTCGTGCTGATAACGTGTTGTAAAATATCGCGTTGCAAATATATAATAGAGAGAATAGAGGGAGATTAAGTAGAGAAAGCAAATGACACCAAAGATAGTAGAGAGAGCCAGAAGCGAAAAACTTTATTTCTCACTATTTGTGCTCCTATTTATAAGGAAATAAGGATGCACTTATCAATGTATCTAATAATACATGTATTGGATAGGGAGATGAACATTCATCGGATAGGGAGATGTACTTAGAACATAGGATACAAATGTACCATAATAGGTACATGGATATTCATACATGTATTGGATAGGGAGATGAACATTCATTGGATAGGGAGATGTACTCAGAATGTATGATACACATGTACCATAATAAGTACATGAATATATTGAATATTCATACATGTATTTCATAACATCTCTCTCTTTTTTTGGCTAAATTTTGGATAAACTGCTTTTAAGAATAGCAAAATTTTCAATTTAAGGTGATTGCTTTCTAGAAATGGATTTCTACAGTGGTAAAAGAAAGAAGAAGAAAATGTCTAAATATTTTATTTTGCCATCCAATTTAATTAATCAATTTCATTAGTAATGCATTATGTCATCAAAATAAGGAATGAAATAATTGCACGTGCACGTAGTGCGGACATAAAAATTAATTTAAGATAACTGACATGATATGATTAAGGAGTAAATGAAGAGAATTTCAATCCTTTCAATAAAATTTACATCTTTTGCAAGTTTTCTGACCTTATGATAAAATAATAGATACATGGAAAAAAACACTTCTCATGATAATAAAAATAATTTGATTTCAGCTTTTTTTTATATATATTTTTTCATTGATATTCAATTAAAAACGCAACATGTCGATTATATGTATACCAAAACTTTCGTGTTCTCACATCATAATCATTGGAATGTTTATGTAAGATTTTTTTTTTCCTAAAAAAAGTGCAAAGGATTAATATGATCTTGGGTGTGACATTTTATCAAGTGGATGGTATTCAGTATACAAGCTTTTATTTATAATAATCAACATAAACACACGACAGTGTCATTCTAGAATTTCTTATAATAACATCAAATGACAATTACGTAAATGCTTTACATGACAGTGTGATCAACATCTATTATATTGTTAAAAGTTGGAATTGAGAGAATATTTATTTACGTACTCGTCAAGCAACACTTAACTTTACCTCTATGATTGGCACGGATAAATCACATGACCCATAATGGAGATCGAGCCATCAAGTCCTTTGGGTCTAATTATTGAAAGTGGATTCGAAATTGGTAATGGTTGATTTGACATTAAATCATCCAAGGCCCTCGAATCATGTTCGAGATAGTGAATTAGATGATTTATACAATTTGATGTTATATACATTTTCTCATCTATCATCGCAAAACACATGCGCATCATCCCTATTTTATCAATAAATTTTTATCTTATCGATTTGTCATTTACCAATTTTAACTTTCACAGATTTAGACACAAAATAAACCGTGTTATCTGAAAAAAAAAAAAAAAAAAAAATGCTAGTTAGTTATTAAATTAATTTGCAAATTTTATCTCTTTTGATACGGACATTTGAAAAAAAAAATAGATGATATCTTGAAATAAATTTTTACTAACATGTCCTATTTTAAATATAACTCATGATCATAAATTTGCCCATTTAGTTTAAAGTTAACGTAAAATGAGGAATATAAATCACTATGTGATTATCATAAATAACATGTTATTCATTATATAATTTATAATATCAAATTACATATAACCACGTAACTATACAAAGAAATCATGGATAAATTCCTCATATTGGATATATTTAGACAAAACCATATTCAAATACATTTTAGAAAGTAGTATGAGTTAGTTTAAAAGAAATCATGATAGTAAAATTATTAAATTTGAGCTTAAAAAATAGATGAAGATAAAATATCTTCAAATAAACTTTTGACTAACTTATTGTTTTGAATGTAACTAATGATGGAACTAAATTTATTTATTTTGAAGTTAAAGTAGAGTGAGAAATATCGTTCATGATGTCAATAGCATAGATGACGCAAGTTATTGTGAAAATAATTGATGATATCAAAATATATATAATTATGGCTAGACATTGCAGATAGCTCATAAAGTAATTACTCCTGATTTTAAATATAGATCATGCCATAACGTGATGATTAAACTATCATAAAAAAAATTAAACTATTGCATGAAATTAGTTTAAATAACAATTTAAAACATATTTTTTTTAGAAATGGAAATGGACATCGAATAGAACAAAAAATATATTGACAATAATAACAAAAGAATAGCTGCCCAACGAGTTATTTAACTTATCTAGAGCATGGCTATGGCATTTGAATAGCATTTTTTTTCTAAATCCCTTTTTGCTAATCTATGAAAAATTATCGAATTGTATCTAAAACTCATTTGAAATTAAACACATTGAGCCCTACATTGTCTGGTCTAATACTGGGAAACAAAACTGAAGTTTTGGTTTCAATTACAGAATCTCCTCAAGAGTTATAATCCAAGGAAAGATCTGACTCCGGACTCATCGGCAGCATCTTCTCATTCAAATGTAAGGAAGAAATGCAATGAAAGAGGTAAATTAAATCATATCCCTTTTGCTAATTCCCACTGCCATTCTAACGCACTCGTGACTCAAAGAACTTGCACTTTTGCAACATAAAAGACTTGTTCAATAGTAAGATGTATATTCAGATACTTGAGACCCTACACTCTAAAGAACAGAGAGAAGTAGTTCACAAAATGCTACAACTGAATCTCTAGATGCTTGAAGCATCTCATGGATGTGAACCCATCAATCACCACACCCTAACCGGAAGGTGGCGGTGGCGGCGGCATGGACATGTGTGGCATGGGGGGCCTTCCGAGCATTTGTTGCTGAGGTGGTGGTGGTTGCCAGGTGGGTGCCGGCGCTACCATCCCAACTGGTGGTGGAGGTGGTCTCTGGAGAACTTGACCCGCCTGAGGAGGTGGTGGGGGCATGCCAGGAGGTGGCCGGAACTGCTGCATAGGAGGCGGTGGCATTCCAACTTGTGGCATTGCCTGACCAGGCTGTGGAGGCTGACCAGGCCATGCTGGCCGAGGGACTTGCATAGGTTGGAAAGTCGCTCCTTGTGGAGGAGGTGGTGGCCGGAGCATTGGCATTGGTGCTGGTGCAACGGTCCCATTTGCAAAGGGGCGTGGAGGCGCTGGAGCAACCATGGCACCGTTGGCCTGAGGAACGGGAAGAGATGGTGGCCCACTCGCAAATAAAGTGTGGGGCCTACTCTTCGTGGCATTTGGATTGCTAGCTGCCAAAACTCTCTCTGCACCATGAATGTATTTGAGATTAACGACTTTATTTCTTAACCATGAAAAAATATTACCAAATTAACACACGGTCCATTTACGTCATAATACCACACGTGTAGGGTGTGAAGAAAGCACATCAATCAGAAAGACATACTCCATGAGCAAACCAACTTACCTGCAGGAGTACCATGACGCTCCCCTTTGGTGTCTTTCTTATATGCATATGAGACTGTAATTTGTCGATTGCAAAGATACTGGCCATTCATCGCCTTGAATACAAGATACAGAAACTAATTACTTCATCATTCTCTAGAGAAAAAAGCAAGTTTTTACATCACAAGCATTAACATAAGAGTAACCATGCAGAGACGTTGAATTGGTAATATCTAAAACATTTCATTTAAGAGTGCTTGACCAGCAATCGACATGTTGACGTTTTACCACAGACAACAGAGTGTCACTCCAAAGTAAACAATCTCTATTGTCACCCTAAATTCATCAATAAAATGATCAGGGAATCAAGAATGAAAGATACCTCAATAGCTGAATCAGATGCCTCAAAAGAATCATAACTGACAAAACCAAAACCACGGGAATTTCCTGTCTCAGGATCTCTCATAATCTGGAAAGAAAGCATGCAAATCTACAAATGTCAGTGGTTCGTGAAAACAATCCTCACATTCATGCAGAAGCAAAGATGCTAAAGCTGTTGACATTATAATCTTTCCAAATCATCCATTCACTTAATTGCTCAAATCTGAAAACACATTTAGGACCACATACTGCTTACTTGATACAGGGATTTCCGTTATCTAAGACATTCTAAAGCTATGCGGCATATCAGGAACAAAGATTTCCAGCATCACACCATGAAGGCTCCTATTCAGGATTCACGTTATATCTATCGACACAGAACACAGCATAATTCTTCCTAACTAAACTAAATTTACAAACAACGGTCCATTGATCCTGGTACCATAGGCAAAATAACTTCTTCAAGCCAACAAGAGTTCAGAAATGGTGCATTCTGTCCATTGAAATACAAGGTATAGCAATCAATGTAGAGGCATAGCATTGTTCAAGACATCACAATGAATATTCTAGCCTCCTGACCACCTAAGTTTTCCTTGAAAGGAGCACAAAGATTAGGTTAAAAACTCACCAGACATGCCAATTTATCTGGACCGTTTCAAAACGGTTTACGAAAATCTAAACACAAGAATACATCCCTCAAAGAAGACATTGAACACCAAACATGATTAAACTTACCACGAAAGCTCTCTTAAATTTTTGTATGTACATTCCCATTGCAAAATATAAAACAAATTAGATAATTTCAAACCCAAACCTAACGTAACTAACAGATTAATACAAGCACATAATCTGAAAGTTTAACCCTTCAAAAAACGTCTTTCAAACACTTCCTAAGACAAATTGCCCCTGATTGCGAGACTTAAGACAAACCCCATAATTCAACTAGACAAATGAAAGTGAGTCCAGGCAAGAAAAGTCTAAATTTTCGAGTCCTGAACTCATGAATAGCAACTACCTTCACTGAACAACTGCTTAAAGAGACCCGAGAGTGTCAATTTGCACCATATAGTCTAAAACTTTCTGCCTTCTAAACGATAGCAAACAAAGGGGTAAAACCAGGAAGAAATGACCGCTCTACCCTTAAGCCCACCAACCCCATAATGTTACTTCTGTTCAATATACCAACTTGAAAGAATTCGACCATAAAACGCCCAAAAAAAAAAAAAAAAGCTCAAAAACACCAATAAAACAGAGAAAAACCCAGCCATATAAAGAGAATCATGCAACAAGACTAAATTCAAATACAGCAACATCAAACACACAGGGAAATCAAGCAGACATACAGACACATAGAGAAAGAGGTAGAAAGTCCAAAGAAGCCACACCTCAATTCAAGCAGAAGCCAGACAGCAGAGAGGAGAGATAATATTAGAAATGAAATGACCAGCAAATCAAACACAGCCAGAAAATCAAGGTGTACTGCACTCTCTGTTCAAAAATAGCACACTCAAGCATGTGACTTCTCACTCTTGCAACACATTCACTCTTCACACAACTAACATATTCATGTACTGTGTACTCTCATGCCACAAAGCACACACATAACATGGCGGTTTGTCATGGCAGGGGCTGTTATCTTCCCCATACTTAACCAGCTCCTGAGCCTATCAACTCTGGTAATGGAAAACGATGGTGACCAATCATATCGAATAAAACATTCGTGGCAACTACTACTAATTTTGACATAATTCATGCACTTAAAGCTCCCACCACTACATTTCTAAACCGCAGCATGGATACAACCATGGGCACACCTCAGTCCTTCAGCACTCAGAGACAACATACAGCAGGAAGCAACATTTACACACACTTGGAGTTGTTTCGACTGATCTTGATGAACACATTATTAGTAAACACACTAAGGCAAGTTCATGCGGTTTGTCTTTGCATTTCCATCCTTTCTGTGATGAGAGATTCTCCTGCAACAATTGCAAGAAAATCTTCTGCACTTTCTGAGGTGTAACCCAGTGAGAATACTAAAGAACCGTGTTGGGTAAATATATCATAAGAATTGATGAAGAGATAGCATGAATGGGCACAAATTGATCAATCATAGAAGTCTACAATTGAAGTCAAAATCAAGCATCTTCATATTCAATGAGCTGTTGTGATTTGTATTCAATCCATAGTGTTCACTCGGGTTTTTGGTGACAAGCTGCAAGAGGATGTCAAACCCCAACTATTGGAAAACTTCATGAAATGACTCCAGATACATTTTCTCTAGTGTTAATAAGAGCATCTTTTTCTTTTTCTTTTTCCTATTGTTTTACGGCAGTACCACAGGAATATCGCAATGTTACTTATAGAATTTCCTTTCAACAAGACTCACCGTAAGTGTTGAATGTCCTAATGATATCTACCACTGAAAACCATGTTAAACTAGCGATTCCATACAGAAGGGAAAAAAAATGGGGAGCAAATGCGTTTGAATGCATTTGCAGAATCAGGTAACCAAGAACAATGCACCAGCAATGACAACAAAAATTTACAAATTTCCAACCCCCAATTGTTTCAGCATCCAAGAGGGCCCAAGTAATCCTCTGCCCAGAGAACTTGGGAGCTTATTCTGATTTTTAGAACTAAAGTGGGACAACATAAGAATATAAACAGATTCCTTCAAAATGCAAATGACGATTCTGCATTTGGAAGCTATAAAATTACATGAAAACACCCCCAAGTAGATGGGTAGTAGAATCAACGCAAAAAACTGCCTTCCCAAGATACATGTAATCTATCTATCGGGCAGGCATTCGAGGGTATACACTCAAATGGGCTTATCAACTGGCAAAACCAGGATATAACGCTCACAACTATCCAACTTAGACTGCTGTCACAATCATCATGCCGCACATGAAATAAAGATCAATTAACTATACAAAGTAAGCCACATTGCAAGAGTACGGCATAGCAATCATAATCAACCAAGGTACTTTCATGCACTACAATGCTCTTAAAAAAAATTTATGCTTGAGAAATCAAGAAATGATTGACTACTGTAAAGGTTGGACTTTATGCAAATCAAGGAAGAATAGAAAGCATCACCTTTGGGTTTGTAACGATTACGCCAAATGCACTGAAAGTATCATACAGAAGCTTCTCATCTACATCCTGCAGAGGATATGTCATAGGCAAGGAATTAGGACTGCTATATTGACAGACTTAGCCCATTAATCAATCTGCCAACATTGATGACACCCCAAGGGAGGGAACTCCAGCAGGAAATCCCCTAGTCATAAATCATAGTATCTGACTACTTACAGGGTCAAGATTTCCAATAAAAAGGTTTGCTCCCACGTCCAAGCTCTTTTTATCTTGGGTTGCCTGAATTTGAGTACAATAGCATCATGTTTAAAAAAAATGAACAAAAACAGATTCAATAGATGGTCTAGGGAGATATTCCCTTGATCAGAAGGTAACCTACAAAACAATAAAGACATGTAAATTACTATACCTTATTCACACGTATAGGCTTTCCATAAAGTTTTATCATGTTCAACACCTTAATTGCCTGCAATAATTAAAATGATCAGTAAAATGATTAGTAACATGCCAGAGAACTAGAGCTAGCAATTCAGTGACTTAGACTAGTACTTACATAGTCAGCATCTTCTTCACTCCGGAACTCGACAAATCCATACCCTTGGTGAAGGTTTGTCACTCTATCCTTTGGAACATAAACATTAACTGAAACGAGTTACACTATGGTGAATATTCATCCTTGATAGTCTGAAACCTCAAACAAAGCAAAGGCAGAGTGCGGGGGCTTTATTCGCACAAAAGGAAAACCAAATTACGACAATGAGTGTAAAGGAAAAGAATAGAGATTCTGCTGGGGTAATCAACTCCACTACATGACAATGCACAGAGGCAAACCCATCATTTATATTTTCTAAACTCAATCACTGAATAAAAGAAACCGATCTGGGAGAGAAAAAAACAAAGTTCCTCACAACACCAAGAAAAAAGTAACAACAATTGACTCTTAACACATGACCAGTTCAATCTTACTTCTTCACTTTACAGCAATTCCAAAGAAAGTTAACAGAGAGACTTAAGAAGAAGTTCCTCAGTTTTACCGAAAGCACAACAAAGCGGCAGCTTAAAGGACATCGTGATCAAATACCCCAGCAACACAAAGCTATGAAAACTGTAGCTACCAGGCGATTGCTTCCACGGCACATTCTAGCATTTCATCGAAACCAGGCATCGATACGAGAAAAGGAGCCGAACTTACCAACAGGACCCGCTTGAACAAACAGCTCCCAGAGCAACTCCTCCGACACCTGCAAGTCAAAACACGCCCCAATTAATCCATAATCCTTTCCTCTAGCAAGCCACCATCGAAACCACCGACACAGACGCTTCCCGGAACTGGAACGAAGCATTCAGACCCGGAAAAGGAATTCGAGAGAGAAATGAAAAGTGGGTCATAGGGCAAAGGAAAGGCGGAGGGACCTGAGGGTCGAGATTGCCGACGTAGGCGGTGGCGTCCTGGTTCCGCTCGGCGGAGTGCTGGCCGAGCAGGTTCGCCCCGACCCCCGGAGCGATTCGGGTCGTCATCGCTCTGCGCCGGGTCGATGTGGTTCGGGCTGGCGGTTCAGCACTTCGTGCTTGAAAACTCGAAGAAGAAGAAGAAGAAGAAGCTCAGCCTGGTGCGGAGTCTCTGCTGTCTCTGCGCAGAGATTTTCAGTAGCGAGGATGCGTTCGCTGTGGAGTGGAGAAAGAAGAAGAAGAAGAAGGATGGCGAACTGGGCCTCGAGCCCGTTACAGAGCCCTAACCACGTGCTAGGCCCAACGGGGCCCTCTTTTTTTTTTTTCTTTCGTTTTCTTCTTTAGTTAATTGTTTTTTCCTTTTATTTTGTTAATATTAATTTTTGATAAATTATTACGAAATTCGAAAAAAAAAATCAAAAGTGTAGTCAATTTCTTTCATTTATCATTCTCACGTACCCAGACATTGGATTCGCCCGCTTTGCATTTATGAGAACAAGAATTAGATAAAAGAGGAGGGCTATCGCGGATGACCCTTCTTTGCCTGCACGGCATAATGTCGTATTTCATTATTAGAGACACGATATCATGTTTATCCACCTCCATAAAATGATATCTTGATTTGTCAAGTTCACATAAACATACCGATAACAAAAACCGCACATTCATTAGCGATCCGAAACAACCATTTTCATGAAAAATTCAAGCCATAATCTCAAAATATGAATATCCAAGTCATTGCACGTGTGCATTAAAAAATGGAAGATTGTCTCCATCTATATCGCAAAACAAAAAGTTCGTAATTTTTATCTAATAATTGCGATTCGATGATATAAACCACACTTGAAATGAAAATAGAATTTCAAGCTAATCGTTTCATTCTTTCACAGTAATATTATTTCCCGCTAGTTTTGAAAATAATAGTTATCCGATATGCACAAAGATAATTGGACATTTTTATGTACCAAAATTCTGCAATAAGTTATTACATATTATTGCCTATATGTGCCACGTGCACTAACATTAGCTCGCATGATTAATTAACATATATGTAGGTATATGGCATAAATTTGTGGAAATGGTTAACCTAGATAATTCGCAATTATTGTGTATAAATGGTCCTAACTATTCACAAGAGATCAATGCGCTTAGTTTTGAGTCGAGCTCGAGTGTGAGCTACTTAAGTATTTGATCGAGGCGAGCTCCAGATTATCAATATTCAGCTCAATAGGCTCATAAGACTAACGGAGCTTTCATTATATTTTTAAAATATTTAATAATTACAAAATTAGATAGAAAACACTGAAAATTACATAATATTCAAGCTTACAAACTTGAGATCGAGTCTTATTTATATGTTGATTGTGATCAAGTGAAGTCGAGTTGAGTTCAAATATTTTGACTTTCTACTTGAATCGAGCTCGAGTAGGAAATTTGATACTCTTGATTGAGCTCGAGTCGAGTTTTGAGCACCAAGTATGCGAGTGGAGTCAAGTCAAGCTTGAGCTTGATAGTGTATGCACTTAGCTTTGCTTAATTACAACTCTAGATACTCATAAAAAAATTGTAAATTATGCGAGATTTCGCTATTCTGAAATTTACAACGGTTTGTTGTAACTAAGAACCAAATATCATAAATTTAAAATATTTTTAATTGCAATAATTTACAATAGATTGGGGTTGTAACATAGAACATAAATTGTAAATATGGAATACTCTGAATTTTAACAATTTATAAAATGTTATAAATTTCTCGTCAAAATCAAGAGCAAAGCGTTGTACATTTGCATTCTTCTTTTAAAATTTATGCTTGTTCAAAATGTTTACGACATCACATTGGAACAAAGAATAGGATGTCCTAAATTTCCCTTCTTCTTTTTTAAAATGGTAGTAGTTTACAGATGTTTATGACAATCCATCGTAATAAAACAAGAACATTAATGATTGAGTGACTATTTTTAATCTATCACGAGAATAACAGTCTACTCTAAATCACAAAAAATCAAATAATAAATTATTATAAAGTTCACTTCTTCAAAAATTTATGGTTTATAATAAGTTAATATTCACAACTAGCTTAAAAATTGTTAGGCTAGCAAAACCCTTTCTTCTAATAAAACTAGGCAACCTGCCCCGAAAAGAAAAATGATCCAAGAGACTTTGATGGGGCAAGTGACCCCCACTACATTGTTCCTACTTTTAGAACATAAGGCACTCATACCTAGAGCAAATCCCAAGCAACTCTCTCGACCCATTCTCATCAGTCGTCCATGCTACCACACTAGAGAAGACCCCAAAGTAGATGTCGTTAGCGGCCGGTCAAAGTACGACAAAACTATGAGGTTATTACGCTTCGAATCTTCAGTAAAGAAGAGTTGATTTTTCGTCACGTTTCATATTCTCTTCAACAAAACCAAAGGATTTATTAGAGAAATATTGCACTTTGATAATCGTAAATATTTACCTCCTTAAATCTAGAAGTCAAGGGAAATCTTGGTGGAAATACACTTGCATATATTGCAATTCGGTGTTATAAAGTTATTCCATTAAATCTATAATGTATGCATTAAATGGGGCAATGGATCTAAAGGAATTGTTACATAATACTATTTTGGTAGCTAAAATTCGCATGACTATGCCTTTCATGGGAAAGGACGGTGCTTCCATATTTTTTATAATTTTTTGCTAAATTAGTCTCTAATGATTCACTTGCTTAAGATAAATCAATATATAATAGGAATGAAGAAAATCCAAAATTAGAGTGCAGGCTTGTTGGGTAACTTGAGAGGATAGCTTTGACATGTAAATCAATTGTAATGTCCTACACAAGATGTATTAGTTATGCAATTACGGAGATATTTGTGTTGATTTGAGAAAAGGGTTTTGATATAAGTATGTCTTCACCATTACAAAGTACTTCACATTTTCTATGCAATGGGCATTCTAGTCACAAACTGGACAAGGAAACTTTGTCCTTTATTGCTTGGGCATGAAAATACATCAAGCTTTTTGTTCAATTGAAAATAATGAGATTGATTCTAATGTATAATTCAAAAAATGAAAATTTTTCTAAAAGAGCATCTTTAAATGATTGATTGGTATGCCAATAACTTATTTTATGTTACTTTGGAGCAAAGGATCTTTCGCTTAAGTAGGACCTTTTTCATTGGATGCTTTTCGTAAATAAGTTATTCACAAAATTGCCATTTGAGGATCCCCTTCTCATGTGTGGAAATCTATCTTTCTGTGTTGCTCCGCTCTTCCGATTAAAGCTCTAGGGATGCCAAATTTGATGTTGCAAAGAAGGAGGAGGTTAACATTGGATACTTCAGACAAGAGTTCATAAGAAAGACTTAGTCTAAGTTGGAAGTAACTCATTTCTTATTTAGTTCAAAAGAGGATTTCGACATGCTCATATCTAATAAGGATGATTGGTTCCCAATTTGATCCGGTCAAGTCCAAACTAGGATTCGGGAATTGGACCGGAAAGCCGAATCCTAGTTTCTAGGACTGGGGACCTGACCGGATTGGACCGATCGGTCCAGTTCAGTTCTCAAGCTATGCAATGCAACCAGTGGACACCACCCATCATTCTCTCATGGCGGCACTGAGGACCATGATCATGGACATGGTGAGGTTGCTGAGGGACAAAGAGGCCGTCAACGAGGAGGACTCTCTCACCAGTACGAAACCTGAATCGGAGCAGCTCCCGCCGTTGCAGGGAGAGCTTGCTGCGTTCGTCCGCATCTTGTTCTTCTTCACCGCGGGATTTTTCTGCATATCCAAGACTGTAATATATGGGCCAATAAGTTAACCTAGCCCTTTTCCCTTTAAAGTCAGCCTAACCCACATTTATTCCTTCTTCTTGCTGCGTGCGAGCTGCTGAAGACAGAACAGAAACAGAACGAGAGAAGAGGAAGAGAAGGGAAGAAAGGAGAAGAAGGAAAGGGAAAAGAAGGCGAAACTCCCACGTGCTCGCCACGGACGCCTCCACAGCTCATCTTAACTCCATTCCACGGCCCCGGTAAGTGATTAAGGCATCTAATCATCCTTGGAAAGGATTAATAGCAATTAGGGCTTGAAATTCGGAATTTGTGGAGATTTATGCTGCGAAGTCCGATTTTTGAGTCATTAAGCTGAAAATTTTTAAGAGAATGATAATTTAGGATGTTATGAAGCTATAGCATTTTGTGAATCTCGATTTGAGCTTATGGTTTGTCCGAAACGGAATTTTGAAGTTCGGTGCGCGTTCTACCACTATTCCGAACAGTAGCTTCGGGAATGATTTTTCGCTGTTTTCGGCGAGGTTTTGAGGCGGCTGAGTTGGGGTTATTGTAGTACATCAAAAGGGCTTTCTAATAACTATAAGTTGGCTTGAAACCAAATTTTATGGAGGAATTTATGGTGCAACGAAATTGGGTGCGTGACCGTGTCTCGCGGATAACAATAGGTTTCCGTTTGAGGTGAGCTTTCCATTGGCGCGTAGGTGTCGTGTTATCGATAAATAGGCGTAGTATAGCCGAGTCATTCATTAAAATGTCCATTTACTCGGTCTTTTGATATTATTTTTGGATTAATTGTTAGGAATTCAAGTGCGTCAGCTCAATTAAGGGCTTAGTTGGTTTTTGGCTCTTCTCAAGTGAGTGATACTATTTCTTCCTTGTATGTTAAACTCATGTTTGAAATATATTATGGGTAATATATGCTATTAATTGAAAAATAACATTCTTTGTTGCATAAAAACAAGATCGGGCTTTTACTGCCATTTGTTGTTTAAGTGAGGAAACTGTCCTTTGATTTTAGTTGGGATATTTGCTTGAAAGTGATTTGCGAAACCTTTATCAAAGAATTTTGAAAAGTTTCTAGTTATGTAAAGCATTTCTATATTTATTAAATGCTTGAATTGTGAGATGATTCTGATTCTGTTATGGATTATTGGGGATTTGTAATTGTTGGTTGATGCTCAATGTCTTTGTGAACCCTGAGAGATGTGTATACTAGTCTAGGATATCCTTGTGAGCCGAGCCACCGACTTACAATAGGTGGAGACCTTGCCAATGGGGGAATCTTGATCGTCTTGTCACGGGCATTAAGCGTGACCATGGTTGGACATTTGAGTCTGAGCTTGGTCAATAGAGTAGACTATTGACATTTGATTTGAGTTTGGTCGGTGGAATGGACCATTGACCCGTGTTTTGACGAGTTTAGCCAATGGGATGGACCATTGGCATATGTTTGACGAGATTGACTAATGGTTCGACCATTTGTACCTATTTTGTTGTTTTCTTGAGATATTTTTAGTATGTATATATATTATGTTCAAAGTGGATTATATTGGTATTGTAAATGTGCATAGTGATTTCTCAATCCGCTTGGAAGAAATGTGTTACTCATTGAGCTGTGGTAGCTCACTCCTCTCATCTTCATGTTTTTCAGGTTCCTCAGCGAGCCGCCAGTAGGACGTGAACGTTCGTATGGGGAGGACTTTTTTTTATTGTGGGAAATATTTTGTATAAGCTGGCTTGATTAGTGAACTTGAGCTAGCTGTTTAGGAAGTGTATGTATCTTTTGGTGGATTTTAGATAACTCCGATATTGTAACCATATGCCATTTTGTCATATATATATATAAGTGGATGTATATATGTTGATATAAGGTTATATGTTGGTTTGTGAGGCTGCGTCCTTTGGTTAAAGGATGGCCGTGTCAAGCCCTGGTTCTTGTGATTTGGGGTGTGACATTTATTGGTATCAGAGCTTAAGTTTTAATCTTTTTGGGTGTAGTTGTGGGACGTGGTGGTGAGATTGTGTGATAGAAGTGCGCTAGACTTTTAGATACTAAGTTGTTACTTCATTCTTGGATTCAGGTGATCATGCGTGACTCGGAGACACTTGCCTCGTTTCGTACAAATAGTAAAGGCAAGCAAGTTGTAATCCTTGATGCTAGAGATATGCCTCAACGTTCTCGGGGCTCAGCTTCAAAGAGGAGATTGGAAGATCGACATGATGGGAGTCCCGACTTGCAAGAAGTTAGAAAAGAAGCTCAAGGGCCCTCTCCTCCGACCGAGTTTACACGAGCCATGATTCATTGGTATCGCCAAGCGAAGGAACTAAGTGGAGATGGCGTGACTGGCCCTTATACCTTTGCCCAATTTAAAAAGGCAAAACCACCCACTTTTGATGGAAAAGCTGACCATCTTGTAGTTGAGAATTGGACTAGAAAAATCGAGGGGATCTTTAAAGCTAAATGTGTTCCGAGGACAAGAATGTTAGCTTTGCCACTCGATACTTGAAGAGTGAAGTGGAGCATTGGTGGGAAGGAATGAAACCTGCCATTGTAGATAGAAATACTGTGATAGCTTGGGAGGACTTCAAGAACGCTTTCAATGCTCAATTCTTTCCCATTTCATTTCAGCAAAAGATGAAGAGTGATTTTATACACATATCTCAAGGTGACTCTACTGTCCTGGAGTATGTAGTCCGCTTTAATCAAATGAGTAAATTTGCCGAGAATTTTGCGTCTGATGAGCAGGACAAGGTAGATCATTTTCAACAAGGGCTTCGATATGAAATGAGTTCTGCACTCACACCTCTAGCGTTGACAACTTATAAAGAAGTGCTTGAACGAGCGATGTAGGTGGAACAAAAGATGTTGGAACGGGAGACCCAGGGTGTACCTTAATCAAAGAAATTGAAGTCCACTAATACTCAGGATAGTGGTATCAGTGGTGGCGGGAAGATGAAAGTTTTTAACCAATTGGGGAAATCTAGAATTTCGAGTAACTCAGGCCTGTGTACTACCTGTGGGAGGCGCCATGGCGGTCCTTGTTACTACAAGAGAGGAGCATGTTTCAATTGTGGAAAAATGGGATATATGGCACATGATTATCCTACCCAAAGGAATTCTCTTGGGGATAGCAGAATATGCTTTGTGTGTGGGCAACCTGGCATCTAGCGTCTACTTGTTCTATGAGAAGAACTACCCCTTCAGTTAATCGGCCCCAAGAAAGCCAGCAAAGACAAAAGATGACTAAGAAAGTCTTTGCTATGACCGAAGAGGATGCGGCTGCGTCTAATACAATTGTTGCAGGTAATATTTCGATTGCCTCGCAATATGTCTATACACTATTTGATCCTGGTGCTACACATTCCTTCATTTCCATTGATTTTGCAAGAAAACTTGATGTGTTGCTTGAGTTTCTTAAATATGAATTGCGTATCGATACCCCCACTGGTGATTTCTTGATTGCTGACCATGTATTCAAGAACTGTTTGCTTCGGATTAATGATGTCCAATTACCTGTTGATTATTATTTGAAGAAAGTTATCTTTCGACCTCCAAATCAGCCCGAGTTCTCTTTTTCGGGAAGTTATAAGGGCACTTTTCTAGGATTGATTTCAGTTATGCAAGCAATGAAGCTTTTGAGGAAAGGTTGTTTTGGTTATTTGGCCTATGTAAAAGACACAAGTAAGGAAGTGGTAAAACTCAATAATGTTCATGTTGTTAGCGAATTCCTTGATGTGTTTCCAGAAGATTTACTTGGCTTGCCTCCTGATAGAGAGATTGAGTTTTGTATTGATTTAGTACCTGGTACAGCACCTATTTCTAAAGCACCATATCGGATGGCACCTTCTGAGTTGAATGAATTGAAAATACAATTGCAAGAGCTTTTGGATAAGGGTTTCATCATGCCTAGTGTGTCGCCATGGGGAGCTCCTATTTTGTTTGTAAAGAAGAAGGATAGTAGTATGCGGCTTTGTATAGATTACCAAGAACTTAACAAGGTAACGATCAAAAATAAATATCATTTGCCCCGGATTGATGATTTATTTGATCAACTCTAGGGAGCTCAGGTATTTTCTAAGATCGATCTTCGTTCTAGGTATCATCAGTTAAAGATCAAAACCGATGATGTGCCTAAGGCTGCTTTTAGGACAATGTATGGGCATTATGAATTTCTTGTTATGCCTTTTGGGTTAACGAATGCCCCTACTGCTTTCATGGATTTAATGAACAGGGTATTCAGGCAATTTCTTGATAGATTTATCGTGGTGTTCATTGATGATATTTTGGTTTATTCAAGGAGTTTAGAGGAACATGAGCATCACTTGAGAGTTGTTTTGCAAACATTGCGTGAAAAGAAGTTGTATGCTAAATTCAGTAAGTGTGACTTTTGGCTTGATCATATAGAATTTTTGGGTCATGTAATATCAAAGGATGGTATCTCAGTTGACCCAAAGAAAGTTGAAGCAGTTGTTCAATGGAATCGCCCCACTAATGTCACGGAGGTAAGAAGTTTTCTTGGGTTAGTAGGTTATTATAGGCGATTTGTAGAGGGCTTTTCCAAAATTGCTGGTCCACTTACTCGCTTAACTCAGAAAGGAGTTAAATTTATATGGTCAGATCAGTGTGACCAGAGTTTCCAAGAGTTGAAGAAACGGTTAGTGTCGGCTCTTGTATTAACCTTGCCTTTAGGAACATGTGGTTTTATAATCTTCTATGACGCACCTAAGGAAGGTTTAGGTTGTGTTCTTATGTAGAATGGTAAAGTTGTGGCTTATGCCTCTAGGCAGTTGAAAATTCACGAGAAGAACTATCCCACTCATGATCTAGAGTTGGTTGCGGTTGTGTTTGCCTTAAAAATATAGCGGCATTACTTGTATAGTGAAAAATGTGAAGTCTTTACGGATCATAAGAGTTTGAAGTATATTTTTACTCAGAAGGAACTAAACATGAGGCAAAGGAGATGGCTAAAACTTCTGAAAGATTACGACTTATCCATCAATTACCATCCAGGTAAAGCTAATGTAGTAGCTGATGCTTTGAGTTGTAAGTCTTCCAGGATTATGGCAACATTGCTCACTTCTCATAAGCCTATTCTCGAGGATATGAGAAAGCTGGACTTTAAAGTATCGATACATCAGTTGGATGCTCGATTAGCCAATCTTCAGGTACAACCGACATTGATTGACAGAATTAAGGCTAAACATGATGAGGATCCTCAGTTGGGGAAGATCAAAGAAGGTATAGAAGCAGGAAAACAAGAGGACTTCAGTATCCATGTGGATGGGTCGTTGAGATTTCATGGTCGACTATGTGTTCCCGATGATTCAAAATTGAAGGAAGACATATTACGGGAAGCTCATAGCACTAAATTCTCAATTCATCCGGGAAGCACTAAGATGTATAAGGATTTGAGATAAAAATTTTGGTGGATCAATATGAAGAAAGACATTGTGAAGTTTGTTGACCAATGCCTGATTTGTCAACAAATAATGGCCGAGCATCAGAAACCATGTGGTCAGCTACACCCACTTGAAGTACCTAAATGGAAGTGGGAGCATATTATCATAGATTTTGTTGTCGGTTTACCAACGACGCCTAGTGGTAAGAATGCCATTTGGGTGATTGTCAATCGATTAACTAAATCCGCACACTTTTTATCATATCGATTCAGCCTTTCACTAGAGGACATGGCGAAACGGTATGTTAATGAGATAGTGAGGCTTCATGGAGTCCTAGTAAGTATTGTTTCCGATAGAGATCCCAGGTTTGTGTCCAACTTTTGGAAGAGTTTACAAGGAGCGTTAGGTACTCAACTCAACTTTAGTACGGCTTTTCACCTGCAAACGGATGGTTAGTTAGAGAGAACCATTCAAACATTGGAGGATATGCTACGATCCTACGTTATTGACTTTGGCGGTTCATAGGATGAACACTTGTATTTGGCGGAGTTTTCTTATAATAATAGCTATCACTCTAGTATTAAGATGGCTCCTTTCGAAGCTTTATATGGTCGTAAATGTAGAACTTCCATTTGCTGGGATGATGTTGGTGAGAAAAGGTTAACTGGCCCTGAGTTTATACAACAATCAGAAGAGAAAGTTAGACTTATTCGAGAGCATCTAAAAACAGCTCAGAGCCGTCAGAAAAGCTATGCAAACCTCAAAAGGCGCAAGGTAGAATTTAGTGTGGGAGATCATGTATTCTTGAAGGTTTCTCCCATGAAAGGTGTCATGAGATTTGGTACACATGGTAAATTAAGCTCAAGATATGTGGGACCGTTCTTGATATTAGAAAAGATTGGTGAAGTTGCTTATAAATTGGCTTTACCATCAGCGTTATTTGGAGTGCATAATGTGTTCCACGTGTCTTTATTACGGAAATATGTGCCAAATCCTAATCATGTACTGGACTTTAAACCGTTGAAGTTAAGAGAAAATTTGACATATGAGGAGCAACCTATTCGCATCATCGATAGGAAGGATTAGGTATTGCAACGATGCACTATTCCTTATGGGAAGATTCAATGGCAAAACCACACGGAGAGAGAGGACACTTGGGAGCTTGAGGATGAGGCAAGACACAAATATCCTCATTTGTTTCATGATTGAGGTATGTGTAAATTTCGAGGACGAAATTTTTTTTAAGGAGGGTAGACTGTAATATATGGGCTAATAAGTTAACCCAGCCCTTTTTCCCTTTAAAGTCAGCCTAGCCCATCTTTATTCCTTTTTCTTGCTACGTGCAGGTTGCTGAAGACAGAACAGAAACAGAATAGAACAGAACGAGAGAAGAGGAAGAGAAGAGAAGAAAGGAGAAGAAAGAAAATGGAAAAGAAGGTGAAACTCCCACATGCTCGCCACGGACGCCTCCATAGCTCATTTTAACTCTATTCCATGGCGCCGGTAAGTGATTAAGGCATCTAATCATCCTTGGAAAGGAATAATAGCAATTAGGGCTTGACATTCGGAATTTGTGGAGATTTGTGCGGTAAAGTCCAATTTTTGAGTCGTTGAGTGGAAAATTTTTATGGGAATAATAATTTAGGATGTTATGAAGCTATAGCATTTTGCGGATCTCGATTTGAGCTTGCGGTTTGTCTGAAACGAAATTTTGAAGTTCAGCGCGCGTTCTGCCACTATTCCAAACAGTAGCTTCGGGAATGATTTTCTGCTGTTTTCGTCGAGGTTTTGAGGCGGCTGAGTTGGGGTTGCTGTAGTGCATCAAAAGGGCTTTCTAATGACTATAAGTTGGTTTGAAACCGAATTTTATGGAGGAAGTTATGGTGCGACGAAGTTGGGTGTGTGACTGTGTCTCGCGGATAACAATAGGTTTCCGTTTGAGGCGAGCTTTCCGTTGGCGCGTAGGTATCGTGTTATCAATAAATAGGCGTAGTATAGCCGAGTCATTCATTAAAATGTCCATTTACTCGGTCTTTTGATATTATTTTTGGATTAATTGTTAGGAATTCAAGTGTATTGGCTCAATTGCTTAGTTGGTTTTTGGCTCTTCCTAGGTGAGTGATACTATTTCTTCCTTGTAATTATGGGTAATATATGCTATTATTTGAAAAATAACATTCTTTGTTGCATAAAAACAGGATCGGGCTTTTACTGCCATTTGTTATTTGAGTGAGGAAACTGTCCTTTGATTTTAGTTGGGATATTTACTTGAAAGTGGTTTGCGAAACCTTTATCAAAGGATTTTGAAAAGTTTCTGGTTATGTAAAGCATTTCCATATTTATTAAATGCTTGAATTGTGAGATTATTCTGATTCTGTTGTGGATTATTGGGGATTTGTGATTATTGGTTAATGCTCAATGTCTCTGTGAACCCTGAGGGGTGTGTAGGTATGCACATACTAGTCTAGGATATCCTTGTGGGCCGAGCCACCGACTTATAATAGGTGGAGACCTTGCCAAGGGAGGAATCTTGGTCGTCTTGTCACGGGTGTTAAGCGTGACCATGGTTGGACATTTGAGTCTGAGCTTGGTGAATGGAGTAGACCATTGACATTTGATTTGAGTTAGGTCGGTGAAATGGACCATTAACCCATGTTTTGACGAGTTTAGCCAATGGGATGGACCCTTGGCTTGTGTTTGATGAGATTGACTAATGGATTCGACCATTGGTACCTATTTTGTTGTTTTCTTGAGATATTTTTAATATGTATATATATTATGTTCAAAGTGGATTATATTGATATTATAAATGTGCATAGTGATTTCCCGATCCGCTTGGAAGAAATATGTTACTCACTGAGCTGTGATAGCTCACTCCTCTCATTTTCATGTTTTTCAGGTTCCTCAGCGAGCCACCAGTAGGACGTGAGCATTCGTATCGGGGAGGACTTTTTTTGATTGTGGGAAATTTTTTGTATGAACTGGCTTGGTTAGTGAACTTGAGCTAGCTGTTTAGGAGATGTATGTATCTTTTGGTGGTTTTTAGACAACTCCGATATTGTAACCATATGCCCTTTTGTCATATATATATATAAGTGGATGTATATATGTTAATATAAGGTTATATGTTGGTTTGTGAGGCTGCGTCCTTTGGTTAAAGGATGGCCGTGTCATGCCCTGGTTCTTGTGATTTGGGGTGTGATAAAGGCAATGCCCGCCAGGGAATAACGGCAAAATCAAAGCTTCCCCCACACGATTTCGAATCTTCGCGTGCTCAAGTAGAGGCTCAATTGTTTGTTTTATGCGCTTGTTATTAGGTTTGTGCTCTGATTTGTTGATGGATTTGGGAGTGATGGGTCACCGTGCGCGTTGCTCAACGACTGAAATCCCTAACGTGATAAGAGACCATAATAGGAGTGTGGCCGAACGCTGTTTGTGCTTAATTTTATTGCCTATGGTTAGACCTGTTAAATGAGTGGGTCGGGTTAGGTTTGAGTCAGGTCATAAATGGTCCGATCTAAATTGACCCATTAACCCGTTTATGACCCATTTAAGCATAGTATAAAATTTTTGACCCATACCCAACCCAACCCATATTCGACCTATACCCGACTCGACCCATATTGTTAAAACACTTCCCTATCTAGCTAAACTTATGAAAACGTATTTCTATATTCCTTTAATATTGTTTATTTTTTTAAAAAAATCGAATTATTAATAATTTTTATTTTAAATTATTTTTATTTTTTTAAAATCACGCACACATATTAAAGAATGAGACTCACCTAGGTTTTGACGGCCAATCAAGCCACCACCCGACAATAGTGGCGACCACGTGCGATAGCGCCGCCGTGGGAGCAAGAGGAGAGGAGGAGCTGTTGTATGAGCGGTGGGAGCGAGACGACGCGCTATTGTGTGATGAGGAAGGTTTCTTCGTTTTGATTTGAGAGCAGAGAGAATATGAGTCATCTTTGAAAACTGATGAGTAGTTGGGTTCTAAGTAGGTTTAAACTTTGACCCATTAACGACCAATGTATTTTAGTCTGTTTAGTTTTAAACCCATAAATGAGTTATGCACCCATTTTGACAGGTGTACCTCCGATGCGTCATGGATGAGCATTTGCTGAAATTTGGGTCCGAATGAAAGAATAGAAGAGGTGTGACTTGACTCGTGAGAGGCAAACAATGAAAGAGGAGAGGACACATGAGAAATAAAAGATAATTGGTTTGGCCGGGTGGGGTTTGGTCGGGAATCGGACTGACGCCCTTGGAAATCACCCAGAACCGACCGGTGCCTGATTTGGGTGGTCCGTGTTGCTCACCCTTGATATCTAGAGCAAATCCAAGGCTCGACTTTGGTGGATCATTTCCATTGCATTTTTTTATCCTTCCTTCCTTCCTTTTTGTTATTGCTTTAGTTGTTCCTGATGACCTCTTTATTTGAGGGAGCATTTGTATTTGGCTCCTTCAGATGGTTTTAATGTCAAATTTGTTTATTGTGAAATCTTCGGCATGTAATTTCTTATGCATTTTTTGGACTACTTTTTCGATGTGGCACATTGTAAGACATGATGGGAAGTGAGAAAGAGGGGCAAACGCCTCTTCAAGAGAACACAGTTTCCATCTTTTAATGATGAGAAACCTCCATTGGACTACACTAATAATTTTTGGATGCTGATCCTCAAGACTGATCTAGTTATTATGTATGAGATAAAAGTATATACAGCAAAAAGTGCAAGGGCATCAAACGTGTACAAGGAAGGAAAGAAAGAAAATCAAAAGACAAAGGAAGAAGAAAGCATTAACAAAAAAAAAAAAAGAGAGGAAGAAAAGCTAAAAAACAAGGACAACAAGAAAACAACAACTAAAGAAAATAAAAAACATAAGATTCTGTTGTATATAGTTGGTTTTTTTTATCGTAAGCCTCTTGTCAAATATAAATGATCCAAGTTATCGGAAGCGGTGCCCTTGTTTGTCGAGTATGTTGTTGTTTCAATAGAGTTTTGTGCTATGTTACTAGATGTTATTTTGCATGGACTTGTTTTAAAGATGTATGTACTGATAACAATCTCTTTTACTTTTCATGGTAGGGATTGTAGGGGCATGTTTTCAAAAAATATTGCCATGATACCTGCTTGGAGCGCCAAAATTTGTTCCTCTTGTAGTTTATAAGCTCTAGGAGAACATGCCCATTTCATGGGAGCTCGTAGTTAACTTTTCCTGATGGGTGCAAGTTCACCATGTTAAGGATTTATACCATATAATAGGGGCAATTACCTCTTTAAAGAAATACCTTGGGTTTTCGAGCCCACCGGTCTAGCTCAAGTATGTTTTTATTTCGATTACATTCTTCTTCTCTGCTACTGGATCTTTTGCATTGATGGCAGGGACCAGTTGGTTGTTCCTAGAGACCTATTTAAGGGAACATTGGCACTTAACTCCTTCTCTAGTCTAAGGCTCCATTCGTTTTACGAAAAATATAGTGTTTCTGGAAAATATTTTTTAGGAAGTCATTTTCCGGTGTTCGTCTAAAACTTGAAAATGAAGTATTGCTACTTGGTAAGGAAAATCTTTTCCTTCATACACTCTTTTTAAATAATTTTATTATCATTTTATTTTTAAATCGATTTTTATTTATTTTTATTTTTAAAAAATTGTTTTTAATTTTTTTTTTCATCTTCTTCTCCCTTTGTCCGGTTGCCGGTCATGGCAGCGCTCGACTACAAGCGAGTTGGAGCCTTGCCATAGGCCTACGAGGCTTGAGCTCAAGTTCGAGCCTTGCTAGATTCGGAGACTTGGGTGGGGCTTTAGTCTCACCTGAGGTTGTCGAAGGTCGGTGAACCTCTGACGACCTCAGGTAAGGCTTGAGCCCTGCCTGATTGTTGGATTTGGCGAGGCCCAAGCTTGCTCGAGACTAATCCAGTGAGCTCGGGCCTCGCTAGATCCGGCAAACTAGGAGGGGCTCGAGCCTCGCCTAGTTCACTTGATCAAGCAAGGCTCGACCTCACTCGGATCTGGCGAGCTGGAGCCTCGCCGAACATCGGAAGATTCGGAAAATATTTTTTTGAAAGTTTTTTTCCATGAAATGAACGGAGCCTTAAATGTCAACTTGGTTTTCTGTATATTCTTTGGAATGTGATTTCTTGAGGGCCCTTTGTTGTATTGCATGTTCTGGATTAGAGTTACTTCCTTTTGCCTGTTATACTCTACATTTGCGTTGTTGATTATCTCTCTTGCAATTTATGGCAGGGACATTGGTGCACGCCCTCAAAAGGAATAGATTGGAGCTCTAAAACTTGTTCCTCGTTAGGTTTAGAAGCTCCTAGAGATCATGCCCATGCTATGGGTGCAAGTATAGTTTTTCTCTGATTGCTGTCGATTCCTTTTTTTTTTGTCAGGGTCGGCAAGGCCACCGGCCCTCATTAGTGTTGTAAAAAAGGGAAAAATAATAAATTAAAAATTAAAAATATTAAAATGTAAAAAAATTATTCATGTTCGCACCATCAAATCAATGTAGAGCGACTGGGTCTACATTGGATTTTTCAATAAGGTAAATCACCGAAGACATTGAAGTGATCAATTTTTTAAATTTGTAACACTAGTGAGTGAAAAAAGGTTATGTCACTCAAATGAGTGTCTAGTGAAAATTATGACAATAATAATGAACTAATCCCATAAAAAGACTATATAGTAACAAAAATATGGCACATTATAAATGTTTGAGATGAATAAAAGTAAAAGAAGAAGGCCGAAAAGAAAAGGGAGAAGTGCGTGACACTAAGAATTGCTGTGTATTTCGATTTTATGATCCTAAGCCTCATGTAAAAACAAGGCTTATAATTGGTAAGTTATCATAATTGGCATCCTTATCTTCCAGTATGTTTTTGTTTCGATTACACTCTTATGCTATGTCATTGATTTTTTTTTTCCATCGAAAGTGGATTTCAAAAGCTTTTTACAAAGAAATATAAATTGCTAATAACCTCCTTCGCAACTTATGGTAGGGATCATGAGGACATATCTTAAAAAAAAAAATCATCATGATAAATGCGTATTTATTGGAGGCTTGAAAGTCGTTCCTCGTGCACTTTATAAGCTCCGGGAGAACATGCTCATGCCATGGGAGTAGGTAATCATTCTTCCCTATCACTGTCTATATAAACAGCTCTTTTGAAGCTGTGTCGTCTTGGCTTTTCGGTCCATTTTAAATTTTGGTGTCTGTGCTGATGCAGGTCTCGATATCAATGAGCAAAAGAAAAAAAGGGATGGTGAATGTGATTTAGGGTGCATTTGGTATGGCATTTAGAAAGCCCCTTGGGGCCCCAAAGCCCCAAAACCCCTTGTTTCTATTTTTTTAATTTTAAATAAAATAAAAAATTTTAAATTTTAAATTAATCAGCAAATGGGCTTTTCAAATGTGTTTTAATACCAAACAACATTCTTCTCAAAGTTGCATTTGAAAGTAAAATTTACCAAACAGTCTTTTATATTCCTCAAAGCCCTTTAGCTAAACTGCTTTGCATTTCCCCAATGAGCTTTCTAAATGTCATACCAAACACACCCTTAGTCATGGCTTCCAAATGGAAATGGTAAATTGTTGAAGAAATCAAGATAAGGGCACGATAAAGCAAAATATTCGACGGGGAGAGAGAGGGAGGTGGGTTGGGCTGATTTACGGTTGAATGAAAAAAAGGCTATAGGCCGACAATTTGTGACATCTAGGGAGGGATGAGATGAGATGACATCAGGCTGGACTCTAGAGAAAGAAAGACAAGGGACGCCAAAAAAAAAAACTATTTTAAATTTAAGAGACTTAAAATTTGATTTTGAACCGATTCAAGATAGGTTTCACCCAAGAACTGGACTTGAAATTGATTTAAAACGGGCCTATAAGGGATCAGCCTAGATTGGGAATCTGAACTGGCCAAGGCCCATTCTCCAATCATTTTACTCAGGAATTGAATCGGTATTCATGTTTTTTGTTTAGTCAGTACAACTTTACTCTTACTCTCATACAGTTCCCCTATTCATGCTTTAATCCTCACTCTCAGACTCACTTTTATACTGTCTTATCTCCTTATAGGGTATGAGAGTCAAATGATATAGACATTCTAAGAGTCGAAACCCATTGGGAGTCGAAGGAGGCGAGGCAATTTGAGAGTCGAAATACATACCTGAAATTAATATGGAGACTTGAACTCTCCACCCACTTCTTATTTTTTATATTGGAATGATGGTCAACGGACAAATCTTAAAACCAGTATCATTTTCTTTTTTAAGTCCAGCCGGTACTCATACTAAACGGCCTAAAATTGGCCAGATAAATCCGGTTTGATTCGGCTTCCGGTTCGACCCATTGCTCACCCCCTTTACCTCACCCGCAAGCAAAGGCGAAAACAAAACCAGACCGTCTCTCCTTCTCTCTCTATCTCTTCGTTGGCCATATAAAAACGGAGGAGGCGGTCGTCGTCGCCAGTTCTCAATCGCCACCGTTTCGTCCGGCGATCGCGATCCGTATCGATTCGAGCGGAAGCGGTGTGCTCTCTCGATTTCCTCCGATCGAAGGGGACCGGAGCCCATGGCCGGCGTTTCTCTCAAGTGCGGCGACTGCGGCGCCCTCCTGAAGTCCGTGCAGGAAGCTCAGGAGCACGCCGAGCTCACTTCCCACTCCAACTTCGCCGAGTCCACCGAGGCCGTCCTCAATCTCGTCTGCAGCTCTTGCGGGAAGCCCTGCCGATCCAAAACGGTGCGCCGCGAATCCCTCGCCTCGCCCTTATTTTGGGGAGTTGTAATCTGAGCGGTTTGATCGCGTGCTTGGGTCCCAGAGCGCCAGTCTTTTGTTTGATTGGATTGGTTGGGAGGGCTTTTTTCACATCGAACTGTGGGTTAAGGGAAGCAGATCGAGTATTACGGCGCAGGAATATAGCTGTTCCGTGGGAAATCGAGTTGTGTCCCCTTTTGGGTGATGAATGAAAGGAATTCTTAGTAAAATGGTTTTGTAGCTTTGTAGGGGAATCTGTATCTTTACCTCGACTCCATTCCCAAAAAAAAACAAGTTTTGTGAGTTTGAAAAAGCAGGAAAAGGGAAGGTAATGTAGTTGCAGGTGCGGCTGATTCTGTCCTTGTCAAATTTCGGGAGGGAAAGCCTGTTTTTTGGAACATTTCCTTTGAGGAGGTTGATTCTTGATAGGATGATTATGTCCAGAGCTTAAGTGTTGCGATTTGTGGTTCTATTCAGCAATTTGTTTTATGAAATATACATGAGTCAGTTTACTCCATTATGTATTCTACATTGTAATGTCTGTCGACTTTTGAGGGTAAGTTGGACACTTGGTTTCTTGCACAACATACCAACGAAAGGAGCTCTGGTATTCGTGGGAATGATCTGCTGGGATCTTAGCTATGTTTGATAGGGTAAATAGAAAATAAAATTTGCACTGATTAAGATAATTAGGAGAAGTGAATTGAAGTTGTTGTGAATTCTCAGCTGATCATTTACTTTTTTGTTAAAAGACGAATTCTTTCTCACTGATGTCATTCTGAAAAACCTTGTAAGGTGAAAATATTTGATACTCAGCAAATAGTTCGGCGGCAGACCCTACTTAGTGGAAAAGGCCTTGGTTGTTGCTGTTGAAATTGTTTGGTCCCATATGGTGCAAATATGAATGTTCCCTACTAAGCTTATGAGAAGTTTCCTATCTTCATTAGGAAACAAGATGAAGAACAATGTTTGAACTGTTTCATCTCTACTACCTATTATGATCTTGAAGGTAGTTTTCATTTATAAATTTTGATAATAAGATTTCACATACCATCCTCAGTAGTCATCATTTTAATCGAGCAAGAATGGTAACCACAAGTAATTCTTCAGCTACCTCCTCTCTCTATTTTAATAAGTATTACACACATTCACTATCTCCCTTCCTTTCTCTAATTTTGCCATACGCATGTCTGTTTCTTCTAAATTAGTTATTGGAATAAAGGAATTAGGCATTGGAATGTCTTCATCTTTTAGGAAAGAACATTTTTACTAGTCCATGGGTTCATATGTCTGGACTTTCAATTACCAAGGAAAATCAAAATGTAGGGAAACCTAACTTTCTAATTTGAATGTGTCCTTCCTTGATCTCGTTGTCAGGAAACTGATTTGCATACAAAGAGAACTGGGCATACTGAATTTGCTGATAAAACTTTGGAGACAGCAAAACCAATAAGTTTGGAGGTTCCAAAAGTTGCTGCAGAATTGGCAGATGCTCCAGATGTAACAACTAGTAACCAGACTGAAGGTACCTTTCTAGCTTGATTAGCAAAGTGTGCAACTTGAGATTTATTAGCTGGTGGATAATGTTCTGAATGTCTTTGGGATAATTCATGTATTGCATGTACTAATGGTTGGTTTTCTTTTTATTTAGTCTGATTGAACAGTTTTTTTCTTCTTTATTTTTTTTTTTTTGGGGGGGTCTGATAATATCCTGCACCACAGATTGTCAAGTTATCTGTTAGTGATCAGTCGTTTGAAGTGCCATCATATGTGTCCTCCTTTTGTCTCGACTTAATTTTGCAAAAAGGAGAAGAGACAGTTCTGGCTCTTTGATATATATTGGTATGAAGCTTTACCTTTTCATGAAGCTTAACCTTTAGTTGAAGACTTTCAATTCTTATATTTTTGCATATTGTGCTTGTACATGCATAATGGAAAATTTGGGAGTTGCTCTGCCATATATCTGCAAAGCTTGATGTATCCTTTGATTGTCCATTTTCTGTTCTGCTATTGTTTGAGCATGTCTTCAAGCATGTACAGGAAGTGTTGGTGTCAAGACTCAGGTGGGACTAAAAGCATTACTGTTTGCATTTGGCTGGTGATCTGAGGAGAATTTTAATAATTGAAAAAGGGTGATGGCGAGTTGGATTTAATGCGTTTTTGGACCCTAGTCTATCATCTGGTTATAGGTTTTGGGTTGTGGGACTGGTTCAAGTACATTTAGGAAAACCAAAAGTTTGGATTCATTTGGTTGTAATCCTGTAGCTTGAAGTCAACTTGCCATGTAACAGACAACATGTGTACCTTTGTAACACTTATGTTTGTAATTTCATTTATTTATTAACATAAAATTATTGGAATGGCAGGTCTACCATATGTACAGTTCATGTGTGTTGTACTGGATTTGACTTTCATTATAAGTGTATACTAGGAGAGAAATTGTAATTGAGCAGGTTCATGATCCCACATAGCCATAATCAAATCTTTACTTTCTCTCCATATTTCTTGATTTTTTTTACCAGATCTGCTGGTATCTGTTGGCCATTACATTAGATTTCATTTGAGACGAGCAAAAATCTGGATCATGAAGGAACATCAAGTATATTTTTTTTCTTTGTCGATAGAGTATTACAAGTTTTCAAACTTGTTAGGCCTGCCTCTTTCTCTGCCCCAGCTTTGTATATCTAAACTAAAATAATATTTGCCATCTTGTTGTGGCTGTCGGATGAGTGGCAAATGGTCACATGCATGCCCACTTAGTTGACAATAACCAGATTAATGATGCTTTGTTTTTTATTCAGAGATGATTGTGCCTGAGGTCGACAAAAACCTTCTGGAAGAACTTGAAGGAATGGGTTTTTCCACGGCACGAGCTACTCGAGCTCTTCATTTTTCTGGTGAATATAGATTTTACTCGACTGTTAATTGCATATTATTGAGGTGAATTTATGAATTACTACAAATACGCATCTTCTTAATCATGGCTATTGCAATTAGTTTGATGCTTGGTTCAGAATTGGTTCTGATAATTTGAGTGTTCAGCAGTATATTTGAAAGTGTTAGCTTTGGGTGTTGTTGGCTTGATTGATGTGGTTATTTATAGGCAGATCTCAGTTTGCTAGGTAGAATTTGTTGACAAGTTGTTGATTTTCGTGAAAAGAATCCAAACTACCTATCTAAATTGCAAATGAAAAAACTCTGCTATATGAACTGTTTGATACAGTTCATTTTGGTAAACTAGAAAAAAGATATCTTTGCATTCAAAGCAAATGATTCTTGCAGATGATATTTTTTTACTGAAGAGTTTATATAATAGAGTTTTTTTATTTGTGGATATGTTTTTGTATCCTGAGGCTTGTGCCCAGAGTTTTAAGAATCATCAGTCTTTTTCTTAATATGATGACTTGAGAATGGAGTTTAAATTTCGATTACCATGTTTTTGCTCTTCGGGTTCCTAATAGTCCTTATGTCTGATTGCACTGGTTTGATTTGAAACATTTGGGGATGATCAGACTTAGCCATTTATGAGAAAGAAATTTGGTTCACTTCATGTTTTTGTGGTTTATTCTAGATCTATACTTTTACCATTTATGGTTTGGTTGTTTGTTTCTCTTGTGTGGAGAACATTGGTAATGATCAAGGCTCTTATTTGGCTAAAAACGGTTACGTGCTAACATGATTTATTGGGCTACCAATAGCACAGGCTCTTTTCATGTTTTTTAGTGACATTTTCTCTGCTGTCCTACACCTTGAAGTAATTGATTTTAGGCTTTTTATTCATGGGGACTATATTATTAGGTTTTTATTGGCAAGTAAATAGGCACTGTGTGGTACAGTTCCATGCTTGTAAATTGGCATCAGAACTTTGAGTTACCTTCACTTTTGGATAGGGAGCAGAAAGACTTACGGTAAAAGCATTAAAATTTTCATGGTGAAGTATCTCAACCCTTGATTTTCTTTTCATGCTTGTGTCAATGAGGTAACAATTTAGTTAATTGTGGTTTGCTTTTTAAGGAAACTTAGCTACTTAAAATAAACCAAAACCAGTTGGTACTAAATGATATAGTTGGAATTTGCATGTGATTAGCATGGTAAATCTTTTTGTGAGGTTGAGGTATAAATGCTCACCTTTATTAAGACTATTTTGTAGCCTGAGGGGATTATCACGGTGAAATGGTAGAATTTTTTTCAGATATGTGCATTAAGGATTCTCTTTTCTTTCTGGTTGATCCATGCCATTATACAGCTGATGGACTGATTTATTAATGCAATCATATCCAGCTGAGTGGTTTTGTGAAGTGCATGTCTGCATTCAACACATGGAGTTGTATGGTTATTTGAATGATGGATAATCTCCTTTGCTCCTCAGGCAATGCCAGTGTTGAAGCTGCTGTCAATTGGGTGGTTGAACATGAGGAGGACCCCGATATTGATCAGATGCCACTGGTAAGATAACTCTAACCAACCTTTTAAATATTTTCTTTTTCTTTTTCTTTTAATTGGCACAGATGGCATCGCAATTTTCAGCCATATGCCCTAGCAAATGCATAAAGCCAAGTTGGCCCTGGATATAGAGGCATCAATTTGATCTCCTTGAGTGTCAAATGCCAATATATTGCATGGGTTTTTGTTGATTTTTGGGTGACATTTATTCATGTTTTCCTCTGTTGAAGGTAGAGGTACTTAAATTGTTATTTGAGATAAATCTGGATATGAGGTTGCACCTTTACATAGTCGAAGATGCAACAAACAACAAAAAGAACCAAAAGCAAGGGTTTGAATTGAGAAGAATTGAAGCTGGAACAAAAATTAGACATTCTGGTGTTTAGATAAACTGATGATATTTATTCAGAAGAAGAAAACTGACAACAGAGTGAGAATATTGAAAATTCAAGTGGCTGAAGCTGAAGCAGCTAGGTTCAAGCTTTTGCCTAGCCTGTGCCTGTAACTAGTTTACCAATGTTACTAACCATCTAAAAAAAAAAAAAATCAAATCATCAATGACTGGACTTTCTTGCCCATTTGGTGCTGAGCCATGTAAGATGTCAACCTTAATTAAACATAAACTGTTTCTAAACTTAAGATTATCTACCATCAAATCTTATAAAAAAGTCACATGCCTATAACATTAGCACTTTTTAACCTAATAACATAAGGAAAGACAAAATAAAGAAGGCACTTAAAATTACTAGAAAAAGATATGCTCATGTGTCAGCCTTTGTTCTAAAAGAAAGAGGCTATACATCATTCTTTTGAAAGCGAAGGAGCAGCATTGATTCTTTGAAAGAAAATGAGAAATATCATGAGCCTGTTATTTTGAACTTCTATTCAGTAAATGATAAGGGTATCATCAATTTTACGTATCTGTTTGGCTCCTACAAATAGTTTACCTGGCATTAATGATTTTAGGTTTAGTACCTAAAGACACCTTTAATAGAAAGAAGAAAAAGGTACAATGATATTTAGTCATCTGATATTGCACCAGCTCACTGTGGTGGATCAATCTTTCTATACTTCTGGCCATTTTTAGACTTATTGTAGTCATGGTATCATGATTATGCTACACAAATCATGCTTGTTGCATTTTGGCTGATAAAGAAGCTGCAGGACATTGAACATCACTATTGTTTACTTAAGCCTAAAGTTTATTGTAGTGACAAACCTATTCTAGGTTATTGAGCTTCAGCTTGTCCTCATATAATTCTGTTTAGGTCTTTTGAATTTGTCAGGTGCCTGTTAACACTGAAGCCGAAGCTCCTAAGCCATCTCTCACGCCTGAAGAAGTTAGACTTAAAGCACAAGAACTTAGGTAGGAATAATAGTTACTGTTGGCAGTTTAAACCATAATATTCATCATCTATGATGACCTGTCTCTTTTTCTGTGGATTTTAGTATTTGCTATGGTTCCTAAATTTGATGGGACTTTTATTTAACTTGAACTAATTCTGGTATTGCTGCAAGCGTGAGTGTTTGTGCACTTTCTTACATTCATCTGTTTTCAATTAAGGGAGGTGGTTTCGAGGAAGATATGTTTCTTGATTATTATTTTTCTCTGATGTCTATCTGCCCATGTTGACATTTTTATCTTATTTTGCTAATGAACAAATGTTACATTCATCTATATATTCATGTGTACTGTATCTGCATTAGATACAAGACAAAGTACTTTGATAAAACTTACTTTTGATTGCCCTATTTAGTAAAATCTTGGCATCAACATTTCATTTCACTGCATGGTGATTTTTCTCTTAACCAAATTATAGGGAACGAGCTCGCAAGAAGAAAGAAGAGGAAGAAAAGAGAACGGAAAGAGAGAAAGAAAAGGTGATTCTGTTCTTTCGCATATTTTTCAAAGTCATTTCATCACTCTCTCTCTCTCTCTCTCTCTCTCTCTCTTTTTCACATTGTTGGTGTTTTCTCTAACTGGTTCATCTCTTGATGTGCATGTCAAGCAGTTCCAAATTTTGTAGTAATCTAGACATCCTTTTATAGTGAAACATTGAACTACTATTTGTCACTTTTCAACTATGAAATGTACAAACTTTAATTGGTCTTGGAAATTATATTTGTTGAAATGCTTTTGGGTTGTGGAATTTATTAAGGATTAAAATTTTTGATAACATGGTGATTTCAATTTGTCTGTGAAAATGAATCATTGTTTTGTTGCATCAGAGCAATGGACTTACTAGGCTTTCATTTAGATTGAAAAGATGAACTGTAGGGTTGAAAATAAATTTAAGCAACATTCTGCTAACAAATTGATCTAATTCATGACGTGCTGTAGTTAAAGTTCTTTGACCTAAGCTGGATCATCTAGCTTATTTCATATTTTTACACTTGATAAGTAACTTAGGGTGTGTGAAGAATAGGAAAAACACAAGAACTTGAGGTGCATGAAGAATAGGAAAAACATGAGAACTTGAGGTGCATGAAGAATAGGAAAAACATGAGAACTTGGGGTGCATGAAGAATAGGAAAATGCATGTTCAACTTTGGGATGGTCTTGCATTGCAGGCCTATCGATTTTTTATATGTTTGTGGGCCTATCTCATGAAAGTTGAAGCTGACATTGAAATTGCAACCTCCATTCCATTGCCTTCCACTTGATAAGGGGTAAATATGGTTACTGGATGTTGAGGTTATTGTTTTGTGGAAGTTATCAGACAAATAATATATAGTAATTATACTGCTGGGATGTCTTCAAAATATGAAGCAAGAAGTTTTGTGCATAAAATGACTAAAAAAGCTACAATGTGTAGTTTTTAAGCCAACAAAAGTTCACTTGTCTTTTCAAATATGTAAGTGGGCTTTTGAGATAAGCTAACAAAATTTAACCATTAGAGTTGAAAATTTATTGTTTTTGCTTCAGTAATATCTATTATGTGCAAAGCAAAAAGAAGATGTCTGGTTTGTTCTCTCTGTTTCTACAACAGCAAGCGTTTATAATTACTTTGTTTACCGTCCAACATATAACTATTGATTACTATGAGGGAAGGAATCGCACTATTTCCTCAATGCTCAAAATACTTAGTTTTCTATGTTCTAATGGTACATCAAATTCATAGCAACAAACTGACTGGAAATATTTTGACCATTGGGAAAAGGCTATAACAAGATTCCAAGAGAAGTCCTTTGGAAGTTTTTACAGAAAGAAAAGAGACAGAGAGGAGAGAGGGGAGAGAGGGGGGGGGGTGGCAGTGGCTGATGTATTGCATATGTTTAAAAACAAGGATTGAACTCGCAAATGACATTCGAAACCAGGGCAAAGGAGCGGGCACTGAAGCTGGTGTATAATACAATGGAAGTGGCAACTTCAGAATGTTCACATGGAGTGGAGAGCATTACCCCTAATGAGTTTCTATCTCCTTATTTTGGTGGTGCCAAGCTTACCAGAAGTATTCAAGATGACATTTTACAGTATTTTGTTAATGGTATGGGGCTAGTGCATGGAACTCAGGCAATTGTTTACTATGTAAATACCAGAATATATAGAGTGTGAGTTCAGCAAATTAGGGAGAATTAAGTCAAGGACTAGAAAGTTCAAAAGCTGTTGATTCTGATATGTTGGATCTGTTTGCTGATAATTGGAGAATTGTCTGTGGAGATTGATCAGAGATTACAACTGAGATGGGTTGCAGATTAAATGGTGGGCTGTAGATAAGGTCAAGGAAAGATCTTAAGTACTTGGGTCTTGCCGAAGCAGTTATTGCATGACAATCCATGTGTCACATGTCACTTTGTAGTGGAGGAAGGCTTAAAAGACTTGGAAAATCTCACTCAGTGACCTTTCTTATCAGTTGATTAACATTCAAAATTTGGAGCATCATTATTATGGAGCATTTCTAAAGAATGTATCCTAAATGCAAAGAACTAAGAATGGTTTTGATCTGGATACTGCTTAATGCAATTTGGAGAGTACCTGTTGTTAAGGAACCCCTCATCGTTTGTCTATGGATTTGCTTGTCTAGGGGTTTATATGGGCCTTCTATATATGTAGTCTTCCTCCACTAATAGCTTAAGTTTTTCGATTACATATTTTAGCATTTACACAACTCAATGTCATACAGTAACTTCATTTTGATTCGAGGTATTGTATCTGTATGAACAGATAATCATTAAGCAAGAACTGCATCATTGTTTTCTAGGTTGTACCTTTTGGATACTCTACAAGAGACCTTTTCAGTGGTTTCTTATTTGAGATTTTAAGTGTGTGTGGCAAGGTTGCCTCTGGGAGTATATTCATAATTTTCTTTTCATCTTAACCGCCTGCCGAATTTTGCAGGAAAGGATTCGAGTGGGCAAGGAACTCCTTGAGGCAAAGCGAATTGAAGAAGAAAATGAAAGGAAACGGTTAGTTATTCATTTATATTTTAAATATTTTTAGAATGCAATCATTACGAGGAATCTTCCTAAGAATACTCCAAACAGTTTTCTGTTGCTGTGACTAAGCCCCTTTTCCCCTTCTACCAGTTTGATGGCTCTGCGGAAAGCTGAGAAAGAGGAAGAGAGGAGGGCTAGGGAAAAAATTCGTCAGAAGTTGGAAGAAGACAAGGTATAGAACATGTTCTGGTTGTCGTGGCATTCTAGTTATAGGATCCCATCATATTGCATTTCTCATCTATATCTCTTTTATGTGGGATTGACATTGTTTTTCTTTCTTTAGGTAGAGATAACTTCAAGCTGTGTGTCATACGATGAAGTCACTATTGCATGATCATCATTTTTTCTAACTGTTGTGTGCTTAGTTCAGATAAGTATGACCACCTGCCGCCAGCATTAGATGTTTTATTTGTAGTTTACTAGAAAGATAAGTCTGAGAAGAAAATTGAAGTTTTAGATCCTTAAGTGTATATATCGGCCTAGTGATGTTCCATCAAAGATTCCAGTGGGTGTGTTTTGATCGACATGACTATACTAAGAACTGCAAAAGTAGAGTAACGGAAGTGCTTGTCAGCAAATCCTTTTGAACACTTGTCACCATAAGCTGGTTATGTGGACAAATATCTCAGTTGCTCCGAAAACAAAAATGCTATTTGAAGATTTTTCATGATGGCTGTTTTGTTGTAAGAACAATGATCACCTCTAAAGTTTAAATTAGCAATTGGAGGGCAGCAGCTTGTATACTTGCATTTAAATTCATGGGATTAACAGAATTGAAACAAAATGAAAAGCCATTGAAATGCTTTCTAAGCCAGGCTTCCTTTAGAAAAGATTTTTTGAGACAGTAACTACAAAGCTACTCACGGACCAGGTTGGCACTGTTACTGAGGGAAAGCAAAGAGCTGTTTTTAAGACCATTTGGACATGAGGCAGGGTCTTATATCTGATTTGTTTCTGACTGAATCATACCATCATTTTCTGGTTATGATCCATAGTTCTCAACTGAACATACTGAAACAATAGGAAATGCCATAGAGTCATGGGTGATGTCGATATAATTTATTGGAACCTATTTTTGAACTGTACAAGTTTTATATCTATATACAGGTTGGTTTAATGGTTGCTTGATCTCTTCACAGGCAGAAAGAAGACGGAAGTTGGGACTGCCACCAGAAGAACCTTCAACTGCAAAACCATCTACACCTGTTATTGAGGAAAAGAAGGCATGGGCTTAACTGATGAAACAATCTTTTATCCTTTATTGTTCTTTAAAACTATTGGGATTCTTGTTAAAGTTCTTTGTTGTTTTACATCCTAGAGCTCACTGCCTATTAGACCTGCCACGAAGGCTGAGCAGATGAGAGAATGTTTGCGATCGCTCAAGCAGAATCACAAGGTAAAGCCGACCTGTACTTTGTTAAGCAACTATTATATGCTGTCTGCATGGTGATGTTCTCATGTTCCCTGAAAAATTAAGTGCTTCTAATATTTCCCTTCTTATTTGAAGCAATTGCTTTTGATTTCTGATGCATGTATCGAGAATTTTGAATGTGATAGAGAGGACAACTTTATTCTTGAGTAGAATGCTATGTTGATGCTCTTCTGGCAATAATTCTGGATCACTTCTATGGATTAAAATTTCTTTATATTTTGAAGTGTTAGTCTTTGTAGTGACGATGCTGCATTGCTGTTGCTATTAATCTTTTTTATTTTTTTGGCTTTACTTGAAATAGGAGGATGATGCTAAAGTGAAGAGAGCATTCCAGACTCTGCTAACCTACATAGGGAATGTTGCCAAGAATCCTAATGAGGAAAAATTCAGAAAGATCAGAGTCACTAACCCATCGTTCCAGGTTTGAATCTTGTCATCATTATTTGGATTGTTGAAAATGCATTAAAACCTAATCAACATGATGAAGGGGGATATACGAGAGATTTAGACCTATTGTTTTCCTTAAGACCTGAAATTGCCAGTTTTGATAGCTATTTTGCCCCAATCTGGCAATTTTATTAAACAAAAGCATAATTTTTCTAGCTGCTGTATATTCTAAACATCTCCCTCACGTCCTTTTTCTTTTCCCTCACTTGTTTTTCTCTCTTTCCTTTTGTTGATGAAGCAGAGCAGCATGGAATAATCATTTCCACATGCATTAATAGAAAGTTGTGGACATTGTAGCAGCCACTTCTACTGTAAAGCTTGTTGTTCTTTAAGTTAATTGTAGTGAAGGAGTCATGTCCTTTAAGTTCATTGTAGTGAAGGAGTCAAACTATCATACTAGCCATTCGTATGCAGCCAAGTCAGTTACTTGTGCATACATATTCTGGGCAGCTTGCCCAAATCACTTAATTTCTTTTGCTAGTTCAGTTGAAACATGTAACTATATATGAATCATGAGAATCATGAATATTTGAGCCATGCGGAGTTGCGATTGTCAATGGTAATAGGTTTTCCTTGCTTGTGTTCTTCAATAAGATTCTGACCTTGCTGCATGTGTCTATGCAGGAGAGAGTGGGTGCATTGAAAGGAGGCATTGAGTTTTTGGAGCTCTGCGGGTTTGAGAAAATGGAAGGCGGCGAATTCCTGTTTCTTTCCAGGGACAAGGTTGACATGGCTGTGCTGAACTCTGCTGGTTCCGAGCTGGACTCAGCAATTAAGAATCCCTTCTTTGGGATACTCTGAGTAGAAGTTGAGTTCCTCATTTGTAGAATCATTGGAACTTTTCAATTTAAGATACACGTCAGAGTTCATAAGATGGGTGGTGACTTTGCCTGAATTGGTGTATGGTCTGGGGGATTTCGACCGGATTTGTACCAATTATGAGAATAGCATGGGAATTATCTGTTCATTATGAAAGGGAAGACGGGGTAGATATCTCAACCATACTCCAATTGAACCTGCCCAAGTTACTTTGTTTTACTTCTCATGACAGACACACACATGTTGGAAGAAAGAGCAAGTGCATCTCCTTATTTTCTCTTGTCAATATTCGAATGGAGCACTTATGGACAAAGCTTCAGTTTGAATCCTGTACCTCTCTTAGCCTCAGACCCGGTGCAGGAGACACAGGATCTTTGATCTCATCAGTGCTTTTGTTGGTGTTTTATCCAATTCTCAGTCGCCATACAAGTAAATGTCTCCTTAATCTCTGGCCTGATAGCTTCGACTCGTATTTGGGGGTATTGGCTCTCGTGTGATTTGGTTGTCAGAGGCATAGAGTTTACTTTTGTCATTTCTTGTAGGTGCATTACCCAAACCTTTGTTAGATACAACATGATGCATGAGCAAACGCTAGCCAACCTTTCCAAAATAACTCCCTTGTCAAGTAACAGCTAGCAAGCGGAATAGCAGTTTTTGGAAAATTCATCTAAATGTCTTTTGCAATATTAGTCGGACAATTCCACTAAATAACTGCCCTACCCTTCTATAGATTTACTGAAATGTCGTACCTTCTAGATTAGATGTCTTTACTAAATCTACATGATCAAGGCGGATGTCGTGCCTTACTAAATTGGACAAATCATTTCGTTTCAAGCAAAGCCTACGAAAACAACCCTCTAACGTTGCTCGTGTTTTCCAAGATCTTTGAATAAATTTAGCGGTCAACCGCTAAGCCTGTTCGTAGTTCACTTAGTAGGAGAAATATCTTGTACGAGATGCGATTTGAATCTTCCTCCTCTTCATGAGCCCTGTTGTACTGACTTGATGAAGATTTGGCTACGGAATCATTCAAATCAACATTCTCAGGACCATCTCGAGTCCATAAGGCTGTAGGGAAGTCAGTTCAAAGCAATAAATTGACTTGCGAGTTGTGTTGAGAACCGATCTATCCATCATATTTAAGGTCGAAAGACGACCCCATCTTCGGCCATCTTTGCATCCGCGGCAAAGCTCGCTGTGTGTGTCGACAAGAGTAGAAAACTTGCTTTTGGCATGACATGCGCATTGGGCATGTCCGGACTGACCTTCGTGTAATGAGTAGTGTAGTAGGGTTCCACCGTGAAGAAATAAGCAAAATAGAGTGTTCATGGGGTTGTGAACGTGGGTGTTAGTCCGAGCGTGTGATTACGTTTTCAACTGGCGAGGATGTAAGGAAGCATTATGTGGAGCAACATTGGTTTTTTTAGACTTGAGGTACAACTCTGCAAAACCCATCATAGGTGCCTGAGACCGTCGATTGCCTTCGGTATTTCATTCATATCCACTAAATGCACTATTAAAACATTTTAGGAAAAATTACCAAAAACAAGTTTTAAATGATTATATAAATGTCAATTTAGTTCTAAATCTTTCAAAAAAAAATTTGTTTGCTTTACTTTAACTCTTAACTCACTTTCAAACTTTTGCCATGCCTCTTTGCAAAATATAGAAGTCGAAACCTATCTGAAGCTAGTAATATCCACTCCAACTTCTTTGAGAAAATAGAGATTCAAACTCTTTACATCCCTAGCCAAAAGTTCTAAACCTTTCAATTTTTGTTTTGTCCATCCTACTTAAAAAATTGCAAAATTATCCACGTTAGTGCCCAACGTCGATTTTGTTATATAAGATGATTGACGTCCATATCAAGTTTATCAACAATTTTCGTGCAAAGTTAGCTTAGAAAAACTACATTGGTAAATTATCAAAATATCTAGGATTAGAGGATAAATCTAAAATTTTAAAACTAAATTCACATTCGTAAATTAAGTTTAGAATTTTTGTTGGTAATTATTCCAATATGAGGACCAAAGTACGAATTTCCCTTTGTATAAAAGTGTCGCACGTGGGTTGATGATTTAGTAATTTCACTGGGATATGAGAACTTCAAATGATAGCTCTGAGAAAAGTAGAAGATAAAGTTGTAGTTAGATAAAGTTATAAGGAATTACAAGTGAAAATATAGAAGCGGCATTGAAAAGGAAAGGCAAAATGATATAAATAATCTTTAAATTTCAAGTCAATATATAATGTCATTCTTGAATTTTTAATTCATTTAATATAATCATTGAACTATTTCTAAATGTTCAACCTAGTTTCTCAATTTTTTTTAGAAAATTCAGAAATTTTAATAGTCAAACAAAATTTAGAATATTTTTTTTATTTCAATCCATTTCCTATATATAAAAAAAACACATGTCCATATTTTTATTATTTTTTGCCTTTTTGGATATTAGATTAGCTTCAGTACGTAATAAGTCCCAAAGAGAAAAGGGGGAGAAAAAACTCCATTGTGTGGTAATCCTGTATCCTATGGGTTTTAGCGACTCAGTCTGCAACCACATTGGCCTCTCTAGGGCAATAAGAAACCTGAACATTAGGTAGAATCGACAAAATGTCCTTACACTTTTGGATTGGGACATGAGCCTCCCACGTGAGCTGTTGAGGATTGGAAATCACTTCAAACAAAATCAAGCAATCTGTTTCAACCTGGACGACGTTGTTTGGGAGAGGGGCATGCGGTTTGCAAAACCAGCAGCTACATTTTGAGGAAAGAGTAAATAATCGAGGGCTTCGAGCAAAGCACAGGCTTCAACCAAAAGGGAGATGCTGTTGGCAAGCATCGATCTAGCGTCACCATTCAACAGTCGGCCAGTAGAGTAGCAACAGATCCATGCCATCGACCTTGTTATTTCACCAGGAATAAAAAGCCCCATCAATGTTTACCTTAAAAAGGTACGAGCTTTTGGTGGTCTCTAGCCAATGGACAGTTCTGTTCTGGGTTTAATTTTGCTCCCTAATGTGTTCCATTTTTTAAAGCTTTATAGTGCGTAGAGTGCTGTTTCCATCACATCGTTGGGCTGCGATGCTTGATGCCTAAAATAGTTGCATTTCTGGCCTTCCACAAGCTCCACAAAATCGAAGCAACAATGGCCAGATTTGGTGAGTTCTTTTGCTTCGGTACGTTCAACAATCGCTCCTCAATCCGACTTAAACCTTGGCTTGATATTTGTGCATTTAGTGCAGAATTTGCCCAAAATAAATAAGGCTATAGGGCTATATCTTTACTAAAGCTAAAAATATGTTCAAATGGATCGACAGTAATATTTATAAAGACAAAAAATGTGAAAAGGTAACAAAAAGGTATCATTTTTTTTTAATGATTCAAGAAATTGGTTAAAATGAAAAAGAATTTTTAAAATCCAGGCAATAGTGTAATTATGAAAAACTGGCGAGTAGTGTCGAATTATCGATTTAAATTTTTTATAGAAAGTTGATGAACTGCATTACACAAATTAAAAAGTTTAGGGATTAGATTAAATATTTAAATGAACTTAAAAAAAGAAAAAGAAAAGTCTTAAGATAAAGATAGTAAAGAACAAGGAGAGAAACATTGCCGCCGTGAAGGCTGATCATCACAGCACGAGCGGATCACGTGATCTCTTCCTCCTCTAAGTCCAACTGCTCTCTCTCTCTCCTCTCTTCCCCATTTCCACCGTCCCGTCCCCCCTCTCTCTCTCTTCTTTCTCTCTCTTCCCTTCGCTCCCGTCGAAAGATGATCCTTCCGGCGACGCTCGCATCATCGCCTCCCGAGCGCTGCTAGCGGAAGCTCGGCTCCGGCTTCCGATCTCTTCGCCGCCGCCGCCGCCGTTCGCGTTCCGCCTGCATGCGCGTCCATGGACGCGCATCCAGCGGCGACGAAGAAGAAGAAGGTCCCCGATTGGCTCAACAGCTCCCTCTGGATCTCGGCCACGCCCCCGGCCGATGATCGCCCCCAGCGCACCTCGCCCGATCCCCCCGCGGCCCCCGCCGAGTCGCTGACCCGGGCGCCGGTCCCCGTGCCGCCCCCGTCGGCTGCCTGGAAGGAGACTCTGCCGGAGCCCGAGGCTGAGGAGCCGAGGGATGGGGACGGCGGCGAGAGCCGCGAATCCGATGGCCCGTCGGCGGAGGAGATTTCCAGGCAGTCGCAGCTCTTGGCCGAGGTGAGCAAGTCTGTCTTGTTGTTCTCTTTCTCTGTGGCGGAATTTGGTTGTCTAGGGAAGTTGATGCGTTTGCTGGCCTGTGTTCCGTGATATGTAGCTGTCGAGAAAGGTTGTAGATATGCGGGAGTTGAGAAAGATTGCTTCTCAGGGCATACCGGACGGTGCGGGAATTCGTTCCACCGTGTGGAAGGTATCGTGCACTACTTCACTCTGCTTTTCCTCCTTTATTTACTGATCCGAATTAAGCAAATTGCTTTCTTTCCTTCAATTTGGCTTAATCTTCCGCATTTTTTGAGTTTCACTTTTATTTGCTAGTTTTTTTAGACAAGCGTTTCTGCATTATAAGTGCTTTACAATCTATAAGACTGGGTTTAATGGACAAGTTCTGGTGTTACAGCTTTTGCTGGGATATCTGCCGGCTGATCGTGGGCTTTGGTCTTCTGAGCTGGCAAAGAAAAGATCTCAGTACAAGAATTTTAAGGGAGAGCTCTTAATGAATCCTGTAAGCAAATGGCTAGTCTATAGCGTTGTTTTTTCCCCATTTTCGCATTCCTTTGCTTGCAAGAATAAGGTTCCTCTATCACCTCCGTTGATAGGATGCATATCTCAGGGAAAAAGTAGAGAAAGGTAATTAGAGGTAAAGATAATGTTGATAAATTTAATTTGCCATCTCTGATAGGATTAATTTACAATGGAAAAATATTCACAAAAAGAAAATATAGATAATCTATTTAGACATTCTTTGATTGGTGAGTTGAGTGAGTTCTTTATAAATTCTCTCTTTCCCATGACAAGCTAGTCAACTATTATAGGCTGATTGTTCTTAGGGGAATACCAGAGTGCAATTACACCCAAGACATGAAAGGGAAATCGTAACTCACATATCTCGGATTAAGGTCATGCCAGTGAAATGGATAAGGTTTGCAGTGGTCTAGGCCTAAAGAAAACAATTGACGTAAGACAAGATTGTTCCCTTTTATCTTTGAATATGTTGAGATCACCATCTGAGAGCATGCTGCTGCTAGAAGTAAAACTTTGTACTTCGTTGAGAGAATCTCCTAAGTTAATGTTGACAAATTTTCATACAGTTAGTTGGGTCATCGCCCTTCTTATGGATTCCTCTATTGACCTGGTGAGGCACCAATTAAATCCTTTCCTTCTGTGAAGATAACCTTTGGATTTACTTCATGCACCACTTAAGAAGAGGTGAGAATGGTAGTAGCAAAGTGCTCTGACGGAATAATTTTCTTTCATTTTCTCCCACTCCTGGTTGGAAATGAGATGGGCTCCGAGATAATTGTGTCACGAGTGTCCACCAATTTCCTTCTTCTTTTTATTAACAAACAGAGGAAGTATTTTTTCTTACAAGCCAAACAGAGGAAACACTTTGTTCTGTAATTATACCTTCCCACTTCTCTTCACTTTCCTGGTCAGAACACCACATGCTTGACTGAGATGTTAGAGGTTTGAAACACTTGGTTTGTCTTTCTGTTTGTTGTGGTGAAATCTAGAAGGAAGGACAACTCATGTATTTTTCGAACTTCCCTTCCCTTCCCTTCCCTAATGAAATTTTTTTCTTCTGGGGAATATTTCATTTCTAGTTGACAATTGACTATCTCTGTCTGGTTTCATTGCCTAATTTCTGTAAGGGTCCATTCAATTCATTGAAATGGCTCTTGTTTGTGAAAGATTTTCTTTGGAACAGTAGTTGTCATCTCATTGGAGGTGATTTTTGTCAACTAGAAATGGCATATTCCCTGGAAGACAACAATGATCTCTGTCTGTTTTCATTGCCTAATTTCTGTAAGGGTCCATTCAATTCATTGAAATGGTTCTTGTTTGTAAAAGATTTTCTTTGGAACAGTAGTTGTCATCTCATTGGAGGTAGTTGTGCTGATGGCTGTCTAATCAACAGTGGTCATGCCTTCGTTATGTCCGGTAATGGTTGCTTTGGACAATGTAGTGGCGATGCTGGTCAATCAGTCATTGATGCTTTGAATCCTCTGATAGTTGTGGAGAAATCCATGGTGGCGGCCAACGATGGCACCGATGTAGTGGTGGCTTAGTGATGATAATGGTGATTGTACAGTAGCCACCAAAGTATAGATCTTGAGGTATTTTTGAAAAAGAACTCCCGTTCCTTGATCTGGAAAACATTTCTTCTGACAAGTCTTTTGCCATTGTTGCCCACATCTGCCTTGGCATCAAACAAGGACACTCCATAAGATAGCCCTTAACCTATCATCAATTACTGATTGTTCTCATGAGATTGCTGCATAATGAAGCTACACTTTTCTGTCCTGATTTTGTTTCTTTGTGGTTTCCAACTTTTGCTCTTTGAAAGAGGATTCTGACCTTTTCCATCCTGGTCAGTCAGAAATTACAAGGAGATTGGAAGAATGCACGGCTTGTGACAGTGAGTTACGATCTGAAACCAGTGGGATGCTTTCAAGATCAGATATAACTCATGGAGAGCATCCATTGAGTCTTGGAAATACCAGTGTATGGAATAAGTTCTTTCAGGTATGAAATGTAATCATTCATTTAATTTGTGTTTGCTTTGACCCTTAATCTCTCTTTTTGCTTCTTTCACTTGTACTTTGTAATAAGCAGAAAGCAGATGCTTTAATTGTTTGCTTTTTTCTTTGATGATCAGTGTACATGACATCATAAATGGTTTGGCATCCCCTTGGTGCCTTTTAAATGAATTACCTGACCATTAGAAAAAGTGACATGATTAATGTGATTTTAAAAATGTGCAGTTGGGATGGCAAAAGGATGAGAATGTTACATGATCTTAGTTTACATTGTACGAAGCCGAAAAAATGATTATTCAATGGCATAAACTTTAGATCCGTGGCAGTTTGCAGTTATTGACAAAGCCAAGGGAAAATTTAGTTAGATAAAATGGGGCCTGCTGCACGATTGAAATACACATCGCCTTGAGATCAGGATGGTACTCCTTCAGCTGACCAGTGGTTACTCTGATATTTTTCTTTCGGATTGTTGAGGTTATATAGATTGCAAATCAGTGAGGTGACCACTACTTTATGTGAGACTGAATTGGTAGTTTATTGCCACCCTTGTTGGTTTATTCCCATCTTTGTCTACCATGAGATAAGCTCAGAGTAGGTTCCCCTAGTTCTATGGACCAAACATACTAACATGGAAGTAGGAACGAGGACTATATGATAAGGCTCTCAGCTAAATTAGGGAAGGCTAACTAATCACCATTTGATGGAGGATTTTAAGGGTTAGCATGATGGGTGAAGGCATAAGATTGCCTTGTTAGTGGCATTGTGGTTTGCAAATGGGAGTAAATTGGGAGGGCCTATATTGACTCGTTAATGTCTTAAGCATGTTAAGTTAGAACTATTTGTAGATATATCCAGACCCCAGATTTCTGGTGAGTGGGCTTAGGAGCTTCTGGTTGTGGGGAACTAAATCCTCACATCAGATTATAGCATGACTTGCTTTATATAATGTGCAAGTGCAGCTGTTTGCTGGCCTTTGAGCTGTGAAGATATGCTATACATGAGGCAAGTAATGGGCTGCTGTTGTAATCATGATGTATGATTTGGTAATTGGGTGAGTTCTACATGAAAGTCATTTCCAGCTTAACTTATGTCATGTTGCCTACACAGTAGGTCAATCTTTTCTTGTGGAAGGCTAGGTCCCCGTCAGTGGCTGGTCTGTATGAGCACCTCGCAGTTATAAACTCAACAAGAATTAGTTTAGTCATTGTGAAATTAACTAGCCTGACTTCTGCCTTTCACTGATTTGAGGATCTTATCTGCATTGGACATATATCTGAAGATTGAGATCCTTGATAGTTAGAATTTCTTAGTTCTGGTTTAAGATGTGGGTAATTGTTATCACTGTATGTCTGGATAGGTAAAAATAAATGAACTAAGGGGCACCAAGTGGGTACAAACCCATTACGAAGAGAGCTGAAGAAACCAAAAAAAATAATTGTTATCACTGTATTGAACAATCATTGACAGAACTATCTATGTCTATACGCATAGCCAAAGAAAGAATGTGGTGTCCCACTACAGGAGAAGTTAGATCATTTTTCTTTTATAGCTAATGATTCAAATCCTTTATGCCCAAGAATTTTGATGCTACCTTTTAAGTAGCATGTGTACAGATTATAAGAAAAAAGTATAATTCAACTTTGTAGGATACAGAGATCATTGAACAGATTGACAGAGATGTCAAACGGACTCATCCAGACATGCACTTTTTCTGTGGGGACTCATCGTATGCAGAATCTAATCAGGTTTGTGTTTGTCACTGACTCAAGTTATTAATGGGAAAATAGGATAGTCGACTGACTTTATTGTCTTTCACATCTCCAGGAAGCTTTGAAGACAATTTTAATCATATATGCAAAGCTCAATCCTGGTGTAAGATATGTCCAAGGGATGAATGAAATTGTGGCTCCTCTATATTATGTATACAGAAATGATCCTGATGAAGAGAATGCAGTATGTATTTTTGCATCGCTTTTATCATTTTTTACAATGCTATAGCTGTCCATTAGATTTAACATCTTGACTGGGTATACCTTATTCAAGGATGCTTTGTGGCTTGTTGATATATCCCATTATTGATTAGAATTGGCGTTGTAAAAATCGTCCGATTCACGATTCGAATCGCATGATTCAGTTTGGTTCACCTATTGAATGACTTATCTGGCACACATGAATCATAAGAGTGCATGATTGGGTACAAATCATACGATTCTACAATTCTCTATGGTTTTGGAGAACAACCACACTTTGCATTGTTGGGCTTCATGATAGTGGTTGAGTGCAAAAGTATTGGGTCATAAAGAGAGACATGGGCCGAAAATTGAAAAAAAAAAAAAACTGCTAAGAAAAGGAAAAGCAAAAGAAAAAAGAAAAAAAATGTGCAAGATTGCTAGAAGACCTTGGCTTTCTTAGCCCTCAGGCTAATGAAGCAACTTGGAAAGCTGCTAGACTGCTTCTCGTCACTCCTTGACCAGCTGTCACTGGCTATGACACCAACCGTTGCACCTCTGGCGATGATGCCAACCATTGCTGGCCATCACGCCTTCTTTGACTCGCAGACTCTGGCCTCTGACCCTCTTTTTTAGCTTGTTTAAATCGCATGCTTGGACAACAGTCACAGCATGAGTAGAAGAATAGTCTCCTCTCTTTAGCTGGCTTCAGTAGACTATAATAGCATTATGACTTTTTATTTTTTTTGTACTTTGAGGTTTTTAAGTGTTGTTGACAGTGTTTTTTGTTTTGTTTTTCTTGTAAGTGTTTGGGCCTTTTTTATGTCTCACCTCTATATTATAAACAAGTTAGAAGTTAGATTGGGTATTGACAGTGGAGCAGTGTCATCTTTGGGTATAATTTTCTCAACAATATTTATTATAACATGCTTTTTATGTGTTTTTGGCACCTAGTAGCTTAATTTTAGTAAGAAATGCTTATTTCTTGGAGTTCTTTTACAACTTTTTACTGAATCTTACGATCCATGTTTTCATTCAATTCACGATTCAGAAAATGAGTTCTAAGATTCACAACCAGAATTTTAATTTAACAACACTGACTAGAATTATATGAAATTATATCTGAGGTCGTCTGTAAATCCATGGGCAGTCTTTCCTTTTTGATTTGTGACGTGGTGCTTTTCTATAATTAGTTTGAGTAGTGATTGGCTGATTGTTGAATCTGTTGCATAAAAATTTTTGCGCTGTAAAAAGTTATTTTGCTTACAAACTCGGAAAGAGTGAATCAAAGGGAATACCTTGATATTTTTATTTTGATTATGCTGCCTTGATCTTGTTTGTAGTAAATATTAAATAACTGAGTTCATTTTAATTTTTTTTCTGTGAAGGAAAATTGCTTCATATCGCGGTTCTTTGAGTAATTGGTAATGCAAGTATCACCTAGTTGAAGCTGTGATTACCATATATTTTCTAGTTAGGTAGGCATGGATGCCTAGCTATGTTAACCGCTGAATGATGCATATTGTACTAAATCTTTATATCTATGATTCTTTTCTCTTATATGTGTGTGCGCGCGCGCGCGCAATTGCATCAAGAATCTCTTTGTGTATGCATCCATTAGCATTTTTGTGTCCTGATTGTTATTTTTTATTCTTGGATCGCACAGGTTTCTGCTGAAGCAGATGCTTTCTTTTGCTTTGTTGAGTTGCTGAGTGGGTTTCGGGATAACTTTTGTCAACAATTGGATAACAGTGTTGTGGGAATCCGGTCGACAATATCCAGATTGTCACAGCTTTTGAAGGAGTATGATGAAGAGCTTTGGCGTCATCTTGAGATTACAACCAAAGTAAGATTGTGTGTAAACTCGCATACTCAAGTGTTTAGTGGTCACTGACCCTCCCAAAAAAAAAGAAGTGTTTAGTGGTTGAATACTTTTATTGCCAGCCTCCTGACTGGTTATCAATCAATATCTGACTTGACTGAGAGAGTGAAATCTGCGGTCAGGCAGGGCAATACTCTACTCGTGAGTATATTAGTGTTGTATGGCCCTGATGTCTCTTTTGTTTGCGCTGAGGTCAATTTTAAATGTGTATCTCATAGCTTTCTATATTTATAGTATAATCTCTGTTCCGACCAAATGAATGTATATGTCGTCTCTCCTTTTCTCTCAACACATTCTTTGAGGAAAATCTGGATATATCTCTTACATTGTGCATTCTAAACGAAGTTGTATTTTTCATATTTACAATTGAATCTTACATGTCCCTGATATGGAAAAATATTAATTTTGTGGAGGTTAGATTCATTACAGCAGCTTATTCTACTGACTAACCTCCTCCAGCATTTGAAGCTGATAGGATTCTGAGAGGTTCTTGTATAACATCAGATGAAATAGGAGCTTCTATGTGAACATTTCTAACAGTGGTTCCTCCCCCAAGAGCAAGCTATTTTTCATTGAAGATGGAATGTAATGAAGCTTGGTTATTTTTATTCTGAAAAAATATTGAATATTAGCTACAATGTGCATATAACTTACATAGGTTATATATGTTGGATAGAGTTTTAAGTTGCAGTATGTCCTTGTTAGTCTCCTTTCATTGTGCAAATGGTTGTTTGGACAATGCTACCATGAGTCGCTTTAAATTTTTGAGGCTTTGCCAGATGCTTCTATAATGTGGTTCCCTTTTGCACAAGAGGCTTAGTTTTTCTCTTTTCTAATCCCTTGTTGTCTTCAATGTCAGGTCAATCCCCAGTTTTATGCGTTCCGATGGATTACTCTCCTCTTGACCCAGGAGTTCAATTTTGCAGACAGCCTTCAGATTTGGGACACACTTCTGAGTGACCCTGATGGTCCTCAGGTAGGAACTTTTCTTTTAGAGTAAATTTGCCAAGGGCATTTGATGGAGTTTTGTGAAATCATGTCTTCCTGACAGTTGGGATTAGTTTGGTGTACAAGGGAATTTTTAGTATCTAATGCAAGGGAAGTGAAGTCAGACTAGTATTGATTAGGTATATTCATCTATCTTAGGTGCCGTTCCTCCACTATTTCTTTTGGGCCGGGGGGGGGCAAGAAAAACGTAATGGAGAAAGAAGCTGTAACTTGCCAGTATTTGCCCCACTGGCACTTGCTATCCAAGGCACAATCAATTGTGGGAGATTAAAAAATTCTGTTTCCTGAAAAAATACTTTATGCAATTATTCCCTGCTGGTAAATAGGAATCTGTGAAAAATGGGTTCTTCCACCATCATTAGGTTGAGGAGTAGGTGGATGGGAGTGTTGGTAGTTGTGCTGGTTGGTTGTTGGAGGTTGTGGTCCGGACAGAAGATAAAGTTGTGATGCCTGTGATTTTGGTGATGTTGGTGTAGTGGTGGATGTGGTGATATGACAGAAAACCAAAGATTGAGGGCAACAGTTGAGATGAGAATTGGGTATTTAAATTTGAGAAAAGTGCTATAGGATGTGATAAACATATCTAATTGACTGTTGAATGAGTCTTCAAGACTACTTTTGTCAATTGATTCTAAAGCTTATAAAAGTGCGACTCAAGCTTAATCTCTTCAGCAGTGACATTTGGCCATTAATAAACCACACCTTTTCAGCTCTTCACAAAATCAAGCATGATTTTCACCATAAAAAAGGAGTACAACACAAGTTCTATAGATGATTGAGTGACAAATTTAATTCTGTGGATCAATTGAAAAACAAAAATCTTAGTTAATTTTTTTCTTGCCCTCTTAAAACTCATGATTTATTCGATTGGTACTTTTTGATCAAACGCTGGTGTTTTATTCCTTGATTATGGTTGAAATCCTGTTTGATCCAATGAGAAACCAAAATTATGCATCTATTTCCAAATGTTTAGGACTCAGTTGACCAAAAAGTACAATGTTCAGGACTTAATTGCCCAACAGCCGAAGTGCTTAGGAGGATTTATGTTGACTTTGTCCCTTTAAACTTTTCATCCAGGTGATACAGAATAACTAGTAGTGGAAGGGCAGCCTTGTCATAAATTGGGAAAGACTGGTCTGCATGACAGTAAGCATTGAGAAATGAAGTTGTGTTGGTAGATGTGTTTTATGAATGATGCATAGTGGTGGAGGTTGTCATGTATTGGAGGAAGATGATAAAATTGTCGAGGCGAAGGTGATGCTACTGCAGTGATGGTAACGAGGCCATTGCATCGGTTCAGGCTGAGATGGGGGGGGAGGGTAGTGGTAGTGGGTTGCTAAAATGATGGCAAGTTTGGGCGATGGTAATTACTAGGGAGACGGTTTGTAGAAGGAGATTACTATCTTATGGTTATGGCAGAGTCATGCTCGTTATATCCTGTTGTAGTGGCGACAAAAGCATTGTGCTCTTCTTGAGAATTTTGACATGTTTTTCATAATTTTCTTTGTACCAAGATTTGCACACTTTCACATGCCAAGGCATTACATTGAAATCAAATCTCAGTTTAGACTATTTCACACATTTTCAAGGGGTATCATGGTTATTTGACTATATTGGCTCCTGAAGAGCTTGGTTATCGACAAATGGTAATTTTCTATAGGAGCACTTGACCACTGATAATTTGCATATATAATTATAATTACGGGATCAACTTAATCTGCTGTAACAATAATTTTACATTTCACCATGTGTCATCCATTGATTTTCTCTGTCTGACGGTTTTGCCAAAATGGATTCTCCATTCAACCACTTAGTTGAAAGTTGAATCAAAGGTTATACATCGGTAAAAGTTGGTCCTGACTCTTAATCAATTAAACGTGAAGAATAAGATGCGAGTGAATTAAATTCCATAAGATTTTGAGGCTTGGCATGTTAATGAGCTGTCATGCAATGCATTTAGATTTAACAACACTCTTCCCAAACTACTGTGTATGAGCCGTCTTAAATTCTGAGATTTGCCTATAGTTCTCACTTGATTTAGGAGGTGGGTGATACAGTTGCACTTATCATGTCAGGCTTGTGCATTTTTCAAAAGACAAATCTTTTGGCCATTGGGAACACTGTAATGGAATTTCTGTTGCATTTCAGGAAACTTTGCTCCGAGTATGTTGCGCTATGCTGATTCTCGTTCGGAGGCGCCTCCTAGCTGGTGATTTCACTTCCAATCTCCGGCTACTCCAAAACTACCCTCCCACAAACATCAGTCATCTGCTGTATGTGGCCAACAAATTACGCGTCCGAGGATCAAATTGATACGGCAGCTCTTGCTTTCCTTGTGCTTTCTCTCTTTCTTTTCCCTTTTGTTTCCTCGTCGATCGACGCTTCTATGTTTGTGGATGTAAATGCGATTGTATGTCATCAGCCAAGCGGAGATGTTTAGCCAAATTTCATTCTTTTCTGTCGTTGTCATTCTTGAACAGATTAACTTGTATCTATCTTCTCTTTGCCTCCAGTAAATTTTGAGCTTTTTCTCTACGAGCCAATGTCATCTGTTTCGTCAATCAAAAAAAATAAAAAATGTCATCTGTTTCTTTTTGCAGCTGAATCAGTTGATTACGGCATTCATTCTTGTGGTGGGGTTGCTGCTCATTTTTGGCCTTTGATCTGCACCAATGTAGGTCGCTGCACTCAAAAAGCAAAAGAGTGAAATTCCCAGTGCACGCTGTCGACTTTGAGCCTTAGCATTCTCACGTTGCTTTGAATTCCTTGCAAAACGACTCACGAGAAAAGTACCAAAAACATTATCTTGAATATCATCCGATTACCATTCCTCTACTTTTCTTTACTTTTGAAGATAAGCAGTTTGCTATCGCTAGAATAAATCTTGCATTGAAAGAAACCAAATTGCTCTCTCCTACGGTAAGCTAAGGCTTCACGGTCTCCCACGTCCCAGAAACCCTGGTCTCTCCACCGCTGCCCCACTGCGATTGTTGTGGCCACCGACCCTCCTCCTCTCTCTCTGTTGATTGATTTGACCCCATCGACGATCTAATTGTCCATGGCTACGGTGGTGCCTTACGACCTCAGTCTGAGGTCGCTGGCTGCCATGGGCGACCTCGATCAAGGTTGCCTATGGCCCCGCAGATACTTAAAGGGGTAATGCGGTGGCTCAGAGAGTACCTGTCTTTCCGGCTGGAGAAGGGTCGTGAGAGTATCTGTCTTTCTAGCTGGACTAGGGTCGTGCCACCCTAGTGTTGTCTACTCAGGATTGCGCGATCTTAGCGAGCCCTCGTTGGGGTCTCATGACCTTTATGCAGGATAAATCTAACCTGGGATTGTGCCACCTTAGGCAACCACCCCATAGTCGTCAAGGTGACACATCCATGGCATGCATCACCTAACCACACCATTGAATTTTTCCCTGAGGTTTTCATTTAATAGAAAAAGTTTTGCCACGTGTCAATCCGTGAGTTGATCTGACCAAATAAATGAGCGCCATGTTACCCTATGACATGACACTTTGATACCACTGAATTTTTCTTTTTTTTGTAATTGCCACAACAATTGTTACAAGTGGGAATGACAAGGACTCGCTTTTTCTTTTTATAAAAATTTTGACTTCTTTTTTCTATATATTTAAATATGTTTATTTTGTATTATATCTTGAAAGCTTCTTAAAATACACATTAGTACTTGCCATGTCAGTATTTTCATTTACTTTATAAGTGAAAGGACTAATTCGAAAATATATATAGTTTAGAAATCACATTGACAAAAAAGAAGAAGTATAAGAAGCACATCGAATAAATTTAAATATATTCAAGAATGGTTGTCCCCCTTTATCCCTATTCTTTCTTCTTTGTCTCATCAATCTTAATTTCCAACAAAAAGAACAACTATAATTTACTTTCACAATACAACATGTCCTTTAATTTTTGTTGTTCTCCAAAAAAAAAAAAAAAAATCATTTGGATCCACACAATGTTTTAGTGAATCTAGTATGAATTTCACGTAACATCTTTAGTGTCAACCTACTTTCAGTTAACACAATTGAATTATTTCTCTTAATATAGTGAAATAATGTTAAGATATTTATAATTCTACATTGTCAATTTGTCATTTTATCATTTAAATAATTCATGTTTAAATAATCAGGATCAAATTTCAACTTGAATAAAAATTTATCTCAATTATTTCTATAAATTATGAGGGACAATGTGATTTCCTTCCTTTATTATGGCTTTGTTTGTTTTATGAAAAATGAATAATTTACAAAACATTTTTCTAAATATAATTGTCTATATCACTCGAAATAATTAGTCAATAAAAATTATTTTAATTACCGGTAATAATTCATGTCTAAGCATTTTCATAAAAAGTAAAAGTATTTTTTTGTTTAGTCATTTTTATAAGCAATACAACAATTAATTCTAGAAAAATAATTTTCAAATCATTTGTTTTTTGCGAAATAAACAGAGCCTACATGTCATATCCTATAAGTTCACTACTTTGATTTCAGTTATATTGCTGAATACAATAATTTAAAATTCGAGTTAATGTCTTTATGGTATGTTTCAATGTCTATTGAAAAATCCATACCGGACAAGGAGGCAACATAGTTTCTAATCTTTATTACTAGCAAAACCAGTGCACATAAATGCGTATGAAATTGAAAAAGAAATTACCAAAAATAGGATTAGAAAACTTTAATTAAGTAGCTATAAAGAGATTTTTCGGATAAAACAACAGTAACATTGAATTTTAAGATATTGTTTTGTTCACTTTTTCAAAGTATTTGGTTATTATTTGCCTCATAGGAGGCACGGGTTTCATTGAAATTCTTTATCAAATTCGACTTAAAATAATATCTTGGATTTGCTTTATGGGATAGAGAGCTATCTTCTACATATTAAGTCACAACCACTCTGCCTCGAATTTCCATAGTTTCCAAAATTGCCTGACAAGGGGAAACAAAAGAGAAGAAGAGATCTCTCTACACATTATCCGTTCACTAAATAGTAATAAGAGTATAAAATTTATCACTGACACACTGCTACATTTTCCTAATATTATTGTAATTATATACTTTCGTGTCAAATTAAATATCATAATATTATAGAATTTATTAATTCCACAGAAAATAAAATATTTGAAAAATATTATTTATAAAAATGATTGATTATATTGTTTGAAATAATTGGTCGATAAAATGTTTTTATTTTTAATAATAATTTATCTCTAAAATTTTTTATGAACAACAAAAATATTTTTTTATTTATTTTTTTGAGCGATACAAGAGAATATTTTTTGGAAAGTATCATCCATCTCATTTGTGAAACAAACAAAACCTTAATCATAAATGTTAAGGCTGCATAAAAGTTGAGATAGAATACAATTTATCTTTTTCTATGTTTGGTTCCTATTGAAGACAAGATAAAGTTAGATTTAAGAGGGATTGACTAGGGTAAAATTATCAATGGGGGAGGTGAGATAAAGTAGGTAAGATTTTTTATGTCCATAATATAAAAATTTATCTTGCTAGAATCACAAATTTCTTAAATTAATAAAATTAAGATATTATTTGAATATTTGAAATATAAAAATTCAAAATAACAAAAAAATAATAACAATTTCGTTTTAATTTATCCCTATTTTTATTCATATATTTGCATTTCTTTCTATCTTATAGTATAAATTAAATATATATAAAATATATGTTTAGCATTTATATTTATTACGTATTTTAGATAAATTAGTATAGTTTCCTATTCAATAAAATTTTTATTAGAGAGTGATGGAAATGGGAAAAATGAAATAAAACAAGAGAGGAAAAAATAATAATTATTTAAGATCAAAGATTATATTAAATATTTTTATATAATTTAATAATTTGATTGAATATGTCTAAAAGTTTAAGGATTACGATTAATAAATAAGTTAAAAGTTTATGAACTATATTATATATTCGATTAAAGTTCAGAGAATACATTAAACAAATTAAAAGTTCATAAATTAAATTACACATTAAGTTACAATTTATGAACTAGACTGTTTGTATCATTATCCTTTTTAACTATCTCCATTTGTGATGCCATTAAACAAATAAAATGACAAGACGTACCAAAATCATTTGTTATCTTAGTTAAAAATCCGGACCAGCAACAAGCAGCCTGAAACTTTTATATCAATCAAGCAGAAAACGACGTCGTCAAGATCGAACCCCGCCTCGAGTTTTCTACCGCAAAAAAAGGCGAACAAACGAAAATCGAATCGGGCGTCGGGAAGAGCTCCAAGATTTTCCAGGATCGGAGAGCTTCGGATTCGCCGGCGAAAATGGTGAGGCACCGAGCGATTTCGATTCAGCATTCTCGTCGGTCACTTGCTCGGAGAGCCATGCCTAGGGCTTCGACTGGTTTTCCGGGGAACGAACCCGATGGGATCGCGCTTTGTTGTGTGCGCCCGCGCGGGGAATGGGAGTTGCCGAGAAGCCTTGGATCGTTTGAAATGGGTTGGCGATTGATCAGTGCGACTGATTTTTTTTTTTTTTTTTTTTTTGCTTTTCGTTTTGTGTTTTGTGTGTTCTTGACAGGCCAACTCGTTGCGATTGTACCTGACTTGCATCCGGAACACTCTCGAGGCGGCCATGTGTCTGCAGGTAAAGTGGAATTGCGCAGTCCCGACGTTTTGGAACTAGGGTCGAGTTGAAGTAGGACTTGTCACTCCTGTAGTGTTGCTTAAGATTTATCTCCAATTACGAGTAGTGTAATCACGAAAAAATTGATGCATTGCCACTATTTGCAGCAAATGCGTGCATGCAGTAGACGTTTGGGTCGCATTATCATAAAGGCGAATAGCGTTCGCGTTCAATGCAAACGGATATAGTGTGTGTGAGCTCCAGTAGTACACTCTTGCGACCTGTCACGTTTTGGTCGAGAGTAACATTGCCAAACTCCCGCAGAGATGTTTGATCATGAACCCTTTAACTTGGGTTTCCTAAAAGCTTTCTACTTTTGCTAGACTAGGATATCATTCAGAAATTCAGAATTAGTTTTTTTTTTTAACACCAATATGACTTGCAGCATGATTTCGTTGTGGTTGCCGTACCAAAGCCTTGTCAGCTATAACATAATCCTCCGTAACTTGTTCTTGACCAACTGTACAGGGATGAATTTTTGTGTCTCATTGGTGTGCCTGATTTCTTGACTGCTTCCTGTTTGCAGAACTTTCCTTGTCAAGAAGTTGAGAGGCATAACAAGCCAGAGGTTGAGCTAAAGTATGTCTATGTCTCCATGGTTGGCAATAGCCAACTTCTAGAATGTCTTAACTTGGAATTAAAGAAATGATTATCTGCATAGCTCTATTCTATCTAACAGAGTGTTGTATTACCTTTTTGGGAGGATATGAGTGGTTATTGAGATCAATAAGTACTCTCCCTTACTATAGGGCTATAGATGCTAATAGACGTCTCATGTGGGAGATTTTATGCCATTTTTCTATTTTGCAGGACTAGTCCCGAACTTCTACTAAAACCGGTAAAAAGCATTTTCAGTGGGATATCATAGCTGAGTAATTCTTTTTTTTCCTTCTACCTTTTGTCATTAGAAAGGCTTATCGGATTTATCTAGGTAAAGAGAGAATCTATTTTCAGCAACTCTTGTACTTTGTCATTGTATAAATTTTTGTGTTAAATCTCTTTTCAGATCTTGATATGCAGAAATGAAGCTGAAAAATGCTTGATAGAAACTTCTATTAATTCATTACGGATAAGCCTCAAGGTAACACTAAACTCTCTGTTTTGCATCTCTCTTGCTTGGAAGCTACTTTAAGGGATCATCTAGAATTGAGGTGTTTTAGTTGACTCATATTTTTGTTGTATTTGAATAGTGAAGATGTAAAGCCCTTTCCTTTTAACTGTATGCAACAGTATTAAGATTCTGATCATGCCCCTTGTAGTTTACCTTCAATCAAGTTGACTAAGATTCCATGCTATTATGTCTTTTGCATCCTAATTTATATCATAGTGGTACACTCTATATAAATAAATCATGTTTTGCACTATTTTTAGGCTAAATACTCAGGTTTATGATTGAGTGAGTGCCTTGTGCACACTATTAAAGGAGAATGAGCTAGTGGATGGTCTTTAAATCACGGCTAATTGAGTAGGAAGGATCATGCATGAAATGGGTTTATTACAGGTAGAAGTTGAAGATGTTTGTTCAAGTAGAGTAAAGACTTTGAAGTTGAGTATTTTTACCTCAAACTACAGTTCCCTACATCATTAGGCTTTGAATGCCAGTCTCATTCATTTTCCATGTGCTGGATACTTTTTCATTGAATTTAGTTCTCAATGACTTGTGTATGTTTTTTGGGTTGCAGATGATTTCATCATTATTGAATGAATAAAGGTAAAAGAACTGAGGAAAATATAATAACCTAGAAATAGGGCATCCATAAGTAACTAGTCAAGTTCTCGAGGCCTTGTATGGAGAGTAGATGATCCATATTTCAAGATTGAAAATGCTGGTAATTCCCTTAGTTTCCTGCATCTGGACTGCCGGAGGAAGGATTTTGAGGTGGATCTGCATCTTTAAACTTCCGACTTTAAAGAGAAAAAAATTTGATAGTCAGACACAGCTTTAGATAGCTATTGGATAGGGTCTGCTGAAAGTTGATGCATTAGATGTTACATTTGTTCCCATAATTAGGGCATTTGCATCCCACTTTGGCAATTTGAATAATAGCTAGAATCCTCAGAAAAGCAAGCACCAGAAAAGATTGGGCAGTGATACATAAAATATTGTTTTCTGGTAATATGATTATCTGAATTCTGAAGTATAATGATGTGTTTCCTTGCTTCCTGTTTATTTTGAATTGTTCAATGTGGCATTTGCCATAAGTACCTGCCAGGTGATTGGCATAGCTTGTCCTCTTGAGTCTCTTGATTGCATTTTGGCTTTGACCACCTAGGTTTGAGTCTTTATGCTTCTTTTTAATATGTTTTTATTTACTATTTGCTAGGTAAAACAAGCAGATGAACTTGAAAACATATTGACCAAGAAGTTCCTAAGATTTTTGTCTATGAGGGCAGAAGCATTTCAGGTGTTGAGGAGGAAGCCAGTACAGGTAGATATACATTTATTCACCGTAGAAAGATGCAACGGCCAACATAAATTGGGAATGATGCCCTATTGAAGACATTCAGACATTTTTTTTTTTCCTTTTAGGATGGAAAGGTTGCATTTGCATCTGATTTGGGGGCTTACCTTAATTTGCGAATTTGGCCTAAGTCTTGATTTATTGATAATACAAGCTATTTCTCTAAATTCTTTTCCTAGGTGCATCCTTTTCAGTTTACTTAGTGTTCTAGAGAGTATAGTAAGCAATAGTCTACTTGATGTACGACAACAATCATAATCTGGATCTTTAGCACACTTAGCTTGTGATACAGGATTCAGGGAACAGGTATTTAATAGGGCACATTGTTGTGTCTATGTAGCAGTACAAAGAGGGTGGGTTTAATGGTATGCTAATTTGGTACAATAATCTTGGGAGCATTCATTTGGGATCATGCACCATTAATTGTTGGAGTTTGATAGTTCTTTCAGAAGGCTTTCTTTTTAAATTACAGTCATACTGCATAGCTTCAATAATTCAAAAAAGTACTAAGTCGCTCATTGAAGATATTTTCTGTAATTTCAGAAGCTGTTAAAATGTAAAAAGATATTTTATTCTAGATAAACCTATGCCACGAGATTCCTTGTCAATATCTTTATATTACATAAGGTCAGAAGGCACTAGTGTCTGATAATGAGTGGAGCATTCAGCAACATTCATGGTGAAATCAGCTGAACAATAGTAGGTGTTCGAACTTTTCCATGGAGCAGTATCTTTATATGTTCATTTTCCACGGATTCTTTTCTATTTTTCAGATGGTAAAAGTAAATTTCCTGGATGATCATATCATACTTCTTTTTACGCTAAGAAGGTTTCCAGCATGTAATAAGGCTTGAGAAATTAACTTATGTGGCTTACTGTGTTCATTTATAGAGAGCAGACTTTGTAGTAGCTTCTGAGCATTATGGATTTATCTATTTCTTGCCTTTGCTTGAAGGGTTATGATATAAGCTTCCTCATTACGAACTACCACTGTGAGGAGATGCAGAAGCATAAGCTTATTGATTTCATCGTGCAATTTATGGAGGCAAGTTTCCCATTTACACTTGGGTCTTTGGTCTGTGGTGAATTACTTTAAATATTATGCTTTCTCATGGACGTATTAACTCTAGTTACTTTTCTTCATCTACCCAGAGGTTCTCGATTGAATAACTTGTATTTTTTGCAAGAACAAAACCATTTCCCTGCCAGTTCAACCTTTCTATTATTGTTTATGACTAAAGCTGATCATTTATGAAATAATGGTGCCTTCTATGATATGGCAATTAATGTGGAAATAATTCTCTGGACATGTTTACCCGATGAGAGAGGTTTCTTCCCATGAAAAGTGAAGTAGCTCAAACACTAAAGTTTTTAATCGAAGCATCACTACTTTTCCCCCTAAAAAAGTGAAGATGGCAGATGGCACTATGAAAATGTAAGGTCCTAGTTTCCTTTGCATGTCATGACTGCTCTTTGAAACTAATGGATGTATTGGAGTTTGGTTTGCAGAGGTGTGTCTTGGGAAGTGCTGAATAGATTACTTGGAGCCATATCTATAGTTTACCTGGATTTAAGAGTTTGCCCAGATTTTGAGACTTTTTCTTTCATTTACATCTTGAGTAAGCCTAATGAAATAAATTATTAAAAAGGAAATAAATATGATAGCAAAAAATATAAACAGGACAACTCCTGCAGTTCACAGGATTGGCCAATTAAAATATTATGCAGCAATGTTAGTTAGAGGTCGACAGGCTCAATTTATTTTGTCTTCTACCCCTGGTCTTTGTTTGCTTTTCCTTTTGTTATGCATCCTTCTAATGTTCAGATCGGCATCTTGCGACTTACAGGATATTGATAAAGAGATAAGTGAACTCAAGATGTCTGTTAATACGCGAGGAAGGCTGGTTGCTGCTGAGTTTCTCAAGCAATTTGTCTGATCCTTCTTATTGTGCCATTTACTCATCAAGTTGCCCCTTCAAAGATATTGTCAAGCTGAATTCTCATATCCTTGTGATGCAACCACAAGCTCGGACCAGCACTGTCAGTCCCTTGCTGATTGCTGTTTGTAAGTAAAATATTCATTTTGTTTTCAGCTGACAAAAAGAGAGAAAGGAAGCTGGGCTGATTGTCATATTATACTGTTTTGAGCATGAAGAAGATGAGACTTGATTCTGTTTGCCTGATTCAATGGCGGTGTAGTATTTGATTTGTTAGAATTGCTTATCGCTTAGTCTATTGGTGAACTATATTTTCTTATCCAGACGATCCCAAAGCCGATGTCTACTTTTAAAATGAGCAAAAGCTCATGTCGGAATCAGGAGTCGCCTGAGTTGGGCAGAGCCCTACCTCCCTCAGATTCCTGAAAATTACACTCGTTTAGAGCTCCAATGTGCTAGGGCAAGAATAGCTTTGTAAACCCTGGACTAAATCTGGAACTTTGCTTGGTAGTACACGCATGGATGATGCAAGGGATGGTGATAGAAAAATTCTTACTGTGCAATATTGTACATTGTTTTCATTCCTAATCCAGCGGCTGACAATTGATATTATACCGTATGAGGTGACAAGATTAAATAAGGTGCTTGAACGGACAATTATAAATGCATATGCTCCACTTGTTTATAACCCAATTGACCTCGTTCTCTCTAGTAAGAAGACTTAACTCGATCTTAGTTTGGCTTTGGATTCTTTGGATTAATCCATGACAGGTCCCTTACCTTGTGCTTTTTGGCAAGTGCATCCTCGAACTTTTGATTGGTGCTTTGAGTAACCTAAATTTCATCAGTTTTTGAAACTAGTTCTATCCTAGTAGAAAGACCCTATTATGTTGTGGCATTTTTGTTATGAAAAAAAAAAAATTCCTCTGAAATATCTAGAAAATTTTAAAGTTCATCCGAAAATGGGAATGAGAACTTAAAAAAGGAAAGTACAGGAAAAATCAAGGGGAAATAAAGGAAAAGAGAAAGGAAACAGAGGAGCTTGCTTGAAGAGAAGAACGTCCTCTTCCTTCTCATCTTCTTCTCTCGATCCCAACAGTCCAAAGAAAGGACTACTTTTAACAATGGTTGGACTACTTTTAACCACTGGAATTAGACCAATTAAAAGTTTGAGATTCAATAGGGGAAATCACACAAGTTGGGTGATCAATTGTGACTTATCCCTTTGTTAGAAAAATGAACAAAGATATATAAATCGGACTTGACTATCTAAAAGCAACTCAGATTACCTATGATTGTCAACTACTGTTATGTGTTGATGATCACAATTATTTTATAATTACGTATAACATAGGAATCCTGTTCCTTGCAAATATTTTTTAAATTCAGGACTATAATTTCATATATCAAGTGTACATGCCCATTGCACATAAAATTTGACAACTCATTTAGTCATCCATTGCATGCAAATTAGAGATGGACTCCGACCATTAAACAAAAATATTATTAATTTGTATTTGCATATTAGGAGCATTTTATAATAATAAGCCCACAATGAATTAGATTCTCATCAGAGTAGAGTAGGAAGGCTCTAAGCTTGATTAAATTATTTGGACTGGGCCCAGGAGATTATAATTTTTGGCCGAGCTCATTGAATATCTTTGTGGCTGAAATTACATGTGAGGTGCACATGGGGCGGTCTTGATTTGGAAAGATAACATTATCTTATCAAATTTAGAAAAAATAAAGATACTATCCATGGGAATAATTGGGAAAATTACAGGTTGATATCTTTATTTCCTAGAATAAGAGAGTCAATATGTCCCTTTGTTCACAGACCCAAAAAAAATATATCCCTTTAGTCCAAATTGGAAAAGTAAAGCATTTCTTGTACTTATGAGACAACCATAATCTCACCTATATAAACGATCTCTCTCTTAAGATTAAAGAGGCTGATCGATAGAGAAAGAATGGAGGCACATTCACGCGAGAACGTTGGAGTCAAGGGATCGAACTCTCTCCTCACCATGCCTACGCCATTGCTGCAACGCCTCAGCCGCGCCAGACCAGCCCTTGCCGTGCCAGGCACTCTGGCGAATTCCTGCAAATTTTCCGTCGACCTCCGCAGTGCACCTAGCACCACCACCGTCGTTGTTGGCTCACCCGCAACGAATTTTAAGGTTGCTGTTCCTCCTGCTGCTTGTTTCCAATCCCCATGCCATCGTTTGCCGCCTAATCCTGGCATTACTGCCAAGCTTGCCAGGCTCTTCGCCATGCCCCGGCCATACTCTATGCCTTGCCGGTTATCGCTGTGATCCACTCGTCGCCCGTCATTGTTGGAATCAATTGCCCAATATAGGTAATGTCCTAAATTACATTCTATTTAAATATTCAATTACCTAATATGAAGAATTGTGATTCCAACGTGATTTGGTTTCAGTTTTAGCTATTGCTCGCATACATAAGTTTCCCTGTTTGAGTTGTTATGATTGGGGATTTGATCTTTGAGACTAAAAATTGGATCCTTGATAGTATATGTTTTCTATTTTGGGTGTGGTGAATAATTAATAAGTCATTTCTCATGTTGGGTTTAGACACTGTTGTTAGTTTTGGAACAATCATATAAAATAAATATCAAAAAGATTGCATTGCATTTAGTTTGGATTGGATCCATGAATGTTTCGTAGTTTAGAATTTGATATCTTAGGTGCATTGGAATAATGTAATAATTTAGGGAATTACCTAATTATGATTAAGATTTAATATAAATTATTTGCTAGTTTAATTTAGGTCCTCATGTAAGTTTAGACAATTTCCTATTTTAATTCATAAAGAAAATCTAGAAAAATATTGCATACATATCCATTTAGAATTAATTAGTTTATAATACCCATGTCATATTATCATGTCATTTTAATAATCATCTGCCTAGGGTCATATAATTTAATTCATGTGATGTAGATTAATAATTACACTTCATGCATTGCATATAGTTAAATTTTTATAAAAAGAAAAATACAAACATTGCATTTAGAAATCATGTTTAGAACATGCATGCATTGTTTGGTCTTTAAATAATATTTTGCAGAACACTTAATGTGTTGGATATAATGGAGCTCTACTATTGCTTAGCCCATCAAGGTTTTTTTATATTTCCCTAACACTGCATTTAGTTATCTAGATTTCCAATTAAGATAGTATTAGATAGAATATGATAAGAAATTTAGAGATTTTATTATATTATATCAATTGTTTTGTGATTTATGAATCGCAGATTTAGAGTAGGATATTCTCATTCCTCTCATATCCATTATTTGGCAGAAACTATATATCAATAATAAATGACATATACGCTACTAGCCCATGAAATAATATTGATCTTATTATCATAAAAATATCATTCTCATGCGCAAATATACTTAAAAACATATACAATTAATTAGACTTTCAAACCTTGTTGCAAAAAAAATAAAAAAATAAAAAAAAGATCACAAACTTCTTCTTTGTCGTCCACACCACGCTTATCAATTTTCTTATTGCTTAGCTTAAGTCTTCTCCATACCATGCTTTTAAAAAAATATCACTGAGAACAAACTTGCTCTTTGTCGTTCAAATATTGAAAAAGCGCTTTGAATGGTGTAACCCATGTGAGTAGATCGTGCTAATGACTATCTTTTCAATGTGAATTAAGTGTACAGAGCGGACTTTATATTGTGGAAATCAAAATACCAAGATACATAAAACAAATTACAGTGAAAGATTTGCGAAGAAAAATATAAAGAGCCAAAAAATTAGATGATGAACAGCCTTGAAACTTGATCATAAGCCAAAGGCATAACATAGTGCAACCAAACCCGAGGCAACAAATGGCCATAGGTGATGCAACAAAAGTAAGGATATCCACCAGGTGATGCAACAAAAGTAAGGATATCCAGTTATCCACCATCATTGCCATGGACTGCAATTCACACTTCAGTATGGTTTGTTAGTGAGAAATTCTATACTCTTTTCATTCTATATCAAGATTTATGAGAACGCTCTAGATACCTCAATAATTATGAATAATTATAAATAAAGTTCAGACTTCACAAGAAATAACACATTGTTGATTCCAATAAATAGCAAAAACAACATTGTGCAATGTTGTTCATTGTCTTAAAACAACAAAGAGACTACATAAGACACCTATAATTATAGACAAAATTATGCAACTCATCACTTCAACTCCGATAGTTCATTAAATACTATAGAAACTATAAGCCAACCTCTAGACATCACAAAATATAGCTTCTTCACAAAATAAATAATCCCAAATCATTAGTCATTTTCTTCTATCATCTCTTGGAGAAGCATATCCACAAATGCCTTCCTATCGTCTCCTTGCATCCAAAAGAAAAATGAATATTTTCAACTTCTTTCACAAATTTTCTGCATTATTTTATTTTATCCATAGTTTGTAGAGACAAATGAAAGAGCTACTCATTGATTTTTCTTTTATCATTATCCAAATGTTTAGATTGTAGCAATCATCTTCATCCTCTTATTAGCTTTTTTCAAGAAAGAGTCAAAAGTGCCTGTAATCTCAATTACCCTATAAGCTCATTTATCACTTGCTTTAGCCTTTTTTCTTCTTGAAGGATTAGAACCATTTTGTGTTTGGGAAGGCAATAAGTTTTGATTGGCACTATTTGTTGCCACATCATCATGATTCTCACCTTCTTAATGATTTATAGACACATGAGCTTCTGAAGGGTACTCACTAAGATTTCCCTCAACATAGTCTTTTCCAAATGCAGTTACAAATCGAACATATTGAGGGAAGGACTTCCCTATCAAAGAAGCAGCTCTTGGATAAGTCTACAAAGAAAATATATTATTTTGTTAAAAATGTAAGGAATACAAGTGACAAAAAGTGACAAAAACATTGCAATATTTTTGCCAACTATCCACCGACTATCAACACAATACTTTTTATGGTCCCACCCAAAGCCACTTTGATCCTTCAACTCATATATTTGATTTTACAACTCTTCCAAGTTTTTAATCTTCACCTCTATGTGAGGATTATTTTTGATCCTTTAAGTCATATATTTGATTGTACAACTTTTTCAACTTTTTCATCTTCGACTCTACGTGACAAAAACCTTGCAATATTTTTGCCAACTATCCTCTAAATGAATATTAACACAATGCTTTCTGTGATCCCACCCAAAGATACTTCAATCCTTTAAGTCATATATTTGATTGTACAACTTTTTCAAAATTTTAATCTTCGACTCTATGTGAGGAATATTTTTTATCCTTCAAGTCATATATCTGGTTATACAACTTTTTTCAAGTTTTTCATCTTTGACTCTATGTTAAAAAAACCTTGCAATATTTTTGCCAACTACCCTCTGATTGAATATCAACACAATGCATCTCATGATCCCACCTAAAGCCATTTTGATCCTTCAAGTCATATATATAATTGTACAACTTTTAAAAAATTTTCACCTTTGACTCTAAGTGAGGATTAACTTGATGTCATACTTAGGGAACTTTTCTTCAAACTACTTCTCTAACAAAATGATGCAACACCTTTTGAAAACGTTATTGGCTTCATTCCTCACACAACTAGTTCTTTAAGACCATCTAGAAATGCATTTTCTTCATCTATTGTCCATACATGTTAGTCTCTCTTTGCTCCCCTTCCTTGAGTTTGACTAAAATCGTTGCCTCCTTTCCTAAACATCTAGTTGCAATTTTAGAAAATTTAATGATAGAGGATAGCGTGGTAGATAAAAATTAATAATAGAGATATCATAGTACAAAAAGTTCAAAATGATAAAGCTATAATTCAAACATTATAAAAGGAATATATGTCCAAATAATGACAAACCGGTACCATATAACACATGTCTAATAGAAATGGATAAAGAAAGAAGAAGAAGCTAACAACAATGAGAAACAAATGATTTTTTAAATAATGTCAAATCATACAACTCTTCCATGTCCTCGATTCACATTCCACTCATTAAACATTTGTATTGCCAAATTTTGCCTCCATGTCGTCCAATGATCCAACGGCTCAACAACATCAATTGCTTTCCCATCTTGGTGTTTGCAACTTCATCTAATTGTGACTCAATTGGATCAATACCACTTCTCTTCTTATCAAGTTGTGTGTAAGGCAACAAGCTATGGTTATTCAATCTTGTGTTCCATTAGATAAAGATATGGGCTCCTAAGAATAGCCGCCATAACTTAAGCACATTGAAGCATCTTTTTATGACATTTCTAGCTTGAGAATGCTTTATGTTGAAGTAGTCCTCAGGAAATTGGGTGTACAATCTTTTGTCTACTTAGATAGGTGGTATTGAGTACTTCTATAAAGAGGAAGAAAGTCCCCCCGAATTTGTGTGTCCAACATCTACAAGATAATAATTAATTGTCTTAGAAACATCAAAACCTACATGACAAAGAATGCAACATATTGATAAGGGGTTATCTTACAAATAGGAATCTTTAGACCATTGGGTTTAACTAAAGCATCTCAAAGCACTCTAGAATCCACTACTGAACCTTCCCATCTAGGTAAAACACAAACTAATCTCATGTCATGTGAGCAAGCTCCAAACACATTGGTTGACACCTCACCCTTTCCATTTCGGTACCCTGGTTTATAAACCTTCTAAAGGCGTACCCTAATGTCCGTGCCATCTAATGCTCTTTTTTTTTTGGTCTAACATCTAATGCTCTTCACCAGCCCTAAAAAGATGAAATTATGAAATAACCTTTCTTTAAAGTATTAAATTAAACCATGTAATAGCATAAATAACATACTTTAAACCATTTCTTTCTCTCATTAGTACATTCCTCTGGAATTGGTTCAAGTGAGACAAGAAGCATGCTATGTATTCATATCACTGCACTTAAAACTACGTTAAAATACCTTTTTATTGTCTTCCTAAACCTCATAAATCTGAACTTGATGACATGATTTTTCACATGATGGGCAATTATATGTAGGAACATTACCACTATTAACACCTAAATTTTGGTGGCTTGATCATTCATTTATTGCAAAGAAATTAGGGATTTATTTTTTACCCCTAAAAATATTAGAATTAAATTACATAGCATATAGTTTTAGGAACATTTATTATTTAATTTATATATTTTATTATTACATTTGCATTGGACTAGTGACGGATGAGTTTGAATTGATGGTTCTAAGGGGTGAGAGAGAATTTGGCGAAGCTCATCATTTCTTTGATGGCTGAAATAATGTGTGCACAGATTTCGTCAAAATATTTTTCGCATAAATTTGAAATGTGCATGATATTTGCGGGGAGGCGGAATCTTTTAGTTGTGGGAAAGAAATAAAGGAGAAAAAGGAAAAGAATGAAGATTTGCAGGTTTGTCTCTTCACGCAAGGAAAATATATGTAGATTATAAGGAAACAATTGGTATAGAGGTTGCATTATTCTCTCTGTCAAATTCACGTGATATTGGCAATATTAGCAAAAAAAGAGAAGAAAAAAAACCAATCTCACTTGATTGAGAGTAAATCAAAGAATATATTTCTTTCCTTGTCCCAAAATTAGATTTCCTGACACTATAAAAGGCACAGCAATATAAGAGGTATGGGAGGCCACGCAGTTCCATACACGGCCACAATAAAGAGAAGGGAGATAAAAGAGTCGCCTTCTTCCTCGGTCGTGCGTCTTCACAGCCATGACCGAGTTCATTCGACGCAGCCAAGCTCCCAGTTCCGTGACAAGAAACTGCTGCACCATAAAGTCGCCGATCCACTCCTTGGCAGCGAGCGAGCTCCAACCAATTCGGTTGCTTTCCCTGTCCTGTCGACGAGGTTGCTGCTGCCCCGAGTCTTTGTACCTTGTCAGATCTCTACCAATCCAGTTGCCACTCCTTGGGTTGACAACGACGAGCTGCTGATCTCATTGTCCAGACCGAGCCAAGTGAGAACGTGAGTTTTGGCGCTGCACTCTCCACACCCATCAACCAGCGTTCCGGCGAGAACCAGCTTCGGATGAGTTTTGGGTGCTAGTCCTTAGCCCCCTCTGTTGCTGTCTAGAACGACTGACGAACTGCGAATCTCCAAAGTTCCAGTCACATCGTGTAGTTCCAGCAGTTTGTTCTCCTTTTGCAGGTTGTCCGGTTTTCGGAGAATAACCCAGCAAGCCTCCTCTTGGACTGCTTGATGTGATTTTCTTCGATTGGCCTAGGAATTCCTGTGTGTGCCTTGCACTTCGTGAAACAGTAACTTGCCCCACCTCAAAGTTTCTGCTCTTGCAATACTCACCACACGCGGCCACAAAACCTGGAGCCAAGTAGAATTGACAGTGAGGTTCGAAGACTCCAAACTTGAGAATTGTGAGAGCGCTAAGGAGATTAAAAGTCGGTCAGAGGAAGGCGTCCCATTCACCATTAGGAGCTATCACCGTACTCCGCGACGGTCGCACACAAACGGCACTTCCGGAAGTCCTCCCTCGCTGCTTAAAACGTCCCTCCGTTGTAACTCATCGCCTCACTGACTTCCTGGAGTTTTGTTGCCGATCCTCCCCCCGCAAGCGACCCACCACTGTTCGAGCACCTTCTACAATCCGCCGCTGGCCACAGTTAACGATCCACCGCCACTGGTCCAATATGGAAATGTAATCCACAAGTTCAGGTAATTATCTGGTATTGATTTGATTTGAATAATTGACTACCTAATTTATGCTTATTGCAGTCTATGAGCTCATAGTTTTGACGTTAACAAAATTTTTCAAGTTTTATTCAAGTGGAATTCTGAAACAGACTATGGAAGGAGACTTCTATATTCAATAAAGTCTATTTTTTACAAAAGATTTCATATTAAGTCAGAAGCAGACGCAATATCTTATTTTGTTAGGGATTTAAAACGTATTTCAAAGACCAGGATGAAGAAGGGACCCATAACGGCTATGAATTTCACTTACCATATTTATATTGATTTTGCTAATAAACTGATTGACAAAATCAATTATTGAGACAATTTCCAAATGAGCATGGAACACTTATGAAAACCAAGATTTTGCTTGTATGGGTGACTAGAATCTAAAGGGATTCAATATTTTTTCAACGGCTAGGAAATCTTTCATAATAAAATCTGTCCAAGAAGGAAAGTTGGAAGATAATCCTTCATTCGGAGAGCCGATAGCAGTTTTGGCTAGAAGGAGTATTTAAGGAGGATACATGGCTTATAGAAGGAAGTGTGCGAATTTAAAATTCCAAAGTCTTATTCTGTCTTTGCATCCGATTGTCTCATTAAGTGCAAAAATCGAGTGATCAATAGTGAATTACACAAAATAATGACTTAGTGTGGGAGTATACGACTGAGTGTTTGCACTCAAAAGCTTTGTAATCATTCATTGATCATATAGTGGAATTTAGCCTATTGGCTAACAGCGTGGGAGAGTGGACGTATGTTTGACCAAAGCCGAACTACTATAATTCTATGTGCAATCTTCTCTTCCTTTATCCTTTTAATTTTTGATTGCACATACTAGAAGTCTATTTTATCCCGATGGACTTTAACTTTAGATTTTGCACTTGTTATATTCAAACTTTTTGTTGATCGATTTGGCATAAGACTTTATTTACACCTATTCACCCCCTCTAGATGTCTGTACTAGCTTCCTCAATTGGTATTAGAGCTTTATGCTCGTTATTTTGAAGTGTTTTTACTTCAGAGCTAAAGATCTTCTATAGCTAGTATTTTGGCACTTGGTTTGATTGAAGGGCAGAGCAATACTCGACCACCCTACTTTGATGGATAGAAATACAACATGATGAAGGCTTTTCTTAGATCAAAGGACCCTCAAGAATGGGATGTCGTCGAGAAGGGGATCGATTCCAATGTTGAGTCTGGAAAGGCCATGAAGAAAGAAGATGAGAAATCTTCAAAACCTTCTACCACTCTTTCAAAAGAAGAGTTGGCGAAAAGAGAAGCATTAGATGCAACAACAATTTATTCTCTTTACTGTGCCTTATCACCAAATGCATATAATTGCATTTCTTCTTGTGAAACAGCAAAAGAAGTTGTCTAGGGAGAGGCTACATGTTACTTATGAAGGAACAAACTGAGTGAAGAAAACCAAAGTTAACATTTTGCTCAAGCAATATGAATCGTTCAAGATGGAGCCAGGAGAGTCTATTGGAGATATGTTTAGCAGATTCACTGAAATAGTGAATGGGCTTGCATATCAAGCAACCAATCTCTAGACCTATGAAAGTGAATAAACTTCTGAGAGGTTTATCGAAGGATTGGAACAATGTCAAGACTTCTATCCACGAAATACTGAGGATTTCGCCCTTATCTATTGATGAACTTATTGGAACTTTGCAGTCCTACGAGGCAAAATAGCTAAATGATGAAGTTGAAACAAGATGTAAGAAATCAATTGCACTCAAATCTAACATTGATTCTGATGATACATATTTAGAAGATGGCATGGATGATTAGGAACTTGCCCTTATGATTATGAAAGTTAGAAAGTTAAACAAGAAAGGGAAAAAGTTCGATGGCAAGAAACAGTTTAGACAATCTAGACAAAGGAAAGCTACGGATCAAGAAGACCCAGCCAAATACATGATTTGTTTTGAAGGCAAGAAAAAGGGGCACATCAAACCAAATTGTCATTCGCTGAAAAAGAAGAAAGGAAAATATGAAAAGTACAAGAGGGCCTTGAAAGCTAAGACTTAGAGTGAACACAGAATGTGAGGGAAGTGAAGATGAATATGCCAATATCTATCTAATGGCGCACTCAGACTCAGATTCTGTAGTAGACTTAGATTCAGACTCAGACTCAAACAAACAAATCGAGGTAAGTTATTTTGAAGTTCCAATCAAAGTTTCTAATTATATTAATGAGCTTTGCTTAAATCTAAAATCCACTCTTAAAAGGATCTCTGAACTAAAAAGGAAAAATTCCCAGCTGAGACAACATAATCTTCCTCAGACTTTTCTTTTTGAGAAAAATTTTGTTGTCTCAGCTTGTAATTTTCCTTTTTCAGTTCGGAGATCCTCTTAAGAGTGTATTTTAGATTTAAACAAAGTTCATTGATATAATTAGAAACTTTAACAGGTATTTTAGAGTGACTAACCTCAACCTCGTTGTCTGAGTCTGAATCGGATTTTGAGTCTGCTCCAGAATCTGAGTCTGAGTTTGAGTGTGCCATCAGATAGATATTACCATATTCATCTTCGCTTTCTTCGCACTCCTTGTCACTCCAAGTTTCAGCTTTCAATGTCTTTTTGTATTTCTCATAATTTCCTTTCTTCTTTTTCAACGTAGGACAGTTTTGTTTTATATGTCCCTTCTTCTTGCATTCAAAGTAGATCACAACTTTGACAGAATCTTCTTCGTGCATTGTTCTTCTTTGTCCAAATTGTTTGGATTGCTTCTTACCGTTGAACTTCTTCCCTTTCTTATTTAACTTTCTAACTTTCTTGATCAATAGGGCAAGTTCTTCATTGTCCATTTCATCCTTTGAATCTGTGTCATCAGAATCAACGTTAGATTTAAGAGCAATTGATTTCTTACCCCTTGACTCAACTTCATCATTCATCTATTCTACCTCATAAGATTGTAAGGTTCCAATGAGCTCATCGATAGATAAGGGTGAGATCCTCAGTGTTTCGCGTATAGAAGTCTTCACATTATTCTAGTCCTTTGATAGACCTCTCAAAAGCTTATTAACTTTCATTGGTCCTAAGATTGGTTGACCTTGATATGCAAGCTCCTTTACTATTTCAATAAATATGCTAAACATATCTCCAATGGACTCTTTCGGTTTCATTTTGAAGGACTCATATTGACCAAGTAGAATATTGACTTTGATTTCCTTCACTCGATCTGTTCCTTCATAGGTGACATGCAGCCTATCCCATACTTCTTTTGCTATTTCACAAGATGAAATTTGGTTATATTCATTTGAAGATAACGCATAGTAAAGAGAATAAATGGCTTTTGCATCTAATGCTTCTCCTTTTGTCATTTCTTCTTTTGAGAGAGTGGTCGAAGGTTCTGTTGATTTTCCATCATCCTTCTTTGTGGCCTTTCTAGATTTAGCATTTGGGTCAATTCCTTTTTCGACTACATCCCATTCATGAGGATCCTTAGATCTGAGAAAAGCTTTCATTTTGTTCTTCCATATGTTGTACTCTTTTCCATCAAAGTATGGTGGTCGAGTGTTGCTTTGTCCTTCAATCAGACCTGGTGCAAGAATACTAATCATAGAAGATCTTTAGCTCTAAAGACGCACTTCAATATACTGAGCACGAGGCTCTGATACCAATTGATATTGCTAGTACCGATACCTAGACGGGGTTGAATAGGTGTATATAAAGTTTTTACAATAAAACTGTAAATACAAAGTCTGATTGTAATAGACTCAGAATTTAAGAATTGAACATAGTCTGGATGAGATAGACTTTTGTTGTATGCAATTGAAAAAAAAGAGAGTAAAGGAAGAGAAGATTGCAAACAATATTATAGTGGTTCGGCTTTTGTCAAGCCTATGTCCACTTTCCCACGCAGTCAGCCAATTGGCTGAATTTTATTATGCAATCGAAAATGGTTACATGTTCTTGAGTGTAAGTACTCAATGATAAGATCTCTCACTAAGTCACTCTTCTTTACAACACACTTTAGATCACTCGGTTTTTGCATTTTCACAAACAATTTGATGAAGAACAAAATCAGACTTTGGAATTGTGTGTTCTCTCTTACTTCTTTTGGCTATATCTCAACCTTATAACCCGTCGAACCAAAGCTAGCTGTTGGTCATCACCATGAAGGATTGCCTTCCATTTTCTTTTTTGGACAGACTTCATAAGAAAAGATTTCCTAGCCGTTGAAGACAGATTGAACTCCATTTGATTTTGGTCGCCCATACAAACAGAATCTAGGTTTCCATAAGTGTTCCATCCTTCTTTGGAAATTGTCTTATTGATTGATCTTGTCAATTGATTTAATTAGCAAAACCAGTATGAATAAGGTAAGTGAAATCCGTAGCCGTTGGTGATCTTGTTCTCATTTTGATCCTTGAGGTTCATTCTGGGTCTCTAACAGAATGAGATTCTGCTTCTGTTTATGCCTTTTTCTGTAATGGATAGACTTTGCTAAATATGTCAACACGAGCGTCTTCTTCCACAGTTTGTACTAGAAGTGTTGCTTGTTTAAAGTATTAGAAAGTTTTGTTAGCATCAAACTATGAGTTTTCTCAACAATGGTGAAATACTTTTTAAGAATTTTCAAGTCAAGATGGTAAGGATGCTAGTATAGACACTTAGATGGGGGTGAATAGGTGTAAATAAACTTTTATACCAGATTGATCAACACAAAATCTGGATGTAACATATGTAAAATTTGAAGTTAAAATCCGTTTGGATGAAGTAGACTTCTGGTATATGTAATCAAAAATAAAAAAGAGAAAGGGAAGAGAAGATTGCAAACAATATTATAGTGGTTTGGCTTTTGTCAAGCTTATGTCCACTCTCCCATGCTGTCGGCCAATAGACTGAATTCTACTATGTGATCAACAAATGATTACAAGCTCTTGAGTGCAAATACTTAGTGATACAATCTCACACTAAGCCACTCTTTTTTGCAATTCACTATAGATCACTATGTTTTTGCACTTTGTGAGACAATTTGATGCAAGGACAGAATCAAGTTTTGGAATTTTAATTCATGTTCTATCTTCTACAGATCGTATATCCTCCTTAAATATCCTTCAAGCCAAAACTAGCCATTGTCTATCACTATGAAGGATTATCTTCCATCTTCTTTTCTTTGGACAGATTTAATTTAGAAGGATTTCCTAGCCGTTGAAGATAGATTAAATCCCTTTAGATTCTGGTTACCCATACAAGTAGAATCTCAGTTTCCATAAGTGTTCCATCCTTATTTGGAAATTGTCTTGATGATTGATTTCGCTAGTCAATTGATTAGCAAAATCAATATATATAACTAATAAGTGAAATTCATAGCCATTATGGGTCCTATCCCGTCTTTGTTCTAGTCCTTGAAGTTCATTTTGGATCCTTGACCGAATGAGGTACTGCGTCTGCTTTTGACTTAATATGGAATCTTTTGTAACGGATAAACTTTGCTGAATATAGAAGTCTTCTTCAACAGTATGTACTAGAATATCACTTGAATAAGACTTGGAAAGTTTTGTTAGCATCAAATCTAGGAGTTTTCTCAACAATCTCCCCATTTTTTATGGTGACAACTTTCATGCATATATTTATCTATTCCTGCAAAACAAGGTTAGGCAAAGCAAAATATATGCAAAAAACATGCAAATTATATAGCAAGCCACACCATAATAAAAATATTTGCAAATTCTCCCCTTTTTTGTCAGCATCAAGAGGGTTCGGATGTCTACAAAATCAAAACAATCCATTCCAAACACATCACAACCAGAGTTTAAACACTCAAACAAATCAAAAACAAATTTAAAAAAGTTGTTTTGAAGAGAAGGACTGAAATCAAGGCTTGTGGGGAACTCTAACAAGATGAAAATCCTCCATATTCTGTATAGACTCTTCAATCTTATTTACGCACTGAGTAAATGCTGATTCAATCTTGCCATATTCCGCTCAGTTTGTTGGGTGAGAGTCTTTAGTTTATTGTTCAAGCAGGATTTCAATCTCTGCATATCAATCTCCAAGGCATATTGCTGAGTTTGGTTTGCATAAGCAAATCAACAATCCTGGCATAGTTGGGATTAGGTTTAGATTGAGCACTTGTTTCTCCAATCAACATGCAAGGTGAATCTTTTTCAAAAGTTGCCTTGTCAGATTGATGCTCCCCCTAGAATGCTGCTTCTATTTGTTCTTCAACAGGTTTTTCTGGATGCCGTGACTCAAAAATTGCCTCAACATCTGGTGGAGACCTACTCATTTGATCAACTCTTGTGTGTTCAGGAGTTTTCTCAGGTGCTCCCCCTGTGATGGTCATTCCTTCTTCTTGTTCCTCTGGCTCTTCATCCTATGCATGTTCTGCTTCAAAATCATTTGATTTTTCTCTTTCTTCCTCATCTTCTGACACCTCTTCAACATCCACATTTTCAAGTTGTTCTTCTTCTCCATCCTTTCACTTTCTTCTTCTGCTTCTTTTTGTACTCCCTCTCCTTCCTCTCTTTCACTTTCTTCCTTTTCTTCTTCATCTCCTTCTACTTCTTCAGGAAGTACTTGTGTAGATACAATTTGAACCGCATAATTGATGATATCGGAGAGAGTTTCTTTTTCATCTTCATCTTGCAAAAGAATTGTTGTGCTTCTTTTCTTGAACTTTGGAGAAGAAACAACATCTTTTCCTTTCCTCTTCCTTTTAGCAATGGTGGTTGCTGATCTTGGTGTCTCTTTCTTCTTGCTTCTCCAAACCTCAACAACATCCTTTAGATGCATCTTGGTTGTCATTTTCTCTCCAATGGGCATTACAAGTAGAGTTCTTGTGCAGAATTTTGAGGGCAATTGAATCTGAAAGTGTTGGAATATTTTGGTCACAAGAGCTCCGTATGGTAGTTGGCCCTTTTCCTTGAGAACTATTCTATACATATGTAACAGAACAGTATGAGGGAGAGAGAACATGACACCATTTTCAATAGCCCACGTCATCTTGGCTTCAAACTTCGCAACATCAGTCTTTGAGGATGCCTTTGGTCTAAAGTAGTTGATCACAATTTTGTGCAGAATGATTTTGGCAGAGGTAAGGCTGGAATAGGAGATGTTTGTCTTCAAAGTATTTCCTGTGGTGAGATACTTACATGCTGTTTTATAAGACACTCCTATGGGCCTAAAGTCTCATCTTTCTACCTTCATTATATCAGCCAGGACATTCACATCGACTTCATAAATATCATCACAAATACTGAACTGTATTTTGTTAGGAGATAAGAAACGCAAGTTCGAGTAGAAATATGTAGTGAGTTTGGATAAACTTCAAAGGTTTGCATGCAAAAATCTTCAATCTGCAATTTTTCGAACTTCTTCCCTAACTTCACTCCTATGACATCCAGAAAGTCAAATTCTACAGTTCTGTGATTCATGATTCCTTTGTTTAACAAAGAAGCATAGCAATCCTTTTGTTGCTTTGTCCGAAACAATTTTCCTTTAGGCTTTTCAACCACAGCAGCCACTCCCATTTTGACTTGAAAGTTCTTAAACAGTCTCTCATCGTCATACTCTCCTCTTCCTTCTCACAAACTCTCAGCACCACTTTTAGGATCAGGCGTTTGGCCTATTTGTTCTACAGTGTCCTTTTCTTTTGTTCTACCCCAATCTGAATTTCTAATAGCCAATACAGCTTCCATTAACTTGACTTCATTTCCATAGCCATGATCTTTCAGATATTTCTGTAAAAGTCCTTCGAAGCGTCTCCTTTTCTCAAGAAATCATACCTCCGAAACACTTTTTCTTGGGTCTCCTACTGGAATAGGAGTAATGATAGTAGAGGTAGACCTTTGGCGATTTCTTCAGACTCGGATTGTTGTGCGGAATGCTTGGGAGGTTCTTCTCTAGATGATCTGGTCAAATCAAAGTGCGTCTGTTCTCTTTCAACTGACTTGGGTCCTCTGCTCATGATGTGTGAAGATCTTCGTTGTAAGAAAATTGACACAAACTTGGAGGATTTGGATGACATTTTGAAGAAAAGTGATGAACTTTGAGAATCGAGAGAGAAAAATGAAAGCTTTTAGGGTTTCTAGAGAGAGTTTGAGAGAGAGAAAAGTTGGTGATGAGAGAAAAATATTTTCTTGGGTACTTATATGCATTCTAAACCAATTCAATGAAGAGACGCAAATTTTTGGCAAATAAAATTGTAAATGGCAATTATGCATTTCAAAAATTCAAAACGAATTGAAATAGGATCAAATAAAAATGGAAAATAATCATAAAATCAAGCAGATGAAATATTGCAAAATATTTAGATTTACTTACCTATTTAGTCATAAAAGGAAACAACTTACGCGCCAAAATTTGAATTTGCGAATTTGCGAATATAATCTTCTGAGTGTGTTCCAGAAGATTGTCTCTTCCAGACGCTAAGTTTAACTTACCTGTCTCATACAGACTTTAAACAAACGGGTAAGTAATATGTAATTTGTTACGAATAAACTCAAATGTACCTTTCTCCAAAGGTTTAGTAAAGATGTCAGCCAATTGATTCTTAGAATCAAGGAATTGGACATCTACTCCTTCGCTTTGTACATGATCTCTTATGAAGTGATGTTGAATCTCTATATGTTTTGCTCTTGAATGATGAATATGATTCCTTGTAAGATTGATGGCACTTGTGTTGTCACACCGAATTTCAGTACAAGGTTCTTCCTTTCCATAATCACTTAATTGTTGTCTAATCTATAGACCCTGTGAACAACAACTATCAAGAGCAACATATTCCACTTTTGCGGTGGATAGTGCTATAGTGTACAGTGTTCCACTTCTTGGAGAACTAGGATACTAGCATTTGTCCTAGAAGTTGGCAAGTCCCAAAAGTACTCTTTCTATCTACTTTGCATCTAACTAAGTCAGCGTCTGAGTATCCAATGAGTGTAAAGTCTGTTCCCTTGGGATACCATAGACCTAGCTTTGGGTTAGTAGCAATATATTTAATAATCTGTTTCGCTGTAGTAAGATGAGACTCTCTAGGATCAGCCTGAAATTTGGCACACATGTATACACTGAATAAGATATCAGGCCTAGAAGTAGTGAGATAAAGTAGAGAACCGATCATGCTGCTATTAGTCTTCTGGTCTACTTTCTTTCCTCCTTCGTCCTTGCCTAGTTTAGTAGAATTAGACATTGGAGTTTCAATTTTCTTGCAATTTTCCTTTCCAAACTTCTTGACTAATTGCATATTTCTCTTGAAAATTGAAGGTTCCTTCTTTGGTTTGCTTGACTTGAAGAGCTAAGAAGAATGTTAGTTCTCCTATCATGCTCATTTCGAATTTCTCCTACATAGACTTAAAGAATTTATTGCACAATAATTCATTGGAAGAATAAACAATAATATCATCTACATAAATTTGGACAAGCAGAACATCTTTACCTTCTTTCTTAATAAATAGGGTAGCGTAAACCATACCTTTTTTAAAGTCGTTGCTTACCAAGAAATTGCTCAGTCTTTCATACCAAGCACGTGGTGCTTGTTTTAGACCATACAAAACCTTCTTTAGCTTGTAAACATGATCCATTTTTCTGGATTCTTCAAAACCTAGGGGTTGTTCTACATAGACTTCTTCTTGGATGAATTCATTTTGAAATGCACTTTTGACGTCCATATGAAACAACTTAAAGTTATGAAAACATGCATAAGCAAGCAAGAGCCTTATGGCTTCTAACCTGGCCACATGTGCATATGTCTCGTCATAGTTTATTCCTTTTGCTAGGGAATATCCTTTGGCACAAAGCCTTGCTTTGTTTCTAGTTACTCTTCCTTGATCATCTACTTTGTTTATGAACACCCACTTTGTTCCAATAACATATCTTTCTCTGGGTCTGGGCACTAATTCCCATACATTTTTAATTTTGAACTATTGAAGCTCTTCTTGCATTGCTTCTATCCAGTTTTCATTTGTAAGAGCTTCGTCTAATTCTTTTGGTTCAATCTCAGAAATAAGTGCTAGAGCATTTGTTTCTTTCTTGTTCCTTGATTTGGTTCAAATTCCTTCTTCAATATTGCTAATTATTAGGTTGTGTGGATGATTAGATTTATGCTTCCAGTTCTTGTTGTGTTTTCCACCTTCTTCATGATCTTCAGAGGTTTGTGTTGAATCCTTTTGAATTGTAGTGGATTCATTTTGATCTCCCGCGTCTTCCTTCTGAACTGGATCATTCTATCTGATACACACAGACTTTTTTGAGTTCGTAACAAGTTTTGAATCATTGAGTAGAGTTTGATCCTATTGAGTTTAATCTCGTTCCAGAAACTTTACGTTCATTGACTCTTCCACAGTCTGAGTACTTTTGTTGAATACTCTGTATGCTTTGTTTGTGATAGAATATCCCATAAATATTCCTTCGTCTGATCTCTCTTCGAACTTGCCCGGATGGTCATTTGTGTCTTTCAAAATAAAGCATTTGCAACCAAATACATGAAAATAAGAAACAATTGGTTTTCTACTTTTATAAATTTCATAGGGGGTTTTCTCGAGGATAGGCCTTAGGAAGGCTTTGTTAATTATATAACGGGTGGTAGAGACTACTTCTGCCCAAAAGTGAGAAGCTACCTCGCTTTCAATTAGCAGAGTTCTGGACATCTCCTGTAAAGATCGATTTTTCCTTTCTACAACTCCGTTTTGTTCTGGAGTGTAAGGAGAGGAGAAAATATGATGAAATCCATTTTTGTCACAAAAATCTATAAAGTCTTGATTTTCAAATTCTCCCCTATAACCAATTTTAATGTTAGAAATAGTATAACCCTTCTCGTTTTGAACCCTTTTTGCAAAATTTGAGAAATACGAGAAGGTTTCTCCTTTGTTTGCAAGAGAACACTCAAGTAAATCGAGAATAATCGTCTACTATTACCAGACAATATTTCTTACTTCCTATACCTTGAGTCCTTGTTGGTCCAAAGAGATCCATATGCAGAACCTACAATACATGATTAGAAAAAACATGATTTACTAGCTTGAAGGAACTTCGTACTTGTTTCCCTAATGTGCATGCTAAACATAGTTCAGACTTCTTGTAGCTCACGCTAGGAAGTCCACGAACAAGCTTCTTAGAAGATAATTTAGAAATCTGCTTCATACTAACATGGCCCAGCTTTCGATGCCATAGATTTGCTTCATCTTGGACTGAGATAAGGCACTTAGCAGAATCTGAGTTTATGTCTAGAAGATATATATTTCTATGTCTTTGACTAGTAAAAGATTGAGAAAAGTCTTGACTAGTTCCAAAACATATATTTTCCTGAAATTTTATTCTAAATCTAGCGTCGCACAATTGACTTATGCTTAGAAGGTTGTAGTTGAGTCCTTTGACTAAGGAAACTTTGTTGATAATAAGGCTTCAAATCTTTACGGCTCCAATACCAATAATTTTTCCTTTGCTGTTACCTCCAAAAGAGTCGATTCCTTCTTTTGTCTTTTCTAATCTTATGAAGGTACTTGAATTTCCTATTAGGTGTCTTGAACATCCGCTATCTAAGTACCATTTTCTTTTGCTTATGAAGGTAACCTACATTCAAAGAACATTCTCACGTTTTCTTTGGTACCTAGACTTTCTTGGGTCCAAAAAAGTTAGTGGTATAAGCTTTGTTTATCCGGTCCTTATTAATGGCTCTCTAGACTTTGGGACATATATTCTTGAAATGTTCTGTTTTTCCACAGTTTAAACATTTGAAATTGCTTCGACCAACAGGCTTTATAAAATTCTTTTGGAAATGACTTTTGTAGGCTTGTCAAGGAGGTCTCTATTTGAGTCTCCTTAATCTTTGGAAAATCTATCATAGACTCACTTTCCTTACTATATCCAAGTCCAGATTTGTTATAATAAGGAATTTGAATAGAAAGAATATGTTTTAAAGTTTTTGAGCCGTTTGAAAATTTTGTTGTGATATTCGAAAACTCCTTTTTAAAATATTCATTTTCTTTTGTTTCTAAAATTTTTTTGTGCAAACTTTTAAACTTTTCATTTTGAGAAAGATTCTGTTGTCTCAATTAGGAATTTTCCCTTTTTAGTTCGAAGATCCTTTTGAGAGTGGACTTTAGATTTAAGCAAAGCTCATTAATATAATTAGAGACTTTAATTGGAATTTTAGAATGACTTACCTTGACTTCCTTGTCTGAGTCTGAATCTGATTTTGAGTTTACTATAGAATTTGAGTCCGAGTCTGTAAGTGCCATCAGACAGATATTAGCATATTCATCTTCACTTTCCTCACATTCTGTGTTACTCCATATCTCAACTTTCAAAGTCTTCTTGTACTTTTCATACTTTCCTTTCTTCTTTTTCAGCAAAGGATAGTTTTTGGCTAGGTCTTCTTCGTCCATAGTTTTCCTTTGTCTAGATTGTCTGGATTGTTTCTTGCCATTGAAATTTGTCCCTTTTTTTGTTTAATCTTCTGACTTTCTTGATTAGTAGGGTGAGTTCCTCATCATCCATTTCATCTTCTGAATCTGTATCATCAGAATCAATGTTAGATTTAAGAGCAATTGATTTCTTACCTCTTGTTTCAACTTCATTATTTAGCTGTTCTGCCTCGTAGGACTGCAAGGTTCCAATGAGTTCATCAACAGATAAGGGCGAAATCTTCCGTGTTTCCCGAATAGAAGTCTTGACGTTATTCCAATCCTTCGATAAACCTTTCAGAAGTTTATTCACTTTCATAGGTCCAGAGATTGGTTGTCCTTGATATGCAAGCCTATTCACTATTTCAGAGAATCTGTTGAACATGTCTCCAATAGACTCTCTTTGCTTCATCTTGAAAGATTCATATTGTCGAAGCAGAATGTTGACTTTGGTTTCCTTTACTTAGTATGTTCCTTCGTAGGTGACATGTAGCCTATCCTAGACTTATTTTGCTGTTTCACAAGAAGAAATGTGATTATATTCATTTGGTGATAAGGCACAGTAAAGAGAATAAATTGCTTTTGCGTCTAATACTTCTCTTTTTGCCAGCTCTTCTTTTGAAAGAGTGGTAGAAGGTTTTGAAGATTTTCCATCACCCTTCTTCGTGGCCTTTCTAGACTTAGCATTGGGGTTGATCCCCTTATCGACGACATCCCATTCCTAAGGGTCCTTTAATAGGAGGAAAGCCTTGATCTTATTTTTCCATATGTTGTATTCCTTTCCATCAAAGTAGGGTGGTCGAGTATTGCTTTGCCCTTCAATCAACCCTGGTGCCAAAATACTAGCCATAGAAGATCTTTAGCTCTGAAGTAAAAACACTTCAAAATAACAAGCACGGGGCTCTGATACCAATTGAGGATGCTAGTACAAACACCTAGAGGGGGTGAGTTGTAAATAAACTTTTATACCAGATCCGAAGTAGCATAGTCCAAAAGTCCATCCTGGATGTTCCCGAAAATTTGTAGTCCAATATTGGATTCTCATGCCTCATCAATTTCGTCCAAATGCCATTTTGGTACGTCTCAGACTAACAGGTGGCTTCGAGGATTCACGCATAACCGACTCGTGTCAAATTACGTTCAAGACATCTCGACACATGGACGTCATTGATTACGTGAAATTGCGGAGGATTGATTCTTATTTCAAAGTACACGATTACCGAGAATCGACATATGGTCGTTCACGGGCTCGATAATAGTAAACGGAATCACCCTCGTCCCATCATGCTCTGTCCGCGAATCGACTTCTAATCATCCCTGAAATTGGCCTACATATTCATAGGATCGTCCTCACGCAAGTCTCACGATTGAGTCGTTTTCTCAGGTTAAGTTCTTTAGTCACACGAGTTTTGTTCTCATTAGCCTTTCCTCTCAAGGTTAGTATCTCGAGAGTGATCAATTCTGAGTGAGATTAACCAACAATGTATTGACAAAATTCACGTTCATACATTCTTAAAATGGCTCGAATTTTAGGACGTCACATTGTTGTTCTTCCTTACAAGGAAACCACTACGCAAGTTTCACAGTTGAGTTGTTTTCTCAGGTTAAGTTCTTTAGTCGCACGAGTTTTATCCTCATTAGCCTTTCCCCTCAAGATTAGTATCTCGAGAGTGATCAATTCTGAGTGAGATTAACCAACAATGTATTGACAAAATTCACATTCATACATTCCTAAAATGGCTCGAATTTCAGGACGTCACATTATTGTTCTTCCTTACAAGTAACCACTAGTAGGATGTAAGTAGGTGTTTGTGGTCAAGAAAATTTGAAGAAATATAGCACATGGGTATTTGTAGGCATTTTTACTCAGACTTATGGGATTGATTATCAAGAAACCTTTGCTCCTATTGCCAAGTCGAATACTGTTCGAGTCCTACTTTTGTGTGTTGTTAACCACAGGAGGGATCTTCAACTATTAGATGTGAAAAATGCCTTTCTTTACAAAGAGTTAGAATAGGAGGTCTATATGGAGATTCCTCCAGATTTTTCTTGTGACAAAACTTAAGGTAAATGTGTAAACTTAAACATTCACATTATGGTTTAATGCAATTACCTCGAGCCTAGTTTGATAGGTTTTAGAAAGCTATGATCTCTGTGGGGTATAAACATAGTGATGTTGATCATATTTTATTTGTGAAGAGATCATGTGCTAAAGTTACTATTCTCATTGTCTATATAGACGACATTGTTGTCACGGGGATGATAATGATGAGATCATTTGGTCGAAGAAGTTTCTTGGAGAAGAGTTTGGGATAAAGAATCTTAGAAAGTTTTGGTATTTTCTTGAGATTGAAGTTGTTAGATTTTGAAAAGCTGACATGACAAGCATGTTTCACTCTTATCCACTTACAAGTGGACACTTGTCACTTGGCTAGTGATGTGTAATAAAAAAATTGATTATTTTCTTCCTTTTTTGAATAGCAAACTCCTTCTTCAACTGGCCTAAGACAAGCAAGGGCACGATCATCTCCACTACCCAAATGACCGCAATCTTCATCCTCAAACCCACCGCGTAACCTCTAGTTACAACTCAGGTTGATCAAATCAAGAGGAATTCACATGGCCGACCACTCGAGGCACCATCTATGGCCGCAAGTGATGATAGTGAACGAACTCCTAATCTAGAGGGATAGGTGAACAAACTTCAGTAGCATGTGGACTGTTGAAAAAATATAACGCGGAAACGACATGATCTTGCAATTTATGTCAATACGAAAATACTAGAGAAAAATAAGGGCACCAGAAATTTTACGTGGTTCGGTCCGAGTATCGGTACCTACATCCACGGGGAGAGCCAGCAGCAAATAATTCACTATAATCGGAGAATCAGAGTTACAATCACTCACACACTCGAGTGTTTCCCACACCTAGATCTAACCCAAACCCAAAGTGTTTACAAATAAACAATGTAAACTTACAGCACAAAATCACCGAGTGTTCAAGCCCTCCTGCAATTCGCTCACGAACATACGAAAACAAGAACTCCGTTCTTTCTTGTATGCTTCGTACGACAACTGCAGCTTCTTGGCTTGGCTTCTATTCTTGTGCGGTGCTCTCTCCTTCTATATGCTGAAGAAACCTTTTATATATATGTGTAAACCAACCACTACTAGGTTTCTCCTATAGATAAGAGAGGAAATCCTTGTCTTTATCCTTTTGTGCAAAAGTAATCCTAGTCAAACTTGGAATAACAAGAAAACCAATCTTGAATAGGATAAGAAGGATTTTGATTTGTTCAAAATCCTTCTATGGATTGAGTTTGTGAAAATTCAAACTCGAGTCATAATTTAACAATTCTCCACCTTGGCTCGATGTTTGAATCCAAGTTATAGTGCTCATCATCCATGCTGTTCTCCCAACGCCCCGATGGGCGCTCACTCTCCACAGACGCCAATTATGCTCAAGCATAGCTTGAGCTTCGCCAAAGGAACAGGCTTGGTCATCATGTCTGCCGGGTTTTCTGTCGTAGCAATATTTTTCATAATAACATTACCCTTTGCTAAGACATCTCGGATGAAGTGGTACCTAATATCGATATGTTTCGTTCACTCGTGATAAACTGGATTATATGCCAAATATATCGCACCTTGGTTATCACAGTGTATATCAACACTTTTCTGATTAAGCCCAAAGTCCAAGAGCAAACTTCGTAACCATATCGCCTCATTCGCTATAAAGGTTAGCGCCATGTACTCTGCCTCAGTCGAAGACAAGGCAACATGATCTTGTAAGAATGCTTTCCAACTCACTGCACCACTTGCTAGCGTAAACACGTACCCCCGCTAAAGACGCGATCATCCAAGTTACCGGCGTGATCCGAATCCACATAACCAGTGGTTTCACTGCCATTATTGTTCCTCCGGTATACTATACCCACGTCTGCAGTCCCTTTCAAATATCTGAGGATCCACTTCACAGCTTCCCAATGAGCTTTACCAGGACGCCTCATGTAGCGACTAACTACGCTCACAGCTTGTGAAATATTAGGCCTAGTGCACACCATAGCATACATAATACTTGTCACGCCCCGACTCTCGAGCTCGCGGCAACCCCTTCTCTTGGTCGATTGAAAGCGACGTCCTAGGACCCATCGACGACCATTCATTTTATCTTTGATTATGCGCAAGCGAAGACGAACCATCCAGGACAAACATACAATCAAACGAGGGATAGAGGGATGAACAACAAGAACAACAGCAACTACTCAACTATTCAATTTACTGGATTAACCAATGGAGGATCGTTTTCCAAATTACAAGCCTGACAAAAAAGGCCGATCCATCCTTGAAGCCAAATCAAATAGAAACTAGGCTAATCCAATTAAATAAGAAGAACCCTCAGGTTCAGCACCATCATCACTCGGACCCATCGGACTCAATCTCCGTCGGGTCGATCACTGGAGGAGCGAGGCAGGATCCTCCATTGCGGGTACGCCATTCTAGGGGCCTGAAAATGGTTAACCACGACGGGTTGAGATAAAATCTCGCGAGTTCTTCCCCCTAAGTCCCGGTTAGTACGCCAACTCAACCCGGGGTATCTCTCCAGAACCACCCCTCACTCAACCCACAACCCACAACAGACAATAGACAACCCGCAATCAAACAACCACCAGGGTCAATCAATAAACACCATTCGGTTCGCATGCAACCTTACTCGGTATGAGATACCCTGCACATTAAATCTCAGCACAATACACGCAATCAAGGAACATGGCCGTTAGATGACACAATTCATCAATCACATGCGAGTCGCACCACAAGCGATCTCACTTGGCCATTGCCACACCCTGCACGACTGTCAACTCATGCGTGCGTACCACAAATCATCATGACATTAAGAGCATGCGAATAATCAGAGCATCTCACACAGCTTTCTCATGTCTCACACTCACATATGCTCCGATTATTACGACCACTAGGGCCACGACACAACCTTATGGTTGGCGGTTTACCGATCGAAGACCAGGCATCGTCCTCCCCCATGAGGCACGGCGACGTCACGGGCTCTCTCCCATCGACGGCATTCCCTATGGAGCATGGGGCCCGCTCACTGCCGCAACCCCGCATCTGACCACTGTCAGGCGACCCAATGGTCACGGCACAACCCCAATGGGGATTGGCGGTCATCCGGCTCAATCGGGCTATCAACTTTAATCTGACCATGCAACACATCAGCAAACAGTTCATTCTTGTCTTTGCTTTTGCTTGGTCGTGAATGCAACATCGCTCATGCGCTCATACTCATGCGACATGCCATTTCAGATAACCCACGCAATATGTCATGCGATCTCACTCGACAATTCCAAAAATCCAAATTCCAACCAACACTCGATCACGCATTTCATCAATATTCACGAGCATAATTAACAATCAGCACTTCAATTAATCACAACAATCAAGAAAACATTAAAATAAGCCAAAATTTAACTTCTACATGAATGCAGTCCGTGAACGATGTCGTGAACGATGTCGTGAGCGATGCTCGTGAGCGATAATCGTGAAGCAGTGATTTTTTCGAAATTCAATTAATTAAAACATTTAATCCAGAAATTAAAAAAACATTAATTAAAACAATTAATCAACCAATTTAAGCAAATCATGCTTAATTAATCACAAAACACAATTAATACCAAATTAAGCACAATTAAGCTTAATAAGCACAATTAAGCTAATATAATCTTAATCATCTATCTAACCACCTGTCTTAGGGCTAATACAACTTAATTAAACATCCTAATCCAACATTACCACTAATTAACCCAACCCTAAGCAAGTTTAGGCACTAAATAGGGATTAAAAGCTAAACTCACCCGTTAAGCGGGCTGGCGACACGGACGCGGCGGCGACGACGAACCCGACACCCGGGGACCTCCACCACGACGATCCAAAGCGGTCCCGGCCGGAACAACAGCAAAGAAACTCGGAATACCCACCGCAACACCGAAACCGCACCTGCACAGGAGGAAAGAAGGATCGGAGTTGAACGGGCTGCCCGGAGCTCCGGCGAGTGGCGGGCCAGCAACCGGCAGCACCTGGGGGTCAAGGGGGTTTGGCTGGAATGGGAGAAAAACAGGGGAAAAGGCGGAACAAAGCTGCTGCAGGCGGAATAGTGACGGTCCGGCGAGCAGCAACTTCCGACGGCCGTACAGGACGGCCGGCGACTCTTTTCGGCGAACGGCCGATGTCATCTGAACGGTTTTTCTCTTCTGAATGCGATGACGGGTGGCACGGGCCGAGATTCCAACGGGAAGGCAATGAACAACTCGATTTTCGGTGAAAGGTCAGAACTGAAAAGCGAAGGAATGAAGGAAAACTAAGGAAGATAGGAAATTTGTGATTTTGGAGAAGATGAAGAGGAGAGAGAGAGTGAAGTGAAGGCTGAAGGATAAGCCTTATCAAGGCCATAAATGCTTGCCCCAACTTGCCAAACAATTGACCTCATCTTCTCTCTCTTCTTTTTGACTTTTCTTCAAAATATCCAAGGGCATTTTGGTCATTTCCACCTTGCACATTTCCCAATGTGCCCTTGGGCTGAAAATGAAGGGCGGGCCTAGGAAATGGGCCGGAAAATGAATAGGAACGGGCTCGGGAATTTATTGGGCTCAAATTGGCTCAGGTTGAAATAACGAGCTAGGAAGGGTAAATAGTCGGTTTGGTCCAACGGACTTGCTCGTTGTCTCGGTCTTCCACGGTGGCCGTCCCACCTTGGGCGTAAGGCCCTCACTTGTTTTTGCCCGGCCCACGTCCTCATAGGCTCGGGTTCTCGGTCCAAAAGTCCATTTTCCAATTACTCGGCTCGTGCAGCATTGTCGCCCGACTAAGAAGCATCGTCCAAAAGTCCTTCTCGAACGTTCGAAAATTCGAAGTCCAATATTGGATTCTCGTACCATGTCAATTTCGCCCGAATGCCATTTTGGTACTACTCGGGCCCGACGGGCGGCTTTGAGGATTCACGCGTAACCGACTCGTGCCAATTCACGTTCAAGACTTCTCGACACATGGACGTCTTTGACTGCATGAAATTGCGAATGATCGATTTTTATTTCAAAGTACACGATTATCAGGATGTTACAATACTACCCACGGCACTAGAATAAGGAACACGGGACATATGCTCCTCCTCCTCCTCAGTCTGCGGTGATAATTTATCTGAAAGTTTAAAGTGGTTTGCCAAAGGTGTACTTATAGATTTTGCTGACTGCATGTTAAAACGTGCCACAATCTTCTCAATATATTTCTTCTGAGATAGACGTAAAACTCCTGCGGCTCTGTCACGCAAAATCTCCATACCCAATATTTTCTTTACAGTACCTAAATCTTTCATCTCAAATTCAGCACTCAACTGCCTTTTCAGCACATCAATATCAGACATATTCTTAGCTGCTATCAACATGTCGTCAACATATAAGAGTAGATAAATCAAAGAACCATTCTCCAATCTCCTAAAATAAACACAGCTATCCATCGACTTTTTGAGTAGTCGACTAGCCATGAAAGCATCAAAACGCTTATACCATTGCCTAGGAGATTGCTTTAGCCCATACAAAGATTTCTTTAACAAGCAAACATGATCTTCCTTACCCGGAATAGCAAATCCCTCTGGCTGCTTCATGTAAATCCGTTCCTCCAACTCACCATGAAAAACGCCGTTTTCACATCTATTTGCTCTAACTCGAGATCTGTGTGAAGCAACTAAGGCAAGTAAAACACGAATAGAAGTATGTCTTACCACGGGAGAGAGAACACCTCGTTATAGTCAATGCCCTCCCGCTGTGTATATCCTTTCGCCACAAGTCTTGCCTTATAACTCGCTGTCTCAACACCGGGAATGCCCTCTTTCCGTTTAAAGACCCATTTACTTCCAATAATCTTTTGGCTCTTAGGTACTTCGACCGGCTCCCATGTCTGATTCCGATGGAGAGATGGACGATTTCGATGGAGTGATTCCATCTCTTCGCTCATAGCCCCAAGCCACTGCGATGACTCACTACTAGCTATCGCTTCAGAATAAGACGAAGGCTCATCCGTCTCCACCTCGTCACCTACAGTTAATGCATAAGCAATATCTGTATAACCATAACGTACCGGTGGTTTAATTTTCCTTCTCTGTCTGTCTGCGGCTATATTGTGCTGCGGTTGTGCTGATTGTTCACTATCACCGACTTCAAGAATTGCGGCCTCTTCTACGTCTCGAACACGTTACCTCCGAGGTCTCCGGAGTCTCCACCGATGCTCCACCTCACAAATGACACCATGATCCGTCTTCTCTCGCTTGTTGTGTTACGAGAACTCCTCTCGTTGAAGCATTGCAGTCTCGTCGAAGATCACATCTCTCGCGATTAGAAAACCGGGTGATCCGGAATCGTGCACCACGCCCGGTAGCCTTTCACCCCATGTGCATAACCCGAAATATGCACTTCTTCGCCCTCGGCTCAAGCTTACCATCACTCGCATGAGCATATGCGGGACATACGAATATTCGTAATTCGGAATAATCAACGAGATTTCCCGACCATACTTCCTCGGGAGTCTTCCACTCGATAGCAGAGATGATGGAGATCGATTTACTAGATAACATGCCATATTCACTGCTTCGGCCCAAAATTCCTTGCCAAGTCCTGCATGCGAAAGCATGCATCGAGCTCGCTCAAGTAAAATTCTGTTCTTCCGTTCTGCCACGCCATTCTGCTGTGGTGTCCCAAGTACTGTGCGGTGTCTCACAATCCCTTCTTTCTCGCAAAACTCGGTAAAATCTTTACCACAGAACTCTATGCCATTATCGGTTCTCAGGCACTTGATCTTTTTATCTGACTGCTTCTCAATCAATGCCTTAAATTTCTTGAACCGATCGAACATATCATATTTGTGCTTTAGAAAGTATACCCATACCTTCCTTGAATAATCGTCGATAAATGTCAGCATATATCGGGCACCTCCTTTCGAAGGAACGAGAAGATGGGCCCAGGACATCGAATGAATATACTCAACCGGTCGCTTGGTCGAATGAATAGCGTAGTAAACTTAATTCGGCGCTGCTTCCCAAAGATGCAATCCTCACATAAGTCCAGCTTTCTGTCTTCGACCCTTCAAGCAACCCCCTTTCACCCAGCATCGTCATACCTGCCTCACTCATGTGCCATAAACGCATATGCCATAATTGAGTCAAGTCGAAGTCTGACTCACTTGATGAAACTGCAGTGGTTCCGATCACGGTCTCTCCTAGTAGATGATGGAGAGAATTCACTTTCTTCTCCTTCATCATCGTCATGGTATCATGAGAGATCTTCAGTACTCCACCTTCAGCGGTGTACCTACACCCGATATCATCGAGTGTCCCTAGAGAAATAAGGTTCTTCTTGAGCTTCGGTACATGCCTCACGTCTGTCAATGTGCGCACCACCCCATCGTGCATCCGAATTCGAATTGTTCCTATCCCCACAACCTTAAAGGCTTCATTATTCCCCAAAAGAACTCTACCACCATCTGCAGTCTGGTAAGTAGTAAACCAGTTCTTATGAGGCGTCATATGATAAGAACACCCCGAATCTAGCACCCATTCGTCCCTTGACGAAGTAGTAGTCACACATAAAACAGCTTCTCCATCACTAGTGCTCCCTTCGGCTACGTTTGCCACATTGCTTGTGGCATTCTGCCTATCACCTCGATTTCTCCGTTTCGGACAATCTCTCCTAATGTGCCCTTCCTCGTGACACTCAAAGCACTTCACGCGTCCCTTGGACTTTCGATTGCGTGACTTCGATCTACTTTTGCCTCTGCTGCTAGGCCCTCGATGTTGATCTCTACCCCGAATCGTTAATGCCTGCGCTACTCCCTGCGCAAGACTATCATCATGCAACTTTCTCTGCCACTCCTTAGAGAACAGAGCGGACTTTACCTCTTCCGAGGTAATCGTAGTACGCCCGCAATGGTGAATCGTAAAGTACTCCCACGACTACGGTAAAGAAGCTAACAACATCATGCCCCGCTCTTCATCATCAAGTATCTTACCGACGTTCTTCAAATCCATCATGAGTTTATTAAATTCATCTAGGTGGGTTCGATAGACGTACCTTCAAATATATCTAAACCGAAACATCCTCTTCAACATGTATAAGCGATTATTCAAACCCTTCGTTACATAGAGTGCATGAAGTCTTGCCCATAATTCTGCAGCATCCTTCTCCTCGGCTACCTCTATTAACACCTCATCGATAAATTCAACAGATTGTGCTCTTTGCTTTCTCCATTAGCTCTACCCTTTCGAAGCTTTCATTATAATCGGCAACTCATCTTCGCCATCTAAAGCTCGGCCAAACCTTGGGTTGTCAACAAAGCACGCATCTTGATGCTCCATAACCCAAAGTTATTTCTCCCGTTAAATTTCTTAATTTCACCTTTCGTCTCAGACATAATTGCAATAACAGAATTTCCAGATAATAATTAGACAAGCAAAAGCTCCAAATCACAATCAAGAAATCCGAACCAAGCTCTGATACCAATTGTTGAAAAAATATAACGCGGAAATGACAGGATCTTGCAATTTACGTCAATACGAAAATACTAGAGAAAAATAAGGGCACCAGAAATTTTATGTGGTTCGGTCCGAGTATCGGTACCTACATCCACGGGGAGAGCCAGCAGCAAATAATCCACTATAATCGGAGAATCAGAGTTACAATCACTCACACGCTCGAGTGTTTCCCACACCTAGATCTAACCCAAACCCAAAGTGTTTACAAATAAACAATGTAAACTTACAGCACAAAATCACCAAGTGTTCAAGCCCTCCCGCAATTCGCTCACGAACATACGAAAACAAGAACTCGTTCTTTCTTGTATGTTTCGTACGACAACCGGCAGCTTCTTGGCTTGGCTTCTATTCTTGTGCGGCGCTCTCTCCTTCTATATGCTGAAGAAACCTTTTATATATATGTGTAAACCAACCACTACTAGGTTTCTCCTATAGATAAGAGAGGAAACCCTTGTCTTTATCCTTTTGTGCAAAAGTAATCCTAGTCAAACTTGGAATAACAAGAAAACCAATCTTGAATAGGATAAGAAAGATTTTGAACAAATCAAAATCCTTCTACGGATTGAGTTCGTGAAAATTCAAACTCGAGTCATAATTTAACATGGACAAACTTCAAATATGGGGCCATTACTCGAGCCACCATTCATGGCTGCAAGCGTGGTTTTTGAAAATCTTAATTTGGAGTAGTAAGTGGATAAGCTCCAATTTAGAGCCATGGCCTTGAGCAACATAGCTTATTCAGACAAATTTGGCAATGAGCAAGTGGTCATGGACAAATAAAGGAAGATGAAGCGTTCGTCCGTGGCCGACCTCCACACAATTTATAGATGGGGAGGCCGTCCATGGCCATCCATGCGCATCTTCAGATCTGTGACAAGCCACCATCCAGATTTGGAGGTATTGCCATGGACGAGCCGTCGTCCATGCCAACCACCACCTTCTATAGAAACCCCTAAAAAAAATATGATCTCTCCTTTCTCAATTTCTTTAAAACCGGTCGTTTACAAAGAAATTACACTTCCATTTTTTGAATTCCACATCATAGCCTCATGTCCATTTATAAATGGATGGAAGGAAAACATGCTTGCCACATTTGCTCTTCATGTGACACTTTGCAACCATTGAATATTTTTTCGCATTGTGGGGAGTTGTTTCCCAAGAGATAGAAGGAAGGGAGCATTCACAAAGGGAATTATCGCATGGTGAACATGCGATACAAAGAGCGACAATGCGCCTATAAGGGGATGCAAATCACTTGTCTCCCATAACAAATACATCTATTGTCTTCATCATTATATCGCAACATCAATCCATTCAATTATACACCTCATAATTAGGCTGAGCAAAAAAGATCGAGAGCCCAAAACTCGGATTGGCCAAACCAAGCCACCCTGAATGACTAGGCCAAGATTTTGGGTTCCCTCTTTTCTTGGAGCTGTTTCAAGCCATTTTTGGTCTAAGCATCTCAAGAAATGGCCAAAACTAGCTCGAAATAATTTTTAAAAAGAAAAAATTATGTTATAAATGTAAAATATGAAAGAATAAATAATAGATATATGATTTACAATTGAAACAAAAAAGAAAATTGATTTTCGAGGTTGGAGATATAATAAATAATTTGTTTTTAATATTTTTTAGGAACTTAAAAAATAAGGATAGGCCCAAACAGGCCCGAACTAGCCCGGTCTAGCTCAACTTGGATACTCTAGTTCAACTTAGACCTCTAGATCTAGAGGAGGTGACTCCTCCATAGTCACGAGACTCGTTGGCCGTGGAGGAGTCATTGAGACAAGCGGCCGAGGTGAGTGGAGAAAAAAACAAAGAATGATGGTAGGTGAATGACAGGGAGAAGGGAAAGCACCGACGCGGCAATTGGTGGTTGGGTAGTGCCTAGGCTCAAACATGGTGATGGCGGGGTAGGTGCGGTGGTCTCATTCATGAGGCTATTGTGCGTAAGGGGAAGTGGAAGAAGAGAAGAGAGAAAAAAGATTTGTTTGTGCATCGGGTATGTGGGATTTGGATTAGAGGTGACAAGTAGGGTCAGACTTACGGGCTCGTCTTAATTGGGCCTAACATGGCCAATCGAATGCAAAACACAACAATGAAATGATATGACATAATGATAATTACATATAACATGACATCACAAATCATATAAAAAACATGAGCATGAAATGATATGTTAGTAATTACACGTGGCATAATATGGCAAATCATATAAAAAAACATAATGACAAGATAACATGATATGACATTAATCACATATAGCATAACATGGCAAATTAGATGCAAGACATAATAATGGTAAAGTGCAAACCACACATTGTAAGGATTCATATATTCAATTGACATCTTTAATCGGACATGGTGATGTTTGTATGAAAGCGCATCATTTTTCTTTCAGCCATGTTAAAACAAAGTCTTTGTTTGATTTCAAAATCAATTTTCAAATCAAAATCATGAAATCAGTGGTCGCATGCTTTGGGCCTTTGTTCATGTGGTCGAATCACGATGGCTATGTGTGTGTGTCATGTTGTATGTAATTATTGTCATGTTATGTTATCTCTTCATTATGTCATGTATCTGATTTGCATGTCATGCATGCTGCACGTGACTATTGCCAAGTCTTGTCATTTCGTCGTTATGTTTTGCATTTTTTGTCATGTTATACTGCTTGTGGTTATTGCCATCACATCATCATTATGTTTTACATCTAGTTTGCCATGTCATACTGCTTATGAATATTGACATCCACATTATTGTTATATCTCTACATTTGATTTGCCCTATCATGTTGTGTGTGATTGTTGCCATTATGCTATTTATCGTTATGTTTTGCATCCAATTTTTTTATGTCCTGCTGTGTGTAATTATTATCATGTCATCATCTTATTGTTGTCTTGTATATGATTTGACATGTCATGCCGTATATAATTATTGTCTTATCATGTCATCTCATTATCACTTTTTGCTCACGAGGGATGAGCTTGCCCTAGGCTAGTGAGCTCAAGGCTCATTGCTAGAGTTGCAAGTTCACTTGATTCGGCAAGGCTTGAATTTGCCGACCTCGAGCAAGCTCAAGCCTCATTGTTGGAGGTTGCGAGCTCGCCGACCGTTGCTAGGCCAAGGAAGAAGGAAGAAAAGAAAAAAATAAAAGAAAAGAAAGAGAAAGAATATTTAAAACTTAAAAAAATCAAAACTTTTAAAAATAAAAAATAATTAAAAAATTGAATTTCTTTAAAAAATATATTTATAAGAACAAATATTTCATCAACCAAGTATGCAAATTTGAGTGGCGAGGACTTGTGCATGGCCTTTTATGGACCCGAGCCTAAGGGTTAGGACCATAGCTTGAGCGTTGGGGACCCGAGCATAGCCTAAATGAGCCTAAGTATGGGTGTTGGAGCATCGAGTACAAGCATTGGGGTTTTGGGCTTCACCTTGATGGATCTAGGCATAGTCGGCAAGGGCTAGAATAAGCATCGGGGTCCCAAGCTCAACCTTGATGGACCCCAGGCTAGTTGACAGAGACTTGGTCCTAAACCCCGAGACCTTGGAAGCAACTTTAGTGTTTCCATGCCCAAGCGTAGAGTTTTAAGTCTAAATGCCAATGCCTACTCATATTTTGGAAAAGGGAAAATGACATAAACAGCCTATGAATTTTGATCTAATATACAATTTGATCCCTGAACTTTCAATTTGTTCAACTTGGTCTTTGAATTTTAGCCCAATGTGTAATGCGATTCTTGAGCTTTTGATTTGCTTAATGTAGTACCTAAACTTTTGGTACATGTTCAATATAGTCCCTTAATTGTATGAAAATGTTCAATATAATCCCTGAATAGAAAGGAATTACATTGAATATTTCTATACAGTTTAGAGACTATATTGACTACGTTGAACAAATTAAAAGTTCAAGGATTAATTGCACATTGGGCTAGAGTTTATGACCAAGTTGAACAAATTGAAAGTTCATTGACCAAATTGCATATTAAACCAAAGTTTAGAACTATTTGTATCATTATCCCTTTGAAAAATATTTTCCAGTTCTTTCAAAGAGGAAATCATTTTCTTGAATTTAAGTTTTAGTAAGAAAAAAAATTTCCATTGACTATGAAAATTTTTTCAGTTGACTAGTAAAACATTTTCTATGGACTCATTTTCCTAAATGAACAAAATACCGGAAAATGAGGAAAATATTTTTCGCAAAATAAATGTGCATTTATTTCTCTAAAATAAATAATCTGAAAAATATTTTCTTATAAAGTGATCAATTATATTACTTGTGAAAATTAATGAATGAAAATAATTTCATTATCCTCGAAAATTTATATATATAAATTGTTATCGAGAATGAAAGCATTTATAGTCGCTAATTATTTTAAGCATACAATTGATTATTTATAAAAAAATATCTTTTAAATTATTCATTTTCGAGAAATAAATGGAGAAGTTTTTCCATTTTCTATTAAAACTTCCGTTCATCTTTTTTCCTCCATTTCCTAAACATAGCAGTAGGGGTTTGATTAAAAAAGAAAAAGTATTGGAGGGGAAAATAGAAACGAATCCCAAAGCTGGTGCTATTTTAGCAATAGGCGCATAAATTAGGCCTAACTTAACAAAGAAGCTACCCCCGCCTTTTCGGTTTTCTCTGCTTTAAAATTGACCACTGTCCGTTGTCTACTCTCTCTCTCTCTCTGTGGCGCTTCACAGTGCTTTTCCGTGCTGCTTCCGACGAAGAAGATGGACCGGTGGACGCCAGTACGCCCTCGCCCTCCCCGCGGCGGCAGCGGAAGAGGCGGCGGAGGAGGCCGTGGACCTCTGCCTCCTCTGCAGCAACACCTTAATCCTCACGCTAGAGCCTGGACACTTCCGGCTCCTCTTTTTAGACCACCGGATCATCCTCCTCCTCCTCCTCCTCCTCCTCCTCCTTTTCCTCACCAGCATCAGCAACATTCTGTTCCAAGCAGCATAGAGTGGCTGGAGAGGATCGACTGGGCCGTCGTGAAGGCTCGGCGCGACCTCCTTGCTGCCGGAGTGAGCATCTCGTCCTGGAAGGTCTCGCAGGCCGCGGTGTTGGCTCTGCAGGTCGAGTCGTGGAGCTCCTTAGGGTTCAGCATGCAGCAAGTGCCCTCTCTTCAGAGCTTAATGGCTGTTGAGGGAAGGGTAAAGGTTTTTTTTATCGTTGTTAAAGTTTCATCTCTCCTCTGTTTTGAGACTGCTGTGGAATGAGTGATGGCTTAGGAAAAATTCTCTGTTTTTGCTTTTTCTCATGTTGTATTCAGAGCTCAAGTATGAGGCTTTTTAAATCAGCGAACTTTGCTAAGCTTGAGTTGCATTTACTTGGATGATCGGTGATGGCCTTTTCTCTCTACAATCTGGATTGGTAGTTTCCTTTCCTGGATATTCCCTTCTGGAAGAGGAAATATAGGGATGAAGATGCTTGGTAGGACATTAGGCCAACCACTAAGGACTTTTAAGTCAACTTCTTCGTCAAGGTTTTCCCCTTTAAGGTCGAGGCACTGTGAGACTTAGGACAACGACTAAGGACTTTTAAGTCAACTTCTTCGTCAAGGTCTTTATCTAGGTTCAGGGTGCCGTGATGGTTAATAAAAGGCCAAGAGCTTGCTGGTTTTTTTTTTTTTTTTTTTTTTTTTTGGTGCCTTTTGCTTGTGGATTCCATCATCAAATTCACGGAATATAATGCCAATGGACTCCATCCAGCGTCTAATTGAGTTGTGTGTATTTGTGGGTCAATTTAGTGGACTATTTGCAAAGACAAGAGGAGATCTCCCCAAATCTTTTATTTAGTTGATTTAGATACCCATTGGGTTAAGGTAGTTTGCTCCCCCATGCATTACCATTCTTCGTCAAGCAAGTTATTCCCAGATATGATACTTGAATAGTCTACAAGGACCACGATTCATCATCGTTCTCTTTTCTTTGCTTTTTTCATGATTGCTTAACATATGGCTGCAACCCACTTGTGGTTTCTCTTAAAAGGACGTAGGATTAATGATCATCCACATGGTAGAAAAGTTGAAGAAGTTAACAATCGGATAGGGTCTCTATCTGCTTCTATCTAGTATAAGCTACAAATAAAGTTTAATCTATGTTTGGAAGGGTTTTTTAAGCAGATATGTTGCCCCCCTTCCATCATTATTAAGAACTCAAACATGTCTCAGGTTTGGAGATAGATTTATCTTGTAAATTATACACTTGTGAACAGACTTTCTTCCTTTTGACTTGCTACTTGCTTAATATTTTTCAGATAAATTCATTTATCCATTGCTTTGTGGAAACCCGGAGAATCGCCTCATTGTATGATCTGGAAAGAGCAATCTGTGAAAATGAGGGCATTGAACGATTTGAAGAGCTTGCACTGGGCCCCTTTTTGCGACATCCCCTTGTTACTCAATACTTTTCCCTGAACAGCAAAGTGACTGAAGTGTTCAAGATAACAAGTGGGCAGATTGTATGGTACCTTGGTAAATTTTTATCTGAACGCAAGAGTAGAGACAACATTGAGATTGGGGACCTCCTCAGCTTTATAGCCAAAAAGAAATCAGTCTCTGTGGTGGAAAAGCTTGGAGTACGAATTCAAAGCTTGGGGTGTGTACTTTTTGTTTTTTAATTTGTTTTAACTGATAACAAAATTACATAGGATAAAGAAAAATAATTAGGAAAGCTGATTTATATGCAGAGTTCATTGCTTGCTTTTGCCATTCTTCCCATCTGACTCCTTTTGTCATTGCTTCGTCGACTGCTTTATAAGCTTAGAGAAGTAAGCATTTCCAACTTCTCGAGCATTGTTTTCTGTAGAAAAGAATTTGACTTCTACTGGCTACCAAATGTTTCATCCTTTGTCCTTTATACATAGTTGTTGGTATATTTTATTTTATTTTATTTGGATTTTTGGACACAAAGATTAGTGATTGCCCAAATTATTAAAGGACGGAGAATGTAACTTAACTAAAGGTAGTTTTAATAGCTTTGGATGCCTACCTCTACAACTTGATGTTATTGATGTTTCCCAGGTTCTAATTGATTTTCTTAACAAATTTGACACTAGATTTTAAGAATTGAATTCTTGAGAGCAACTTCACATATTAGTATAATTGTATTATTTCAGTATTTAGTTGTTCTTGATAGCTACTTTTCAAAATAAGCACAGGCAAACAGCCTTTTTCAAAGTGGAAATGTCCTATCTTAGTTCACTACTTAAAAGTTTCCCTCTATTATGCACTCCTCTTGAATTTTTTGTGCTAAATTCTTACAGGAAGAGCAGTTAAACTTGATGATTGCTGTAAGAATATTTAAATAATAAAGCATGCCTTTATCTAACAACTTAATCTTTTAGAATAGTTGGCAGTAGTCTCACAAAATCTCACAATTGCAAAAGGAGGAGGTTCCTTATATGGTGAAGCTTCGTATAGCTGAATCTGTCTAGTTGAGGGGGTTCCATTTGGCAAACATATTAACCTTCTATCTTTAGGACTAGTGAATCATTAGAAAATGGGATGAACAAGAAATGGATTTAAAACAAACTCAGGGTGAAGTTGTGGTTTTGAGAGTAGACAAACAACTCCACTTGCTTGTTTGAGGTGCTGGAATAACAGTAGAAAACAGATCTTTTTATTCATTAGACATGACGATGACTAGTTTGCCTTTTGGAGTTCAAGTTGATGTGTCCTAGTGGATGGTCTATGCATCTTTAAGTTCATCTCCTGTTTGTCAAAGCAATACACAACCAATGCATGAAAAACATGGTGCGGCATGCTGGCTGGAACAAGATGGTTTTGAGTTGGGGAACACAATGCTGGGGCAGGGGGGAGAGATAATGGCGATGATCTCTGCCTTATGCTGCTGCCTGCGGCCATCTTTTCGAATGCTTTAATTGGCAGCTCTGGGCATTTTTTTTTTTTTTGGAGGGTGAGGGTGGTTTGCAAATGTGCTGGTGGAATAAAGAGTGAGTGAGGACTGCACAGAGAGACTTCAAGGTATAAGGAACCTGTCCGTTTCCATCATCGGACTAATCATCATAGCAACATATATAGGTCTACTCTGAGCTTTGAATTTCTAATATGACCACCTTGGCTTCACATGTTATTCTAATTGAGAGTGGTTGGTCATTCTTGTACCCTCTTAATGTGCCAAATCCGTTTGGCAAGAATTTTTTTTTTTTATCTTTCCTGTTGTCTAGAGATTCCTATGTACAGATGACACAGGTCATGGCTCCTTGAATTATGTCAGATTAGATGGTAAGTCAACATGAGGGATCGGCGACAAGTAGCTCATTGTATTTTAAATCATATGAGCGTTCGACCATGAATAGTTAACCTTTCTTGACAATGACAATTGTGTGGTTCCAGTGCATTTGGGTTTAATGCATTCTGTATACATTTTTATCTGGTGTATCAACTGGGATAACTATATTACATTTGTTTCATGTACTGACTTGTGGGCTATGAATGAGGACTTCATTAATTTTTTATTTCTTTTACATATGTAGGTGTCATATATCCTTTATCTTACGTGCAAAGAGATCGGAAGCGACATGCTTGAGGACATATTTGAAGGAAGATTCTATTGGCAAGGACTTAAGTTTTGCTTATTTAAGTTCAGATGATGAATTCGGTGATGACTTGTTAAATGAATATGAAAATTATAATCAAGACGGAAGATCAGGCCAGTACATGCTAGTTGAGGCATCTGTAAGTTCGCAGATGATCAAGGGTGAAAATCTCTCTCACGCAGAATGGCTTAAGAGGGACACGGAAGAGCGGGACATAATTATGATGGATGGAACCAATTTCACAAAAAAGGGTAGGAAAAAGAAAGGTGTTAAACTGGTTCTGGAGCCTAGTACTATGAGAATTTTCATGAAAAAATGGAAGGAAGAGTGTCGAGCATGTTCTCTTCCTGTGGTAAGTTCATGCTTTTCGTTCCTTGACATGGTTGATGCTATTAAGTAATGAGCTTCCATCTGCAATCCAACCCTAGCTTTTCGATGTTTGACTATTGAGCATCTCTTGAAACTAACAATAGTAACATTCAAGTTCTTCCACTATGAATTTTTTGGGTTGAATCCGTACAATCACTCTACTATTTTACATTGCTAATCCCTTGCGTGATTGTTCTCCGTCATTGTCAACTGCCAATACCAATGGACTACAAGTAGGGCCTTTTGTCTTTTTGATGGCTGTGGTAATAGTTGAAACTATGTGTACTTTTGGTTGCCTTTATAGCTAGGTTGTAAAATAGTTGTTAAGGCTAGAGCATAATACTACTGTGGTAGTTATCATTTTGCTTGGTTTGACACAATAGTAGTGGAGTGATAGAAATAACGTTTACGTATTAAATCATGCATGATTTCAGAGTAACTTACGAAATCTTCTATAATCATACATAAATTTGATGAATTAATTATCTATTATTCTAATTAGTGAAGTTATGTGTGTAATATAATGTTATTTGTCATAAGCAACGTTCTTGAATCGAGATTAAAATTGTGAATAGTAAAGCTCATTTTCTGAATCATGAATTGAACTGAATTGTGAATCATAAGATTCAGCAATACCCTTAGGGTAACTTTAAAAGAAGGATATCTTGAAGGCTGCCTATTAGTTTCTGAAATATATATAAAAAAAAGTAGGAATAAGTATACTAGAAGTCCTAAAACTTGTCATGAAAGTACAATTGAGTTCTAAAACTTTCAAAAAGTGCAATTAAGTCCTAAAAACTTCTCACGAAAGTGCAATTGAGTCCTAAAAATTTCAAAAAGTACAATCAAGTCCTAAAACTTATTATGATAATGCAATCGAGCCTTAAAACTTTCAAAAAGTGCTATCAATGAAGGGCTTGATTTGATCAATTTGATAAGTTTTAGGACTCGATTGCAATTTTTGAAAGTTTTACAACTCGATTACATTTTCGTGACAAGTTTTAGTACTTAATTGCACTTTTTAAAAGTTTTAAAATTAAATTACAATTTGTTGATAAGTTTTAGGACTTCCACTGTACTTATCCCAAAAATGTAATAAGACATATAAACACATAATGTTGAGGAAATATTATGCAATTGTTTCATATGAACCCAAATGATTGACGTAAGAAATTCAAATGACTCATTTGCCAGTAAAATTGCGATATGCAAACATTCACAATGTTGAATGTGTATAAAGCATAGCTGTTATCGTGAATCAAAAAATATTGCAAGATATAGAATTTTGGGTTAGAATTATGGAAAAAGAAATTTTATTACAAGTGTAGGTGATGATCCCTATGTTTAAGAAGATATAATTTTAATTGTTACCTAGAGATTCATTATAAAGTGCAAAGTTAATTTTTTCAATGATTCTTTAACCATCAATAGTCAACGTATATTGTAAAATGTGACAAAGTTACATCATTTTGATAGGTGTAAACTGAGAAGGTTAAGTTGTCTTTATCTATTTCAAAGGAGTAATATATTCATGTTAAGATAAGCTCAAAGACCATTCTACCCTTAATACTTCTAACACTCCCCCTCAAGTTGGAGCATAAATATTGATCATGCCCAGCTTGTTACAAATATATTCTATCCTTCCACCACCCAAAGGTTTAATAAAAACATTTGCAAGTTGTTCACCAGTTCGGACATGACTGGGAAGAATAATTCAACTTTGCAACTTTTCTCGAATAAAATGATAATCAATCTCAATGTGTTTTGTTCTCTCATGAAATACAAGGTTGGAAGCTATATGCGTTGCGGCTTTATTATCACACCATAGAGGCATGGGTATTGAAGCTTCAAAGCCTAACTCAGTCAATAATTGCCGAACCCACATTAATTCACAAGTAGCTTGAGCCATGGCTCTATATTCTGACTTAGCACTAGAGCGGGCAACAACACTCTGCTTCTTACTCTTCCATGATACTAGATTTCCTCTAACATAGGTACAATAGCCAGTGGTTGATCTCCTATCATTTGGAGACCTTGCCCAATCAGCATCAGAGAATCCTTCAACCTTGCTATGACCATGGTTTTGATAAACAATTCATTTCCCTAGAGTCTTCAAGTACCTCAATATCCGAATAACTGCATCCCAGTGAGACGTACGAAGGGAAGATAGAAATTGGCTTACCACACTCACTGGAAAGGCAATGTCTGGTCGAGTACTGTGAGAAAATTCAGCTTACCTACCAGTCTTCTATATCTCTCAGGATTCTCAAAAATCTCTCCTTACTCAACAATTAGTTTAGCCCCTTGTTCCATGGGTGAATCAAGAGGCTTTGATCCCAACATACCAGCCTTAGTGAGCAAATCTAGGACATATTTTCGCTGTAACAGAACTATACCTTTATGTGATTGTGCCACTTCAATTCCTAAGAAATACTTCAACTTTCCTAAATCCTTAGTCTGAAACTATTGCTAAAGATTAATCTTTAGTTTAGATATACCAATCAAGTCATCTCCTGTGATGATAATATCATCAACATACACAATCAAGAATAGTTTGTCCCCCCTGTTTATAGAAGAAAGAGTGGTCATTTCCACATCTAGACAATCCAAAAAGAAAGTACAGTTTCAGAAAACTTCCAAACCATGCCCGTGGGGATTGCTTTAAATCATATAAAGACTTGTTTAATTTGCAAACTAATCTTTAGACTCCCCCTGAGCAACAAACCCCGAAGGTTGCTCCATATAAACTTCTTCTTGAAAATTACCATGCAAGAAAGCATTCTTGACATCAAGTTGGAATAGGGGCCAGTTGTACGTGGTAGCTAGAGAAATTAAAATATGAATAGAACTAAGTTTGGCAACGGAGAGAATGTGTCCAGATAGTCAACCCCATACACTTGTGCATACCCTTTTGCAACAAGTCTTGCTTTTAAACGAGCAAGAGAGCCATTAGGATTGACTTTCACAGCAAAAACCCAACGGCAACCAATGGAAGTTTTGCCTGAGGGAAGAGGTACTAACTCCCAAGTTTGATTAACTTGGAGGGCCTAATTCTTCTTCCATTGCCGTCCTCTAGCCAAAACTTTGTAATGCCTCATGTACAGACTTGGGAACAAGATATTGTTCAACAGTAGATAAGAAGGACCGAAAAGAAGGAGACATAAGAATATGAGATAAAGTTGGCAATGGAATGTTGAGTGCAAGCACATTTACCTTTGCAATGAGCAATAGGGATATCAAGATCAGAAGGAAGAGGAGAGTCTGCTATTGGAGGATCTGGCGCAGAAGATGACGTAGTAGTGGAGGAAAGGGGGGAACAGTAGCTACTCGAGGATGTCGAGTATAAACCTGTAAAGGAGGTGATTCCTATGTAGATACTAATGAAACAATTGGAGCAGGGGACCGAATGATGGTCACAAATAAGTCTTCATCTAGCTTAGACATAGTAATAGGAACATCATGATACGGGGTGGATTCAAAGAATGAAACATCAGCAGTTATAAAGTATTTTCTCAGTAATGGAGAATAACATCGATAGCCCTTTTGAGTACAGGAATAACCCAAAAACATACACTTGATGGCCCTGGGATCAAGCTTCAATACTCCAAGTCGATGATCACGAATAAAACAAACACCCAAAAATACGAGGAGGTAGAACAAATAGTGACTCATGTGGAAACAAAGTAAAAAATGGAATACCACCTCGTAAAACAGAAGAAGGCATGCGATTAATGAGATAGCATGCAGTCAAAACAGCATCTGACCAAAAGTTTTTGGGAACCTTCATCTCAAACAACATGGACCTTGTAACTTCCAATAAATGTCTATTCTTCCTTTTAGCAACACCATTTTGCTGTGTTGTATTAGGACAAGAAGATTCATGAATCATATCATGTTGTCATAAATTTAGAAAATGGTGCAGAAAAGTATTCCTTAGCATTATCACAACGCAAAACCTTACATGCACGCCAAACTAAGTATAAATTTCATATATAAATGCACGAAATATAGAAAACAGTTCTAAATGACTTTTCATTTTATTTAACCAAGTGACTCTAGAATAGTCATCAACAAAAGTGACAATATCTGAAACTCAAGTTGGAAACCACAAGACAAGGACCCCAAGTATCTGAATGAACTAACAAAAAAGGGGCCGCTGCTCATTTAATAACACGAGGTGGGTAACTGATACGATATAATTTGCCAAATTGGCATGACTCATTCTAAATTAGAGATGAACTGAAAACTAGAATCTAACTTCTTAAGACTATGGAGAGAAGGGTGACCAAGACGACAATGGATTTGATGTAGGGATGCAACACTAGGGTAGGTAATGGAAGGAGCGTCTTCAAGCACATATAGCCCCCCACCTCATGTCCTCTACCAATCATCCTCTTCGTAGCTAGATCTTGGAAAATACAAGAATCAGGATAGAATGTTACCGAACACTGAAAGTTTTTGGTTAACTTACTAACAGACATGAGGTTAAACGGAAATTGTGGAAGATAAAGTACAGAGGACAATGGCAATGAAGGATTTGGATGGACAGTGCCAACCCCCTTAACATATGTAGATGATCCATCGGCAAGGGTAATTGTGGATGAAGATGAAGTAAGAGAGGAGAATATACCTGAAAGACCTGACATGTGATCAGAAGCCCCTAAATCAATGATCCAAGGGCGAGAAGCAGCTGAAAGGCATGTCGTTGCATTACCTGTCTAGACCAAAGTAGCTGTGGAAGAAGTAGGCTGTGAAATTTGGAGCTGATTGTACCAAGCAAATTCCTTATCAGACATAACCACTATCTTGCCTTCAGAAGGTTGTGGAGAAGAGTCAGTGCAGGATGCAATGTTGGCAAGCTGTTGTTGCACTGGTCTTCCATGTAACTTGTAACAAAATTTCTTAATATGATCAGGTTTGCCACAATAATGACAAGTTCGGGTAGCCTCGGAGTTATCAGTAGGCACGTGTAATTGTCCATAATGATGCTGTTGGCCTTGGCCTCTCCCTGGTCCTATAGCTCGCCTCCCCCTCGGCCATCACGTCCACTATATCCTCCATGGTTTCCTCCATCACTCCTACTACTACCACTAGTGCAAGACTAAGACACAAGTGCTGAACTATGTGCCATAGATGTAGTGTCCTGAGAAGACTCACGAGATACTTGAAGGACACGAGCAAATGTATCTGAGAGTGATGCAATAGTCTCTCCTCCAAGAATTGAGACCTAACATCTTCATATTCTGAGCCCAGACCCCCTAGGAATCCCATTACAATTAATTGTTCTCTCTGAAGTCGCATTTGCTAAACATTGGTTGAAATAGGGAAAAGAGCATTCAATTCCTCATACATTCTCTTAAACTCAGCAAAGTATTGGGTAATTGGACGTCCCTTCTTTTGAAATCGATAAAACTCTTGCGAAAGCTCATAAACCCGTGTCATGTTATTTTGACCAGAATATAACACATCCAAGTACTCCGACAGTTCATTGACCGTGTCAATATGAGTTACTAGATCCACTATAGTACTTTCCATAGAATTTAACATCTGACTAAGGATACGTGCATCAATAACATCCCAAGCTTCATCATATTCAGGTTTAGGCTCACAAATCAGCACATCACTTCACATTTGCACGAGAAGGACAACAGCTGCAAGGAAATTTCCGAGCACGACACTGACAAGGAGTCCACGCGAGGTGGAAGGCGTCGTGCGGCTGGGTCACGCGGGCTGGGAGGAGACGTGACTGGGTGGGTCGCGCGGCTCGCGAGTGGGTCACCTCGAGGTAACCCGCGCAGCTTGCGGGTGACTCGCAAGCTGGGTCGCGCAAGTCGCGAGCTGGCTCGCAGTTGTCTCGTGAGCTGGGTGGCGCGGCTCACGGGTGGGTCGCCTGGAGGGGACCCACAAGACTCGTGATCTAGTTCGTGCTGGTCACCGGAGGTGGTGGGTTGTTTTGACAATCGGGGTGTTAGGGTTTGCTTTAATACCATGTAAATTGATCTTCATCTATTTCAAAGGAGTCTAATATATACATGTCAAGATAAGCTCAAAGACCATTCTACCCCTAATACTTCTAACAATAGGTAAATATATAAAAAACAAAATCGACTGATATGTTTTGGATTGTAGAGTTGTTAGTGAATCCCATATATTTGCTTACAATTCAGGTGATTGGCATTTACCAGGCAGAAATGCATTGCTAGGGCCTGTAATCAGATCGAATCGTACGACGAATCGAGAGTGCGACGATTCTAATGACTATGGTGTAAAGCATAATGCCAAAACTTATGGGGCCCAAGAATCACAAATACATACTCTGACTGAGTCATATTAAATTCTATCAAATAATGCAGGTTGAACCGAACGTAAGCTTCAATTGTCATTCTGATGCTGCATCTCCAATTCATAGCTACCAATCGAATTTTATAGTATGTGAATTGAATCAAATCATACAATTTGAATCATGAATCGTGCAATTTTGACAACACTGGTTATAAGATACTAACTTTATATTCATATAACATGCTCATAGTAATTATTTATATCTTAATTTATTAGTCATTAGTATTGTAGTGATCATATTTGTACATACTAGATTCCTTTATTAAAAAATCACAATTAGAATCAGCATAATCATCAGTAGTACTATTACTATGATGTTTTACTTAGAGTAGTTGTGTAAGTAAGTTTTTAATAATACAATACGAGTAAAGTGAAAGAAAACAGAGCTGGGCACTTATGGAATAACCGATATGGCCTTGATTGTAATAGCTTTGGCCATAATAGGGCAGTACCATAATAGGGCACTATTACTGCAACCAAACAAACTAATGTTTACTAGACTTGTAATAATGTGCCTGAACGCTTTGTATCTGATTTAGTCATATAATGCAATATGGCTGCTTTGGGATTCATATTATAGGATACTTGGCACTTCAACTCCAAATATTTTCTTTCAGAATTTTGACTTACAGATTTATATGCATATCTTTGGTCAGTCATTACCTAGATCTTGTCATAGGTTTACTTTATGTTTTATCCTCTTTCATAAAACTAATATCAGCTAAAAGAAATAGGAAGATGTTGGTATGCAGTCTCTTCTGCATTAGTAACTTCAAGCTTTCACCATCATGGCTCACTATACAAAATGCATGAAGTACAGACGTACAAAGTTTTTTAACTATGTATATAATGTCAGAAAGTGTCTTAAGGCAGTAGATAGGGTGGTTAATCAGAATTCCGCATGCACAGCTTCCAAAACAAGTTCTACATCTTTTCAGGTCATGGAGAAAATGCTAAACATGTACGTACCCAACCAGAAAAGGCGAAACAAGATGGCCACCATGCTTCCTGCATATCCCTTGGTCGGGCTGTTGAATGTTGCTGTGAGTGACCATGATTTTCATTATTATTCCTGGAGACTGTATATGTTTTACCTTTTGAAGTTCAGTTTCAAATTGACAGTGAAGGCAGATCTCACTTTCTCCTGAAAGATATTACCTATGTTTATGTTACACCTTGACTTCTATGTGCTACCTCTTCTGCTTCTTAGTTTGTTTTTCTCTGCAAAGTTAAGTTTGTAGAGGAGCCAATGGAAGTGGGACATGAAGCTATGAGGGGAAAGAAGGATGAGGACAGAATCAGAGAGGCTGTGTCTTGTCTGAACATCTTGATGTTTAGCTGCTTCCATTGTTTTGAACTAAGAAACTTACTCTTAACTGCTGCTAAAATTTGAATAAACTAGTGGTAGCAAGTTGGTCTACCTAAAAGTACCCTTTTAATTGAGCAAAGTTGTGGTATGGTCATAGAATCTTCCTCTGACATGAAGGAATACCAAGTTGTTCTTTTTCTGGAGGAACATTGTTAATCCGTGTTCCTTGGAGTTGCTGATAGAGAAATCTTTAAACTTGATACCTTCAGTTCACTACCCATCAAATATTCTCGTGTTATATAATGGGATTTTTTTTTTTGTAAATCCTGGTACATTCAAGTATTCAGGAAGTATCAGACTGATGTGTGTCAGTTACAAGTGCAACAGGAACACTAAAGGGGAATAGACAACGGAAGGAAAGACAAACATGATAGCTCTCTCTGATCCTTATTAATGGTAGGTTTTAGCTTAGAGAGCTGCAGTTCTTTTTCCTCAAAGATTTGATATTCCGCCTTATGCATAAAAGAGGAGACCCCCACATCTCTTTTCCTCTTTATTTCCTTGGCACCACTTCTAGCGCTTGTGGAGCCATTTGACAGATTGTGGCATATCCCAAGAAATTGTAGACGATGATCTGAAGCTGGATCCAATGTCTGTTGTTTATTGACAACAAAGCAGAAGATGATCCACAGCTTTTCCTGCAAAAGCAACATTGACATGCTTTAGCAGTTTGAGGTAGTGTCACATTATACCTGTTGTATAATGTATGAGCATGGCTTTTGGACTCGGCTGAAACAAAAACAAGGACTTTGGAGGGAGCTTTAACCTTCAGTATAGCTTTCATGGGAAAGAAATGTTATTCTTACTTCTCAAACCCCTATGGTATTGTTAAACAATAAATCTTCAGTGTCTATGTCATGTACTATAGTTCTTTGTCTGTCCCTTCTCCTCTGTTCTTGGATAATGGCAGTTTCTCAGAATAGCTAATAGTTGTGTGAATCTGTAAGTCCCAGTCCGATTCCCCATTTAGCAGATCCATTGTATGAATCAAATAGAATGACAGTAGATCTTGTTATCTTCTGCAATAGCTAATAGTTGTGGATAATTTCAAAAAGAGCATTATTGCACATAATCAGCCCTGATATTGACTCTCTGACTATTAGTACCAAACCTGAAGCCAGATGAAGTTAGAGAATTGTTGTAGCTTTTATGGTCTTGTTCCATGTGAGTTAAGGATTACAGGAATGCATAGTAGTGATCCCAGACCTTGCTTCTGTGATTGTGTCCTGATAAAGTTTGAGTGAAAACTCTAATAATTTTCCACCAAAAACAATTTCCAAAATTTCTCAAACATGCATTCCCTCTATACCTTTCCTCCCGACCAACTTTCTTCCTAAGGAGAAGGGTTCCAAATAGCATGGAACTGGTGAAATTTATAAGCATCTACTAGTTCCACTTCCTTCCAATAAAAAAATCTGTTGGTGGCTTCTTTTCTTCTATTTTATATAGACATTACAATGCATAAATAAATGTCCAAGGGAGAGCATCATCAATGGTTGTAGTTAGTGTTGCAACAATGCTCAGCCAGGAAAAGCAGTTTAAACCAACTTGATAGGGTTGTCACCATCCATGCATTCTTGATATGCCTCCCAGTTATCTGTTCCATGACCTAATTAAATTATTCTATTAAGCTGAAAATTTTGGTTATGCCTCAATGCCCATTTTATCAAGAAGGAGGTTTGATTTGTCTCAAAACACAAATTGGCCTTTTTTATTCAAAATTTGAATTAGAAAATATTTTAAAGTTAAGTGCATGCCGCAAGATTTGGGAATGTTTCAGGTTTTTGCTATCAAATAAATATCGAGTGCATGCCACAAGATTTAAAAATAGGAAAAAGCAAAAGTCATTATAAACACACCTAATTTGAAGTCTTGAGGTGAAAGAATAGAGTATTTTGCAGATTGTCTAAACTGCTGAATTTGTGACGAATGGCGCAAGTACTTCTTTGGTGGCTTTATTACTTTGCACTATCTAGAACATGTGTGGAAGGGCTTTTTTTTTTTTTTTTTTTTTTTGGCAAACTTCTAGTCTCAAACTTTGTTGGTCTTTTTCTATTGGTTGGACAGCATTTTATTTATTTATTTGATATCGTATCATCAGTTTAAAGGGGTCAGTTTTCATGGCTGCTTTTATGATTGTATTATCAGTATGTTACTTCTTTTTCCTGATTGCAGATAACTTGTATCAAATGTGGAATGCTGGAAGATGAATATGATGCTATTGGTAAACAAATGTTGAATGGACTTGTTCTACCGACCCCCCTGCCTGTAAGCAAAGATACAGAATCAAGATTAGAGAGTGCAACTGACAAGGCTCAGCAGAGTGCAGATCATTCAAAAAGTATCATCTTAAACCATGCATTTCTGAGTCATATATCTATTATTGGTTTTGAATTTGTATAATTGTGAGCGATTCAGTCAACCAGTTGTCTGAAGGCATGTGTTTTGACTGTTCCCTCTTTTCTTTGTTCTTGCATCCATCTAACTTTTGTGTTTAGTATACCAAGCACACAAGTACATTAGATCTTGCTCTTGGGCAGTGTTATAGAGACAAGCAAGCATAATTGGCCTTGGCACAAGAATAAGATGCCTTATTAATTTCACATGGTGCAATATGCAAATTCCAACTTTTTATCTTTGGTCTTGTATAAATCACAAGGCTATGTCACGGAATATAAGTCACAACCATTTAAAATGGAGGAGATGAGTAGCATGTAAAATTCAAGTAGTGGGTTGCTTGAAATACTTCTAGTTACCAAGTTTTTACTTTATTTGGGGTATTGTAAAATTGAAATAAAGGGTTGCTTGAAGTACTTTTGGTGGAATAAATATTTTGGCTTCATTAGTTATTTCTTACTTGGTCACTTCATCTGATAGCTGATTATATGTGTAATTGACTTAGTTTATTTGTGTAAGCTTTGCCTTAACTGGAAATCTCATCTCTTAAAATATACATTTGATACACATAATGTCATCTGTTAGGACAAAACAATATCTTAACATGGTAACAAAGCATATGCCAAAGTTTCAAATCCTGGGGATGCCTCCTATTTTTTTTTTTCTTTCTTTCCTATTTTTCTATCACTGAATTCTGTCATTAGTTCTTTGTTTGACGTTCTTACATTTGCATGCTGTTTTGACAGAATTTTGTAATGTTAAATATGTAGACAGCCTGGATTTGAAGTACTTGTTTGTTTAAATGAGTGGTTCAGATAGAATTTAAAGAATAAAGACTTTATGTAATGACCAAGTGTGTTTTTAAAAATAAATGATGTGGAAAACCATGACATCCCTTCATGTGTTTAAGAACTTCATTTTGGGTACATTTTTACTCTTGATGGTGGCAGTGTGTTTAATATGGAATAAATGTTTGGGTTAGAGTATTTGCATGATTATGGAGGACAAAGTTAGACAGATGACATGCATGAGTTAACTGGAAGCTATTGAGCCAGCTATAGATTAGAACAAAGTTCTAGGACTAGATTTATAGAGGTTTCTCTTGATATAAGACATATGAAAGAAATTTTATTCATCTTTACATCTTTAATTGGGCTACCTTGCCCTGGAAATGTCGGATATCATGGGCTATCTGAGTTTCTCGAAGGCAACAGAGTGAATGGTCTTTGGGAAATATGCTCGATTGAAAATCTACCCTGGTGGTTTGTATGCTGCTGAGGCTGGTTCATTGTTCACCTTTATTTTCCATATATTTTTCTGAGATGTCACACACTTGTGCAGTTGCTGATGCTGAGGTGTTTCTCATAGACGAGTCTTTTGACATCATCTACCTATTTCTCAATTGATAGGCGTCACTGTTGAAGATATTGCCAGAGAAATTGGTGCTTATTATCAGCTTGATCATGGAAAAATGAGCAACAACACATCAGTTCTGGAGATGAGAGTTAATTTGTTGAGAAAGCTTGTTGACTGTGACAATTGGCTGGCAAAGCAATTTTTCGTTAGTGAATTTGAGTCACTTGGTTATGGAGAGTTTTTCAGTTTCCTGACAGAACACATATCTCTTATGCCTACTGGGCTGAAACAGTTCTTGCATGGTGACATGTATGAGAAGTCCCACTTTGAGGTTTGCATGCTGCAGCATCAGTTGATGGTCCTAATATCACAGGCATTGAATAGCTCGTGGCACGGTGAAGCAGTGACCAAACAGATGATTTCGACATTGCTTTTGAAGCAATTCCCCAATCTCAGTTTCAAAATGGAAGTTGTTTCAGTGGAGGACTTTTTACATATTGTTGGGGAGTATAGAGGTATCGCAATGTCAAAATGTGTCCTTTTCTCTCAGACATTAATGGGTGCCCATGGTCAGGCTATGCTGGCTCTTGATGATGATTATGTGGTAGAACTCGAAACCATTGGTAGAGGAACTGATGGCTCACAGAAAATAGGAAAATTGGAATTAGTCTCATCTCGGGATGCAATTAAAGTCTTACTAAGGGCACCAATGCTGTCAGATTTAAGTTGTTGGTCACATTGGGACATTAAGTTCGCTAAACATCTTGGCCCTCTTGTAGGATGGTTGTTGAATGAAGTTAATGGAATGGACTTGTTGTGTTTAGTGACAAAAGATGGAAATGTGATCCGGATTGATAGTACAGCTAGCATGGATTCATTTCTGCAATCTATCCTTCTATCATCACCTTTCCAAACAGCAGTTCAGTTGCTCTCTTTGTTCTCGATACTTGGCGGACAGAAACATGTCCCTCTGTCTCTTTTAAAATATCATGCACGTCGTGCATTTGAAGTCATCTTGAACGATCATCTTGAACTTAAGGAAGTGACTGATAGTTGGAATTTTCAGATGAAAGAAAAAGCAGCTAGTTTGTCAAAGCTGTTGGATGAATTTTGTGCTAGTAGATCATTCAAGAATTCCACTGGCACAATTAATGGATCGCTTGTTGCATCAAGATATTTTCTTAAATGCCTCCGTTATATTCCTTCAGAGTTTCATAGCTTTGCTGCTGATGTGTTGCTATCCGGTATGCAGTCTGTCATTAAACATGTACCTTCAACCATCTTGTCAGAATGTGAACTTGTGGAGGAACGAATCATGCTTCATGAAGTGGGACTATGTCTTGGTGTTGTGGAGTGGATTGATGACTACCATGATTTCTGCTCCTCTACTGATGATGAGATGTGCAAGCCCTGTGAAGCTCCATCGTTCAAGGCTGACACCTCTAAGTCAAGCACAGGCTCACTGTCTGCTATTTACAATCCACAAAAGTCATCTCCTGCTGAAGAAGACAAGATTGTGCTCTCTCTTGTTTCTAAGGGTCAGAGTAACACATGTAATGAAATTTGTCACAGTTCTGATAGTCCAGAAGTCTGCATAGATAAGAGCCTGGCACAAAATGGACCCATTGAATATGAGGATGCTTACTCAATCATTGAATCTATCAGGCGAGAAGAATTTGGTCTTGATCCTAGTCTTTCTAGTACAGAAAGTAGCTTGTTGAAAAAGCAACACGCTCGTCTAGGGAGAGCGCTTCAGTGTCTTTCCCAGGAGTTATACTCTCAGGATTCTCATTTTCTTCTTGAGTTAGTAAGTTCACTGATGTTTTTTGCTAATCTTTGTTTTTTTCTCTCCAGTAGCAGTCGTCTTTTAGCAAGATGGTACTGTGAGTTTACAATATCTATTTGCCCCATTGGATGCCTGCTTTTGCTTTTCCTTTAGTTGTTTGTTTGATTTATGGTCAGTGATGATCTTTTGTGGTCATGTCGTTCACCCATTCTTGTCAAGTTCCTTGGGGTGTTAATATGTGCCCATACATGCATGGACAAACAAGGTAAACTGAGTTAAATGCCCATCAATGTTTCTGCAACAGCCTAAGCTGAATGCCTACTCTTGGTTTGCTGAAATCTCAAGCTAAGGAAGAAATGCCATTTGTGCCTAGAGACTATTGACTACCTTAGTGGTGCAATTAATAACATCACTTTGCCCAATTGATTATTCACACAAACAAATAAAAACCTTGTCATATGCATGGCCTTCCTTATCCATGGTGTGATATGGTAAAAGATTATATTGTTTTTCCTATGCAATGAAGTCAAATAACGCTTATAGTATGTATAAGAGCAACTTGATTGACTTTACGTTAATTTTATTAGTCCACACATGCCAAAAATATTAAGGAACTAATGACTAGAATTAGTTGTGGCAAATTTTTTATGCTTCTACTGAGGAAGATGACATCTAGTTCAATTATGCTAAGATATATGAACATGAATAATTACAGTTTATGCTGCAAATGGGAAATTTCTACTCTTTAGGGGATCCTGTGATTTTCACTTTGGTAAGTCCAAATTCGGAAAATTTTGGAGACTGAAATTCTAAAAAATTGACAAAGCTTCATTTGATTCCCCATGATTTAGATGGCTCAAACCATCCTCTTTTATCTGCATTCCTCTGAACTTTGTTTTTGTGTTACTCATCTTATTTTACAATTGATAATACACTCAACCTAACCAATATCGTGCAGCACGGTTTTTTTTTTTTTAATCTATTTCTGAAAGTTAGACAAAAGTTTATGGAGAGCAATTTATATTTTAAACCAGAAAAATAAGGCTGATTAAATTTCAATGCTCTAATGGGAGTTGCTGTCCTTACCTTTTGCTGCAGGTTCAAAATGCTGATGATAATACCTATTTAGAGAATGTTGAGCCAGCTCTTGTATTCATTCTTCAGGAGTCAGGCATCATTATTCTGAATAATGAACGGGGCTTTTCTGCTCAAGACATTAGAGCACTATGTGATGTTGGCAATTCTACGAAAAAAGGAAGTGCTGGATACATAGGGAAAAAAGGCATTGGTTTCAAATCAGTATTCCGTGTAAGTAAAGAATACCCTAATACAATGCCATCATATCCTTTTCTTTTGGCAAACCCTGTACGTCATTATTGCATGACCCCGAAAAGGGTTGGGGATTAAATATGCCTAAAAAATGGATTCGGAAAAATAAAAAAAAAGACAGAAAGGCAGCATTGATATTGCATTATTATATGAATGTAGTCTCATTTCATTTAATTGCTTGAGCTTTTTGGGTTGGAATTTTCATATGGTATTGGTGCCAAGTCTAAATTCTTCAGGCCACCATTCAACTAAATAGTATGCAAATAAAACTATCAATTGTCATTGCAAATTACTCCTATTGCATCCTGAAAGAGATTCATATCAATTGTCACCAAAAGACTTAAATTCTTCTGCAGGTTACTGATGCACCAGAGATTCATTCCAATGGGTTCCATGTAAAGTTTGACATAAGTGAGGGACAAATTGGTTTTGTTTTGCCAACTGTTATACCCCCTCTCGATCATAATGTGCTAAGCAAGTTAACATCCGCTAATTCTGATCAGTTTGATAGCTACTGGAAAACCTGCATTGTTCTTCCCTTTAGATCGGATTTGTCAGAAGGAACTGGAAGGAATAATGTCATATCCATGTTTTCAGACATTCATCCAGCCTTGCTACTGTTTCTTCATCGTCTTCAGTGTATTACATTCAGAAATATGCATGATGATTCACTTGTTGTCATGAGAAAGGAAACTTCTGGTAATGGCATCATTAGGGTTTCATATGGTAAGGAGGAAATGAATTGGTTTGTTGCTTGCAAGAAGTTGCATGGGAATATTGGTCGTTGCAATTTTCAAACAACAGAGATCGCCTTGGCATTTGGACTTAAAGAATCAACAGATGGAAATTATATCCCATGTCTTGATATGCAACCTGTTTTTGCATTTCTTCCTCTGAGAACTTATGGTCTGAAATTTATACTGCAAGGTGATTTTGTTCTTCCCTCATCTAGAGAAGAAATTGATGGGGATAACCCTTGGAACCAATGGCTGTTGTTGGAGTTTCCTGACTTGTTTGTGAATGCAGAGGGATCTTTCTGTTCTCTTCCTTGTTTCAGGGACAATCTAGGAAAAGCTGTGACAGCTTACATGAGCTATGTTCCATTGGTCGGTGAAGTCCATGGATTTTTTTCTAGTCTTCCCCGAACAATCATCTCTCAGTTACGCCACTCAAAATGTCTACTTCTGGAAGGAGATGATACCACATGGGTGCCTCCTTGCAAGGTTATCCAAGGTTGGAATGAAGAGGCTCGAGTTCTTTTACCTGATCATTTGCTTCAAGAGCATCTTGGCCTAGGATTTCTAAAGAAAGACATAAGTCTATCTGATTCTTTGGCAAGGACGTTGGGGGTCGAGGAGTATGGCTCAAAACTTCTACTCCAGATAATAACGTCTTTATGCCGGAAAAAGGATAGCCTTCCATCAATGGGTTTGTCTTGGTTATCTGCTTGGCTGAATGCAGTTTATGAAATGTATGTGCATTCAGTGCAAGCATCACGAGACCTTGGAATGGGCACAGATATCATAGAAACCCTCCGTAAGCTTCCTTTTATTCCTCTTTCTGATGGTACATTTGGCTCAGTAGAGGAAGGTACAATCTGGCTGCACTTTGATGTATCTGGGAATGATTGTGAGCAGGGAATGGATGCTTTCCCAATGTTATATGCAAAACTTCGCATTGTAAACCCTGCATTCATAACTGCATTGGATGCTGATAACTATTGTGTAGACATGTCTTCAAAGGACAACATCATCAGGATGCTCCTTATTGTGGGTGTGCAACGCCTATCTACACATGAAATAATGAAGGTGCACATCTTGCCTTCTATATGTGATGACAAAAGTGCAAGTTGGAACAAGAATCTGATGACAGAATTTCTCTGCTTTGTGTTTATCCATCTACAATCTAGCTGCCCTAGGTGCCATGTTGAAAGAGTTTTTATGATATCAGAGTTAAGAAACAGAGCTTTCATTCTAACAAATCAGGGCAACAAAAGACCGATTGACGTACCGATCCATTATGGTAAAGAATTTGGAAGCTCTTTTGACCTCTGTAAATTGTTCAACAACATTCAAATGGATTGGCATGAGGTAGACACCGTCTACATGAAGCATTCTTCAATTAATTCTGTCGTCAATGGAAAGAAAAAGTGGACGAAATTTTTTGAAGAAATAGGCATCACAGAGTTTGTGCAAGTTGTTAAAGTTGATCGGAGAATGGTTGAGATGCCCGATACATGTTTTGGGGAGGCAGGAGTGGAAAGAGACCATGTCTCCTCAGGATCTGTAGCCGAAGATTGGGAATCCACTGAGTTGGACCATTTATTGTCCTTGTTATCAGCAAGTGGAAATCGTCTCAGTTGTAAATTTCTCCTAGAGATTTTAGACAAATTGTGGGACGATTACTTTAGTGACAAAACCATAGGTTACTTGAATGATAAGTACAATGGGAATAGGACACCCTTCAAATCTTCATTCCTAAACAGCATCTGTGGTGTTCCATGGGTTGTTTCATGCATGGATGACAAACTTCACTATCCCAAGGACTTATTCTATGACTGTGAGGCTGTGCACTCTATTTTGGGTTATTTTGCTCCTTATGCCGTTCCAAAGGTTAGTTCCATTATGGATTTGATTTTGCTGATTACTTTTGGTGCATCGCGAATGTCCAATGTTAGACTCAGGTCTGAGCACTTGGCCATTGACTTTTTTGTTGCTCATGTTCTCATTATCCAATTTCAGGACCTCACACTCTTGATAGGGGGATACAATATGCAAATAATTTTGTCGATACAGAGATAGTTTTAGGCTTACTAGAATCTACTTTTTATCTGCTTACTTCTTGTTATAATTTGATTGTCTATTTAATCTTTATGCACCGTCTATGCACCATATCTTCATGTCCTTTTCCTTAGTCCTTTTTGGATTAAATGAAACAATCATGTAAATACCACTGAAGGTTTTTCGGTGGGAGCATTTGACTGTCTGGTGTTCGGCTAGGAATGTAAATATAGACATCTAATGGTTGGAAAACCTTAGGAACTAATGGCACGTACTAGATAAAAGTAAACTGTGAAAAACAAAATGAGAGTGCACAAGAGGAAATAAGAGAAAAGAAGCAGTCAGTTCTGATATATCTCAATATTGGTGGGAATACTTTGGGTTCAGGAACAGTATTACGACTCATATATTGTTAATTTGCGCTCTTAATTAATGCAAAATATTTGTCCTTCATTGTCAAAACTTACATGTGGATAGAACCTTGGAAATAGTGATAGAGTCAATAAAATATGTAAAAGTAGACTGAATCATGATTTTACATTATCATGGATATCAGCATTCAGGGGCTGTCTGTGGATCCATTGACTTAGTAACCTGCAGTAACTGCAAACATAACTCAGTACAAGAAAGAAATAAAGTAAGGACTGATATCGATGTTAATGCAGTGCGACTTTTTAATGTAATGCCACCACTTGATATCAGTACTTTGACTTAACAATTATAAATAATATTGGTCTCTCTTTTGCTTTGTGTCTTAATGTTATGCACAATAACTGCCTAGTATAATTAAACCTGGTTGTTGAGGACTTTGGTCAATAACCATGAAGGAATTGTTCAACAGGTGAGAAGTGTGGCTCTTTTACAAGATATTGGGTTTAAGACCAGAGTTACTCTGGAAGATGTTATGGAAATACTGAGAGTCTGGAGAAGATCAGAGACCTATTTTAAGTTTAGGTACCAAATCACATTCAAGGAAATTCTGTTTCTTTTTTTCTTCTTATCTGATAAGTAGTGAATGTGTGTTAAAATTAAAAAGGTAATCCAAGGATACAGGATGTTTGCAAAAATATAAAGCAGAAACAACACAGGAAATTCTTTTTTTTACACTGCTATTGAAGATGTCATTTTCACAGAAAAAACGATTGCTGTGCTCTCCCATTATTTTGTTCTTCGTTTGTTGCTGGTGTGAGGTCTGAACTCGTTATTTAATATCGTGCAGTCCCAAATATTTTTCTTTCTTTAATTCATTTGTTCACTATCTATGCCACATCGACTCTTCGGTTTTGGAAAATAAAATGTCTAATGATTTTGGCCGTCAAGTCATGGTAGCTAGCTAATTAACTCTATCATTAACAGGGGTTTTTTCCTAGCATGGAGAAATGGAAATTATAATACGTTAAGATTGGCCCATACTGATTCTTGTATTGCAAGCTTGTATTGTTCCTATTAATTTCACAAGTTTGGTATTTAATAAGTTCGGTAATGGAACTTTCTTAGATAACATTATTTTTTAAGTTGTCCCTTAAGGCTCTTTCTTTAACTCTCTCGAGGTCATTGCAAGCCTTTGATGAGGTTGTTATCTTCCCTTCCATCTTTATACCCTCCCAATCATTTCATGAACATCCTTCCAATTCATTTATTTGAAATTGAGAACCGCATCCTCTGTATTGGACTAGTATAACATATATCTTTTCCTCCAAATTAGCAAATGCATAGCATGTTATAGGTATAAAAGAACTATCTCCTAGTTACCAAAGTAAATGTTGCTTTTGTTTAAAACTGTAGAAAAATTCAACTAAAAGTTTAAGCTGTCATCAGGTATAAAAGTTTTTCTGGCTGACTCTTGAAACTTTTACAACATTTCATCTCTCCTGCTGTTATGATTGCTTGCAAGGTGCCATCTTTTGGCTCTATGAAGATATCTAGATAAATTGTCCTCCCAATCTTTTGCCTGATTATTTATCATTCTGGATTAACCCCCTATATGGTTCATTTGAAGAAGGCTTTCTTTCCTTGTTTCTACTGTTAAATTGCTATTCCATGAGATAGTTGATTTTTTTTTTTTTTTTTTCTCATGCCAGTGTTGCACAAATGTCAAAAGTATACACCTTCCTATGGAAAGAAGTTGATACTTCAAAAAAGAACATGGTTGAAGGTCTCATCTCAGAGCCATTTATATTCTTTCCTTCTTTATGTGACTCTGGGGTCGAGGATGTTGTGTTGGGCTCATTTTTGTTGCCAAAAGAAGTTTGTTGGAAAGATTCAGTTGAGTTTTTTAACCAAATGGAAGAAAATGATTCCGAGTCTGGTGCAGTCGGAGCAAAGCATCGCCTGTTGAGCAGGACATTGTGCAATATATATCCAGGCTTGCGGGATTTTTTTGTCAATATATGTGGGGTCGACGAGATTCCTTCTTTCCGAGATCATTTTCAGAATTTGCTCCATCTATCAACTGCCGTTTTGCCTTCACAAGCGGCAAAATATGTATGTACTACTAGAAGTTGTTTATTTGTGGCTCATTGAGGTGTCACTAAGTAGCCCTTTTTTTGGCTTTATGCAACAGGTTTTCAAGGTTTTTCTGAAGTTGGTAGATGAACTAAAATGTGGAAAGGTTAGTTCTGAAGATACTTTACAAGTTAGTGGATATCTTAGAAAATCAGAATATACCGTGCTTCCCACTCTTCGTAATAGATGGGTTTCTCTGCACACTTCCTTTGGACTTGTGTGCTGGTGTGATGATGAGAAGCTAATGAAAGAATTTGGGATTTTGGATAAAATTGAACTTCTACATTTTGGGGAGCTTGTTGATGATGAAAAAAAGATGATTTATGTCAAACTACCTCTTCTCATGCATGCTCTGGGGATTCCTGCATTTTCTGAGGTAATTTGCTCACTTGCAACTGTATTCCGCAATGTATCATGGAAGGTTGTGTCTAGATTCGGGCAGGAACTAGGGAAGTGTAGTTTGAGGTCCACTTATTTCCATTTTGCATTCACACAGTACTGATAACGCATGTACTAGCATGAGGGATTTTATCATGACATATATGTTATTGACAAGGATCGCTTTTTATGTCACTTACGTAGATTCGCTGGAATCATTTGAACCACTTGTGGTTTTCGCCAGAATTTTACTCTACCTCAAACACAATAGGGTTTTGTTAACGAGCACTCCCGTAGCACTTTTTAATCACAGCTAACCAAAAAAAAATGCTCATATTTAATACAGCGGTTGTGCATAGCACGAGGAAAATGGTGCTTTGGAAATGACGAAGTTTCTTTATTTGGATGTTTAACAAGTGCCCTTGGGGCATTCATTACCATAATCCTATCCAATAAATTACAGTGGAATATTAATGAGATGAGCAATGTCTTGGACCCTAATTATTCAGTGATGTACTAAAGAATGTTCCAGAATGTTCCTTGGCTATGTTTTTATCTGAGTTAATTATAGAGGTACCAACAGTGAGCTAAAGAAGAACTTATTTAGAAGGAAGAATGTACAATGTTTATCAATGCAATTCCATCCATGAAGTTCTTTTCACTGTTCCAAAATTACAAAGTTCTGGACATCCATCTGTAGTGGTGTTATTAGAAGAACCTTGACATAATAAAACTACTCAGATGAATGAACTTGGTGGATTTGTTGTCTCAGCAAGAAATTTCAAGATTCGATGGTGTAATACCACCTAGCGTGGCCAAAACAACTGAACTAGGAGATGTTTCTTCAACTTCTTAAACAAAGGATCACCAAGTCTAAGGCTATGATCAATATGCAATGCTATGACTAGAAACATCCACAAGAATAAGTCTTCAGCTATATTGATAGGATCATTTACTTTGGGCCTTGTACTTATCTTCGTCATCTTCAATTATATAGTAATAAAGCCTGTCAAGCCTCTTCCCACTATGAGGTGGGCTTTTAGTATACACGATCGTTCCTGATCAAGTACTATATCCTTTAAGAGAATTATAATCATTGCTCTTTAGCATAAAAAAAATGACTATGCAATGTCATTTTATGTTCAGGATATAGGAGAGATGGAGTAGTTAGAAAGAAGATACTTTGAAAAGAGTGTCCGGCACATCTTAGCATTTGATGGTGTATATTTGGTGCTTTGCCAAGTGGTGCTGTGTTGTAGCTCAAGTAACAGGAAGTTCATAGCGAGTGATATTTCCATATGATGTAGTGACTAGTGAAGGAAATGTTTTCCATACATATATGATTGTAGGGTGGAAATAACTCCCTTTACTATATGTTATGTGTGAAAACTATTAAATTCAACGGAAATCTTAAAATAGAACCTAGCAACAAAGAGTGGAAAAGATTCATTGAGCTGTTTCATGAAAATAAGCTTTTGGGTTTCTAAACTTTTCCCCTGTTTTGGCCTTCAAAAGTCTGTCAATGCTATACTGGAGTATCTGCAATTTCTTTTAGAGCAAAAGCATCTTGCCCAAAACACTGCCAAACAGGAACAAACAAGGGTGTGAGGTCTGGCAGTATTTCCATTTATCAGAGACATTGGGGAATGATTTTATTGCATATTACTAGAGAAAAGAACCAAGAGGCAATCATTATGATCAGTGAGCCCTGGTTGACCAAGATATTTTTTGAAGTGATTGTTCAGTGAGGATTGACCAAGGTTTAAATGATATTAGAATGGGATATAAAATGGAGACTATGAGTCTAGAGCGACATGAATGTTTATTTTCCAGTAGCTAATTGTCTTAGATATGTAAATACTCCACGCAAATTTTGTTGAATGACCATATCAAGTGCAGCATCTAGAATTGTATTCTGGATTGAAGTATTTAGTTTACTAAAATGGACATGGGAACAATCATATATGCGAAACTACTTTAAATCCTACACTAAAAATTTTTTCTAAAGTAATGCTGTGTTTTCTTTGCCAAGTAGGTTCAGTGAAAAAGAACAGAATTCTTGAATTGGTTGAACTTGTGTTATCTCAATCTGTTGTTAGGTTTTAGCCAAAATAAAAATAAAAATAAAAATCTGTTGTTTTGGTTAAATCTGGGGATTTAGTCACTAGTTCCAAGAAAATCAGTTTAAATTGCCTACTTTATTGGAGATTTCAAATCAAGCATTAGCTTATTGTTAGTTATTTATAATGGCAAATTCTTGACTAGCAAGTTCATCACAAATGCATTATTGAAATCATATGCTCTGGGACCGTGAGATTGTCATGCAAACTGCTTATCATCTTATTTACTTTCTCACTCTTGGCATCTATGCAGGTTGTAACTCGTGAAGCTATATATTATGGTCCAATGGATTCTAGCTCTAAGGCTTCTTTTGTAAACTGGATTCTTCCTTATGCTCAGCGTTATATATACTTTGAACATCCCAACACATATGCCAAACTTAAACAGTCTGGATTTTCTAATCTGAGTCATTTGCATGTTGTTGTTGTAGAGAGGTTATACTATAGGAATATCATAAGGGATTTGAGCATTGCTTCTGAAAAGCAATCGGAGACCACATCAGTTCTTCAGGTATGTCCTAGGAATTTAGGAATGTTTTGGATGTTTCTTCTTTTCTTTTTTTTAACCAAAGAAAATGTAAACCAACCTACGAGCTTGGTATGGATGGAGGACATTTACATTTCTCACCTTTCTTTTCATTGTATGTCTAATGGACAGAATGAGAATATCACTTTGTGACATCAAATTGACATTTGATCCAACCCCGAACCTTGTTGGGGCCATCTGATTTTGGACTTGTTTAATCTTTTAAATACTTGTGATTTGCATCATTCTGATGCTGTTTATTGTCTAGTCCATTTCTATGAATCATTGGGAACCAAATAGGGGAAATGTTCTTTAATCAATCCACATTCTTATGATCTAGAAGCATGAGCTTCCTTGTTAAGTATTACAATAACTCCCTCAATTTTGACAGGGTAATACTTTATTTGTCACTCCGGAGTCCAATTCTCATGTCTTGTACATGGAGATATCTCGTCTATTCTTTGATGGCACTCTCAACATTCACTTGGCAAATTTTCTTTACATGATCATAACAATGGCAGAATCAGGTGCTCGAGAGGAGCATGTAGAGTCTTTCATCATGAATAACCAGAAGGTGCCAAACCTACTGGGTGATGAACCTGTGTGGGCCCTTTCCTCACGATCTTGGTGTGAGGATGCTGGATTACTAGAGAACAGCAGCTTTTCAGCAACAAGAAAAGTGCCAAAATCCTTTCAGGCCAAGAGAAGGGCAGGATTTACCTCAACTTGGCCTCCTTTTGACTGGAAAAGTGAACCAGGGTCAGCTTATTCTCCTTATTGCCAAGTTAAGACCCAGGCAGTAACTGTAACCACAAGTACTTGCTCGCAAGTGATAAAGGAGGATTGTCATGAATTAACTGGAGAAAGTGGTAGCGGCCAGGAGGTGATTGTTGATTTTACAACTGAAGATGTAGCGACAGTTTCTCCTATCAAACCTTCAGTTTCTGATAGAGCAACAGATGTCAGCAATTTGGAATCTTGCACAGATGTCTCAGCTAATCATATTGATACGACTCCAGTGTCTGATCTACCTGAATTCGATCCACATCAAGTGATTGGCAGAACAATGCTCAATATCGGCACGCCTGATCCAGAACAAGCAATGTTAGTGGGAAAAAGAGGAGAACTTGTCGCTTTCAAACATCTTGCCCAGAAATTCAGTAGAAGTTCTGTTAAGTGGGTCAATGAAGATGGTGAAACTGGTCTACCCTATGACATCACCGTGGAGGATGGAGGAGGAATTCGATACATAGAAGTGAAAACAACTCAATCAGAGGAGAAAGATTGGTTCTCCCTGTCAACAAATGAGTGGCAATTTGCAGATCAGAATGGTCGTAATTTCAGCATAGCACATGTCATTCTGGCAGGCCACAGCAGAAACAAGATCAAAATATTTTCAAATCCAGTTGAACTCTGTCGCTCTGGGAAGTTGCAATTGGCCATTGTGATGCCAAGCTAGCCATTATGTGCTTATTGGCTCGGCTTGTGTTAAGTCTCTCAGGCCCAAATTAAGCAGTGTATGTAGTGACACCAAACCACCAGCAGTGCTGATGAGTACCTTGCTTAGATATAGAGAAGCATGGTTTTAATCTTTCATGGTTAGCGATGGAAGTAGATACAAGTCATTTTAGAAGGTCATTTTTTTTGTGACTTCTGAAGATGGTTAAGCTTTGTACAACTAGCCTTTGGAATGAGCTGCACAGAGCTCTTACGCATGATTGCGCACTTGTGCCATGTAGTTATTTAGATGGACTTATATCAATAATCACATTTCTGGGTAATTAAAGAGTAAAAGGATATTCTGTTCTAGTTGAACCCATGCCATTAGCTTCCTTGTCGACATCTTCAAATTGTAAGGTCAGAAGACAGTAGAGGCTGATAATGACTAGAGCATTTAGCAACATTCATTGTGAAATCAGCGGAACAATAGGAGGCAGTCAAACTTGTTCATGGGGGATCAATAGTAGGCACTTATCTCATATATGTTCATTTGTTCCCGAATTATTTTTTGTTTCTAAGGCGGTAGAAGTAAAGTTCCTGGACTATAATATCAAATTTACCAAAAGGGTATTTTGCTAAATAGAAGGATATGCAATCACATTTCTGTGCAATTAAAGAGAAAGGATATTTTGTTCTAGTTGAACCCATGCCATTAGCTTCCTTGTCGAAACCTTCAAATTGTAACGTCAGAAGACAGTAGAGGCTGATAATGACTAGAGCATTTAGCAACATTCATTGTGAAATCAGCGGAACAATAGTAGGCGGTCAAATTTGTTCATGGGGGATCAATAGTGGAATTTATCTCATATATGTTCATTTGTTCCTGGATTATTTTTGTTTCTAAGGTGGTAGAAGTAAAGTTCCTGGGCTATAATATCATATTTAGCAAAAGGATATTTTGCTAAATAGAAGGATATGTAATCACATTTCTGTGTAATTAAAGAGTAAAAGGATATTTTGTTCTAGTTGAACCAACGCCATTAGCTTCCTTGTCGAAATCTTCAAATTGTAAGGTCAGAAGACAGTAGATGCTGATAATGACTAGAGCTTTTAGCCAAATTCATTGTGAAATCAGCGGAACAATAGTAGGCAGTCAAACTTGTTCACGGGGAATCAATAGTAGGCATATATCTCATATATGTTTATTTGTTCCCGGATTATTTTTCGTTTCCATTGCGGTAGAAGTAAAGTTTCTCGACTATCATATCATATTTCGTTGGACGCTAAGAAAGTTTCCAGCATGTCATAAGGCTTGAGAGATTTACTTATGCACTTTACCGTGTTCATTTAGAGCAAACTTTATAGTAGCTTCTGAGCATTATAGATTTATCTATTTCTTGCCTTTGCTTGAAGGGTTACAACATAAGGTTGATTTCATTGTCCGATTAATGGAGGGAAGTTTTCACCATTTACACCTGGTTCTTTGATCCGTGGTGAATAGCTCCAATATATTATGTGTACTCACTGACATACTTATGCCGAGTACTTTCTCTTCGTCTTCCCAGAGGTTCCTGATTGAAAAACTTGGCTTTCTTTCAAGAGCAAAACCAATTCCCTGCCAGTTCAACTTTTCTATTACAATCAATGGTAAAAGCTGATCATTTACAAAATAATGCTGCCTTCTGTGAACCAAGCAATTAATGTGGAAATAATTCTCTGGACAAGTTTACCTGATAGGAGAGGTTTCGTCCCATGAAAGCAGAAGCTGCTTAAACGAGCTACTAAAAATTTTCCCCCTAAAAAATCGGAGATGGCAGATAATACTATGAAAATCAAGGGTCCTAGTTTGCTTTGCATGTCATGACTGCTCTTGGAAACTTATGCTTGTTTTCGAATTTGGTTTGCAGCTATGTCTGTCTTGGGAGGCGCTGAATAGATTACGTGGAGCCAAATTGATTACAACTCTCCATTTATTTGTAAGTCTGAGACCTTTTCTTTTTAGTGTACATCAAGATGCCTAATGAAAGTGCTAGAAAGAGTACCAATTTGATGGCAATAATAATAATAATAATAATAACAATAATAAGCAGGGAACAACTCGTGCAGCTCGCAAGATTGGCTAGTCAAAATTATCGAATGCAGCGATGTTAGTTAGAGGTCAACGGGCTTGATTCATTTTCTTTTTGGTTGGATGTCCTTGTTCAGATTGGTTGGCAGCTCGCAGGTTTTTATTTCTCTATTTATTGGCAAGTCAAAATGATTTTTCTATATCGAATGCAGCGATGTTAGAAAAAAGTAACTTCTTATTTAGAGGTCAATGGCCTCGATTCACTTTCTCTTTGATCCCTGGTCCTTGTTCGGTTTTCCTTTTTGTTGGATGTCCTTGTTCAGATTGGTTGGCAAATTGCACGATATAGATGAGGAGACAAGAAAACTCATGATGTCTGTTGATACGTGGGGAAGGCTGCTTGCTGCAGAGTTTCTAAAGCAATTCATCTGATTCCTCTAATTGTGCCCATTTGTAGATGAAGTTGGCCCTTGAAAGATTTTCTCAAGCCAAATTATTATGATGTGATGCAGCCACAAGCTGGTATGTAATTCCTGAAACTACACTCCTTTAAAGCTCCAATGTTGGCAAGAATAAACATTGTAAATGCTGGACTAGGTCGGGAGCTTTGTTTGGTAGCACAAGTGGATAATGCAAGAGATGGTGATGGTTAGAAAATCTTTAAATGGCAATATTGTGCATGGTGGTAATCCTGACTGCTGAGATTTGTCAATTATTTAATTTATTTGTCAATTAATATCATCCGACTATTGATATTGTGCGAGAAGAGTTTTAGCTATTGCTTCTTAATCATTCGATGTGACAATGATTAAATCAGGTGCTTGATCAGACAAATTATAAATGCATAAGGTGCACTTGTTTAAAACCCAATTGAACATTGCCTCGTGGTCTTTAATAATAAGGGTTATGGATCTTTAGTTTGGCTTTGGATTATCGGGATAAATCCCTAAAATAGGTCCTTTAACTTGAGTGGTTTTGGCGATTGACTCCTTGAATTTTTAATGATTCCTCTGAATTTCATCAGTTGATCAATTAAATCCTTTCGTAAAATACTTGAATTTGATATGTCTGCCGATATGGCCTTTTCTTGTTGAAAAAAAGAATGAAATCACTATATAATTCTATAATTCATTTCAAAGTGGCAATAACAACTTAGAAGAGGAAAGTTGGAGAAAAATCAAGGAAAACGACAATAAAAAACAACGGAAACTGAGAAGCACTTGCTTGAAGAGAGGAGCATCCCGTTTCTTCTCATTCTCTTCTCTCCCATCCACACTGACCAAAGAAAATAGTACTTTTATCCTCAATTTTAGTCCATCTGTTACACTGAAAATTTCATGATAAAAGAAAATAATTTTCATAAAATAATTTTCAAGAAAAATAGTTAGTTTTCATTTGATTAGTGATTTAGAATAAGTGCCTTCCTTGTTGCCAAATGGAAAGTCATTTTTCTCCCAATCTAAGTTTGTAGCTTTCAGTTCATGAAAAACATATTCTATAAATCAATTACTTCTTTGTCATTCAAAAACTGAAAAGTCAAAAATAATTTCTCGAAAAACAATTTTCCTTCAAACAAATAAATCCAAAAACTTAAAAACCTTCTTCGCACCGGGTGATAACCTTAAGTGAAGCTGGGGGTCAACCCTTGTGCACAAGAAGCACCGGATCGATGCAGAAAACAATGCCAAACATTTTATGAACGGTTGGACTGATCCGCCCTGGTTTCCCCAAACCACTTACAACATAATGGATGGCATGTCGGACTAGATTCGACACAAGCGAGGCGGCCATGGTGCACCTAGTGCCCCTCATCGGGCAAGCTATCACACAGTTTCTTTTATTTTATTTTTTTATGTTTTTCCAACCGTCAATTTTTTCTGTTGCTCATTTAAATGAATTTTAGAATTTTTAATAGTTTCTGCAATGTTATTTCTAATTTGATGATTAAAAATATATCATGTCACCGAACACGGTGGCATAGTTAAGTGTTTTAATGAAGAAAAGATTTGATTGGAACAATGGATGAAAGCATGAGGACTCCATTGGAGTTAGACCAAAATTTTTTTTGAAGATTCATTTGCCCAAATCACACAAATTAGGGGATCAATTGTGGACCCATCCCTTATTAAATAAACGAAATCAAAGGTAAATAAATCCAAAAGACATCATTGTAAGAAATATTTATATACTTGCAACGATTAGGAACAACTTAGATCACTTAAGATTGTTCGACTATTATTAACAGTTGATGATCACGCTCCATAGTTGCTTCTAAAATGGGAATTCTATTTCTCGCAAACATTTTAGATCCAGAATTATAATAACAGATAATGTTTACTTAAACTTTTCTTTTTATATAGTACTTTTAAAATTATATAATCATAACGCTTAATAAATGGAAGGAATATCACGCTAAATGTAATAGGCAAAGACTTCCATCCGCACAACATCAATAATAAGACATCAGAAATTGTCGGTTTATGGAATTTGATGAAAAGGCATTGATATCACAATTTGCAAGTACCTCAATTTTTGCTCATTATGTCATCGGCGACATCAATTTTATTTTCAATTAAGTAGCATACCATTCGAAGTTTGGCTAAATGTGAAACTCCCGCCTCAAAATTACTTCGGATAATAATATTATGTTTATAATATCGTTAATGATTTTTTTTAGGCCAAAGCACTTTAAGAATTCAAAAAAAAAAAGGATGTATTTTTCTCCGTTTCCGATTAGATGAAATTTCCTCCTTGATTGGTCATTATAATTAATAGACTTCACCCACATTTAATTTTAGTTTGCATGCGGTTGACTTTAATACTTGAAAAGTATCAATCAATAACGTGGTTGAAGGAACTCGTTACAAGAACCGACTATGGAGGAAAACATAGCACTAAATTATATTACGAAGAACAAATTTTTGCCATACATGATTCCGTTTCTTGTTTGCCTTACTTATATGAAATTATTTTAGCGGACAAGAAATTATTTCTATTAAAAACAAAAAGTACTAATGAATTAGCTTAAGCTTGATAAGAACTATAATGAGTTTCATAAGTTAACTCAATATTATATATATATATGGTCTATAGATCATGAAGATTAAGTCTATCTCAATATTTGTAGAACTTCATTTAGCAGAATTTGACGGAAAAATTGTTAGAAAAATCTTAAGTTTATTACAATTTAATCTTAAACTTTTTAATGGTATCAATTTAGTCATAAATTTTTTGACTTTGTGCCGATTTAATCCTAAACCTTCTGAACTAGTGCCAATTTAGTCATAAACCTTTTGATTTAGTACCAATTTAGTCCTTCCAGCTAATTTTGGCTAGATTTTGCTTACATGGATGTTGGCTGATTGATTGGCACCACCGGTGCTAACGTAAACAATTTTTAATAATATTTTATTTTTATTCCTTTTTTTTTTCTTTTTTTTTCTCTCCTTCCCTTTTCTTCTTCTTTTGGGCAGTGGCTGGCCAACAAGCAATGCCCGGCCATGGCTAGGCGAGTTGACCTTGTTGGATCTAGCCTGGGCAAGGAAGGCGACACTCGGCAAGGTGGCCTAGGCGAGGGCTGGTCTCGCCAGATTTGGTGAGGGGAGCCCTCGCCTAAGCCAGATCTAGCGAGGCTAGCCCTCGCCTAAGCCGAGGTGATCTCGTCAAGGCTGCCCTCACACAGGCGAGGGTTGGCCTCGCCTAGGCTAGATCCAGTGAGGCCGGCCATTGCCTGTCGACAGGCCACCACACAAATGAAGAAGAAAAAGGAAGGAGAAAAAAGAAAGAAAGAAAAAAAGGAAAAAAATTATTAAAAATTGTCAACATCAATGTCGGTGGTGCCACATTAGCCGACTTGCGTTTACATTAGCAAAATCTGATCAAAATTAGCCAAAAGGACTGAAATGGCATTAAGTCAAAAGGTGTAGAACTAAATTGGTACTAATTGAAAAGGTTTAGGATTAAAGCACTATTAAAAGGTTTATGATTAAATAATTTTAAGACTTTGCTGACACTTTGGGGATGCTTGCCCTACTTCTCAATTTGTATACAAACAAAACATAGAAAAATAAAAAAAGGGGCTTGTATATGTGAAAGTGCTCATCGTTTCCCATGATGGCAACTATCGCACGAGGCTATACACAAAAGGTGACAATCCACTAGACATAAAAGTGAGGTCTTACCTAGAGTTACTTTAGTCAAGGCGACGATTTAAATCCAATATTTTAGTCTTCAGTGTTGAGAATTACTATAAAGGGCTTAAGTTTATTTTCCAAATATATTATTCAGCAAATACCTCACATGGTTTGCTTTCTATCACTTCTTTTCCATTTTTACCCTTTCCTGTCTCTGTCTCTGCTTTAATGAATCCCTCCTTCTCCTCTGCCCCCTATCATCAGCCCCCTTTCCCTTTTCTCACACAGCAAGCTTGAGGCAATGATGACGATAATGCTACAACCCTGTAAAGCTTTGTTTTTCCTTCCAACTTGTACAAGTAATTCAATCACACACGAAGGAAATCATAACTTTGCCCATGATCAACTTGTCTTAGGAAGGATCACATACTTCTCCCATTATAGTTGCTTGGGATCCTCCACCTCTGAGATGGATTAAACTGAATACGAACGAATCATCTATAGATAACCTTGACTTGCAGGAAGCTAGAGGATTATTCCAAAATGAAAGAGGTGACTGGCTTGGCAGTTTTGCCTCTTTTATGGGAATATGTTCATCTTTATAAGCAAAACTATGGGCATTGTGGTTGGGAATTACCATTGCAAAGCAACGAGGATTCCATAAACTCATTGTTGAAATGGACTTCAAAATTATTATAGAACTTTTCAACTAAGAGAGAATAAAGGATAACACTGGACTAGAACTTCTTAAGGATATCAGAAGACTATTGAGATACCATTTTGAGTTCAAAATTCGTCATATCTTTCGGGATGACAATTGGCCTGTTAATACGCTTGCCAATGTTGGCATAGTGAAATGGTTGGATACAATGTTTTACTTACAACTTCCTAGAGAATTCTCTCGTGTTTTGTTTAGTGATAAAGTTGAGATTGTAGATTTTAGATGTTAATTTTTCTTAGCTTTGTGTAGTATATTTACCCAAAAAAAGAAGAAGATAATACTACAAATAAACCCTCTTGACATTACAAAATTCTTGTATAAAATGGAGTGTCTATACATCTACATTGTATTCGTTTAGCTTTCATTGGTTATATTTTGCCATGGGATGGAAACAACTTTCATATGGTCATCTTGGACGAATGGTTTAACTCGGGGCTTGTTGGAGAGTCATGAACTCATAGTGAAGCGAGGTGACGTGAAGCTGAGGTCATCTTCACCAACCTATCATCTTCCAAGGGCGTTTCCACCTACAAGGGCCGCCAGCGATAGTCCCTCCAATGAAGGTGCCTCGCTTGGAATACATTCCTTAATTTTATGTGCTGATGCCGGCACCCTTCATTCCAAATTGTATATTTTACTTCCCCAACAAGGTGGGAATACCGTCGTATTTTATGTCCCAGAGTTCAGATAAAACAGATAAGGACTTACTTAGGTCCGTGAAATAAAAATCATATGGTCATCTTGGACGAATGGTTGTTATCGATTCAGTTACTACCTTGGCTACAGCAATATAAGACGAATATAAACATTTGAACGCTGATGGGTACAAGTCTTTTTTTTTAACATGTGCAACTAGTTTGGACTTTCCTATCGCTATTTGGGCTCATTGGGTGTTCAATCGATATTGATTTACCTATATTAATTGGTGGCTACTCTAATACTATTAAAGTTCGTGATATATCTTGATTCCGTAATTTGCTCACACCTAGGCTTTTGGAAGATACCAGGGGGCAAAGGCACTACTAATGTGCTGAATCTCTGGTCTGCAAGATTCGAAACGCTACCCTATCAATTCGTTTTAACATTAATTTAGGCATATCATGTCCTTAATAGCTCCTATTTTGCCTCGTGCTGCGTTTATGTTATGCAAACGGGTATTGTCCACTATGACAAATCCTATATTCTAGCATTCTTTCAATTGTTTGAGAACAGCTAGAGGAAGTTCAATTTGAGTGTCACGTGATATTGCCTATGATATATACAAATTGTATGTAACTGTAACTTTTACATAATTTTTCAATTAATTGTCATACTTTTCCCGTTCATGTGTTGTTTTTCTATTTGGAAGGCACGAAAGAATGACGGATGTTGATGGCCCCCTAGATGAATACATAAAAATTTCAATCTGTCACGAAGTATTCAATTCGAGCCAATAACTAGTCCGGACAGGTGCATTAGGTGCATGGTGTATGTCCAATCAAATGCAAACAATTCTATATTTGGGTCACTTTTAAGCATAAACTCACGTTTTAATTAGATCATACAATAAAAGGGAATTTTAATGAGCTCCAGGCTCACCTATCTAAGGTAAGCTTAATCATCATAGAAAAAAATTAATACTCAACATCATCATCGAAGTGCTAAGGTTCTTGGTTGGTGAGCTCATCAACACAACCTCACAAGCGTGTCAACAGTCTTTACTCTCTACTCAAGGTAGCCGTGCCGATAAGCACAAGTGATCCGGATGTTGACCTATAACGTTACCCAATCTTGTGATTTCAAGGAAGATAAAAGAGCATGGGACAAATGAGGTAATCACCCTCGAAGGTTTCTATCTGTCATGCGTTTGTTGCCTTAACGAAGACATGAATAACAGCAAAGATCAAACAAAAGCGACCATCTCGATGGAATTACTGTTCATCCCCTTCTCTCTACGGTGCGCTCCTGAGCTACAGTAGCTCCGGCTGTGGGTCTGGGCTTGGGCGGCCATTTCCGGCACCATTTGAAGCCGCGCTTGTGCAGAGGTGCAGCTCCATCGCCGATCTCCAGTACCCCCCTTCGTTCTTGACTCCCGTCCTTGTTCTGGCTGAGCTCTAGCAGCTCTGGTCTGGCGTCGAATCCGGTCTTGGGCGGCCATCTCCGGTGCCTCTTGAAGCCGCGCTGGTGCAGAGGGGCAGGCCCATCGCTGTTTTCCAGTACCCCCCCCTTCGATTTTGACTCCTGACTCTGCTCGGGCTTTATCTCTGGGCTCGGGGGCTCTGCTCTGGAGTAGATCTGGTCTCGGGCGGCCATCTCCGGCGCTAATTGAAGCCACTATTGTGTAGAGGAGCAGCTCCTTCAAAGCTCTGGTAAGGTTTGCTCCTGTGATTTAGTGATGCGTTACTAAGGTTATTCCTCTGTATTATCGATGGAGAAGGATAGGGTAGCTCCGAAGTCTAAGTCTGATTTGGGCGGAGGTCGATTTAGGAGCCGGAGTAGGGCTCCGATAGGTCGTAATCTCTCGCGTGATAGCTCCCGACATGGCAAAGCTCCCGCACAAGTTTCTGCAGTTGGGGGGCAGCTGGTTGCACACAATAGAACTAGGAGCGTTGATGCTGGTGGGCCAAGTTCTGCTGGTAGTAGGCTAAATACTGATAATGTAGCTATGGCTCAAGCTATTGCTGGTGGCGGAAGGAACTCAGGAGGCCATTTGCCTACTACTAATGGCACTAGTTCCCCGTTGCTGCAGCAACATTCTGAGCATCAAGCCACAACAAACCGCTCCTGGGCGAATGTGGCTAGAGCCGCGGTTCAAGGGTACTCTCTTTCCTTTTATTCTCCGAATGCAGGTAGTGCTAATACTGTGAATTGCAATGATGAGGATTTAGATGCTGCTGATCCACTCTGGAAAGAGTGCATAGTTGGATATTTTGTGGGGAAAAAACTCCCATTCAAGCTAGTTGAGACAGCCCTGAAACACTTGTGGGGACATCGACTAATGGAGGTGAAAGCCAATGACCAAGGGTTCTATTTCTTTCATATTCCGGATATGGATTTTAGAAGGAAAATCATAGAAGAGGGTCCATTGACGGTGGCAAGGGTGCCTCTCATTCTTCAGCAATGGCAACCTATGCTAGAGCTGAAAAAAGGTGAACACTCTTCGGTTCCAAAAGTATGGATTCGGCGAAGAACCTACCATATGGGTTGTGGTCCATAGGGGAATTAGCAAAGTCGGGAGCATTTTGGGTAAACCTCTATATGTAGACCAGCGCACGGAACAATTAAAAATGATCTCTTTTGCTAGAGTTTGCGTTGAATCAGAGGCTTCTAAAGCCTGCTGCGACACCATTAATGTATGCTTGAATGGGGCTGTTCGTGTTGTAGAAGTGAAGTACGAATGGAAGCCTATTTTGTGCCAAACTTGCGGTGTGTTTGGCCACAAGTGCCCAGCCTCCAATCCTGGTATAACTCAGCCTATGCAAGAAAATCATCATGGGGTTCAGGCCTCTCAGACTCCAGCTGTTGTACATGACCAGTCCACCCATTTGGGCTCCTCACGGCCTGAGGAAGTGACTGAACCAGCTCCCACGGGAGAGTGGCAGATGGTGAGAAGCAAGCCAGGCAAAGAGAGGGCAGAGCCTATGCTAGTGCGACCATCCCCAAGCATTCCATCAGCTTCATGCGTGGCTCGGCTACAGCAGGAGAGTGCTGTAAAGAAGGCCACCAATTCTGCAGCTCCAATCTCCCCTCCCTCCTCCTCCTCTATTGACAACCGTGAAGAGGAGCCTGGACTCGCATGCAAGCCTGACCAGCCCCAGCTGACTTTAGGAAGGACTGAGTTGATGCTGGAGGTGGACCTAACCGCAAACTCGGTCCACAAGCACTTGGTCCGAACAGATGGTCTAGAAAAGGAGATGAGTAATGATGATGCCCCCTTGCAAGAGGCTACTGCAACTGTACCTGGCCCTTCTGAGGTAGAAACGGAGGCTGTCTTTCCCCCGCAGCTAGATGCTCCGCTAGTCTCTGTCCCTGCTATGCAAGAACCGGTGAAGCTACTGGCCTGTTCGGATTCCCCCCCACAGGAGGATGCTGATCAGAGACTGAAGTTGGCCAACAATAAGGAGCCATCCTCCGGTTCTCCCTTATTAAAGGTAAAGCCTTCTACCAGCAAGCGTTGCCCTAAAAGAAGGTAGTTCTTGGCTTTCTTTTGACTGTAACCCATGTTTTTTGGATGCTGGAATATTAGGGGTCTCATGAACCCCATCAAGCAAGCGGAAGTTAGACTTTTTGTGCGTCTCAATAATATATGTTGTGTTGGTATACTGGAAACTAAAGTCCCTGCTGACAATTTTGATATTATCTCTTCTAATCTACTGCCTGGATGGTTGTGGTTGGCAAACTATGAGCACTCCCATCGGGGGCGCATATGGGTAGGATGGAACCCGCTTCTAGTGGACTTCAAGCTTCTTTTTGCTACTAGCCATATTATTCATGGTGATATTAAAATGCTGAGTTCAGATACTGTTTTCACCTTTTCTGTGGTATATGGGGAGCACACCTTTGTTTCCCGTAGACCCCTTTGGCTTGATATTATTAGATTGAGCCTTAGCCTCAAGGATTGTCCCTGGATTGTTGCTGGAGACTTCAATGCCATCCGGGACCCTTCTGATCGTATGGGGAGCCCTGACATCTGGATCCCCGCTTTTGATGATTTCAAGGACTGTTTGGACCAGGCTGAACTTATAGACTTACGTTATGTGGGATTTCGCTTCACTTGGTCTACTTCTTCTGGGGGCACTAGAAAGCAAAGGAAAATTGATCGTGTTTTGGTTAATAATTGCTGGTGTATGTCTTATTCCTTTTCAGAAGCTTCTTTCTTGGCCTCGGGCATTTTGGATCATACACCGATGGTGGTGAAAGTCCTGCCGCCTGCTCATCGCCGGGTTCCCTTCAAATTTTACAACCTGTGGATGAGTCATCCGGATTTTTCTATGCATGTTATGCAGGCCTGGGAATCTCAAGTCTCAGGTTCATCTATGTTTAAATTATACGACCGACTTAAGCTTCTGAAGGGCCGCCTTAAATGTCTAAACAGAGATGCCTACTCGGACATTTCTAGGAGAGTTTCTTCAGCTAAAAGAATCCTCTCAGCTACCCAAGAAGCTCTCCTTCTTGATCCTCATAATATCCTCTTGGCGGAAGATGAGCACACCAAAATCAAAGAGTATTATGAGCTCCGATCCCTTGAAGAGTCTTTCTTTAGACAAAAGTCGAGAATTCGCTGGCGGGAAGGAGACCATAATACCAAGTTCTTTCACCACTCAGTGAATCATCGGAATCTCCGCAATCGGATCATTTCAGTCAAGGACAGCACCGGTCAAATGGTCTCTGATCAGGTAGAAGTTCGGAGAGTTTTTGTCTCTTATTTCCAGGATTCACTATCCCCGGCTGCGGTGTCTTCGAGACCATCTACTCAGGAGGTAATTGACGTCATTCACTCTCCTCTCAGGCATGACCAGGTTAATTTTCTTTCTTTCCCCTTCCTCCCTTCGGATGTTCGAGAGGCGATGTTCTCTATTGCCAAGAATAAAGCCCCGGGGCCGGATGGTTATAATGCGGATTTTTTCAAGAAGAATTGGGACAAGGTAGGTTCCTCTGTCACTGAAGCTGTTATGGACTTCCTTGAGACAGGCTGTTTGCTTAAAGAAGTAAATAACACCATCATTGCCTTGGTTCCTAAAGTCCCCAATGCGTCATCAGTTTCAGATTATAGACCAATAGCTTGCTGCAATACTATCTACAAATGCATTACTAAGATTCTCTCTTCTAGAATTGCAGCAGAGTTTCCCCGAGCTTATTAGCCCGGTTCAAAAAAGCATTTGTGAAGGGAAGGAGAATTAGTGACAATATTCTCCTTGCCCAAGAACTCTTCAGTGGCTTTCATAACAAGCCAAAAATTCTGAAATGTGCCATCAAGGTAGATTTCAGGAAAGCATACGACACATTGGATTGGGACTTTCTCGAGAACACTCTCCTAGCATTTGGTTTCCCTAACCATCTCACAAGATCGATCATGGTATGTGTCCGTACCCCTAAGTTCTCCATTTCTATCAATGGCGAACTTCATGGCTTCTTTTCCAGTGGAAGAGGACTTCGACAAGGGGACCCCATGTCCCCATATCTTTTCACCTTGGCTATGGAGGTATTTACGGGTATCATTGATGCCCACACTCGGTATCCGGATTACCGGTTCTATTGGCGATGTAAGGCCACGCGATTATCTCATCTATTCTTTGCAGATGATGTTCTTATTTTTAGTCAAGCGACCCTCGCTTCCATTTCCCGTATCAAGGAAGGGCTCAACTTGTTCTCATCATGGAGTGGGTTGGTTCCAAACTCTAGTAAGAGTGAAGTATTCATTTCAGGTGGTTTTGATGCAGTTAGAGACCAGATCATACAAGCACTGGGCTTCACGCTAGGCTCGTTTCCAGTACGCTATTTGGGCGTGCCTATCATCACCTCCCGGCTAAACAAAGTGGATTGCAATACCCTGGTTAGCCATCTTACTGCTAGAGTCCAATCCTGGACACACCGATTCCTCTCTTTTGTAGGTCGTTTACAACTTATAAAGTCAGTTCTACATGCTATTCAAGCCTATTGGGCATCCATTTTTTGGCTTTCGGCGTCGGTTGTAGACAGGATAGAGCAAATATGTAGACAGTTCCTTTGGAGAGGACCAGCCATGGGACCAGGAGGTGCAAAAGTGTCTTGGGCTGATGTTTGCCTCCCCACTCCAGAAGGTGGACTAGGCTTGAGGAGAATCAGGGATAGCAACAAGGCAGCCATGGCTAAGCACATCTGGCTGCTATTCACCAATAAAGAATCGTTATGGTGTAAATGGATCCACGCCACATACCTCAAAAGACAAAATTTTTGGATTTCCCCTACTCCTATGCACTGTTCATGGGCCTGGCGGAAAATTCTTGCGCTTAGAGTGGTATTCCAACCGCACTTTAGATGGAAGGTAGGAAATGGCGAACAAACATCGCTATGGTTTGATCCTTGGCTAGAGTGTGGACCGCTCAATTTGCTTTTCTCTGATAATGATATCTACCAGTCAGACCTTACAAGACAAGCGAAGGTGAAGGACTTATACTCTCCGGATGGGCTTCAACTCATGCAAGACTTGTCGCGGTGGCAAATTTCGGTTCCTCCACTCTCTCAAGGCCACGACTTATTTAGTTGGGTGGAGGATCCCTCTGGGGAATTCACGATGGCCTCAGCTTGGTTCACTATTCGTTGTAAATCCAACCCTGTTCCCTGGTCTTCTTTTGTCTGGGATAAGGCCTTCGCCCCTAGACACCAATTCCTCATGTGGCTCATATCCAAAAACCGGCTCCCAACGCAGGTTCTTCTCATGCTCTATGGCAGATTACCTTCCACGGTTTGTGCTTTCGTAAGTCCGCACTCCGATTCAATCAATCACCTTTTTTTTGAGTGTTACATCCCCAACTCCCTTGCCAACTTTTGGGCAGCTAAATGCAATATCTCATGGATCAACTCTGATTGGATGGACAACCTATTCTGGGTCAGTAATCTCCTTTCTGGTAAGGGGTTTTACCAAGTAATAGCTCGGTTCTCTTTTGGAGCACTTTGCTATACCATTTGGAAAACCAGGAATGACATCATCTTCCGTGGTCTTAATCTTTACTCTCCATCCTTGAAGCTGTAGTTGTCTAAGGCGGTAAAGGACAAGGCCTTGGCTTTTAAAAGGGTCGAAGATAACCCTAGAAATAGGAGATTGCAGCGGTGTTGGGGATTAGACCCCGTATTTTTATGTGGCATAGACTTGGGCCCATTCCTAGGATTGGTTGGGTCCTCTCGCCCCTCTGCAGTCCCTTTGTTGTATATGATTTATCTTCACTTGTGACCGAGGTACCCAGTCACTCCAATGACTTGTTGTCTAGCTGAGTGTTGGCTGGTGCCTTGCCTCACGGTTGCTGTATATCTTTGGTCGCTAATTCAATTACTTACCTTACCAAAAAAAAAAATAACAGCGAAGATCCATATCTCTCTAGAGAGCTCCACTTTATCGGCTACCATCTTCCCTTACGACAATGTTAGGGGGATCATGGATGAGATAATTAGAAGGGAAAAGAGTATTGAAAGTGCTAAAATTTATTATGAAAGTGTAATTAAGTCCTAAAATATTTAAAAAGTATAATCAAATCGTAAAATTTATCAAATTGTTGCAAATTAAGTTATTCTATTAAATCTGTCTAATGTGATTAATAAAATGATCATGTGACCTTTTTTTATTTTTTTTTCTCTCTTATATGTTGTTGACTTGGTTAAAATATAAAGGACAAGGTTAAAACGATGTCATTTTGGTTCAAATTTGATTTTTAATCTAAATATTATATAAATTAGATTAAAAAAATAATTTTTTTTAAAAAAAAAGATGAAGGCAAAAAAGGGAGAAGGCTTGTAGGGGTTGTTGACCCCAATTAGTGGTTCACAACTGTAGCCAATCGTAGCTGAGGGCTTGTCGACGCTCGCCCAAATATGGCCAAGGGCCGACGACCTACCGAGCCTAGGCCAATGCGCTCAGCAACCCTGGCCAGCCCTTTTCAAGATGGTGGGGGTAGTGGTCGCCTTCTTTTCCTTCCTTCTTCTTTATAAATTTTTAATCTAATTTAAATAATATTTAGATTAAAAATTAGACTTGAACCACAACAATGTCCTTTTGGCCTTATCCTTAATGTTTTAGCCACGTTAGCATTACATGGAAAAGAGAAAATAAGAAAAGTCATGTCAATGTTTTCTATTAGTCAAGTTAAACGAAGTTAACATAAGGACTTATTGTATCAATTTGACAAATTTTAAGATTTGATTTCACTATTTGAAAAATTTAGAACTTAATTGCATTTTCATGATAAGTTTTAGGACTTTTAGTGTATTTATCCCTAGATAAAAAATAATAAACATCTATACTATGGTTGTGAGGAGTAAGGAAAATTTAAAAAGAGATTATCCAAAATTTTGAAGTTTTAGTCCTCTTTGTCTCTATAAAATTTTACAAGTTTTTCCATTTTCCATCAAGACCTTCCGTATGGAAAAGCATGGGAGAGGAGTAAATAGAAAAGAATCCCAAAGATTGGGGTTCGTTTAGCAATTAGTACAAAAGTTAGGCCAAAGTTAACAAAGAAGCGCCCCCGCCTTTTCGGTTTTCCGAGCTTTAAAAGTTGACCAGAATCTGTCCGTCCGTCCGTCTCTCAGTGGCGCTTCACAGTGCCTTTACGTACTGCTTCCGACGAAGAAGATGGACCCGTCACCGCCAACACGCCCTCGCCGTTCCCGCCGCCGCCATAAGAGAGGCTGTCACGCCCCGACTCTCGAGCTCGCGGCAACCCCATTTCACTTGAGGTCTAACTGTACGACGCCCCTGTGCATCGTCGTCGACCAATTCATTTTATCTTGTAATTAAGCACATGCGGAAACGAACAACTCCCAAACCAAACAACAGGGATAGCAACAACAGCAGCAAAGGAAAGACAAATAGTATTTTATATATCTGAAGGTTAGCCGGCACACTAGCAAATACATACACGCCTTACTACAAGCGACAAGCTAAGGCCTACTCAAAAAGGGACCGGCCTAGTTAACCTAACCCAGTACAAGTGGGGGAAGGCTCATCAAAAGGAAATAGGCTACATCCGCCTACTCACGGGCCTCGAGGGATCGCTCTCTTCGATCCTGCACGCATCATCTAGGGCCCGAAAAGGTTAATCACGACGGGTTGAGATAAACTCGGCAAGTTAAAGTCCTAAGCCCCGGTTAGGAACTTCGCTCGCCTCGGGAGTTTAACATACAACCTAATACAAAGCAATCAATGCAATACCACTTCGAGAGAGATAACCACGAAGACAGTTTAATAAAAGGTGCAATCACAAGCGACCCTACCCGGCCTTGGCACACGCGACTGCGTAAACCGCGTCAATCGTTTCACAACAACAAGTAAGAGGCATGCAAATAATCGAGCATTGCACAAAACTTTCTCATATCACACGCCCACACATGCTCCGATTATTACGACCCTCTAGGCCACGGCACAACCTTATGGTTGGCGGTCAACCGGTCGTAAACAGGCATCGTCCTCCCCCGTGAGGCACGGCGACGTTCATGGGCTCTCCCCACCGACGGCATTCCATAAGGAGCATGGGCCCGGCCTTAACCGCGACTCCGCATCTGACCATTGTCAGGCGACCCAATGGTCACGGCACAACCCCGAAGGATTGGCGGTCATCCGGCTCAACCGGGCTATCAACTTTAATCTGACCATGCAACACATCAACAAACAGTTCATTCTTGTCTTTGCTTTTGCTTTTGCTTGGTTGTGAATGCAACATCGCTCATGCACTCATGCTCATGCGACATGCCATTTCAAATAACCCACGTAATATGTCATGTGGTATCACTCGACAATTCCAAAATTCCAAATTCAACCAATCAACAATCACGTACATTCCCTAATTCTCGGGAATAACTCAATAAATCAAACACTTTCACTTCCACTCGATCTTCGATCATGCATTTCATCATTATTCACGCATATAATTAACAATCAGCACTTCAAGAAAGCATAACAACCAAGAACACATCAATTTGAAATCAAAATTTGCTTCTGCATGAACAGTAACCCGTGAACAGTAATTCGTGAACAGTAATTTGTGAACAGTAATCCGTGAACAGTAAATTCGTCCGAAATTAAATAAATAAATAAAAATAAATAAAATTAACCATGATTAATAAATTAACCTAACCATGGTCAAATTAACCTAACCATAGTTAAATTCTAACCTTGGTTACTTTAAAACTAACCTTAGTTACTTTAATTAATTAACCTTAGTTACTTTATTACTAACTATGGTCAATTAACTAACCCTAGTCAGCCTTAATTAACCAGCCTAATTAACCAATCAACCTTAATTAATCACAAACACACAAATACACTAATTAACCCCTAAGCAAGATTAACCCCTAAATAAGGATTAGGAAGTTAACTTACTTGGATTGGAAATCCGGCGACACCGGCGCGTAGAGGGGAACGAGGGCTATGAGGGGTAAGCTCGGGGACGAGAACGGATGACAAACGATGGCCGAAACGGGCCAAAAACAGTGCTGGTTACTATTCACGCGGAACCGGTGCAGCTGAGCGGAAAAGGCCGAAACGGGCGGCTAACGGCGACCAAAGGTGACCAGGGATGCGCGGTTGGCTTCCTAACTCCCAGGACTACACTTTGGGCGGTGGTGGCGGCTCCGGTGACGGCGGCAAGGCTGTTTTCCGGCTGAAAAACAGTAAAGACAGCAAGAAACAGCAAAAATGGAAGAGAAAAGGAAGAGAAAAAGGGAGAGAGAGTGAGGGCTGGCTGGTGCACGAATTTTGGGGGAGAAAGAGGAGAGAGAAGGAGCTGCTGGAGAGTTGGATAAGGGCCAAGGCAAGTGGGCAAGTCCACTTGTTGAAGAACCAATCAAAACAAAGAAAAAAAAAGATAAACTAAGCCCCCACTTTCAAGCACAAAAAAAAAAAAGCGCCAAAGAGAGAAGCCCGTGGGCTGGAAATGGAGGGGAACTTGGGCCCCTCTTGGGCCTCTCTTGGGCTGGGTTGAATGGGTGCAAGGCCCATTGGGCCGCCGGTCTTGGGCCGGCCCACCCGCAGGCCCAAAACTCGGTCCAATTCTTCCCTTTTTCCGACGCTTCCGTGTCCAACGGAAAATCCCAAAATAAGTGAGGCGACGTCCAAGTATATAGTCATGATATCACTGAGAAATCGGTTCCCAAAATCGGATTAAAAATCGGGCTAAAATGAGCCGATTTTCAGGATGTTACAGAGGCGGCGGAGGTGGCAGTCCGCCGCCGACTCCCCCGCAGCAACACCAGAATCCTCACGCTGGAGCCTCGACTCCGGTTCTCCTCATGAGACCACAAGATCATCATCATCATCCTCCTCGCCAACATCAGCAACATTCTGCTTTGAGTAACATAGAGCGGCTGGAGAGGATCGACTGGGCCGTTGCGAAGGCTTGGTGCGATCTCGTCGCCGCCGGAGAGAGCGTCTCATCCTGGAAGGTCTCGCAGGCCGTGGTCTTGGCTCTGCAGGTTGATTCGTGGAGCTCCTTGGGGTTCAGCATGCAGCAGGTGCCCTCTCTTCGGAGATTAATGGCTGTTGAAGGAAAGGTAAAGGTTTTCTTTTTCTTTTTTTAATGGTTGTTATAGTAGTGCCTTAGGAAATAATTCTCTCTTTTCTTTTTCATGTCTTACTCAGCGATCAAATAAGCGGCGTTTTAATCGGAGAATTTATTCCTTTAAGCTCGAGTTGCATTTACGTGGGTGGTCTGTGATTGCCTTCTCTCTCTGCAATCTAGATTGGCAGTTCTTTCTTTCCTGGATTTTCCTTTATGGGTTGAGGAAACATAGGAAATGAAGATGCTTGGTAGGTCTTAGGACAACGACTGTGGACTTTTAGTCAACTGGAAATTTGACAGGCTTCTTCGTCAAGTTCTTTCTTTAAGGTCGGGGTAATGTGATGGTTAGTTGAGGCCACGAACTCATTGGTTCTTTTGCCTCCTGCTTTTGCTTTTGCTTTTCTTTTTGTCTCCTAATGATTGCACTTAATGCGCTTTTCCTGATTAATTTTTGTTCTTATGGGATTCCGTCATCAAAATCATGGAACATAATGCTAATTGGCTCCATCCATCTTTAAGTTGAGCTGCATACAATCACGAGTCAATTTAATGAACTCTTTGCAAAGACAAACAAGAGATGAAGTTTGAGTAGATTTCAGTAAATCTTTTACTTATTCAATTGAGATACCCATTGGGTTAAGGAGTAAAAGTTGTCTTTCTTCCTGTTGCATTATCATTCTTCCCCAAGCAAGTATTTTCCAAATGAGATATTCAAATCGTCTACAAGACCATGGTTCATCATCGTTCTCTTTTCTTTGCTTTTTTTTCATGATTGCTTAACATATGGCTGTAATTTACTTATGGTTTCTCTTAAAAGAATGTGGGATCAATGAAACAACCATGGAGAATTCATAGACAAATGGAGTTTCTATTTGTTTGTGTATTACAAGTTACCAGTAAAGTTCAATCTATGTTTGGATTTCTTCCGTCAGCTAACAACTGCTGCCATTCTTACTAGTGTACAGCTGCATAACAGAATATAAGGGCTTCAATGTAAGTAATATGCATGTCCACATTGTATTGCAACTCACTCTTAGCAAATGAGAGAATGAGGAAACAGAGTCAGATCAATTTTGTGAGGATTAGGAAAAGTGGCTGAGTAAAAGTTCTGTCATCTGGGTACTGAGAAAGATGAGGGAGAGTTGGGACTTTTTCTTGTTGTGTAGTTATCAACCATATAAGTCTTCCTGTGGCTCAACTGATGCTGGATCCTGCATATTAGATGTTTAAGCTCTTACAAAATGCTTGAAATGTTTATTTTTGGAGTAAGACAGGCCTGCTTTAGACTATCTGTAATATCTTTTCCATTTTCATTTCTTTCCTTTTTAGGTTAGAATCTGAATTTGTTAGGGTGTTCTTTTTCCTAAAATTACATGCTAGTGACAGGAAAGATATAGTTGTCGCCAAAACAATTCTAAGGTTTTGAGATAAATTTATATTGATTTTCTTCCCTTTGACTCACTCTTTGTTTCATGTTTTACAGATAAATGCATTTATCCATTGCTTTGTGGAAACCCAGAAAATCACCTCACTGTATGATATGCGAAGAGCAATCTGCAAAAATGAGGGCATTGAACAATTTGAAGAGCTTGAATTGGGCCCTTTTTCGCGATATCCCCTTGTTATGCATTACTTTTCCCCGAACAACGATGTGACTGAAGTGTTCGAGATTACTAGTGAGGAGATTGTGCATCACCTCGGTGAATTCTTATTTAAACGCAAGAGTGGGAAACGCAAGAGTAGAAAACCCATTGAGATTGAGGACCTTCTCAGCTTTATAGCCAAAGAGAAATCAGCCTCAGGAATGCAAAAGCTTGGACTACGAATTCGGAACTTGGGGTGCGCATTTTTTGTTTTTAATTTGTTTAACTGACGACAAAGTTATATAGGACAGAGAAAAGAATTAGAAAAGCTGATTTGGTATGCAGACTTCATTGCTTGTCTTGGCCATTCTTCTCATTTGACTCTTTTTATCATTGTTCCGTCGATCACTATATAAGCTTAGAGAAGGAAGTAATTTCCAACTTCTTAAGAATTGTTTTCTATAGCAAAAGAATTTGACTCCTAGTCGCTATTGCAAATGTTTCTCACCCTATCCTTTATGCCTGGTTGTCGATATTTCTTTTACTTAGTTTATTTGTATTTTTGGACACAAAAATTTGTTATTGCATTTTTCAAGTTATTATAGGACTAGAGAATCTAACTTAACTAGAGGTAATTTTAATGACTTTGTGTCACGCCCCGACCCTCGAACACGCGGCGATCCCCATCTTTCTCGACGTCCCAGGACGCGTCGCCGACCATTATTTTTATATTTCCATTAAACACATGCGGAAGCAATAAATAATCCCCATACCACATAATAATCGGGATAGCCAAGAAAGTCAATCAGAAAACATCATCAACAGTGCAGCTTTATTTATCTAATGATTAGCCCTAGGAAGTTTACAAGTACAAGCCCGTACCACGAGCATCTCCCTATTGAGCCAATGACACCAACAAGGTCAGGGTTAATTTACTTCCTTCAACCAAAGCCATGAATCGCAACACATGCTGATTCTTCATCCAACGGACCTGAAATGGTTATACAATAACCAGTAAGATAAAATCTCAGTAAGTTCAAGCGCTAAGCCTCGGCTAGGGCACCAATCCACCTCAAGGGTACCTAATAGGCATGGCTCTTATAATGACATTCAATAATTAATCATCCAATCGTAAACCAATCACACATAGCCTTACCTCGCGGCTGCACCTACCCTGCATGATAATAACCACACATGCCAAATATAGGACAAACACATAATCACAGGATCAAACCTAAAATCGCATAATCAGAACACAATAGATGCATTCCATGCATACGATAATTGAACATGTTTTAATTATTACGACCCCTTAGGCCACGGCACAATCCGAAGGTTGGCGGTCTATCGAATATAATTGGGTATCGTGTACCTAACGGACACGTTCCTCACGAGAACAAATGACCATCAAATCGTTTCACGTACCATGCACGATACAAACACACGTGTACGAGTTACCAAATAATCAGAACACAACACATGCATTTCATGCACCCAACAGTCAGGCGTGTTCCAATTATGCACCTATCTGCGTAAACACGCATCAAAGCACAATCACCTCTGCCTCCTCGTGTAAACACACTTCAGAGCTCTACCGTTTCCCCGTGTAAACACACCTCAGGGCACAATCTCCGTCTCTCCGTGTAAACACACTTTAGGGCTCTACCTTTTCCCCGTGTAAACACATCTCAGGGCACAATCTTCGTCTCCCCGCGTAAACACACCTCAGGGCTCCCCGTGTAAACACACATCGGGGCACAAGTGAACTCATAAACACATGTCATAATCCGCACAAGACATTCATGAGGCCCACAGGTAAAGTAGTAAGTATTCCACTTATTACCCATGAATCGCCACATTGCGATAATCTAATAATCAATCAATTTTATAAGAGAATACCACGTAATTCCCGGAAGAAACGTGCTTTGATCAATAAGGTATAAACAATCAATCAACGTAAATCACCATTTACCGATTATCGTAATTAATTCAAACACGGAGAATTATCCTAATCGTCTCGCAATAATGCAACGATCGATAATTCCCGTAAATCACCATTTACCGCAATTACTTATCAGAAAGTAATTAATTCAAACACGGAGAATTATCCTAATCAATAATTATTAAACACAATAATTATCAACAATATAATTTATTATTATCAAAATAATAATAAACAATATTATATTAATTTCAGTCAATTATCGCCTCATGCAATAATCGTCTCGCAATAATGCAACGATCAATAATTCCCGTAAATCACCATTTATCACAATTACGGAGAATTACCCTAATTAATAATTATTAAACACAATAATTATCAACAATATAATTTATTAATAAATAAAACATTATTATATTATTCTTGGAATAAATAAATATAATAATAAAATAAACCCATAATTAACTTAAATTATCATAAATCTCTAATTAACCCCCACTAACCTCAATTAGTCCAAATAACCCAAACTAACCACCTAATCCCGATTATCCTGACTAAACTAACCCTAAACGCGATTAACACACTAAACGAGGGTTTAGAGCCGAAACTTACCGGTTAACGACGGCGAAGGCGCGGTTGCGACGGGGACGACGAGGCGGTCGCACGGGTACCTCCGGGGTATCGGGACGGATGTCGCGGTGGCCGGATCTTGGCCGGAGACCCGCTGTCCGTGCGGCCAAGGAGAGAACCGGCGAGGGAGGGGGCGGCCAGCAGCTCAGGGCCGGCTAGGGACGGCTCTCCAGTCGGCCGGGGGGGCGGCGGACGGCGGTCAGGCCGGTGGCTGAAGGCCGGGACGGCCGCAACAGCGGTTGGTCCGGTTGCACAGCACCGAGAGGGAGAGAGACTGTTGGAAGATATGCGAGATCTGATTACAATTGGAATTGATACTCTAAATAAATCAAGATCTTCTCAATATTTGATCTAATTTATTTATGATTTGTTTCCTTTTCTTGTACATTTCTTGTATTATAAATTTACATCGATTGTACATTGAATGATACAGAATACAAAAACACTTTTCTCCATATACTATCTTTTGCTTCTGCTTCTGTTCCTCGTTTCCTTTCATGGTATCAGAGCAACGATCTGCTCTTAATTGCTTCCGCTGGATTGCCTGTTGACCGGAGGTTCTGACCTGCAAACATAACAAACACTCCGGCAAAGGAATCAGTTTTCATTAAAGAGGCAGAAGACAGATTTTTTTTATCCATAATGGCTCATAATACTCCATCAGATTTGGAGCATGCCATTACATCAGAGGTCCAAGATCAACACTCGTCGGCCCAAATTCCTGGTGACCAGCAGCAAACCCAGGCTCAGACAAGTTTGGGGCATCCCATCACGGGCTAGCCCATTGTGGGCCAGCAGCCCATTGTGGGCCAGCAGCCCATTGCGGGCCAGCCCATGGGGGGCCATCCTTACCAGTGGGTACCTTTCCCACTTTATTTTGGGCCAAGCCCAAATCCATCACTGCCTGGGAATGTGGGCTACCAGGGATTCGCCCAGACCCATGAAAGCCCACCAACCAATAATGGGGCAAACTTCACCAATGGGCCTGGGATTTCACAGACGGGCGGGCCAGAAATTCCGATCGCGGATGCGGGGCAGCCAAACGGGTCGGGAGGACCGAATGCGGGTTTTCCAGGCGGATCTGTAAATCCGGGTACGGGTCTAAATCCCTACCCAACTTTTCAACCCGGCTACTTGCCGTATTCCATCGCGGCCATCACCGGACGACCAGAACCCGGCGACGCCTTGTACGTCTCCGTCGCGGATGGACCGGAGTTGCGGCTTATAAGCCACCCTCTCACGGGACCCGAAGGATACTCGACCTGGGCATAAGAATTCCGACGGGCTCTCATTACCAAGGACAAGGACGGGTTCATCGACGGTTCTGTCGCCGTTCCGACCGACGAAAAAATGGCTCGACAGTGGAGAAAATGCAACCAGTTGGTAAGAACGTGGATAGGAAATTGCATAAACCCAGAGATTGCAGCCGGCTTACCACCCACAGAAGACTCGAAAATTATGTGGGACAACATAAAGGAAATGTATGGAAGGTTAGATCGGGCGAAAATTTTCTCGCTCACGCAAGCACTCTCTGAATTAAAACAGGGAAGCATGAGTGTTACAACATGCTTCAACAAATTATCCGCACTCTGGAATGAACTAGAAGCAGCAGAAGAAAAACTCGACGGGCCCGAGGCGACCTTGCAGCAGTACAGGGCCATCAAAGACAGAGAAAAAACGACCCGATTCCTCCTTATATTGAACGATTCATACCTAACCTTTAGATCGCAGATCCTGGCGATGGACCCAGTACCACCGCTTGGTCGCATCTTTCAACTGGCCGTCCAAGAAGAGAGTCAACGACTCATTTCACCGGAGAATGCGAAAGGAGGAGAGAGCATCGCACTCGCAGCTCGCGGCGAACGAAGGGAGTCAAACCATGGAAACCCAGATCTGGAGAAGGAGCGGCGATCGGAAGGGTTAGGGTTAGGAGGATCGCGGCCTTTTAAAGGTTCTGGAACGGACGGCCCAGATCGAACGCTGCGATCGGACGGCTCCAGGGCATCTGATCAGGCGCCCGAATCCGACGGTGGAAATGCTTTCGGATATAAAGCATCCAACGGTGGACAATTTTCGGGTGGATCAAAAAATTATGGGCAATTTTCAAAGGGAAAAGGAAAATTATTTTGCGATTATTGCAAGCGGCCCCACCACACAATTGAAAATTGCTGGAAATTACATGGCAAACCCGGAGAAAAAGAAAAAAGGGGAAGGAAATTTCTTTCGCAAAGATATCAAAATCGGCTCAAATTTAAATCAGCCTATTACAAATAGGCAAAAGATCGCAAATTATGCAGGCATTGCAAAAATTGGACATTTCCAACAAAGGAAGCAGTTTCTCAGGTATTTCTCATTGCCTGATAAATTCAATTTCCAGAAATGCTTGGATAATTGATTCAGGGGCTAGTGATCATATTGTCTGCGATGAGAATTTATTTTCTGATATTCATAGAAAATTGAATATTCCTATTTCTGTTCAGTTGCCAAATGGGAACATTACTCATGTCACCAAAACAGGGACAGTTAATCTCAGTCCGGAAATTACCCTAGAAAATGCCCTTTATGTCCCAGATTTCCAGTTCAATCTTATTTCCGTGTCTAGAGCCTGCAAAGAAAATTCCTGCCAAGTATTATTCAATGCTGATACATGTTTCTTTCAGGCCCTTTCGACTGGCAAACTGATGGGCTTGGGTAATCTCTCGAAGGATTATTTTTTGGAACAGCCATCCAAGAAATTTAGATTTATCTTGCAATTCCTTGAATAAACAATCATTGTGTAATCTCGACTACCAATGATAAAGACTTTCTTTTGCATTCAAGAATGGGTCATAGTTCTCATTTCCCTTTCCATCATTGTCCTATATGCCCTTTGGCAAAACAATCACGTGCACCATTTCCTGTTAGCAATAGTCGTGCAAATAGCATTCTTTCCTTAATTCATGCGGATGTATGGGGTCCCTATCATATACCACACCATGATGGTTCTCGTTTCTTTCTTACCGTCGTGGATGATTATTCTAGAGCCACATGGATTTTTCTTATGCAATCTAAGAATCAAGTCTTCCCAAATTTGAGGACTTTTATTTCCTTATCGAAGAATCAATTTGGGAAGCCTATTCAGCGTATTCGGACAGATAACGGGAAGGAATTTTTAATCATGATTGTGCTTCTCTTTTCTCATCACATGGCATCTTGCACGAAAGTTCATGCGTATATACCCCACAACAGAATGGGGTAGTTGAGAGAAAACACAGGCATCTATTAGAAGTTGCACGTGCATTGAAGTTTCAAGCATCCATTCCGGAAGAATTTTGGGGAGATTGTGTAACAGCGGCAGCATATTTGATAAATCGAATGCCGACAAAAATTCTCAACGGACTGAGTCCTTTTGAGGTGCTTTTTGGGAAGAAACCGAAACTCGATCATTTAAGGATTTTTGGATGCTTATGCTATGCTACTACAGTGGGACCTCGGGACAAGATGGGTCCTCGTGCCAGGCGTTGTATATTTATGGGATACCCGAGTTTGCAAAAGGGATACCGTGTGTTCGATCCATCCACAAAGGAATTCTTCGTTAGCAGGGACGTAACATTTCACGAAGACATTTTTCCTTTTGAAGAAAAATATCTTTCGGAGGAAAAGAAAGTGCCAGCAACAAAGTTACACCCCGAATGAGGATGAAAGGCCTGAATATTTTCTGATTAGATCTCCTGGAAATTCAAGCAATCCTTTAACATCCAATGAAGATATTCCCTCTCCAATGATGATGGAAACAATACCGGAGAATATATCCAATGAAGAAGTTCCTAGCCCTGCATCAGAAGATATTATGGATCTTTCACAATCATCATCACAAGAGCCACCACGACGCTCTAGACGAATCACTCGTCCACCAACGTGGACCAGGGACTATGTTTGTGCTGCCAAAGATCTACCAGGTATTCCATACCCCATCTCGTCTTATGTTTCCTTTAACCAATTATCTCCGGAACATAGACACTATATTTGTTCCATATCTGAAGAACGAGAACCCTCTAGTTATGATGAAGCACACACCGACCCACGATGGCAGAAAGCTATGGAAGCAGAGTTACAAGCCCTAATGGAGAATCAAACATGGGAACTTGTAACCTTGCCTCCTCAACGGAAACCAATTGGGTGTAAGTGGGTGTATAAGATCAAATATAGGGCAGATGGAACAATTGAACGGTACAAAGCACGCCTTGTGGCTAAAGGATTTACACAGAGAGAAGGTTTCGATTATCATGAAACCTTCTCCCCTGTAGCCAAAGACGTTACAGTCCGCTCTTTTCTATCGGTTGCAGCTTTCCAAGATTGGAAATTATATCAAATGGATGTTCACAATGCTTTCCTCCATGGGGATTTAGATGAGGAAATTTACATGGAACTTCCACAGGGTTTACGGAGACAGGGGGAGGATAGTGTATGTCGTCTCCGCAAATCCCTTTATGGGCTCAAGCAGGCTTCTAGGCAATGGTATGCCAAATTCGCTAACTCTCTCACAGCTGCAGGATTCAGACAGTCCAAATATGATTATGCCCTTTTCATATGGACCAAAGGTATGTCATCTATCTACTTGATGATATATGTTGATGATATACTGATTATGGGAAATGATGAAAATGCCATAAAGGGGCTCAAAGAATATTTGCACTCCACCTTCCATATGAAGGATCTGGGATCCCCCAAATATTTTCTGGGAATCGAAATTGCCCGATCCGAGCAAGGGATTTCTCTCAGCCAGCGGAAATTTGTGTTGGAGATTATATCAGAAACAGGCTTATCAGGATGCAAACCGGCTGTTATTCCAATTGAGCAAAACACCAAACTCACTACGGCAGATTATGATGAAAAGGTATCTCAAGATGAAGACCTCACACTTGAAGATCCATCAAAATATCAAAGGCTCGTTGGAAAGCTCATATATTTGACTATGACAAGACCAGATATATGTTATGCAGTTCAAACACTCAGCCAATTTATGCACAAGCCCAAGGAATCACATATGAATGCTGCTCTGAAGGTCGTGAAGTATCTGAAGAAATGTCCAGGACTTGGATTACTCCTCTCTAGAGAGTGTAATATGGAAATGACGGCCTATTGTGACGCGGATTACGCAACGTGTCCTATGAGCAGAAGATCCGTCACAGGTTTCTGTATTAAATTTGGGGAATCCTTACTCTCTTGGAAGACAAAGAAACAACCAACAGTGTCTCTATCTTCAGCAGAGGCAGAATATCGAGCCATGGTGAAGACCACCTGTGAGATAGTATGGTTGCGAGGATTGCTTCAGGATCTTGGAGTGAAGATTAAGGGACCAACCAAATTGTTTTGTGATAATGATGCAGCACTCAAACTTGCATCCAACCCTATAGTACATGAAAGAACAAAGCACATAGAGGTGGATTGCCATTTCACTCGAGAAAAAATCCAAGAAGGAATAATTAAGACGAGAGGAATTGGGACTACAGAACAGCCTGCGGATGTCTTCACCAAACCTCTTTGCCATAGACAACACGCATATCTGTTAAGCAAGCTAGGCGTCTTGGACATCTACAAGCCACCAGCTTGAGGGGGAGTGTTGGAAGATATGCGAGATCTGATTACAATTGGAATTGATACTCTAAATAAATCAAGATCTTCTCAATATTTGATCTAATTTATTTATGATTTGTTTCCTTTTCTTGTACATTTCTTGTATTATAAATTTACATCGATTGTACATTGAATGATACAGAATACAAAAACACTTTTCTCCATATACTATCTTCTGCTTCTGCTTCTGTTCCTCGTTTCCTTTCAGAGACAGTCCGGCGAGGAGGGTGGCGACTGGTTCGGACGGCAGGGGCAGTCAAGCGGCGGTCCTCGGTGTCAGCCGGCGTGCCTGCTACGGCGGAGAGGAGGACGGGCGAGCGGTGGCGACGGAGCTCGACTCGAAGCCGGGGAGAGGAGGAGCTGGCGTCGGGGGTGGCCTGGCCATCGCTCACGGCGGCCCGACGGCGAGCAGGCAGCCCGAGGGGGCTACGGCGGTGACGGGTGACGGCCGGCCGAGGGAGCGCAGCTGCGAACTGCGGAGGAGGGCGGAGCAGCAACTGGTCAGGGGGGAAAGGGCGGTCGGCCCGAAGCCGGCGAGCGACTCGCCGATGAGCAGGGGGGCGACGGAGCTATGGTGGTGGCCGGCGAGGCGGTGGCACCGAGAATGCAGCGGTGGCGGTGGTCGGTTTACGGCCAAGGACGCCGGAGAAGATGAAGGCAGGAGAAGGAGGGGGGGGCGGCCCTTCGACGCAGCAGCTACCGAGAGAGAGAGAGAGAGAGAGAGGGGAAAGGGAGTTTTGAAAAGTCAAAACTCAGAGGGAGAGAGGGGAAAGGACAGGAGCAGAGAGAGAGGGGACGTGGGGGAGCAGGCTGCAGGGGCAGAGGGAGGGAGGGGACGTGAGAGAGAGAGGTGCAGCGGCAACGGGAAGAAAAGGGAAAAGAGAGAGGAGAGAGAAGAAGGGGAAGAGGGAGGGAGACGCGCACGTGCGCGCTCGCACGTGGGGGAAAGAAGAAGAAAAAATGGAGAAGGAAAAGAAAAAGAAAAGAAAGGAAATGGCGGGGTCTCGGGTCCGAAATTTGGCTCGGCGGTCCTACGCCTGACGTTTCCGAGAACCCAAAAAATTGAGAAAATAATGAGGCCGAAGTCCAAAAGTAGTTCGGGAAATTCCAGGATGTCACACTTTGAATGCTTATTTCTACAACTTAATTTCACTAATGTCTTTCAGATTCTAATTGACTTGCTTAGCAAACTTGAGACTAGATTTTAAGCATTGAATTCTTCGGAGTAATGGCACATAGCAATATAATTCAATTATTTCATCATTCAGCATTGCTTGATAGCTACTTTTCATGATTAGCACATGCAAAGAAGCCTTTCTCGAAGTGGAAGTTGTTAGAATATTTAAATAATAAACCATGTCTTCATTTAATAGCTTAAGCTTTTAAAACAGTAGATAGTGATCCCACCAAATCTTTCATGGTATCAGAGCTTAAACTATTAGATAAAAACATAGTTTATTATTTAAATATTTTGACAAAAGTTTCCCCATTTTGGTTCACTATTTAAAAGTTGCATCTATTATGCAGCACTCCTGATTTGTGTGCTAAATTCTCATGGGATGATATTATTAATTCACATAGTTTATCATTAATACTGTTACTAATGATATTATAGTTAGAGTAGTTGTGGTAAGGAAGTTTTTAAAAATTTAGGACGAGTAAAGTGAGAGAAAAGAGAGCTGGGCACTTATGGAATAGATGTCATCGCTTTGGTTGCAATAGCTTTGGCGTTAGTAGGACCGTTGCAATCACTATCTCTGCAAGCAAACACTATTATATGTCTTAGACTTGTAATGTAATAGCCGATACCGTGCTTGAACGCTTTGTATCTGATTCAGTCATATTAATGCAATTTGACTGCCTTGGTATTCATACTAAAGGATACTTAGCTCTTAAACTCCAACTATGTTCTTTTAGAATTTTGAATTAGAGGCTTATGTGCATTTCCTCGGCCTGTCATCACCTGGATCTAGTCATAGGTTGATTTTCTGTTTTGCCCTCTTTCATATAACTAACATCAGCTATAGGAAATAGGAAGTGGTTGATCCACAGTCTCTCCTGCATTAGTAACTTCAAGGTTTCACCATCATGACTCACTGCATACAAAATGCTTGAAGTATAGATGAACTTAGAATTTTTGCCTGGGTATATAATGTCAGAAAGGTCTTAAGGCAGTGGATTGGGTGGTTAATTAAAATTCAGCATGCATAACTTCTCAAACAAGTTCTTCGTCTTTTTAGGTCATTGAGAAAATGATAGACAGGTACATATCACAGAAAAGGCAAGGCAAGATTTGCGCCACACTTCCAGATTATCCCTTGATTGCATTGTTGAATGTCGCTGTGAGTTGACCATGATTTTCCTTATTTTTCCTTTGGACTGTTTGCCTTTTGCCTTTCTAGGTTGAATTAAAATTCAACATGCATAGCTTCTCAAAGCAGATCTCACTTTCTCCTGAAAGATAATACCTATTTCCTTTTTAGACCTTGACTGCTAGGATTTACCCGTTTTGAATCTTAGTTTATTTTTCTCTGCAAAGTGCTGTTTGTAGAGGAGCCAGTAAAATTGGGACATGAAGCCATGAGGGGAAAGTAGGATGAGGATAAAATCAGAGAGGCTTTTTCTTGCCTGAATAGCTAGATGTTTAGCGGCTTCCTTTGAAGCAAGAAACGTACTCTAACTGCACCTAAAATTTGAATCATCTTATTCATAGGAACAAATAAAATAGTCGGAGCAAGTTGGTCTACCTAAAAGTACCCTTCCAACTAAGCAAACTTGTCATATGTTCGTAAAACTTTCCTCTGACACAAAGGAATTGCCAGTTGTTCTTATTCTGGAGGAACTTATTCAATCTGTGCCTCTTGTTGCAGATTAAGAAATGTGCTCAATACCTTCAGTTAACTATCCATCAAAAGCTTCTTCTTTTGTGTTAGATAATGAAAGTCTTTGATAAATCCTGGTACATTCAAGAATTCAGGAAGTAACAGACTGATGTATGTCAGTTACAAGTGCAACAAGAACACATAAAAGAGGGAATAAGAAAACAGAAGAAAAGAGAACCGAGATATAGCTCCATCTGATCTTTATTAATGGTAGCTTTTAGCTTAGAGAACTGCAGTTCTTGTTTTCAAAAACTTAAACTTTTTGTAGGACTAAATATTCCACCTTATGTGTAAAGGAGGACACCTCCATATCTCTCTTCCTTTTTATTTTCCTCAACACCAGTTCCTGCTCTTGTGGAAACTTTTGACAAATTGTGGTATAATCCAAGAAATTATAGACAGCGATATGAAGTTTGATTGAACTTTTGTTGCTTCTGAGCAATGAAGCAGAATATAAATAGCCTTTCCTGCAAAAGCAACATCGGCATGCTTTAGCAGTTTGAGGTAGTCTCAAATGGTAGCCTGTACATAGTGTAAGCATGGTTTCTGGACTCCTTAGAAACAAAAACGAGGACTTTGGACGGAGCTTCGATGCCCAATATAGCTTCGTGGGAAACAAGTGTTAATCTTATTTTGTCAAAGCCCAATGGTATTGTTAGACAATAAATCTTTTGTTGCTATATCACGTACCACAGTTCTCTGTCTGTCCCTTCTCCTCTGGTTTTGGATAATGTCAATTTCTTAGAAAACGAAATGAACTTGCAAGTCCCAGTCTGATCCAGATGTAGAAAATCTACTGCCTGAATCAAATAGAATGACAGCAAATCTTCTTATCTTCTGCAATAGCTAATATTTGTGGATAATTTCACAGAGAGCATTATTGCGAAACCAAAAATCAGCGCAGATTTTCACTTTCTGACAATTAGTATCAAACCTGAATCCAGATGAAGTTGGAAAATTGCTGCAATAACTTCTATAAGTTTTTAGGGTCTTGTTCCATACAGGAATGCGTATTAGTGATCCCAGACCCTGCTTCCATGATCTTGTCCTAATAGAACTTGAGTGAAAATTCTGGAAATTCTTAATTTTTTTCCACCAAAAAATATTTCCAGAATTTCTCAAACATACATTCCTTTTAATATTTTTCCTACCCTCCACTTTCCTTCCTGAGGAGAAGGGTTCCAAATAGCATCCTACTGGACCTGGTGAAAGTTATGAGCATCTAATAATTCCTCTTCCTTTCAACTAGAAAATATGTTAGTGGCTTCACCTCCTCTTTTGTATAGACATTACAATACATAAGTGAACGTGCAGTGGAGAGCATTATCAATGGAGTTATGGTAGTTGGTGTTCCAACAATGCCCAGCCAGGAAAAACAGTTTAAACCGACTTGTTAGGATTGTCAGGATCCATGCATCTTTAGGATGCTTCTAGTTATTTGTTCCATTACTTCATCAAATTATTTATGAAGCTGAAAACATTAGTTATGCAGGGATGGCCAATCTGTCAATAAAAAAGGTTTGGTTTGGCTTAAAACCCAACTTTTGGCTGTCTTTTTTACATCAAAATTGAATTAGAAAATATTTTAAAGTTACAAGAATTAAAAAATTGCAAATATACAAGACAATATTTGTATGTTTTTAATTGTTTCATGTTTTTGTTATTAGATAAAAGTCAAGTGCATGCCACAATATTTGAAAAAAGCAAAAAAGAAAAAAGTAAAAATCATTTTGAACACGCCCGATTTAAAACTTGTAGTGAAGCAAGAGAACACTTTTTAGATTGTCCAAACTGCCGAATTTGGGACGAATGGCGTGAGTACTCCTTAGTGGTTATATTATGTTGCACTAACTTAAATTTTCTGGAAGGGCTGTTCTTTTTAACGGACTTCTTGTCCGAAACGTTGTTAGTCTTTCTGTATTAGTTTGGAATCATGAGTTTATGGAAGTCAATTTTCACGGCTGCTCTTATTATTATATTGCCAGTAGGTTACTTCTTTTTCTGATTGCGGATAACTTGTATCAAATGCGGAATGTTGGAAGATGTATATGATGCTATTGATAAACAAATGGCAGATGGGATCACTCTACCAACCCTCCTGCCTGAAAGCAAAGATACACATTTTACTTCAGAGAGTGCAACCGACAATGCTCGGCACAGAGCAGAGCCTACAAAAAGTATCATCTCAAAGCATGCATCCCTGAGTCATTTATCCAGAAATGGTTCTTGCATATATGTCGTCGTGTATCGTCAAACAGTTGTCTGAAAGCATGTGTTTTTGACCATTCCCTTTGTTTTTGCATCAATCTAACTTTCGTTTTTACCATACCATGCTCACAAGTACATTGGATCTTCATCATTTCAGAAGGGCAGTCTCTTGAATAGAGACAAGCAAGCATAATTGGCTTTGTTATAAGAATATGAAGCCTTAATAAATTCACATAGAAGGATATGCAAATTGCAACTCTTTATCATTGATCATGTATAAAGTACAAGGTTATGTAATGGTCTAGAAGTTACAACTATTTAAAACAGAAGAAACGAGTAGCATGTAAAATTGAAATAATGGGTTGCTCGATACACTTCTAGTTACCAATTTTTGTTTTATTTGGAGTATTTGAGGTTTGAAGGTTTTACTTGTAATTGAAATAGTGGTTGCTTGAAGTACTTTTAGTTGAATCAAGATATTGGCTTCTTTTGTAATATCCTACACGGTCAGTCTATCTGATAGTCAATGATACCTGATTAGAAGGGCATCCATTAATCTCGTCTCCTAAAATATATGTTCAATGCAAAATAATGGGCCCATTAATCTCAGCTCTTAAAACAAAACATCTTAACATGGTGACAAAGGACAGGCCGAAGTTTCAAATCCTAGTGATCCCTCCTATTGCTATTATTTCTTCATTCCTATTTTTCTATAATCGAATTCCTGTCATCAATTCTTTGCTTGACATTGTTACATGTGCATGCCGCATTTTATGTGAAATGCAATGGGGAGGGTTAGGTACATAGTGTGGTTTGATTTGGTAAACCGTATTAATGCAGTTTGTTTGGTTTTTTTTTTTTTTTTGGTAAGGTAAGATAATATATTATAAAACGACCAACATTTACAACAAACGTAAGGCGAGACACCAGCAACCACTCAGCTAGACAGTTAGTCATTGGAGTGACAGGGTGCCTCGGTCATAAGTGAATACAAATCATGTACAACAGAGGAACAAAAAAGGGCTAAAGGGACCCAGATATTCCTAGGATTAAACCTAAGATTGTTCCACCTCAAAAATTCGGGCATCTAAACCCCAACACCGCTGCATCCTCCTATTCCTTGGGTTGTCTTCGACCCTTTTAAAGGTTAGAGCCTTATCCTTTACCGCCTTATCAAGCTGTAGCTTCAAGGATGGAGTGTAGAGATTATGGCGGCGGAAGATAATATCATTCCTGATTTTCCAAATAATATAGCATAATGCTCCAAAAGAGAATCGAGCTAGTTCTTTGTAGAACCCCTTGCCAGAAAGGATATTATTAGCCTAGAGGAGGTTGTCCGGCCAATTTGAATTGATCCAAGGAATATTGCATTTAGCGGCCCAATAATTGGCGAGGGAGTTTGGAACGCAGCATTCAAAAAATGAGTGATTGATTGAGTCAGGCCTGGACTTACAGAAAGCACACACCGTGGAAGGTATTCTCTCGTAGAGCATGAGAAATACCTGTGTTAGGAGATGGTTTTTGGAGATAAGCCACATAAGGAATTGGTGTCTAGGGGCGAGGGCCTTATCCCAGACGAAGGAAGACCAGGGTACCGGATTGGCTTTGCGGCGAATAATAGCCCATGCCGAAGCCATCGTGAAAATCCCAGAGGAATCTTCCACCCACCTAAAGATGTCCTGGCCTTGAGAGCATGGGGGAACCGTGATTTGCCATAGTGACAAGTCTTGGATAAGTTGGAGCCCATCCGAAGTGTATATGTCCTTAACCTTAGCTTCCCGGAGAAGGTCTGATTGATAGATATAATTATCAGAGAACAACAAATATAGCGGGCCACACTCTAGCTAAGGATCAAACCACAGTGAAGTGTGTTCGCCATCTCCTACCTTCCATCTAAAGTGCGGTCGGAAGGCTTCTCTTAATGCAAGAATTTTCTGCCAAGCCCAAGAGCAGTGCGTTGGAGTAGGAGAGATCCAAAAGTATTGTCTTTTGAGATATGTGGCATGAATCCATTTGCACCAAAGTGATTCTTTGTTAGTGAATAGCAGCCATATATGTTTGGCCATGGCTGCCTTGTTACTGTCTCTGATTTTCCTCAAGCCAAGGTCACCTTCAGAAGTGGGAAGACAGACATCGGCCCAAGACACTTTTGCACCTCCCGGTCCCATGGTAGGGCCTCTCCAAAGGAACTACCTGCAAACTTGTTCTATTTTGTCCACAACCGAAGCAGGAAGCCAAAAGATGGATGCCCAATAGGCTTGTATTGCATGCAGTACCGACTTAATAAGTTGTAAGCGGCCCACAAACGAGAGAAACCGGTGTGTCCAAGATTGGACTTTGGCAGTACGATGACTTACCAGGGTATTGTAATCTACTTTGTTCAGCCGGGAAGTAATGATAGGCACACCCAGGTAGCGAACTGGAAAAGAACCCAGCGTGAAGCCCAGTGCTTGTAAAATCTGGTCCCTGAGTGTAACTGAGCCTCCAGAAATGAATATCTCACTCTTGCTAGCGTTTGGATTCAACCCGCTCCATGAAGAAAACTGCGTGAGCCCGTCCTTGATACAGGATATAGAAGCAAGGCTCGCTTGACTAAAAATAAGGACATCATCTACAAAGAATAGGTGAGATAGTCGCAAGGCCTTACATCGCCAATAATAACGGTACCCCGGGAGCCGGGTGTAAGCATCAATGATACCAGTGAAAACCTCCATTGCCAATGTGAATAAGTATGGAGACATGGGGTCTCCTTGACGTATGCCTCTTCCACTGGAAAAGAAGCCATGGAGTTTGCCATTGATAGAAATGGAAAATTTAGGGATGCAAACACATACCATGATCAGCCTTGTAAGATGATTAGGAAAACCAAATGCCAGGAGGGTGGTCTCGAGGAAGTCCTAGTCCAGTGTGTCATAAGCTTTCCTGAAATCTACCTTGATAGCACATTTTGGAATGTGGGGCTTGTTATGAAAATCACTGAATAATTCTTGGGCCAAGAGAATATTGTCACTCATTCGCCTTCCCTTCACAAATGCTGTTTGAATCGGGCTGATGAGTTCAGGGAGAACTGCAGCAATTCTAGAGGAGAGAATCTTGGTAATACACTTATATATTGTATTGCAGCATGCAATAGGTCTGTAGTCTGAGACCGCTGAAGCATTAGGAACTTTGGGCACCAAGGCAATTATGGTATTATTGACTTCTTTAAGAAGACAGCCTGACCCAAGAAAGTCCATAACATCTTCAGTGACGGAGGAACCCACCTTCTCTCAGTTCTTCCTGAAGAAATCTGCATTGTAGCCATCTGGACCCGGGGCTTTATTCCCGGCAATAGAGAACATAGCATCACGGACTTCAGAAGGAAAGAAGGGGAGAGAAAGAAAATTGACCTGGTCATTTGTGAGAGGGGTGTGTATGACGTCAATGATCTCCTGGATATTTAGTCTCAGAGACACATCAGCCGGGGCTAGTAAGTCTTGGAAATAAGAGACAAAAACTCTCTGAACTTCTACCTGTTCAGAAACCATTTGACCGAAGCTATCCTTGACTGAAAGGATTCTGTTTCGGAGATGGCGATGATTCATCGAATGGTGGAAGAACTTGGTATTGTGGTCACCTTCTTTTAGCCAGCGAATCCTCGACTTCTGTCTAAAGAAAGACTCTTCCAGGGACTGGAGCTCATAGTACTCTTTGATTTGGGAATGTTCAACATCCGCTATGTGGGTATCCTGAGGATCATGGAGGAGTGCTTCTTGGGTGGCTGATAGCAGCCTTTTAGCTGTAGAAACTCTCATGGAAATGTCCGAGAAAGCTTCTCTATTTAGACATTTGAGGCGACCCTTCAGAATCTTCAGGCGGCCGTATAGCTTAAACATATAAGAGCCTTGGACTTGAGTATCCCAAGCCTGCGTAACAAGCATGGAGAAGTCTGGATGGCTCATCCATAGGTTATAAAACTTGAATGGAACCCGGCAGTGAATAGGTGGTATGACTTTCACAACCATCAGTGTATGATCCGATATGCCTGGAGCCAAAAATGAAGCTTCTGAAAAGGAATAAGACAAACACCAGCAGTTATTAACCAGTACGCGATCAATCTTCCTTTGTTTTCTAGAAGCGCCCGAGGAAGTAGACCAAGTGAAGCGGAATCCCACATATCGTAGGTCTATTAGTTCAGCTTCGTCCATACATTCCTTGAAGTCATCAAAGGCGGGGATCCAAACATCTGGACTCCCTATACGATCCGAGGGGTCCTGGATGGCATTGAAGTCTCTAGTAACAATCCAGGGGCTATCCTTAAGGCCTTAGCTCAAAATAATAATGTCTTGCCAGAGGGGTCTACGGGAACCAAAAGTGTGTTCTCCATACACCACAGAAAAGGTGATGACTGAGTCAGAACTCAATATTTTTACCTCTCCATGGATAAGCTGGTTGGTACCAAGAAGGAGCTTGAAGTCCACTAGAAGCGGGTTCCATCCTACCCATATGCGGCCCCCCCAGGGGGAGTGTTCATAATTGGTGTTCATAATTGGCCAACCACAGCCATCCAGGCAGTAACCCAGACGAGATAATATCAAAATTGTCAGTAGGAACTTTAGTTTCCAAAATACCAACACAACATATACTGTTGTGGCGCACAAAAAGTCTAACTTCCGCTTGTTTAATGGGGTTCATGAGACCCCTTATGTTCCAGCATCCAAAAAACATAAGATAGTATAAAAAGAAGGCCAAGAGTTACCTTCTTTTTTAGCACCGCTTGCTGGTTGAAGGCTTAAGTTTAGAATGGGGGGAACCGAAAGAGGCTACCTGCATGTTGGCCAGCTTAGGGCTTTGCTCAGCATCCATCTGAGTGGGTGAGTCAATGCAGGCCATCTTCTTCTTCAGCTTCTGCACCGCAGAGTCAGGATCCAGTGGTGTAGCCAGCTGTAGGGGGGGAGGAGCTGCTTCCAGTCGCTCCTCTGTAGTTGCAAACGTAACAAACTCCAGCAGAACAGCCAGCTGCCGGGAGAGGTCAGTAAAGCCAGCACTCCTCTGTTCCTGCTCTATTCTTTCTGTTTGCACTAGCTCATAACTCAAGCTTGCAGTCAAATCTACCTCCAGCACCACCTGGTCTTGGCTCTCGGAACATAGCAGCGAGCGGTCCAGCAGGTGAGCAGGAGTTGGATCATCTTCTCGGATAGCATCAGAGGCGAGAAGGTCTGAGGCTGCCGAAGAGGACATCTGCTTGGCAGGAGTTGCCGGAGAGGTCAGCTGTTTGAGAGCAGGTTCCTATTGAAGTCTAGCCCCGCATGAAGCTGGAGGTCTACTTGGGATTGGGCGTGCTAGCATAGGTTCATTCTCTTTGCCAGCTCTACTACGAACCACTTGCCACTCCTCCATAGGGGTAGGTGTGGTGGCTTCCACATGCCGAGAGGAGTCCAGCTGAGTGTGCTGTCTAAGAGCTGCAGCGGTAGCTTGAGGGACATGAACCCCATGTTGGTTCTCTTGCATAGGCCGGTTATTACCAGGATTGGTGGCCGAGCATTTGTGGCCAAACACGCCACAAGATTGGCATGAAATAGGCTTCCATTTGTACTCTACTTCTACCACACGAACAACCCCATTTATGAATACATTTATGGTATCATGGCAGGCTTTGGAGGCTTCAAGCTCAATACAAACTCACGCAAAGGAAATCATTTTTAGTTGTTCCATGCGCTGATCAACATACAAGGGAGTACCCAAGATACTAGCAACTTTACTAACACCCCGGGCTGGCCACAATCCATATGGTAGGTTCTTCAGCCGAATCCAAACAAGAACCGAGGTGTGCTCACCTTTTTTCAGCTCTAGCATGGGTTGCCATTGCTGAAGAATGAGAGGGACCCTTGCCGTCGTCAACGGGCCCCCTTCGATGACTTTCCTTCTAAACTCCGGGTCCGGAATATGGAAGAAAAAGAACCCTTGGTCATTGGCTTTCACCTCCATTAGACGATGCCCCCACAAGTGTTTAAGGGCTGTCTCCACTAGCTTGAATGGGAGTTTTTTCCCGACGAAATACCCCACCAAACATTGTTTCCAGATTGGATCAGCGGCTTCTAAGTCCTCATCATAGCAGTTCACAGCATTACTTACACCTGAATTCGGAGGATAAAAGGAGAGGGAGTACCATTGCACCGCTGCTCTAGCCACATTTTCCCAAGAGCGGGTTGTTGTGGACTGCTTCTCAGATTGTTGCTGCAACAGAGGGGGATTAGATCCATTTGCAGCAGCCGGTTGGCTTCTGGAAATTCCCTCAACATCAGCTATTGCAGAAGCTATCCCTAAGCAATCAGAATTTTGCATTCTACCAGCAGGACTAGGCCTAACTACATCAGCATTACTAATTTGGCTACGCTTAGCCAACTTCCCCCAACTACAGAACCAATTGCAGCAGCGTTTCCATTGCGCGCTTGGTCGCGCGAGGAGTTGCGCCCTGCCGGAGCCCTACTTCGGCTCCGGTGTCAACCCCCACTCAGGTCAAACTTGGCCTTAGGGGCTGTTGGTTCCTTCTCCATCGTTAGAGCAGGGGAGGTCGAGCTACCAGCTAAGCGAACAGGGCAACCCTAACCCGCATAACAAAATCAGATAGAACAGCTCTTACCAGAGCAGGAGATGAAGGGGGTTCTGGTGGACTGCCCAAGGGCTGCTCCTTTGTGCAAATTGGGCTTCAATCGGCGCCGGAAATGACCTCCCAAAGCCAGGGGCAGAGCCGGCGCTACAATATTTCGTGGTCTCAGCGTAGAGAGGAAAAGGATGAACAGTGTTTCATCGAAGTGGTCGAGTCCTAATGCAGTTTGTTTGGTTCTGTCCCAATTGAATGAAAAAGGGCCATGCATCAACCGACAACTTAAACGGATAGATCAATGAAGGTATAAAACGTTAAAAGAGCTGCACATTCCATGAAGCTGAATCCCTGAAGGGTAGATTGTGAGAGGAGAATGGAAACTCCGATCTTCAACACTTCCAAAGCATTCTTTGCCCAAGATTTCTCCATAACAAGCCTCCATACGTCACTAAGTGAGATACTGGATATGGAGATTGGCCTAGATGAACATAAACACTTAATCTATTATGTTAAATAAAATACATTCTTGTATCGGCATTTGATCATTAAAATATTGAGGATTTAATCAACGAAAGGAAGAAACTGAAATCGAGTTCCCAAACCTTAAATAAGGTTCAGATTCGTCATGATCCTGTAGAACTCAAATGGTGTCTCTGGCATTGGCGGCACATGTTCAGAAGCAATTTCCTTAAAAGCCTTCCACAAGGTCCAGTTGATGATAAGATGCCTTTGTAACGTGTCACTGCCTTTTGAGCTGCAAGCCAAATAGGGAGCTCTCGATTTGACTGCAATCCTACTTCAAATGTGCCATCAACCATCTCTGGAAAGTCTGAATTCTGCAAGCCAGAAGTTTCTAAACCCAATGCTTCAACTTCTTTGTCCAATCCTTGGTTTCTTTAGTTGAATAAGAACCTTTCAATTTCTGTTTTACCCGATAAAATTAAGCCATACTCTCCAAAAGGAGAAAAGATGATATGTTTATGGTAACGGCAGGCTATCTTCAGATATTGTCCTGTTTTCTTTTCAACTGTTGAAAGTTGGGACATTTAAACAAGGGTAGTACAGCTTGACATAAGAAAAAAATGAATTTAACTTTTATCTCTTTCACATCTTGAAGTAGGTTCCTATAGAAGAATTGCATTTTGTAGAATTTACATATTATTAAAAGAATCACATTTGTTAAATTGCAGAACTAGAAGGGCAAGCCTCAAAGAACCTTCAGGTCTCTTTGGTTCAAAAAAAAAAAATTGCAAACTACCATTTTCTCTTTTCATGGAAATAATACGTTACAGAGTGTGCTTGTGACATACTAAGGAAATTTGATTTCATTGAAAACAAGGAAACTGCAGTCCATTTTGAGCTAAAGCTTGGATAACAGGCGCAATGAATTTTTTTTTTCTTTTTAATTTTCAGCACAACAAAGTCTAAAAGAATATAAAACAGCGAAATGACATAATTATCATTGTTCAAAACAGCTATTTTCAACTCTTTTGTGGACTAATGGAAATCTTTTACAATGGATCATTTCAATGATAATGGCTTGAATGTAACATCCTGAAATTCGAGCTTTTTGAGGGATGAATGAACGTTAATTTCGCCAGTACATTATTGGTTGATCTCACTCGGAACTGATCACTCTTGAGATACTGACCTTGAGGGGAAAGACTAATGAGGAAAGAACTCATACGACTAAAGAACTTGATCTGGAAAAACGACTCGACCGTGAGACTTGCGTAAGGACGATCCTGTAGATATGAATGCCGATTTCAGGGACGACTAGAAGTCGATTCGCGGACAGAAATAATGGGACGACGGGTAATTCCGTCTACTGTTATCGAATCCGCAAACGGCCCTATGTCAATCCTTAATAATCGTGTACTTTGAAATAAGAATTGATCATTCGCAATTTCATGTAGTCAAGGACATCCATATGTTGAGAAGTCTTGAACGTGAATTGGCACGAGTCGGTTACGCGTGGATCCTCGAAGCCACCTATCAGTCTGAGTAGTATCAAAATGGTGTTTGGGCGAAATTGACAAAGCATGTGAATCCAAGATTGGACTTCGAATTTTCGGGAATGTCCGGGACGGATTTTTGGACGATACTTCTTAGATAGTGGACAGTGCCGGTTGAGCCGAGTTTTTGAGAAAGGGGATTTTGAATCGAGAACCCGAGCCTATGACGACGTGGGTCGGGCAAGAACAATGAGGGCCTCACGCCCAAGGTGGGACGGCCACCGTGGAAGACCGAGACAATGAGCAAGCCCGTTGGACCCAACTGACCTCTCACCCATCCTAGCTCGTTATCCAAACTCGAGCCAATTCGAGCCCAACAAATTCCCGAGCCCATTCCTACCCATTTCCCAGCCCGTTTCCTAGGCCCGCATTTCATTTTTAGCCCAAGGGCAGTTTGGGAATTGTGCAAGGTGGAAATTACCATTTTGCCCCTAGATATTATTGGGAAAAGACAAAAGGAAGAGAGAGAAGATGAGGTCATGTGCTTGGAAAATTGGAGCAGCCATTAATGACATTGATGAAGGATTTTGAGCTGTTGAATACCCCTCTCTCACTCAACTTGATCTCTCAAAAATCGCAACCCTTCTTCCCCTTGCTTCTCCTTGCATTTCTACAATTTCTGTTTTTGACCTCTCACCAAATTTTAAGTTGTTCATTACCTTTTCGGTGGAATCTTGGGCCGAGCCACCTATCAAACTGTTCAGCACAGAAAAATGTACAAGCTGTGTTGGCTGATTGCCGGAACCAGTCGCCGGCCGTCCCATATGGCTGCCTAAAGTCAACGGTCCTCCGTCCGTCACTATAGCGCGCCTCCTGCGAAGCTTCGCTTTTTCCTCTGTTTCTCTCCATTTTTGGCCTACCCACTACCCACACCAGCCACACACAACTCCCCCTTGACCCCCTGGAACCACCAGCCACTAGCCACCCGCTCGTCGGAGCTCCGGCCAGCTTGTTTTTACTCCGACCAACAACTTCCTCCTACTGCAGTGCTGTCTTTTGGAGTTTGGGGTTTGAGCAGAGGTTGCTGCCGTGATTTCAGCCTCGGGACCGCATTGGATCGTCGTGGTAGAGGTCCCCAGGTGTCGGGTTCATTGCCACCACCGCGTCCGCGTCTTCGGCCCGCTTAACGGGTGAGTTTAACCCTAATCCCTATTTAGTGCCTAAACTAGCTTAGGATTGGGTTAAGTAGTGTTAAGGGCTATTTAGGGTGTTTAATTAATTTGTATTAGCCCTAAGATAAGTGGTTAAATAGATGATTAAGATTAGATTAGCTTAATTTTATTTATTAAGCTTAATTGTGCTTAATTATTGCTTAATGGTGGATTATGTGATTTTTGTGGATTAATTAAGCATGTTTAGTTTAAATTGCTTGATTAATGATTTTAATTAATGTTTTGTTTAATTTATGAATTTAATGTATTAATTAATTAAATTATTTTATAATTTCGAATTATTAATATTTATGAAAATTAATTATTTTGGGGAAAATAATTAATTGAGTATTTATGTGAAATGGTTTTAATTGAGTAATTTTGTGGGAAAATTACTATGGTCTAATTTTCAAAAGTCCATAGTATTTATATATTACATTATTAAATGGCATTGGTTTATTAAAGAATGGTTTTTATTAATGGATTATTTGGGTTGGTTATTAATTATGGGATTGGAAAATAATTATAAGTATTTTGTGAGATTAAATTATTTTTATCAGACAATCGACTATAGTATTACATGCTTCTTATCCTTTATTTATGGGAATAGTTGATTGTCGTAGTCGTGAGGACACATGTTTATTTATTATTAAATATTGAGACGCGTGATTATGTACCGTAATTATTGAGGTACGTGATGATTTTGGAAAAGCATGCAAGTATTGTGATGTTGATTGGTCTGAATTGATTGTCAGATATGACTTGAACTGCTGATTGTTGCAACTTTTGTAAATAATTGAATTGCTACTATTATACGTGACTGTTGGATACTGCCGCATGATATTATATGTGTTAATTGTAATGGCATGTTGCATGAGCATAAGCGATGTGCATTCACGACCAAGCAAAAGCAAAGACAAGAATGAACTGTTTGCTGATATGTTGCATAGTCAGATTAAAGTTGATAGCTCAATTGAGTCGGATGATCGCCAATCCTTTGGGGTTGTGCCGTGACCATTGGGTCGCCTGACAGTGGTCAGATGCGGAGTCGCGGTTGAGGCTGGGCCCATGCTCCATAGGGAATGCCGTCGATGGGGGAAAGCCCGTGACGCCGCCGTGCTTCATGGGGGAGGACGATGCCTAGTCTACGACTAGTTAACCGCCAACCATAAGGTTGTGCCGTGGCCTAGAAGGTCATAATAATTGAAGCATATGTGTGGGTGTGAGACATGAGAAAGTTGTGTAAGATGTTATGATTATTCGCATGCTCTTAATGTCGTGATGATTTGACGCATGAATTGACAGTCGTGCAGGGTGTGGCAATGGCCAAGTGCGATCACTTGTGACGCGACTCGTATGTGATTGATAAATTGTATCGTCTAACGGCCATGTGCTTTACTTGCATTGTATGAGATTTGACGTACAGGATATGGCAGATCGGGTAAGGTTGCATGCAAACCGAATATTGATTGTTAGTTTGCCCTATCTATTGTTTGGTCTGCTGTTTGCTGGTTGTTTGTTGTCGGGTTGAGTGAGGGGTGGTTTAGAGAGATACCCCGGGTTGAGTTGGCATACTAACCAAGGCTTAGGGGGAGAACTCGCTGAAAATGGCACACCTGCAGTGAAGAATCTTGCCCCTGCTCCACTAGTGATTGACCCGACAGAGCTTGAGTCCGATGAGTCCGAGTGACCGTGGTGTTAAACCCGAGGGTTCTTTGTGTACTGTTGGATTAGCCTAGTTTCTTTTTTATTTTCCTTAGAGGATGGATCGGCCCTTTTTGTCGAGCTTGTAATTCGAAAAACGATCCTCCATTGGTTAATCCAGTAAATTGAATAATTAGTTGCTGTTGTTCTTGCTATTCATCCATCTATCCCTATTTGATTGTTTGTTTGTCTAGGGATGGTTCGTCTTCCGCTTGTGCTTAACGAAAGATAAAATGAATGGTTGTCGATGGGTCATGGGACGTCGCTTTCAATTGACCATGGAAATGGGGTTGCCGCGAGCTCGAGAGTCGGGGTGTGACATTGAAAAACATCGTTTATCATTGTTTGAAATAGTTTCCATGGAGAGGTAACAAGTTCGTCCATGGAAAAGAAAATCACATAAGTTCTACACTTAAACGGATCCAAAAGGTTCCTATCAAAGTAGCCTTGCTCTTGAACTTCCATCTCCACAATTCTACCTCATTTTCTCTATCTAAAATGAGATTCATCTTTTGACATTTCCAACTTTCACTTTGTATTCTTGCTATCCAAAAAGTTGTATCAATATTTTTGTTCTGTATAGCTAGAAAAAAGAATTCCAGAATGAAAGCATATATATATATTGAAGTAAACTAATACAGCCTACGCTTATATCTAGAGGCATTCAATAATAATGATATGTGTGTGCGTGTGTGGGAGGCACATGGGTGTAAAAACATGCTGCAGAGAAAGGAATGACCTCAATCACTCACGTCCCAAGCCTCCCCAATGGTTTTGATATGGTAAAGAGAACTCCTTGCAAAAGTTCGAACCGTATGTAATCCGATTTTTCAACCAACAGCAGTTGCATATGGGCCATACTCAACATTGTGGTGTTCAGATCAAGATACGCACATACGCTATCAAATTCTATCATATTCTAAGGCAAAGAGCCAGATCACTAAATTGTCTTCCAACTAAGCAACCCCAACCAGTTTATGGCAACTTCCCTCCAAACTTTACCAGCCAAAGCAACACAACCCGTGATTGCACAAGCAATCGATCTATTCATTGATTCCTACTTCCAAAGAATTCAGCAGACCTAGGAATTCGGTGCATGAACCGCGCATTTATCAATGCTTGTCAGCCAAAAAGGAGTATCTCTTGCTACTGATTGACAGTCTCCTAAGGCATCAGTTCGATTTCTCGGGTAAAGGAATCCGACAACGCGAAGGAAAATTCGATACCGCTATCATTTCAATCCATCAAAACATAATCTTTCAAAGAGAGACCAACCTTTCAAAGTTGTAAGAAGACAAGGACGTGAGGCGGGGCTCTTGGGAGAGATGATCGAGAGAATCGTGGACCGAGGGAGGTGTGATCTTGGCGTTGATCGAGAGATGGAGGCGGAGGGTCGGGCCGGGAGAGGATGCAATCGATCTTGGCGTTGGAAATAGTCGAGGTGTTCGAGATGGAGGTGGACCCTTTCTTTTGGGGGCTCGGGACCTAGCTCGCCGGCACGTCGGACAACCGGGGAGATGGAGGGGGCTCGGGACGCAATCGGACGAGCCAAGGTGTGATGGCGAGTTCCATGGAGGAACGCAACCAATCTTCGCGTTGGAAATAGTCGGAGGTGGATGGGGCTCGGGACCTCCACGTAGTGATCTTGGTCGCGGGGCTCTAGGGAGCCGCCCCGGCCGAGGTGATGTGCCACCTAAAACCGTGAGTCGAGGCTTAGTTAGGGGTTAATCTTGCTTATGAGTAGGGAGGCGGAGGGACGCTTAGTGTTAATATTAATAAATATTATTATTATTATTTTTGGAATAAATAATAAGTTGGAAATAGTTGATTGGCATCGTCGTGAGGACACGTATTTATTTATTATTAAATATACGTGGAATTGATTGACAGACCGTGACTTGAATTGTTGGTTGCCAAGAGGGAATGTAAGATTCGTTGATTGGAAATTGGATTTTGGAAATTGTCGAGTGAGATCGCATGACATATTAGGTTGAGTAAGAAAGAGAAAAATGCCCTCTGAAAATTTAAGTGAGGAGAGAGAATTGTTTAAGAGGGAAATTAGCATTAATTGCATTGTCCTCCTTTCATGACCGCCAACCCTTCTTTCGGCGAGCGTATGATAATACCGCTTGAGGTGGGTATGTGTTGTTTGCCGGAACTAGGTTGCATGGTTAGATTGCTCCCCGAGAAGTTCCTAACCGAGGCTTAGGACTTTGACTTGCCGAGTTTATCTCAACCCCAAGGGCTTGTACTTGTAAAAGGTAAGAAAAAGAGAAGCCCTTTCTTTCTTTTCTTTTTTTGTAATTTTTTTTTTTTTTTTTAACGGTCGGCAGCTGGGAGGCAAATCAAAGTCCCACTTATAAAATATGTGTTAATATCTCAATAGCTTATTGACACAACGTCAGCAAATGACGTGGCACGCTAATACTACCCAATATTCTCTTATCAAGATTAGAGCTCAAGCATTGGGGACTCGAACATGGCCCTAATGGACCAAGTTTGGGAGCTAGAGAATTGGATATAGGCAACAAGGGTTCAAGCTCGACCTTGATGGACCTGAGCATGGGGACCAAGGGCCCAAGATCGATCACCATGGTCTCAGGCCTGACTTGGATGGATTTGGGCTTGGCCAATAGAGACTTAGGCTTGAATGTTGGGACCCAATTATCAATGTTAGTGTTTTGTGCTTAAACATAGAGTTTCAAGTTGAAGCACTAATACCTAATATATTTAGAAAATGTTTTCTAGTTCTTTCAAAGAAAAAAAATCATTTTTCTGAATTTAAGCTTTGGTAGAAAAATATTTTCCATGAAAAGGTGTATTTGTTTTCTTAAAAATTAATGATTTGAAAAATATTTTTTTTCAAAATGATTAATTATATTATTTATAAAAATGAATGAACGAAAATAGTTCCGTTATTAACGAAAATATTTATATATAAATCATCATCGATAATGAAAACATTTTTAGTCACCAATTATTTTAAGTTATACGACTAATCATTTTTAGGAAAATATTACAAATCATTCATTTTCCAATAAATAAATGGAGTCCTACAGTTTACGATTTTCAATCGAAACTTCCGTTCATCCCAATTTCCGCCATTTTCAAAACATTGCACTAGGGGTTTGATTGAAAAAGGGGAAGTATTGGAGGAGAAAATAGAAAAGAATCCAAAAGATAGGTGCTATTTAGCAATTGGTCCATAAATTAGGCCAAACTTAACAAAGAAGCTACCCCGCCTTTTCGGGTTTTCTCTGCTTTAAAATTGACCACTGTCCGTTGTCATCTCTCTCTCTCTCTGGCGCTTCACAGTGCTTTTCCGTGCTGCTTCCGACGAAGAAGATGGACCGGCCGACGCCAACATGCCCTCGCCCTCCCCGCGGCGGCGGCGGCGGCGGAAGAGGCGGCGGCGGAGGCCGTGGAATGCTGCCTCCTCTGCAGCAATACCTTAATCCTCATGCTGAAGCCTGGACTCCTCCGATTCCTCTTTTTAGATCACAGGATCCTCCTCCTCCTCCTCCTCCTCCTCCTCCTCCTCCTCTTCCCCCTCCTCCTCACCAGCATCAGCAACATTCTGTTCTGAGCAGCATAGAGCAGCTGGAGATGATTGACTGTGCCGTCGTGAAGGCTCGGCGCGACCTCCTCGCCGCCGGAGAGAGCATCTCGTCCTGGAAGGTCTCGCAGGCCGTGGTCTTGGCTCTGCAGGTCGAGTCGTGGAGCTCCTTAGGGTTCAGCATGCAGCAAGTGTCCTTTCTTCAGAGATTAATGGCTGTTGAGGGAAGGGTAAAGGTTTTTTGATCGTTGTTAAAGTTTCATCTCTCCTCTGTTTTGAGACTGCTGTGGAATGAGTGAAGGCTTAGGAAAAATTCTCTGTTTTTGTTTTTTCTCATGTTGTATTCAGAGCTCAAGTATGAGGCTTTTTAATCAGAGAACTTTGCTAAGCTTGAGTTGCACTTACTTGGATGATCGGTGATGGCCTTTTCTCTCTACAATCTGGATTGGTAGTTTCCTTTCCTGGATATTCCCTTCTGGAAGAGGAAATATAGGGATGAAGATGCTTGGTAGGACTTTAGGCCAACCACTATGGACTGTTAAGTCAACTTCTTCGTCAAGGTTTTCCTTTAAGGTCGAGGCACTGTGAGACTTAGGACAACGACTAAGGACTTTTAAGTCAACTTCTTCGTCAAGGTCTTTTTAGGTTCAGGGTGTCGTGATGGTTAATAAAGGCCAAGAGCTTGCTTTTTTTTTTTTTTTTTTTGTGCGGTGGCTTTTGCTTGTGGATTCCATCATCAAATCCTCGGAATGTAATGCCAATGGAATCCATCCAGCGTCTAATTGAGTTTTGTGTATTTATGGGTCAATTTAGTGGACTATTTACAGAGACGAGGAGATCTCCCCAAATCTTTTATTTATTTGATTTAGATACCCATTGGGTTAAGGTAGTTTGCTCCCCCATGCATTACCATTCTTCCTCAAGCAAGTATTTCCCAAATATGATACTTGAATGGTCTACAAGGACCACGATTCATCATTGTTCTCTTTCCTTTGCTTTTTTCATGGTTGCTTAACATATGGCTGCAACCTACTTGTGGTTTCTCTTAAAAGAATGTGGGATTAATGACATAACCACAGAGAATTCATAGATAAATGATCATCCAAATGGTAGAAAAGTTGAAGAAGTTTAACAATCGGATAGGGTCTCTATCTGCTTCTATCTAGTATAAGTTACAAATAAAGTTTAATCTATGTTTGGAAGGGTTTTTTAAGCAGATCTGTTGCCCCTCTTCCATCATTTTTAAGAACACAAACATGTCTCAGTTTTGGAGATAGATTTATCTTGTAAATTATACACCTGTGAACAGATTTTATTCCTCTTGACTCACTATTTTTTTAACATTTTTCAGATAAATTCATTTATCCATTGCTTTGTGGAAACCCGGATAATCACCTCATTGTATGATCTGGAAAGAGCAATCTGTGAAAACGAGGGCATTGAACGATTTGAAGAGCTTGCACTGGGCCCTTTTTTACGACATCCCCTTGTTACTCAATACTTTTCCCTGAACAGTGATGTGACTGAAGTGTTCAAGATAACAAGTGGGCAGATTGTACGGTACCTTGGTAAATTTTTATCTGAACGCAAGAGTAGAGACGGTATTGAGATTGGGGACCTCCTCAGCTTTATAGCCAAAAAGAAATCAGTCTCAGAGGTGGAAAAGCTTGGAGTACGAATTCAGAGCTTGGGGTGTGTACTTTTTGTTTTTTAATTTGTTTTTTAACTGATAACAAAATTACATAGGATAAAGAAAAAAAATTAGGAAAGCTGATTTATATGCAGAGTTCATTGCTTGCTTTTGCCATTCTTCTCATCTGACTCCTTTTGTCATTGCTTCATCGACTGCTTTGTAAGCTTAGAGAAGTAAGCATTTCCAACTTCTCGAGGATTGTTTTCTGTAGAAAAGAATTTGACTTCCACTGGTTATCAAATGTTTCATCCTTTGTCCTTTATGCATAGTTATTGATAAAAAAAAATTTTTTTTTTAGTTTATTTGGATTTTTGGACACAAAGATTAGTGATTGCCCAAATTATTATAGGACTGAGAATGTAACTTAACTAAAGGTAGTTTTAATAGCTTTGGATGCCTAACTCTACAACTTGATGTTACTGATGTTTCCCTGGTTCTAATTGATTTTCTTAACAAAGTTGACACTAGATTTTAAGGATTGAATTCTTGAGAGCAACTGCACATATTAGTATAATTGTAGTATTTCAGTATTTAGTCATTCTTGATAGCTACTTTTCAAAATAAGCACATGCAAACAGCCTTTTTCGAAGTGGAAATTTCCTATCTTGGTTCACTACTTAAAAGTTTCCCTCTATTATGCACTCCTCTTGATTTTGTGTGCTAAATTCTTACAGGATGAGCAGTTGAACTTGATGATTGCTTTTAGAATATTTAAATAGTAAAGCACACCTTCATCTAACAACTCAATCTTTTAGAATAGTTGGCAATAGTCTCACAAAATCTCACAATTGCAAAAGGAGTAGGTTCCTTATACGGTGATGCTTCATATGGTTGAAACTGTCTAGTTGAGGGGGTTCCATTTGGCAAACAGAAACCTTTTATCTTTAGGATTAGTGAATCATTAGAAAATGGGATGAACAAGAAATGGATTTAAACCAAACCTAGGGTGAAGTGGCAGTTTTGAGAATAGACAAACAACTCCACTTGCTTGTTTGAGGCGCTGGAATAACTGTAGAAAACAGATCTTTTTATTCATTAGACATGAGGATGACTAGTTTGCCTTTTGGAGTTCAAGTCGATGTGTCCTAGTGGATGGTCTTCGCATCCTCAAGTGTATCTCCTGTTAGTCAAAGCAATGCACAACTGATGCATGGAAAGCACGGTGGGACATGCTGGCTGGAACAAGATGGTTTTGAGTTGGGGAACAACAAGGCTGGGGCAGGAGTAGAGATAATGGGGGTGATCTCTGCCTTACTCTGCTGCTTGCGGCCATCTTTTTGAATGCTTTAATTGGCAGCTCTGGGCAAGGTTTTTTTTTTTTTCCTTTTCTTTTGGGTGGGTTGCAAATGTGCTGGTAGAGTATAGAGTGAGTGAGGATTGCACAGAGAGACTTCAAGGTATAAGGAACCTGTCCCCTTCCATCATCGGACTAATCATCATAGCAACATATATAGGTCTGCTCTGAGCTATGAATTTCTAATATGACCACCTTGGCTTCACATGTTATTCTAATTGAGAGTGGTTAGTCATTCTTGTACACTCTCAATGTGCCAAATCCGTTTGGCAAGAAATTTTTTTTTTAATCTTTCCTGTTGTCTAGAGATTCCTACGTACAGATGACACATTAGGTCACGGCTTTTTGAATTATGTCAGATTAGATGGTAAGTCAACATGAGGGATCGGCGTCAAATAGCTCGCGTATTATGATCAGATAATAAATCATATGGGATTTCAACCATGAATAGTTCACCTTCTTGATGATGACAATTGTGTGGTTCCAATGCATTTGGGTGTAATGCATTCTGTAGACATTTTTATCTGGTGTATCAACTGAGATCACTACATTACATTTGTTACATGTACTGACTTGTGGTTTATGAATGAAGTCTTCATTAATTCTTTTCTTCCTTTTATATATGTAGGTGTCATATATCCTTTATCTTACATGCAAAGAGATCAGAAGTGACATGCTTGTGGACATATTTGAAGGATGAATTCGGTTTATTTAATGAAGATGATGATTGTAATCAAGAGGAAAAATCAGGCCAATACATGCTCGTTGACGCATCTGTAAGTTCGCAGATGATTGAGAGTGAAAAGCTCACTTACGCAGAATGGCTTAAAAGAGACATGGAAGAGCGGGGCAAAATTCTGATGGATGGAACCACAAAAAAGGGTAGAGTAAAGAAAGTTGCTGGAGTGGTTCTGGATCCTAGTACTATGAGAATTTTCATGAAAAAATGGAAGGAAGAGTGTCAAGCAAGTTCTCTTCCCGTGGTAAGCTCATGGTTTTCGTTCCTCGACATGATTGATGCCATTAAGTAATGAGCTTCCATCTACAATTAATCCCTAGCTTTGCGGCGCCTGACTATTGAGTATCACTTGAAATGAACAATAGTAATATTCAAGTGTTTCTACTATGAATTTTTTGGGTTGAATTCGTACAATCACTCTACTATTTTACATTGATAATCTCTTAACTTGCATGATTGTTCTCTATCATTCTCAACTGCCACCACCGTTGGGTTACAAGTAGGGTCTTTTCTCTTTTTGATGTCTCTGGTAATAGTTGAAACTATTTATGTTTTTGGTTGCCTTAATAGCTAGGTTGTAACATATTTGTTAAGGCTCGAACTTAATACTATTGTGGTAGTTATCATGTTGCTTAGTTTGACACAATAATAGTAAAGGGCTAGAGATAATGTTTACGTATTATATCATGCATGATTTTAGTGTAACTTATGGAGTCTTCTATTTTGTTTTTGTGATCGGTGTTACCCTACTCCTACTTTAATTTTTGCCCTAGCTCCTTGCAGAGCGTGAGAGTCAAAATCCATACCTGAAACTAAATCGTCCCCACTCCAATCCCCTTGAGAAGGTGGGGATACAAATCCCCACCTCCCCCTTCCCATGAGGAAGGGTGGCCACTGAGGCAAACCCCAGTGGTTATGAAATCTTTTGTAATCATACATAAATTTAATGAAGTAATTAACTATTGTTCTAATTGGGAAGTTATGGATGTAATATGACATTATATGTTATAAGCAATGTTCTTGAATCAAGATTAAAATCGTGAATAATAAAGCTGATCTTCTAAAATTGTGAATCGAGCTGAACCGTGAATCATAAGATTCAGCAAGTACCTTTAGACTGACTTTAAAAGAAGGATGTTTCGCTAAAGGCTGCCTATTAGTTGCCAAAATATATATAAAAAAAATGTAATAAGACATACAAACACATAACATTGAGCAAATATCATGCGATTATTTCAGATGAACCCAGGTGACTGATGTAAGTAATTCAAATGACGCATTTGCCAGTAAAATTGTGACATGCAAACATTCAAACATCAAATGTGTATATAGCATAGTTATTATAATGAATCAAAATCATAAGTTTATGATTCATGGGTTGAAAATTGAATTGAGTCGTTAGATTCAATTAGATACCTAAAATAAGTACTTTGTGTCTTAGACATTTATGAATTTACTAAAAAATTATTGTAAGATATAGAATTTTGGGTTAGAATTATGGAAAAAGAAATCTTATTTCTAGTGCAGGTGATGATCCCTATCTATAAGAATTCATAATTTCAATTGTTACCTAGACATTCATTATATAAAGTGCAAAATTTATTTTTGCATAGTCTGACTGAAAACATGCAGATTGTATCGAACATAAGTTTCGTTTGCCATTATGTATAAGAATTCATAATTTCAATTGTTACCTAGACATTCATTATATAAAGTGCAAAATTTATTTTTGCATAGTCTGACTGAAAACGTACAGATTGTATTGAACGTAAGTTTCGTTTGCCATTATGATGCTGCATCTCTGATTCATAGCTAAAAATCAAATTTTTATGTATGTGAATCGAATCAAATCATACAATTTAAATTGTGAATCGTACAATTTTAACAACACTTGTTATAAGATACTAACTTTATATCATATAACATGGTCATAGTAATTATTTATGTCTATATTTATTAGTCATTAGTATAATAGCAATCATATTTGTACATACTCGATTCCTTTATTATAAATCACAATTAGAATTAGGCATAGCCATCAGTAGTACTACTACTATGACGTTGTACTTAAGAGTAGTTGTGTAAGTTTTTTACAATACTAATACGAGCAAAATGTGAGAAATCAGAGCTGGGCACTTACGGAGTAACTGTTATGGCTTTGATTGTAATAGCTTTGGCAGTAATAGGGCACTATTACTGCAACCAAACAAACTAATATGTACTAGAGTTGTAATATAATAGACAATACTGTGTCTGAACGATTTGTATATGATTTAATATGATAGCTTTGGCATTCTTACTATAGGATACTTGGTACTTCAACTCCAATATATCCTTCCAGAATTTTGAGTTAGCGATTTATATGCATATCTTTGGCCTGTCACCACCTAGATCTAGTCACAGGTTGATTTTATGTTTTATCCTCTTTCATAAAACTAATATCAGCTATAGGAAATAGGAAGATGTTGGTATGCAGTCTCTCCTGCATTAATAACTCCAAGTTTTCGCCATCGTGGCTCACTATACGAAATGCATGAAGTACAGACATACGAAGATTTTTTACTAGGTATATAATGTCAGCAAGTGTCTTAAGGCAGCAGATTGGGTGGTTAATTTGACTTCAGCATGCACACCTTCTGAAACAAGTTCTACATCTTTTTAGGTCATGGAGAAAATGCTAGAAACGTACGTGCTCAGCCATAAAAAGCGACGCAAGATGGGCAACATGCTGCCAAAATATCCCTTGGTCGGGTTGTTGAATGTCGCTGTGAGTTGACCCTGATTTTCCTTATTTTTCCTTTAGACTGTGTATCTGAAAGTCCAGTTCAAATTGACAGTAAAGGTGGATCTCACTTTCTCCTGAAAGACATTACCCATTTTTATTTTTCATCTTGACTTCCACATGCTACCTGTTTCTGCTTCATAGTTTGTTTTTCCCTGCAAAGTTAAGTTTGTAGAGGAGCCAATGGAAGTGCGACATGAAGTTATGACGGGAAAAAAGGACAAGGACAGAATCAGAGAGGCTGTGTCTTGTCTGAACATCTAGATGTTTAGCTGCTTCCATTGTTTTGAACCAAGAAACGTACTCTTAACTGCTGCTAAAATTCGAATCTTCTTCTCATAGGAACAAATAAACTGGTCTACCTAAAAGAACCCTTCTAATTGATCTCACTTGTGATATGGTTATAGAATCTTCCTCTGACATGAAGGAATAGCAAGTTGTTCTTGTTCTGGAGGAACTTAGTTAATCGCTGTTACTTGGAGTTGCTGATAGAGAAATGTTTAAACTTGATACCTTCAATTCGTTAGGATTTGCTGCATAATCATGAGGACATAGAAAGTAAAAGCGAGAAAGGGAATTCCACAGACAAGGTTTTATTCTGATTCACCATTAAACTAGGGTTATGTCCAATAGAGAGTTCCACTATAATTAACACCTTGCAGCCCAAGCCTAAAGTAAAAACTAAGTATGGGCTTAAATTATAATAGCTTTCTGGCACCTTGGGTGTGCTGCCCTGTGATCCTTGCCAAGGTGGCCCTCGGACCCCTGCCCACTCTCCTAGGAGTGGGACCCTTGTGTCATTCTGTCAATCGGGAGTACGAACAACATCCCAACATTCTCTCACTTGGTGAATATTCCACATACTTCTTTAGACCTAACACAGTTGTACACCCTTCAAACTTTTCTGTAATCACTACCTTGGTAAAAAAATCTGCACTATTCACTCGTGTCAATTTTCTCTAGCACTCGCTTTGCCGCCATCCATTGCTGTTTCCCCGAATTGGAGATATATTTGCTCAATACTTCCACTGCTTGGGCAATATTTGGACGAGTACACACTATGACATACATCAAACTCACAATTGTGCTTGCATATGGGCCTGTTGTCATCTCTTTAGCTTCCTCTTCGGTCTTGGGGATATTGGAGCATTGATTACTTGGAACTTGTAGACACGGGGTCTTTACTAGTTTACAATTTGCCATGTTGAATTTCTTCAACACACTTCCAATATATTTCTTCTACTTAATTATAACTTTCCATTCTCACATTCCCTTTTTTATTTGCATGCTTAAGATGAAGTTTGCTGGTTCATCACAAACTGTTTCACTAACAGTCCTTTCATAGTGCTGCTCATTCTCAAACTATTCCCAATTAGCAGCATATCATTAACATATAAGGTTAAGATAACAAAATCATCCTCTTAACCTTTTCATGTAGACACAATGATCAGCATCACAACCAATGAAGCCAAGATTCAACCAACAAAGCCAAGCTTCAAAACATACGAGTCGAACTTTTGGTGCCACATCCTTGGAGATTGTTTCAGGCCATACAAAGACTTAATCAATTTGCAAACAAAATCTTCTTTTCTTTGACCACAAACCATTCTAGTTGCTTCATGTAAATATCCCCCTTCAAGTCATTATAGAGGAATGCTGCCTTCATATTTAGTTGCTCTACCTCTAGATTGTATGTAGCTGTTATAGATAAGACAAATCTTATGAAATTCAATTTAGCGACATGAGAAAAAATCTCATCATAATCGACTCCTTCTACGTATGAGTATCCCTTTGAAACCAAATAAGCTTTGTATCATTCTATCTCTCCATTTGGAGATATCTTCCTATTGAACACCCATTTGCAATCGATTGCCTTTCGATCTATGGTTAGTTTTACCAAACTCCTCGTTTCATTTTTATCCAATGAGTCCATTTCATCTTTTATGGCTCTCTCCCACTGTTTGGCATCCTCCGCGCTTTTTGCTTCCATAACAGTACTTGGATCATCACCTGTAATAGTTGGAGCACAATTCTCATTACCGGCACACAAGGTATGCCTCTTAGGTGGTCTTCTTAACTGTGTGGATCCTCTTAAGGCGAGTTTGGGTGTTGCTTCCACTTCAAACTCAGAATCTACTATGTCATCCACCTTGTCAAGCTTATCAGCTTTAGAATATGAATTTTCTATTCTAGCTCGTATAGCCTATCTCTTCCTTTGAACCAACATTTAACTGTTTGTGATTTTTAAGGATTTTGTGGAACAATCTAATTTATAGTAGGTTCTCTAAACACCACATCCCTACTTCAGATAATAAGTTTAGTATCAGGATTTCATAGCTTATATCCTTTGACACCATCCTTGTGTCCAATGAATATGTACTTCTCTAACTTGCTCTCAACTTGTTCCTTTTCCTTTGGCACATGTACATATGCTCTATAGCCAAATACTCTAACATGGGACATGTTTGGCTTCTTCCCAAATAGTGCCTCGAATGATGTCTGATCCCTCAAGGCAAATGTGGGAGACCTGTTCTTCAACATGCGATAGCCACTGCTTTCTCCCAAAATTCAGCTACTAAGCTTGTATCACTTAGCATAGTCTTTGCCTTCACCACGAGAGACTCATTAAGCCTCTTCGCTATCCTATTCTGCTAAGGTGAATAGGGCATTGTCTTCTTCCGTACAATGCCACTAGTCACACATAATTGATCAAATTTTGCTGAATTGAACTCTCCTCTGTTAGTTTGCAAAATTTTGATTTTCATATTAAACCGATTTTCCATTAAAGTTTTGAACTTGTGAAACTTTTCAAAAACATATATGTCCTCTACAAGAAATATATCCACACATATCTAGAATAATCATTGGTAAAAGAAACATGATACCTTGATTTTCCAAATGATGCTATAGGTGTGGAACCGAATACGTCATTGTGGATCAAATCCAAAATCCCTTTTGCTTTCCTTCCTATGGATTTAAAAGATACCCGATTCTATTTCCCATATGCACAATTTTCGCAAAATTCAAAACCCATAGAACAACTTGGGATTCCATCTACCGTCTTCTTTGAGGCAATGGTCATTAGCTCTTTTTCACCAGTATGACCCAATCTCCAATGCCGTAGCAGTGAAAGATCTTTCACCTGCTTTGAGATATAACTCTCACCACTGATCATTGTGCTTCCTATTAACTTCCACAGTTTTTTATACTCTTCAATCTTTGGCAATCACCATTGATATGGGGTTAGCTTGGATGAATACTTGTTGCTAGTGAAAGTAATGCCAACATCTACCATAGTTTTCTTAGAAATAAGATCCCTTGTATGACCAGAAATATGCATCACATCCCGAAGATTCTTGATTGTCATGTCCCATCTTTCATCTTCAGCTTCACCTTTCTGCAACCAACAATATCAAGCGTTGTCTTTTTCTTTTTGCATTGTACCTCCTTAATTTGGCTTTTAACAATGGAACCAATCTCTAAAGCATCATGTGGAAAGATGCTCTGGTATCAATTATTCCTGCGCTGCAATCATCCTGAGATGAATTGCAGGCGAGATACATGTCTCTCGTGTTGCTATCATCATCCTTCATTGTACTGGAGGATAATGCCTCATCTCGTTTATTTGAATCCACACTTTGGCTTTTGCAATCCATCTTTAAGCGTCCAAATTTTTTGCACTTCCAACATGTTATTTCCGATCAATCTCTACTTTTTCATCTTCCTTTTGATTTATTTCTACCACTTAATTTGGATTTGGATTGTTCACTATTCCTTCCTTCTATGAAAAGAGCCTCATGTGCTGCACTATTAGAACTTGCTCTACTTATCTACTCAAATAATAGATCAGTTACAACGCCTCGAAAGAATGACGCAATAACACTATTGCCCATCGAAACAATTATATGTTCTCATGAATTTGGCAATGAACATAGCAAAGTACATGCTTTATCTTCCTCATCCAAATTAACATAAATAGATGCAAGTTGCCCAAAGATAGTATTAAACTCATTTAAGTGTGCGGAAAAGGAATCACCTATGCTCATCCGAAGGCTATATAGTCGTTTATGCAAAAAGAGTCTGTTCACGAGCAAGTTGCTTTGGTAAAGGCTTTCTAGCTTCGTCTAGAGATTCTTCGATGTTTTCTCAAAGGTCACGTTCAACAGGATGTTTTATCAACAAGATATAGCTAGTTCAAGCTTCGCAGCCTCCAATCGTGGCTATTCTACTCCTTCAATTTAGTGGACGTCGACTCCTCCATTTTCTCCTTGGGACTCTCCTTAGGTTTATCATCTTCGATCACGTGTCACATATCTCTATCCATGAGCAAAGCCTCCATCTTCCATTTCCATAACTTGAAACCCTTTTCTTCGCACTTGTTTGCTTCTATCCATGATGGATGAGCTGACAACATCTTTGCAAGATTTGATTTTTTGAATCTCTCTTCACCAAGAAATCCTAACCTAAAACCAAGCTTTGATACCAGATATTAGGATTGCACTATAATTAACACCTTGCATCTCTCCGTTATATTCCCCAATTATAAAAGCGAGATTATATATACCCAATAGCTATTTATGACCCCAAGTCCAAACTACCAATAAAATATGGGCTCAAACTATAAAAGTCCTTTGGTGGCTCGAGGGTACTGCCCCTATGACCCCACCCGCTCACTTGGGAGCAAGAACCTTGTGCCATCCGATGTATGTCAATTACAAGTGCAACAAAAACACGATCGTGATCCTTAGCTTAGAGTATGAATCATACCCTAACACGATCCATCCTCTAAGCCAAACCAAAAAGGTTACTATCCATCAAATCTTTGTGTTATATATTGGGATTTTTTTGTTGTTGTAAATCTTGATATATTCAAGTATTCAAGAAGTATCGGACCGATGTATGCCAATTACAAGTGCAACAAAAACACTAAAGGGGGAATAAGAAAATAGAAGGAAAGAGAAATATGATAGCTCTCTGTGATCCTTATTAATGGTAGGTTTTAGCTTAGAGAACTATAGTTCTTGTTCCTCAAAGAGTTGATATTTTTCCTTATGCATAAAAGAGGAGACCTCCACATCTCTTTTCCTCTTTATTTCCTTGGCATCACTTCTAACTCTTGTGGAACCTTTTAACAGATTGTGGCATATCTCGAGAAATTGTAGACAATGATTTGAAGTTGGATCCATTGTATGTTGCTTCTTGACGACAAAGTAGAAGATGATGCATAGTTTTTCCTACAAAAGCAACATTGGCATGCTTTGGTAGTTTGAGCTAGTAGTGCATTATACCTAGTAATATGTTGTATGAGCATGGCTTTTGGACTTGGCTGAAACAAAAACAAGGACTTTGGAGGGAGCTTTGACCTCCTCTTTAGCTTTTGCGAGGAAGAAATGTTAATCTAATTTCTCAAGCCCCTATAGTATTGTTAAACAATAAATCTTCCATTTCTAAGTCACGTACTATAGTTCTTTGTTTGTCCCTTCTCCTCTTGCCTTGGATAATGATAGTTTTTCAAAAATGAATGAATCTATAACTCCCAACCCAATTCCCCATTTAGCAAATCCACTGTACAAATCAAATAGGATGATAGCACATCTTCTTATCTTCTGTAATATCTAATAATTGTGGATAATTTCAAAAGAGCATTATTGCGAAAACATAATCGACCTAGATTTTCACTTTGACAATTATTACTAAAGCTAGAGTCAAATGAAGTTAGAGAATTGTTGTAACTTTTACGGTCTTGTTCCTGGTGAGTCAAGGATCACAAGAATGTTTAGTAGTGATCCTAGGTAGGGGTGTGCAAAAGATGGCCTTATCCTTCAGGGACTTGCCCGGACCGCCGAGTTGTTCATTGCCTTCCCGTTGGAATCTCGGCCCGTACCACCCGCCGTTACGGACCGGCGTTTGGAATCGGTGGTTCCTAAAGGGAGCCACAAGTGGTTCCCTCCGATTCCCGTTCCATGGGCAAATTCGCCCGCCCACCCACCCGAACATGTTCACAATTCTTGGCCTTGTTCATCCGAAGCTAAATTTTGTCGAATTTGATGTGCTATTGATTGTTGTGATTAATTGGAGTGCCGATTGTTAATTATGCTCGTGAATATTGATGAAATGCGTGATCGAGTGTTGATTGGAATTTGGATTTTTGGAATTGTCGAGTGAGATATTATAATAATGAAGAATTTTTGAAAAGAATTGTGATAATTCTCTATGTAATTTGTACCATAATGAAAGATTAAAATGAATGGTCGTGGATGGGTCTGGGACGTCGCTTTCAATCGACCAAGAGAAGGGGTTGCCGCGAGCTCGAGAGTCGGGGCGTGACATGTTGTAGCTTTTACGGTCTTGTTCCTGGTGAGTCAAGGATCACAAGAATGTTTAGTAGTGATCCTAGGTAGGGGTTGACCGGAAAGAATCGGTGGTTCCTAAAGGGACCGGTCCGGTTCCCGGTTCCATGGGGCAATTCGCCCGCCCACGATTACAAAGCTATTTATAAGACAACTTTGAGTGTCAACTAGAAAAAAAATATAAAAGATCCCACAAATTAAGGGATACTAATAAATCATTTCCTAACTAATTCTTTATAGCTATTTCCTAATAGTCAAGATCTAAAAATCAGGATCAAATATTCCTAACAATTAGGTCCAGAAATCAAGATAATTCAACACTCCCCCTCAAGTTGAGGAATAGATGTCTTCCATTCCCAGCTTGGAAATTATTTCGTGGAAGATCCCACCATTAAGTCCTTTGGTTAGCACATCTACTAGCTGATTTCCAGAAGGTATGTAGGACATGTAGATCAATCCTTCTACTAGCTATTCTTTAATGAAATGTCTGTCGATTTCAATATACTTCGTCCTGTCATGTTGTACAGGGTTATGAGCAATGTTAATTGCTGATTTATTGTCACAATATAGCTTCATAGGACCCTCCCACTTGACTTTTAGATCTTCCAGGATGATTTTGAGCCATAATAGCTCACATATTCCTTGGGCCATTGCTCGAAATTCTGATTCAACACTTGATCTTGCAACTACATTCTGTTTTTTACTTCTCCAAGTCACTAAATTTCCACCAAGAAATGTGCAATAACCAGATGTTGACCTTCTATCCACCATAGATCCTGCATAGTCAGCATCAGTGTAAGCTTGTAGCATCAGTTTTTGATTTCTTCTGAATAGGACTCCTTTTCCAAGGCTTCCTTTTAAGTAATGTAGCACTCGATTGACGGCTTGTAAGTGTGATTCTCTTGGGTCATGCATAAACTGACTAACCACATTCACTAAATAGGCAATATCAGGCCTAGTATGAGCTAGATAGATGAGTTTTCCCACCAATTCTTGATACATTTCTCGATCTACAGAAGGTTCTTCCTTTGCCTCCCCAAGTTTTTTATTAGGCTCAATAGGTGTAACTCTTTGGTTTACACCCAAGTTTTCCGGCTTCCTTCATGAGGTCGGTCACATATTTCTGTTGTGAGACAAAAATTTATTGTCTGGAGTAAGAAACTTCAATGCCAAGGAAGTATTTGAGTCTTCTTAGCTCCTTTATTTCAAACTCTTTAATCAAACATTGTTTTAGCTCCTGTTTCTCCTTATCATCATCACCCATGACAATAATATCATCAACGCATACACTAGAAGTGCGGTCACTCTCCCTATTGTTGAATGCTTAATGAAGAGGGTATGATTGCCTTGGCTTTGTTTATAGCCTAAAGCTTTCATAACTCTGGAAAATCTCCCAAACCAAGCTCTAGGCGACTGCTTAAGCCCATATAGTGCTTTTCGTAATCTACATGCTTTGTTTGCCGTCTCTTCTCCTTCAAAGCCCGGTGGAATACTCATGTAGATCTCCTCTTCTAGGTCTTCATGTAAGAATGCATTCTTCACATCAAACTGTTGAAGTTGCCAATTAAAGTGAGCTGCTAGAGAAAGTAAAATGCTGACAATGTTCATCTTTGCCACCGAAGCAAATGTCTCCTGATAATCTACTCCATAAGTCTAAGTATAACCCTTCGCCACCAATTGTGCTTTATATCTCTCAAGAGAACCATCAGCTTTGTATTTCAAGGTAAAATCCCATTTGCAGCCCACAAGATTCTTTCCCCTCGGTTTTTCGACAATCTCCCAAGTCTGGTTTTTCTCAAGTGTATTCATTTCTTCTCTCATTGCATTCCTCCATTCTTCTTTACACAATGCCTCAGATAAAGTATTTGGAATAGAAATGGTGTTCAGACTCATAATGAAATTTCTATGAGGTGGTGATAGGCGGTCAAATGACACATAGTGAGATAGTGGGTATAAGGGTCGCTTTGTGCACTCTCTAGTACCTTTTCTAACAGCAATGGGAAGGTGTGAGTCATTTTTTGGCATATCAAATGACTGATTATGTAAAGGAGAGTTAGAACTTACCGAAAATTCATTTGCAGAACTCGAATGGGAATCTTGAACTTGTGTTTGGTCAAGAACAGTCGGCTTTCTTGAGTACACCTGAGGAAATCTCATAGAGTCATAAATACGGGGAGATATAGGAGTAGACACTTGTTCCGAAATAGACCCAAACGTAGAGTGTGAGTTTGGGATTGAAGGAGCATGAACTGATTCATCAGAAACTGATTTGTTAGGAGCTGATTGGTCAAGAGTTGATTGAATAGGGACTGTTTGATTAGAAGTGGAAGCTCGAATTGGAGAATTATTAGGAGGTAAGTCAAGATTAAGGCTATCAAAGTCTTCATCTTTCACTAATGATTTCTCCCCCTGAATATTAGATTGTGAAAAGTAAGGTTTGTTTTCTACAAATGTAACATCAGCTGATATGTAGGTCTTTCGAGAAGGAGGATGGTAACATTTATACCCCTTTTGTGTGGAGAAGTAACCTAGAAAGACACACTTGATTGCTCTAGGATCTAGTTTCCCCCTTCTGCTGATTATGAACATGTACAAATGAGGTGCAACCGAAGACTCTAGGTGTGAGATTATTTGTTGTCCTGAAATGGGGATAAAAGCTGGAAAGAACAGCCATAGGAGTTTTAAAATCTAATACTCTTGATAGTAGTCTATTAATCATGTATGTAGATGTAAGGACGGCTTCCCCCCAATATGATTTAGGAACATTTCCATGAAACAACAATGCTCGAGTAGTGTTAAGCAAATGACCATTTTTCCTTTCAGCCACCCCATTTTGTTGTGGTGTGTTTACACAAGATGACTCATGAATGATTCATTCCTTTTGCAAATAGGTTGACAAGATTTGGTTAAAGTAGTCTCTAGCATTATCTGATCTAAAGCTCTTAATTTTAACTCCAAATTGATTTTGAACCATGGAATTGAAATTAGGAACAATACTACTTACATCAGATTTGTGTTTGAGTAAGAATATCCATGTGACCCTAGTGCAATCATCGATTACAGAAACAAACCATTGAGCCCCTGAGATATTTAGAATTGTGGAAGGTCTCCAAATGTCGCTGTGAATCAAATCAAAAGGATGAGAACTTCTTTTGTTGTTTATAGGAAAAGATACACGGGTGTGCTTAGCAAATTCACAAGTGTCACAGTGGAATTCACTCATATCTAATCCTTTAAACAAAGAAGGAAACATGATATTTAAGACACGAAAAGATGGATGACCAAAATGAAAATGATAAAGCCAAATGACATCCTTATTTGAAGTACTAAGAAATGACAAGGGTAAATTGTTCACGACTTTCTTTGAAATCCTCAGTGTTTCAAGATAATACAACCTATTCTTTTCCTTAGCAAGTCCAATCTTCCTCTCCGAATCATGTTCCTGAAAAACATAGTAGGTAGGGTAAAAACTTGCATGACATTTAAGATTTTTGGTAAGCTTTTGTATGGAGACAAGATTGGCTGATAGTTTTGGCACATGAAGGACACCTTTGAGAGTGAGAATGGGTGTAATATGAATATCATCAATTCCTGCAACAGTGGCCAGGGAACCGTTTGCCACCGCTATTTTTCTATTGCTTGAACATGGGATATAGGTACTAAAAAATTGTGAAGTGTGAGTCATGTGATCAATAGCACCTAAGTCTATTATCTAAGCTTCACTCGAAAATGTTTCTGAGGCATTTAGACCAAAAGAAAATTGAGGTTTACTTGAGAGTGCCAATGAACATGCACCAGAGGGTTTTTCAAGAGACTCTAAAAGGCCTCTGATTCTTTCCATTTCCTCACTGCTGAAGGATTCTTTCCCTTGTCCTTCACTATAATTGATCTGCCGGCTGGTCTATTTAGTTAAATGAGCTTGGGGCCTTTACTGTCCTCCTCTATTTCCCCACTCTCGACTTGAGGTTACTGGCTTGCCATTTTGTTTCCAGCAACGCTCCTTTGTACATCTTGGCTTTCTACAGTAGGTACACCACATACTGTCTCGGTTATCCCTCCATGTTGGTTTTGAAGCATCCATCTTTCTTTTTTCTTGTGTTGATGCATTGTGAGTTATTAATGCTGAACCTTCCATAACTTGAGGCTCTAGCATTATTCCTCTTCGACTTTCTTCTGCCCGGATTAGAGAGATTGTCTCTTCCAAAGAAGAGATTTCTTCCTTGCCAAGTATCTAAATTCTAACTTGATCAAATTCAGAATTAAGACTTGCCAGTAAATCATATACTCTATCCTTTTCAATGAAGGTCTTTAGAGTAGCAGCATCATCCACGCACTTCATCTCAAATACTCGATAATGATCGAGTTCTTGCCATAGATTTTGAAGGGAATTGGCATATTCCATCATAGTTTTGTTCCCTTATTTTGTCGCATTGGTTTTTACCTTGATTTCATACACTTGTGCTGCATCTCAAGCCTTTGAATAAGTCCTGTGAACAGAATCCCATATCTCCTTTGCAGTTTTGAGAAACATGCATGTATCACTTAGGGCCAGATCCATCGAATCCCATAGCTGTGACATGATCATTGAATCTACTTCATCCCATGCGTTGAACGTGGGATCTTCTGATTTTAGACCCGTTTCGAGAAGATGGCTGAGTCTTCCTTTACCTTTCAGGTAGGTTTTGACGAACTGTGATCATTTGAGATAATTCTTTTCATTCAACCTATATGTTGCCCTCACATTTTGTAGATTTCTGGTTTATATGGGTGGTGTTGGCCTCCTCAGTTTGACCCGAGGAAACTCCAGTCACTTTTGTTTCAGACATAGATATTTCTAGGTACAAGGAAAGTACTTGGAAAGGAAGAGTAGAGCAAAAGGAATAAAGGCTGCAAGTGAATGAGGTTTTAGGGCCAAAAAACTAAGATAGGATTAGAGGCGAAGTGGGAAAAATTGTAACTAAAGGATCACAACAATGAAGGTTGTGATCAGATTGCACAAAAAAAAAATCCAGCAATGAAGGCTCTGATTCAAAGATTATTGCATCAATGAAAAATGCACTACAACTATCCCAGAAAAATGAGCCTAATGCTCTGATACCATGAAGAATTTTTGAAAAGAATTGTGATAATTCTCTATGTAATTTGTACCACGATTACAAAGCTATTTATAAGACAACTTTGAGTGTCAACTAGAAAAAAAAATCTGAAAGATCCCACAAATTAAGAGATACTAATAAATCATTTCCTAACTAATTCTTTACAGCTCTTTCCTAATAATCAAGATCTAAAAATCAAGATCAAATATTCCTAACAATTTGGTCCAGAAAAATCAAGATAATTCAACAAATAATAATTCAACAAATATATATATAAATTTTTATTATAAAAAATAAATTTTTTTGGTTGAAAAAAATTTATTTTTTTGAAGCCCCATGTTTATAATTCTTATTGTTCATTTGGAGCCCTAATTTCCTATTCGCCAAATAGCCCTTGCAATTCTTATTGTCGAAGTCTTAAAGAGCACAACAAAGGTCAAGAAACAAGTGGTTTACATAGCGTCTCTCAATTTCATTTTCTCCGTCCAACTCTTCGAGATTTTGACAAACTTGTACATAGCTGATTGGTTGGTCTAAAAGAATCATAAGTGAAGCTATAACACTCTATTGCTTAGCCCAACATAGATGCCACATCAATTTCTTCTTTTGTTGCAAGTTTCTTCGACATTAAAATCAATTTGGTAATGCGAGAGACTTCATCATTTTAGTTCTAATCTCATATAATTTTTTTACCATCTCATGGTCAATAATTCAATAAGAGGTGACTATAAAAGCATACTGGACTTCAAAAGTTCTAAATGTTCCGTGCTTATGAACGTAATTGCAATCGAATTTGGTTCATCAATGCATATTGAGTAAGCAAGGATCGCTTGTGAGACCGGTTCCCATATCCAATTTTTTAGAACCGGTCCTTAGTGGGTGGTTCCCGGTTCTAGGGTGGGAACCGCCCACCCAAACCATGCACACCCCTAATCCCAAGCCTTGCTTCTATGATCTTGTCCTAATAGAGCTTGAGTGAAAATTCTATTACTTTTCCACCATAAAAATAATTTCTAAATTTTCTCAAACATGCATTCCCTCTATACCTTTGCTCCCCACCAATTCCCTTCCTAAGGAGAATGGTTCCAAATAGCATCGCACTGGACTTGGTGAAATTTATGGACATCTAATAGTTCTTAGGGGTGAGCATGGTTCTAGAGTAGAACCTAAAACCGAAGAACTGGAAGGTTCTAGGGGATGCATGGTAGGTTCTTCGGTTCCAAGTTCAAAAAATAGAAAAATTGTTGCGATGGGTAGGTTCCTAGAATCTAGAATAAGTTTTTGTGTTTTTTGTCTATGTCTTTGCACCATGCTTGTGCCATTCTATGGCGTCCGATGATGAGTGTATAATCTGGAATTGGAATTTCATTTTATAATTGAGACTTTTACTTTGTTAATGTTTAATATTCTTCGTGTATTTAAATATAATTTGTGGTTAGTGGATTGTAACAGCAAGTATTGTTCATTAAAGGTAATGATTTATTGCAATCGTTCAATTAATAATATGAGTGGAACATAGGTAGATTTTAGAATTGACCTTGAAATGCAGGGTAGGTTTCAAGTTCCAAGGTAAATGGAATAGGTTCCAAGTTTCAAAAAATGAGAAATCTGTTCCAACAAGTAGATTCCGGTTTCCAAGTGGAAACTCACCCTTAATAGCCCCCTTCCTTAGAATAAAAAGAATCGGTTGGTGGCTTCATTTCTTCTATTTAGTGTGGACATTGCAATACATAAATGAACGTCCAAGGGAGAGCATCATCACTGGAGATATTATAGTTAGTGTTGCAATAATGCTTAGCTAGGAAAAGTAGTTTAAACCAACTTGATAGGGTTGTCACCATCCATGCATTTTTAATATGCCTCTAGTTAATTGTTCCATGACCTCATTGAATTATTCTGTGAAGCTGAAAATTTTGGTTATGCCTCGATGGCCATTGTATCAAGAAATAGGTTTGATTTGGCTTAAAACACGATTGGCCTTTTTTTATTCAAAATTTGAGTTAGAAAATATTTTAAAGTTAAGTGCATGCCACTAGATTTGGGAATATTTCAGGTTTTTGTTATCAAATAAAGATCAAGTGCGTGCCGCAAGATTTAAAAAAAGCAAAAAGCGAAAAGCAAAAGTCATTTCGAACGCACCTAATTTGAAGTCTTGTGGTGAAGCAAGAGAGTATTTTGTAGATTGTTTGAACTGCTGAGTTTGTTATGAATGGCATTGGTACTCCTTCGGTGGCTTTATCAAGTTGCACTATCTAAAACATTTATGGAAGGGCTATATCTTTTTTTTTCTTTTTTGGCAAACTTCTAGTCTAAAACTTTCTTGATCTTTTTTATTGGTTGGACAATGTTTTATTTATTTATTTGATATCATATCATCAGTTTATAGAAGTCTGTTTTCATGGCTGCTCTTATGATTGTATTACCAGTAGGTTACTTCTTTTTTCCTTATTGCAGGTAACTTGTATCAAATGTGGAATGTTGGAAGATGAATATGATGCTATCGAAAAACAAATGTTGAATGGACTTATTTTGCCGGCCCTGCCTGTAAGCAAAGATACACAATCAAGATTAGAGAGTGCAACTGACAAGGCTCAGCACAGTGCAGAGCATACAAAAAGTATCATCTTAAAGCATGCATTCCTGAGTCTTTATCCATTATTGGTTCTTAATTTGTATAATTGTTAGTGATTCAGTCAAACAGTTGTCTGAAAGCATGTGTTTTTTACTGTTCCCTCTTTTCTTTGTTTTTGCATCCATCTAACTTTTGTGTTTAGTATACCATGCACACAAGTACATTAGATCTTGCTCTAGGGCAGTGTCATAGAGACAAGCAAGCATAATTGGCCTTGGCACGAGAATAAGATGCCTTATTAATTTCACATGGTGCAACATGCAAATTCCAACTTTTTATCTTTGGTCTTGTATAAATCACAAGGCTATGCAACGGAATATAAGTCACAACCATTTAAAATGGAGGAGATGAGTAGCGTGTAAAATTCAAGTAGTGGGTTGCTTGAAATACTTCTAGTTACGAAGTTTTTACTTTATTTGGGGTATTTGAAGAACTTTACATTTCAAAGGTTTTACCTGTAAAATTGAAATAAAGGGTTGCTTGAAGTACTTTTGGTGGAATCAATATTTTGGCTTCATTAGTTATTTCTTACTTGGTCACTTCATCTGATAGCTGATTCTATGTGTAATTGACTTAGTTTATTTGTGTAAGCTTTGCCTTAACTGGAAGTCTTATCTCTTAAAATATACATTTGATAAACATAATGCACCCATTAGTTTTTTCTGTTAGGACAAAACAATATCTTGGCATGGTAACAAAGCACATGCCAAAGTTTTAAATCCTAGCGATCCCTCCTTTTTTTTATTTTTCTTTCTTTCCCATTTTTCTATCATTCAATTCTGTCATTAGTTATTTGTTTGACATTGTTATATTTGCATGCTGTGTTTTTTGTGACATGCAATAGGAAGGGCTAAGGATATGCCTGATATAAAATATAGATGAGTTTTGCTGATTGCTTAAGCTTTTGGAAAGAACAATCATTTAACATCATCATTTGCAAATGACAGAATTTTGTAATGTTAATATATAGTCTGCCTGGATTTGAAGTACTTGTTTGATTAAATGAGTGGATATGTAATGATCAAGTATGTTTTCTAAAATAAATGATGTGGAAAATTGTGACATCCCTTCCTGTGTTAAAGAACTTTATTTTGGGTAAATTTTTACTATTGCTGGCAGCAGTGTGTTTAATATGGAATAAATGTTTAAGTTAAGAGTATTTGCATGATTATGGAGGAGAAAGTTGGACAGACGATGTGCATGAGTTGACTGGAAGCTATGGAGCTGGCTATAAATTAGAACGAAGTTGGAGGACTAGGTTTATAGAGGTTTATCTTGATATATGACATTTGGAAGAAATTTTATTCATCTTTACATCTTTAATTGGGCTACCTTGCTATCTACTATTCATCAAGGTACTGACTTTTCAATTTTGGATTGAGAAATATTCATTTATATTTGACCTGCGGGGTTTCTCAAGGGCAACAGACCGAATGATTTTTGGGAAATGTGCTCGATTGAAAATCTACCCTGGTGGTTTGTGCTGCTGCGGCTGGTTCATTGTTCATCTTTATTCTCCATATTTTTTTCTGAGATGTTGCACACTTTAGCAGTTGCTGATGCTGAGCTGTTTTCTCATAGACGAATCTTGTGACATCATCTACCTGTTTATCAATTGATAGGTGTCACTGTTGAAGACATTGCCAGAGAAATTGGTGCTTATTATCAGCTTAATCATGAAAAAATGAGTAACAACACATCAGCTCTGGAGATGAGAGTTAATTTATTAAGAAAGCTTGTTGACTGTGACTCTTGGCTGGCCAAGCAATTTTTTGTTCATGAATTTGAGTCACTTGGTTATGGAGAGTTTTTCAGTTTCCTGGCAGAACACATATCTCTTATGCCTACTGTGCTGAAACAGCTCTTGCATGGTGACATGTATGAGAAGTCCCACTTTGAGGTTTGCATGCTGCAGCATCAGTTGATGGTCCTAACATCACAAGCATTGAATAGCTTGTGGGGTGGTGAAGTAGTGACCAAACAGATGATTTCGACATTGCTTTTGAAGCAATTCCCTAATGTCAGTTTTAAAATGGAAGTTGGTTCAGTGGAGGACTTTTTAAATATTGTTGGGGAGTATAGAGGTATCGCAAATGCAAAATGTGTCCTTTTCTCTCAGACATTGATGGGTGCCCATGGTCAGGCTATGCTGGCACTTGATGATAATTATGTGGAAGAACTTGAAACCATCAGTAGAGGAACTGATGTCTCGCAGAAAATAGGAAAATTGGAATCAGTCTCATCTCAGGATGCAATTGAAGTCTTACTAAGGGCACCAATGCTCTCCGATTTAAGTCATTGGTCACATTGGGACATTAAGTTCGCTCCACGTCTTGGCCCTCTTGTAGGATGGTTGTTGAAGGAAGTTAATAGAACAGACTTGTTGTGTTTAGCGACAAAAGACGGTAATGTGATCCGGATTGATAGTTCAGCTAGCGTGGATTCATTTCTGCAATCTGTCCTTCTATCATCACCTTTCCAAACGGCAGTTCAGTTGCTCTCTTTGTTCTCGATACTTGGTGGACAAAAACATGTCCCTATGTCTCTTTTAAAATACCATGCACGTCGTGCATTTGAAGTCATCTTGAATAATCATCTGGAATACAAGGAAGTTACCGATAGTTGGAATTTTCAGATGCAAGAAAAAGCAGCTGGTACATTAAAGCTGTTGGATGAAGTTTGTGCTAGTAGATCGTTCAAGAATTCCACTGGTACATTTAATGGATCATTTGTTGCATCAAGATATTTTCTTAAATGCCTTAGTTATATTCCTTCAGAGTTTCGTAGCTTTGCTGCTGATGTGTTGCTATCTGGCATGCAGTCTGTCATTAAACATGTACCTTCAACCATCTTGTCAGAATGTAAACTTTTGGAGGAACGAATCATGCTTCATGAAGTGGGACTATGTCTTGGTGTAGTGGAGTGGATTCATGACTACCATGATTTCTGCTCTTCTACTGATGATGAGATGTGTACGCCCTGTGAAGCTCCATCGTTCAGAGCTGAAACCTCTAAGTCAAGCACGGGCTCACTTTCTGCTATTTACAATCCAGAAAAATCATCTCCTGCAGAAGTCTGTCTTGTTTCTAAGGGCCAGAGTAACATATGTAATGAAATTGGTCACAGTTCTGATAGTCCAGAAGTCTGCATAGATAAAAATCTGGCACAAAATGAACCCGTTGAATATGAGGATGCTTACTCAATCATTGAATCTATCAGGCGAGAAGAATTTGGTCTTGATCCTAGTCTTTCTAGTACAGAGAGTAGCTTGTTGAAAAAGCAACATGCCCGTCTTGGGAGAGCACTTCAGTGTCTTTCCCAGGAGTTATACTCTCAGGATTCTCATTTTCTTCTTGAGTTAGTAAGTTCACTGTTGTTTTTCAGTAATCTTTGTTTCTCTTCTCCAGTAGCAGTCATCTTTTAGCAAGATAGTACTGTGAGTTTACAATATCTATTTCCCCCATTGCATGCCCGCTTATGCTTTTGATTTAGTTGCTTGTTTGATTCATGGTCAATGATGATCTTTTGTGGTCATGCCGTTCATCCATTCTTGTCAAGTTCCTAGGGGTATTAATATGTGCCTATGCATGCATGGACAAACAAGGGAAACTGAGTTAAATGCCCATTAATGTTTCCCCAACAGCCTAAGCTGAATGTCTAATCTTGGTTTACTGAAGTCTCAAGCTAAGGAAGAAATGCGGTTTCTGCCTAGTGACTACTGACTACCTCGGTGGAGCAATTAATGACATCATTTTTGCCCCCTTGATTATTCACACAAACAAATAAAAACCTAGTCATAGGAGAAAGTGGCCTTCCTTATCCATGGTGTGATATGTTAAGAATATATTGTTTTTCTTTACTACGCAATGAAGTCAAATTAGGCTTATAGTATGTATAAGAGCAACTTGATGGACTTGATGGTACTTTTATTAGTCAAACACATGGCAAAAACATTCAGGAAACTAATGACTATGTGGCAAAATTTTTTTGCTTCTACTGAGGAAGATGACCTCTAGTTCAATTATGCTAAGAAAATATGAACATGAATAATTACAGCTTGTGCTGCAAATTTCCATTTCTGCTCTTTAGGAGATCCTGTGATTTTCACTTTGGTAAGTCCAAATTTGGAAAATATTGGAGACTGAAACTCTAAAACTTTGACGAAGCTTCATTTGATTCCCATGATTCAAATGCCTTAAACCATCCTCCTTTATCTGCATTCCTCTGAACTTTTTGTTTTTGTGTTAGTCATCTTATTTTATGATTGAGAATACAAACAGCCTAACTGATATTGTCCAGCACATTTATTTTATCTATTTCTGGAAGTTAGACAAAAGTTTATGGACAGGGATTTATATTTCAAACCAGAAAAACAAAGCTGATTAAATTTCAATTCTCTAATGGGACTGGTTGTCCTTGCTTTTTGCTGCAGGTTCAAAATGCTGATGATAATACCTATTTAGAAAATGTTGAGCCAGCTCTTGTATTCGTTCTTCAGGAGTCAGGCATCATTATTCTGAATAATGAACGGGGCTTTTCTGCTCAAGACATTAGAGCACTATGCGATGTTGGCAATTCTACAAAAAAAGGAAGTGCTGGATACATAGGGAAAAAAGGCATTGGTTTCAAATCAGTATTCCGTGTAAGTAAAGATAGCCTAATACAATGCCATCATAGCCTTTTCTTTTGGCAAACCCTGCACGTCTTTTGATGACCCCAAAAAGGGTTGGGGACTGAATATGCCTGGAAAATGGATTTGAAGAAATAATACAGAAAGGCAGCAATGATATTGTATTATTATATGAATGTTAGTCTCATTTCAGCTAATTGCTTAAGCTTTTGGGTTAGAATTTTTATTTGGTATTGATGCCAAGTCTAAATTGTTCATGCCACCATTTAATTAGATAGTATGCAAATAAAGCTATCAATTGTCATTGCAAATTGCTCCGATTGCATCCTGAAAAGAGCTTCACCGAAAAAATTTAAATTCTTCTGCAGGTTACTGATGCACCAGAGATTCATTCCAATGGGTTCCATGTAAAGTTTGACATAAGTGAGGGACAAATTGGTTTTGTTTTGCCAACTGTTATACCTCCTATTGATCATAACGTGCTAAGCAAGTTAACGTCTGCTAATTCTGATCAGTTCGATGCTAGCTGCTGGAAAACTTGCATTGTTCTTCCCTTTAGATCGGATTTGTCAGAGGGAATTGGAAGGAATAATGTCATATCCATGTTTGCAGATATTCATCCAGCCTTGCTACTGTTTCTTCATCGTCTTCGGTGTATTACATTCAGAAATATGCAAGACGATTCACTTGTTGTCATGAGAAAGGAAACTTCTGGTAATGGCATCATTAGGGTTGAGTATGGTAAGGAGGAAATGAATTGGTTTGTTGCATGCAAGAAGTTGCCAGGGAATATTGGTTATTGCAATTTCCAAACAACGGAGGTCGCCTTGGCGTTTGGACTTAAAGAATCAACAGATGGAAATTATATCCCATGTATTGATGTGCAACCTGTTTTTGCATTTCTTCCTCTAAGAACTTATGGTCTGAAATTTATACTGCAAGGTGATTTTGTTCTTCCCTCATCTAGAGAAGAAGTTGATGGGGATAACCCCTGGAACCAATGGTTGTTGTCGGAGTTTCCTGATTTGTTCGTGAATGCAGAAGGATCTTTCTGTTCTCTTCCTTGTTTCAGGGACAATCTAGGAGAAGCTGTGACAGCTTACATGAGCTATGTTCCATTGGTCAGTGAAGTCCATGGATTTTTTTCTAGTCTTCCCCGATCAATCATCTCTCAGTTACGCCACTCAAAATGTCTACTTCTGGAAGGAGATGATGCCACATGGGTGCCTCCTTGCAAGGTTGTCCGAGGTTGGAATGAAGAGGCTCGAGTTCTTTTACCTGATCATTTGCTTCAAGAGCATCTTGGCCTAGGATTTCTAAAGAAAGACATAAGTCTATCTGATCCTTTAGCAAGGACATTGGGGGTCGAGGAGTATGGCCCAAAACTTCTACTTCAAATTATAACTTCTTTATGCCAGAAAAAGGATAGCCTTCCATCAATGGGTTTGTCTTGGTTGTCTGCGTGGCTGAATGCAGTTTATGAAATGTACGTACATTCAGCACAAGCATCACGAGACCTTGGAATGGGCACAGATATCATAGAAACCCTCCGTAAGCTTCCTTTTATTCCTCTCTCTGATGGGACATTCAGTTCAGTGGATGAAGGTACAATCTGGCTGCACTTTGATGTATCTGGGAATGACAGTGAGCAGGGAATGGATGCTTTTCCAATGTTATATGCAAAACTCCGCATTGTAAACCCTGCCTTCACAACTGCATTGGATGCCGATAACATTCGTGTAGACATGTCTTCAAAGGACAACATCATCAGGATGCTCCTTATTGTGGGCGTGCAACGTCTATCTACACATGAAATAATGAAGGTGCACGTGTTGCCTTCTATGTGCGATGACAAAAGTGCAAGTTGGAACAAGAATCTGATGACAGAATTTCTCTGCTTTGTGTTTATACATCTACAATCTAGCTGCCCTAGTTGCCATGTTGAAAGAGATTTTCTGATATCAGAGTTAAGAAATAGAGCTTTCATTCTAACAAATCAGGGCAACAAAAGATTGATCGAGGTACCGATCCATTATGGTAAAGGGTTTGGAAGCTCTTTTGACCTCTGCAAATTGTTCAACAACATTCAAATGGAATGGCATGAGGTAGACACCATCTACTTAAAGCATTCTTCAACTAAGTCTATTGTCAATGGAAAGAAAAAGTGGAAGAGATTTTTTGAAGAAATAGGTATCACAGAGTTTGTGCAAGTTGTTAAAGTTGATCGGAGAATGGTTGATATGCCCAATAAATGTTTTGTGAAGGCAGGAGTGGAAAGAGACCATGTGTCCAAAGGATCTGTAGCTGAAGATTGGGAATCCACTGAGTTGGACCATTTATTGTCCTTGTTGTCAGCAAGTGGAAATCATGTTGGTTGTAAATTTTTCTTAGAGGTTTTTGATAAATTGTGGGATGATTGCTTTAGCGACAAAACTACAGGTTACTTGAACGATAAGTACAATGGGAATAGGACACCCTTCAAATCTTCCTTCCTAAACAGCATCTGTGGTGTTCCATGGGTTGTTTCATGCATGGATGATAAACTTCACTATCCCAAGGACTTATTCTATGACTGTGATGCTGTGCACTCTATTTTGGGTTCTTTTGCACCTTATGCTGTTCCAAAGGTTAGTTCCATTATGGATTTGATTTTGCTAATTACTTTTGGTGTATCAGGAATGTCCAATGTTACTCAGGTCTGAGTATTTGGCCATTGACTTACTTTATTGCTCATGTTCTTGTCATCCAATTTCAGGACCTCACACTCTTGATAGGGGGATATAATAAGCAAATAATTTTGTCGATACAGAGATAGTTCTAGGCTTACGAGAATCTACATTATCTGTGTTTTTTTTTTTTTTTAATAATTGATTGTCTTTTTAGCCTTTATGCACCTTCTCTGCATGTGAATACCATTGAAGGTTTTTGGGCGAGGGCATTTGACTGTCTGGTCTTTGGGTAGGAATGTAAATATAGACATTTAAAGATTGGAAAACTTAACGAACTAATGTCATGTACTACATAAAAGTAAACCTGTAAAAGAAAATGAGAATGCACAAGAGGGAATAAGAGAAAAGAAGCAGTCAGTTCTGATATATCTCAATATTGGTGGGAACACCTTGGATTCAGGAACAGGATCAGGACTCATATTTTCATTAATTTATGCACTTAATTAATGCAAAATATTTGTCCTCCATTGTCAAAACTTACACGTGGATAAAACCTTGGAAATAGTGCTAGAGTTGATAGAAATAAGTAAAAGTGGACTGAATCATGATTTTACATTATCGGGGATATCAGCATTCAGGGGCCATCTGTGGCTCCATAGACTTAGTAACCTGCAGTAACTGCAAACATAACTCAGTCCAAGAAAGAAATAAAGTAAGGACTGATATCGATGTTGATGCAATGCAACTTTTTAATGTAATGCACTTTGTTGAAAATATAATGCGGAAACGACAGGATCTTGCAATTTACGTCAACACGAAAATACTAGAGAAAAATAAGGGCACCAGAAAATTTACGTGGTTCAGTCCGAGTATCGGTACCTACATCCACGGGGAGAGCCAGCAACAAATAATCCAAGCACAAAATCATCGAGTGTTCAAGCCCTCCTGCAATTCGCTCACGAACATACGAAAACAAGAACTCCGTTCTTTCTTGTATGCTTCGTACGACAACTGCAGCTTCTTGGCTTGGCTTTTATTATTATGCGGCTCTCTCTCCTTCTATATGCTGAAGAAACCTTTTATATATACATGTGTAAACCAACCACTACTAGGTTTCTCCTATAGATAAGAGAGGAAACCCTTGTCTTTATCCTTTTGTGCAAAAGTAATCCTAGTTAAACTTGGAATAACAAGAAAACCAATCTTGAATAGGATAGGAAAGATTTTGAACAAATCAAAATCCTTCTATGGATTGAGTTCGTGAAAATTCAAACTCGAGTCATAATTTAACAATTCTCCACCTTGGCTCGATGTTTGAAGCTAAGTTATAGTGCTCATCATCCATGCTGCTCTCCCAACGCCCCAATGGGCGCTCACTCTCCACAGACGCCAATTATGCTCAAGCATAGCTTGAGCTTCGCCAAAGGAATAGGCTTGGTCATCATGTCTGCCGGGTTCTCTGCCGTAGCAATCTTTTTCACAATAACATTACCCTTTGCTAAGATATCTCGGACGAAGTGGTACCTGATATCGATATGTTTCGTTCGCTCGTGATAAACTAGATTATATGCCAAATATATCGCACCTTGGTTATCATAGTGTATATCAACACTTTTCTAATTAAGCCCAAAGTCCAAGAGCAAACTTCGTAACCATATCACCTCCTTCGCTATAGAGGTTAGTGCCATGTACTCTGCCTCAGTCAAAGACAAGGCAATATGATCCTGTAAGGATGCTTTCCAACTCACTGCACCACCTGCTAAAGACCTACGATCATCCAAGTTACCGGCGTGATCCGAATCCACATAACCAGTGGTTTCACTGCCATTACTGTTCCTCCGGTATACTATACCCACGTCTGCAGTCCCTTTCAAATATCTGAGGATCCACTTCACAGCTTCCCAATGAGCTTTACCAGGACACTTCATGTAGCGACTAACTACGCTCACAGCTTGTGAAATATCAGGCCTAGTGCACACCATAGCATACATAATACTACCCACGGCACTAGAATAAGGAACACAAGACATATGCTCCTCCTCCTCCTCAGTCTGCGATGATAATTTGTCTGAAAGTTTAAAGTGGTTTGCTAAAGGTGTACTTACAGATTTTGCTAACTGCATGTTAAAATGTGCCACAATCTTCTCAATATATTTTTTTTGAGATAGACGTAAAACTCCTGCAGCTCTGTCACGCAAAATCTCCATACCCAATATTTTTTTTGCAGCATCTAAATCTTTCATCTCAAATTCAGCACTCAACTGCCTTTTCAGCACATCAATATTAGTCATATTCTTAGCTGCTATTAACATGTCGTCAACATATAATAGTAGATAAATCAAAAAACCATTCTCCAATCTCCTAAAATAAACACAGCTATCCATCTGACTTTTTGAGTAGTCCTGACTAGCCATGAAAGTATCAAAACGCTTATACCACTGCCTAGAAGATTGTTTTAGCCCATACAAAGATTTCTTTAACAAGCAAACATGATCTTCCTTACCCAGAATAACAAATCCCTCTGGCTGCCTCATGTAAATCCGTTCCTCCAACTCACCATGAAGAAATGCCATTTTCACATCTAGCTGCTCTAGCTCGAGATCCTGCGAAGCAACTAAGGCAAGTAAAACACGAATAGAGGTATGTCTTACCACAGGAGAGAACACCTCGTTATAGTCAATGCCCTCCCCATTGTGTATATCCTTTCGCCACAAGTCTTGCCTTATACTTCGCTGTCTCAACACCGGGAATGCCCTCTTTCTGTTTAAAGACCCATTTACTTCCGACAATCTTTTGGCTCTTAAGTACTTCGACCAACTCCCATGTCTGATTTCGATGGAGTGATTCCATCTCTTCGCTCATAGCCCCAAGCCACTGCGATGACTCACTACTAGCTATCGCTTCAGAATAAGACGAAGGCTCATCCGTCTCCACCTCGTCACCTACAGTTAACGCATAAGCAATATATGTATAACCATAACGTACCGGTGGTTTAATTTGCCTCTCTCGTCGTCTGCGGCTATATTATGCTACGGTTGTGCTGATTGTTCACTATCACCAACTTCGGGAATTGCGGCTCTTCTACGGTCTCGGCACGTTACCTCCGAGGTCTCCGGAGTCTCCACCTGATGCTCCACCTCACTAATGACACCATGATCCGTCTTCTCTGCTTGTTGTGTTACAGAACTCCTCTGTTGAAGCATTGCAGTCTCGTCGAAGATCACGTCTCTGTTGATTAGAAAACCGGGTGATCTAGGATCAGTGCACCACAGCCGATAGCCTTTCACCCTATGTGCATAATCCAAAAATATGCACTTTTTCGCCCTCGGCTCAAGCTTACCATCACTCACATGAGCATATGTAGGACATCCGAATATTCATAATTCGGAATAATCAACAGATTTCCCCGACCATACTTCCTCAGGAGTCTTCCACTCGATAGCAGATGATGGAGATCGATTTACCAGATAACATGCCATATTCACTGCTTCGGCCCAAAATTCCTTGCCAAGTCCTGCATGCGAAAGCATGCATCGAGCTCACTCAAGTAAAATTCTGTTCTTCCGTTCTGCCACGCCATTCTAATGTGGTGTCCTAGGTACTGTGCGGTGTCTCACAATCCCTTCTTTCTCGCAGAACTCGGTAAAATTTTTACCACAGAACTCCATGCCATTATCGGTTCTCAGGCACTTGATCCTTTTATCTTACTGCTTTTCAATCAATGCCTTAAATTTCTTGAACCGATCGAACACATCATATTTGTGCTTTAGAAAGTATACCCATACCTTCCTTGAATAATCGTCGATAAATGTCAGCATATATCAGACACCTCCTTTCGAAGGAACAGAAGATGGGCCCCAGACATCTGAATGAATATACTCAACCGGTCGCTTGGTCGAATGAATAGCTGTAGTAAACTTAATTTAGCGCTGCTTCCCAAAGATGCAATGCTTACATAAGTCCAGCTTTCCTGTCTTCTGACCCTTTAGCAACCCCCTTTCACTCAGCATCGTCATACCTGCCTCACTCATGTGCCCTAAACGCATATGCCGTAATTGAGTCAAGTCAAAATCTGACTCACTTGATGAAATTGCAGCGGTTCTGGTCACGGTCTCTCCTAGTAGATGATAAAGCGAATTCACTTTCTTCCCCTTCATCACTGTCATGGCACCACGAGAGATCTTCAGTACTCCACCTTCAGTGGTGTACTTACACCCGATATCATCGAGTGTCCCCAGAGAAATAAGGTTCTTCTTGAGCTCCGGTACATGCCTCACGTCTGTCAATGTGCGCACCACCCCATCGTGCATCCAAATTCGAATTGTTCCTATTCCCACAACCTTACAGGCTTCATTATTCCCCAAAAGAACTCTACCACCATCTACAATCTGGTAAGTAGTAAACCAGTTCTTGTGAGGCGTCATATGATAAGAACACCCCGAATCTAGCACCCATTCGTCTCCTGACGAAACAGTAGTCACACATAAAACAGCTTCTCCATCACTAGTGCTCCCTTCGGCTACGTTTGCCACATTGCTTGTGGCATTCTGCCTATCACCTCGATTTCTCCGTTTCGAACAATCTCTCCTAATGTGCCCTTCCTCGTGACACTCAAAGCACTTCACGCATCCCTTGGACTTTCGATTGCGTGACTTCGATCTGCTTTTGCCTCGCTGCTTTGCTAGGCCCTCGATATTGATCTCTACCCCGAATCGTTAATGCTGCGCTACTCCCCGCCCAAGACTATCATCACGCAACTTTTCTCGCCACTCCTTAGAGAACAGAGCGGACTTTACCTCTTCCGAGGTAATCGTAGTACGCCCTTGCAAATGGTGAATCGTAAAGTGCTCCCACGACTCGGTAAAGAAGCTAACAACATCATGCCCCGCTCTTCATCATCAAGTATCTTACCGACGTTCTTCAAATCCATCATGAGTTTATTAAATTCATCTAGGTGGGTTCGATAGACGTACCTTCAGTATATCTAAACCGAAACATCCTCTTCAACATGTATAAGCGATTATTTAAACCCTTCGTTACATAGAGTGCATGAAGTCTTGCCCATAAATCTGCAGCATCCTTCTCCTCAGCTACCTCTATTAATACCTCATCCGATAAGTTCAGCAGGATTGTGCTCTTTGCTTTCTCCATTAGCTCTGCCCTTTCAGAAGCTTTCATTATAATCGGCAACTCATCTTCGCCATCTAAAGCTCTGGCCAAACCTTGGGTTGTCAACAAAGCACGCATATTGATGCTCCATAACCCAAAGTTATTCCTCCCGTTAAACTTCTCAATTTCATGTTTCACCTCAGACATAATTGCAATAACAAGATTTCCATATAATAATCAGACAAGCAAAAGCTCTAAATCACAATCAAGAAATCCGAATTCAAGCTCTGATACCAATTGTTGAAAATATAACGCGGAAACGACAGGATCTTGCAATTTACATCAACACGAAAATACTAGAGAAAAATAAGGGCACCATAAAATTTACGTGGTTCAGTCCGAGTATCGGTACCTACATCCACGGGGAGAACCAACAGCAAATAATTCAAGCACAAAATCACCAAGTGTTCAAGCCCTCCTGCAATTCGCTCACGAATATACGAAAACAAGAACTCCGTTCTTTCTTGTATGCTTCGTACGACAACTGCAGCTTCTTGACTTGGCTTCTATTCTTGTGCGGCGCTCTCCCCTTCTATATGCTGAAGAAACCTTTTATATATACATGTGTAAACCAACCACTATTAGGTTTCTCCTATAGATAAGAGAGGAAACCCTTGTCTTTATCCTTTTGTGCAAAAGTAATCCTAGTCAAACTTGGAATAACAAGAAAACCAATCTTGAATAGGATAGGAAAGATTTTGAACAAATCAAAATCCTTCTATGGATTGAGTTCGTGAAAATTCAAACTCGAGTCATAATTTAACACACTTGATGTTGGTACTTTGACTTAACAACTATAAATTATAATGGTATCTCTTTTGCTTCATGTCTTGATGTTATGCAAATTGACTGTCTAGTATAAATAAACCTGGCTGTTGAGGACTTTGGTCACTAACCTTGAGAAAACTGTTCAACAGGTGAGGAGTGCGGCTCTTTTACATGATATTGGGTTTAAGACCAGAGTTACTGTTGAAGATGTTGTGGAAATACTGAGAGTCTGGAGAAGATCAGAGACCTCTTCTAAGTTTAGGTACTAAATCACATTCAAGGAATTTCTTTTTCTTTTTTTCTACTTGTTTGATAAGTAGTGAAAGTGTATTAAAAAGAAAAAGGTAATCCAAGTATACAGAATGTTTGCAAAAATATAAAGCAGAAACAATACAGGAAATTCTCTCTCTACCCTCCTATTGAAAATGTCATTCACAGCATAAACGTTTGCTGTTCTCTCCCATTATTTTGTTCTGCGTTTGTTGCTGGCCTGAGGTCTGAACTTGTTATTTCATTTCATGCAGTCCCAAATATTTTTTCTTCATTTCATTCATTTATTCACTATCAACGCTATATTGACTCTTCAGTTTTGGAAAAGAAAATGGCTAATGATTTTGACCGTCAAGTTATGGTAGCTATGAACTCTATCATTGAGAGGGTTTTTTTCCTAGTGTAAAGAAATGAAACTATAATACATTAAGATTGGCCTATACTGATTATCTAGATATCTTCATAGAACCAAAAGATGGCACTTTGCAAGCAATGATGACAGCAGGAGAGATGAAATGTTGTACAAGTTCCAAGAGTCAACCAGAAAAACTTTTACACCTGATGACAGCTTAAACTTTTATGTTGATTTTTTAACAGTTTTAAACAAAAGCAACATTTACTTTGGTAACTGGGAGATAGTTCTTTTATACCTATAACATGCATGCTACGCATTTCCTAATTTGGAGCAAAAATATATATTATACTAGTCCAATAAAGAGGGTGTAGTTCCAAATTTCAAATAAATGAATTGGAAGCACGTTCACAAAATGATTGGGAGGGTATAAAGATGGAAGGGAAGATAACAACCTCATCAAAGGCTTGCAATGACCCAAGAGAGTTAAAGAAAGAGCAGAAAGGGACAACTTAATAAATAATGTTATCTAAGGAAGTTCCATTACCCAACTTATTAAATACCAAACTTATGAAATTACTTGGAACAATACAAGCTTCAAATTGCTATTCTGGATTAACCCCGTATATGGTTCATTTGAAGAAGGCTCTCTCTCCTTGTTTCTACTGTTAAATTGCTATTCCACTACATAGTTGACTTTTTTCCTTCTTCTCATGCCAGTGTTGCACAAATGTCAAAAGTATACACTTTCCTATGGAAAGAAGTTGATACTTCGAAAAAGAACATTGTTGAAGATCTCCTCTCAGAGCCATTTATATTCTTTCCTTCTTTACGTGCCTCTGCGGTTGAGGATGTTGTGTTGGGCTCATTTTTGTTGCCAAAAGAAGTTTCTTGGAATGATTTAACTGGGTTTCTGAACCAAATGGAAGAAATTGACTCCAAGTTTAGCGCAGTTGGAGCAAAGCATAGCCTGTTAAGCAGGACATTGTGCAATATATATCCAGGCCTGCGAGATTTTTTTGTCAATATATGTGGGGTTGAGGAAAGTCCTTCTTTCCAAGATCATTTCCAGAATTTGGTCCATTTATCAACTATCGTTTTGCCTTCGCAAGCAGCAAAATATGTAGGTACCACTACAAGTTGTTCATTTACGGTTCATTGAGGTGTCACTAAGTTGCCCAATTTTTGGCTTTATGCATCAGGTTTTCATGGTTTTTCTGAAGTTGGTAGATGAACTCAAATGTGGAAAGGTTAGCCCTGAAGATACTTTACAAGTTAGCGGATATCTTAAAAAATCAAAATATACTGTGCTTCCCACTGTTCATAATAGATGGGTTTCTCTGCACCCTTCCTTTGGACTTGTATGCTGGTGTGATGATGAGAAGCTAATGAAAGAATTCAGGAGTTTGGATAAAATTGAACTTCTACATTTTGGGGAGCTCACTGATGATGAAAAGGGGATGATTTATGTCAAACTGCCTCTTCTCATGCATACTCTGGGGGTTCCCGCATTTTCTGAGGTAATTTGCTCACTTGCAACTGTAATTTGAAATGTATTTTGGAAGTTTGTGTCTAGATTCGGGTAGGAACTAGGGAAGTATAGTTTGGAGGTCCACTTATCTCCATTTTGCAGTCACACAGTACTAATAATGCGATGTACTTGCATGAGGGATTTTATCATGACATATATGTTTTTGACAAGGATTGCTTTTTAGATGTCGCTTACCTAGCTTTGCTGGAATCATCTGAACCACTTGTGGCTTTTGCCAGAATTTTACTCTCCCTCATATACAATACGGTTTTGTTAACAAGCACCCCCATAGCAATTTTTTTCAACACCTAACCAAAAAAAAAATATCTTCATTTTCATTACAGTGGTTGTGCTGCATGAGGAAAATGGTGCTTTGGAAATGACAAAGTTTCTTTATTTGGATGATCAACGAGTGCCCTTGGGACACTCATTAACATAATCCTAACAGTAAAATACACTCATTAACATAATCCTAACAGTAAAATATCAATGTGATGAGCAATGTCTTGGACCCAAATTATTCAGAGATGTGCTAAAGAATGTTGAAGAATGTTCCCTTGGCTATGTTTTTGTCTGAGTTCATTATGGAGGCACCAACAGTGAGCTGAAGAAGAGCTTATTTAGAAGGAAGAATGTACAATGTTTATCAATGCAATTCCATCCCCAAAGTTCTTTTCACTGTTCCAAAAGTACAAAGTTCTGGAAATTCATCTGTTGTGGTATTATTAGAAGAATCTTGACATAATAAAATGACTCAAGTGAGTGAACTTGGTGAATTTGTTGTCTCAGCAAGAAATTTTAAGATTCAATGATGTGGTATCACCTAGCATGGCCAACACAACTGAACTAGGAAATGTTTCTTCAACTTCTTATATGAAGGATCACCAAGTCCGAGGCTATGATCAATATGCAATGCTATGACTAGAAAGATCTTCTTTAGTTCACTGGTGATGCCTCTATAATGAACTCAGATAAAAATGTAGAAGGAAGAATGTACAATTTATCAATGCAATTCCATCCATGAAGTTCTTTTCACGGTTCCGAAGGTACAAAGTTCTGCACATCCATCTGTAGTGGTATTATTAGAAGAACCTGGACATAATGAAACGACTCAGGTGAGTGAACTTGGTCAATTCGTTGTCTCAGCTAGAAATTTCAAAGATTCAATGGGGTAATAATACCACCTAGCATGGCCAAAATGACTGAACTCGGAAATGTTTCTTCAACTTCCTAAATGAAGGATCACCAAGTCTAAGGTTATGATCAATATGCAATGCTATGACTAGAACATCCACAAGAATAAGTCTTCAGCTATATTGATAGGATCATTTACTTCAGGCCCTGGTACTTATCTTCCTCATCTTCACTTATAGAGCAACATAGCCTATCAGGCCTCTTCCCACTATGATGTGGCTTTTGTGATCGTTCCTGATTAAGTTGTATATCCTTTAAGAGATTCAAAATCATTGCTCCATAGCATAAAAACATGACTAGGCAATGTCATTTTTTGTTCTGGATATGGGAGAGATGGAGTAGTTAGAAAGAAGATACTTTGAAAAGAGTGTCTAGCACATGTCAGCATTTGATGGTGTATATTTGGTGCTTTGCTAAGTGGTGCTGTGTTGTAGCTCAAGTTACAAGAGGTTTTTAGCGAGTGATATTTCCATATGATCTAGTGGTTAGTGAAGGAAATGCTTTCCGTACGTATATGATTGTAGGGTGGAAGTAACTCCCTTATCTATATGTCATGTGTGAAAACTATTAAATTCAACAGAAATCTTCAAATAGAACCTAACAACAAAGGGTGAAAAAGATTCGTTGAGCTGTTTAACGGAAATAAGCTTTTGGGTTTCTAAACTTCTCCCCTGTTTTGGCCTTCAAAATACTGGAGTATCTGTATTTTCTTTTAAAGCAAAAGCATCTTATCCAAAACACTGCCAAACAGTACAAACAAGGGTGCCAGGTCTGGCAGTATTTCCATTTATCAGAGTGACGTTGGGGAATGATTTTATTGCATAATACTAGAGAAAAGAACCAAGAAAAGCAAACATTTCGATCAGTGAGCCCTTTTGACCAAAATATTTTTTTCAAGTGATTATTCAGTGAGGAGTGACCAAGGTTTAAATGATATTAGAATGGGATATGAAACAGGGAGTATGAGTCTAGAGCAAAATGAATGTTAATTTTGCAGTAGTTAATTGTCTTAGATATGCAGAGACACCATGCAATTTTGGTCGAATGACCATATCAAGTTCAGCATCTAGAATTGTATTCTGGATTGGAGTATTTGGTTTACTATTATGGATATAGGAACAATCATATATACGAAAGTACTTCAGATCTTACACTAAAAAACTTTTTCTAAAGTAATACTGCGTTTTATTTGCCAAGTAGATTTAGCAAAAAAGAACAGAATTCTTGAATTGGTTGAACTTGTATTATCTCAATCTGTTGTTAGGTTTTGGCTGAAACAAAAAATCTGTTGTTAAGGTTAGTTCTGGGGATTTAAACACTAGTTCCAAAAAAGTTAATTTGCCTCCTTTATTGGAGATTTCATATCAAGCATTAGCTTATTGTTAGTTATTTATAATGGCAAGATATTGACTAGCAAGTCCATTACAAATGCATTATTGAAATCATATGCTCTGGGACCATGAAATTGTCATGCAAACTACTCATCATCTTATTTACTTTCTCACGCATAGCATTTATGCAGGTTGTAACTCGTGAAGCTATATATTACGGTCCAACGGATTCTAGCTCCAAGGCGTCTTTTGTAAACTGGGTTCTTCCGTTTGCTCAGCGTTATTTATACTTTGAACATCCCAACACATATGCCAAACTTAAACAGTCTGGATTTTCTAATCTGAGTCACTTGCATGTTGTTGTTGTGGAGAGGTTATACTATAGGAATATCATAAGGGATTTGAGAATTGCTTCCAAAAAGCAATTGGAGACCACATCAGTTCTTCAGGTATGTCCTAGGAATTTAGGAATGTTCTGAATGTTTCTTCTTTTCTATTTTTAACCAAAGAAAATGTGAAGTAACCTACAAGCATCGTATGGATAGGGACATTCACATTTCTTACCTTTCGTTTCATTATATGTATGTCTCTTGTACAGAATGAGAATATCACTTTGCCACTTCAAATTGAAATTTGATCCCACTCGAAACCTTAATGGGGTTATCTGATTTTGGACATGTTTATTGTGTTACATACTTGTGATTTGTGTTGTTCTGATGCTGTTTATTCTCTAGACCATTTCTATGAATCATTGGGAACCAAATAGGGGAAATGTTCTTTAATCAAGCAGTATAGGACCACATTCTTATGACCTAGAAGCAAGAGCTTCCTTGTTATGTATTACAATAACTCCCTTGATTTTGACAGGGTAATACTCTATTTGTCACTCCGGAATCCAATTCTCATGTCTTGTACATGGAGATTTCTCGTCTATTCTTTGATGGCACTCCCAACATTCACTTGGCAAATTTTCTTTACATGATCCTAACAATGGCAGAATCAGGTTCTCGAGAGGAGCAGGTAGAGTATTTCATCATGAATAGCCAGAAGTTGCCAAACCTACCGGGTGATGAACCCGTGTGGGCCCTTTCCTCAGGATCTTGGTGTAAGCATGATGGATTACCAGAGAATAGCAGCTTTTCAGCAACAAGAAAAGCGCTCAAATCCTTTCAGGCCAAGGGAAGGGCAGGATTTACCTCAACTTGGCCTCCTTTAGACTGGAAAAGTGCACCAGGGTCAGCTTATTTTCCTGATTGCCAAGTTAAGACACAGGCAGTAACTGTAACCAAAAGTACTTGGTCGCCAGTGATAAAGGAGGATTGTCATGAATTAACTGGAGAAAGTGGTGGCGGCCATGAGGTGATTGTTGATTTTACCACTGAAGATGTAGCAACAGTTTCTCCAATCGAACCTTCATTTTCTGATAGAGCAACAGATGTCAGCAATTTGGATTCTTGCGCAGATGTCTCAGCTAATTATATTGATATGACTCCAGTGTCTGATCTACCTCACTTGGATCCACCTCAGTTGATTGGGAGAACAGTGCTCAATATTGGCACGCCTAATCCAAAACAAGCAATGTTAGTGGGAAAACAAGGAGAACTCGTCGCTTTCGAACATCTAGCCAAGAAATTCAGTCGGAGTTCTGTGAAGTGGGTCAATGAAGATGGTGAAACTGGTCTACCCTATGACATTACCATAGAGGATGGAGAAGGACTTCAATACATAGAAGTCAAAACAACTCAATCAGCGAAGAAAGATTGGTTCTCCATCTCAACAAATGAGTGGCAATTTGCACATCAGAATGGTCAAAATTTCAGCATAGCACATGTCGTTTTGGTAGGACACGGCAGAAACAAAATCAAAATATTTTCAAATCCAGTTGAACTCTGTCGCTCTGGGAAGTTGCAATTGGCCATTGTGATGCCAAGCTAGCCATTATGCCCTTAGTGGCTCAGGTTGTGTTGAGTTGCTCATGCTTTAATTAAGCAGTAATACGAACCCACCAGTAGTGCTGATGAGTACCTTGCTTAAATATAGAGAAGTATGGTTTTAATCTTTCATGGTTAGCGATGGAAGGAGATACAAGTGGATTGAGGTCATTTTCCTATGACTTCTGAAGATGGTTAAGCTTTGTACGACTAGCCTTTAGAATGAGCTGCACAGAGCTCTTAAGCATGATTGCGCAACTTGTGCTATGTAGTTATTTAGATGGACTTATATCAATAATCATATTTGTGTAATTAAAGAGTGAAAGGATATTTTGTTCTAGATGAACCCATGCCATTAGGTTCCTTGTCAATTGTGGAATTTTAGATGGGGAGATTTTTATTCTCATTCATATCTTCTGGTGCTTTATAGGCTAATACATAGATAAATCCTAGCAAACAAAATAGGACAGAAAGCCTCTACGATCCCATGATTTGTGGGATTTAATCTGAATCAAATCAGAATAAAAAACCTCCTAATTAAGAAAAAATCCTTGTATTTACAGCCATATAATCTATCTATTTACCACTCAACACTCCCCCTCAAGCTGGTAAATAGATATTTTCCATTCCCAACTTGGAAACTAGTTCATGAAAACTTCCACCATTAAGCCATTTTGTCAAGATATTTGCTACTTGCTGTCCTAAAGGAACATAAGACAAACTAGTCAGTCCTTCTTCAAGTTTCTCCTTGATAAAGTGCCTATCAATTTCAATATGTTTTGTCCTATCATGCTGCACAAGGTTATGAGCAATATTAATTGTAGACTCATTGTCACAATATAGTTTCATAGGACTTTGCCACTCAACCTTCAAGTCATCAAGAATGATCTTGAGCTATACTAACTCCCATATTCCTTGAGTTGCTATCCTAAACCCAGATTCCACACTTGATCTTGCTACTATATTCTGTTTTTTACTCCTCTAAGTTACCAAGTTACCTCCAAGGAAGGTACAATAACCACTTGTAGACCTCCTATCAACCACGGAGCCTGCATAATCCACATCAATATAAGCCTCAAGCTTGAGATTTGGACTCTTCTTGAAATGAATTCCCTTTCCTGGATTCCCTTTTAAGTAGCGTAGGACTCGATGAACGGCCTATAGATGTGAAACCTTAAGATCATGCATGAATTGACTAATCAAGCTAACATAGGAGATATCTGGTCAGGTATGAGAAAGGTAAATCAACTTTCCCACCAATTGTTGATACATTTCTCGATCCACTACTACCTCCTCTTTTGCTTTTGATAGTCTCTAGTTTGGCTCAATTGGAGTAGCTATTGGTTTGCAACCAAGCTTCCCAATTTCTTTCAAAAGATTCGTTACATACTTTCGTTAAGAAATAAAGACCCTTTGCCTTGAGTATAAAACCTCAATTCTAAGAAAATACCGTAGCTTCCCTAATTCCTTTATTTCAAATTCCTTAATCAAGCACTCTTTCAGCCACTATTTCTCCTTTTCATCATTGCCCGTGACTATTATGTCATCAAGATATACCAACAATGATGTAACTGCCCATGTGTCCGAGTGTGTTATGAACATTGTATGATCTCCCTAGCTTTGCTTATACCCAGATGCCTTCATGACTCTAGCAAACCGTCCAAACCAGGCTCTAGGTGACTACTTAAGCCCATATAAAGCTTTGTTAAGTCTACAAACCTTGTCTATTGTTTCATTTCCTTCAAAACCAGGTGGGATGGTCATGTAGATTTCCTCTTCCAAATCTCCATGTAAAAATGCATTCTTTACATCATACTATTGAAGTTCCTAATCAAAATGAGAAGCTAAAGACAATAAAATTCTTATCGTATTCATTTTAGCCACTAGTCCGAATGTTTCTTGGTAATCCACTCCATATGTTTGAGTGTAACCCTTCGCAACCAATCTTGCCTTGTACCTCTCTAGAGAGCCATCTTCCTTTTACTTTACAGTGAATACTCACTTGCAGCCAACTAGATTTTTCCCCTTTGGCCTGTCAACAATTTCTCATGTTTTACTTTTTTCCAATGCCTCCATCTCTTCTTTCATGGCATTCCTCCATTCATCTTTTGATAGTGCTTCAAACAAGGTGTTAGGGACAACAATTTTGTTTAAACTCACAATAAAGTTTTTGTATGGTGGTGATAACCTATTAAGAGACACATAATTTGATAGTGGATACACCGATTTCTTGGTGCACTCTCTAGTCCCTTTTCTAACAATAATAGGTAAATCGAGATTAGTCTCAGGTGAATCACTAAGCTGTTCATTCAAAGGGGATTCAGGACTTACCGTGCTCTCATTAACAGTACATGGAGTGGTATTTTGGACCTCCTCTTGTGCTAGAATGGCTGCCCTCCTTGAATACACTTGAGAAAAACTCTGAGAATCATGAATACGAGTTGAACTAGTGGGAGTAGGAACAGAGATAGGTTGCTGTGTGGGAGATTATGGTGGACAAAAGATAGGATTCAAGGTAAGTTCATGAGCAATAGTGGACGAGTTTTGGTTGATAGGGACATTAGATGATAAATCTAAGTTATCAATGACACTAAGGTCCTTATCTTCCATGACTGAAAACTCCCCCTTAAGATAAGGTTGTGAAAAATAGGGTTTATTTTCGACAAAAGTGACATCTATAAAGAGATAGAATTTTTTGGAAAGAGGATGGTAACATTTGTAGCCTTTTTGTGTTTGTGAGTAACCAAGAAACACACATTTGATTGCACGAGGATCTAACTTTCCTCATTGATGATGATGAATGTGGACAAAGGAAGTACAACCAAAGACTCGAGGTGTAAGACCATTACATGTATGAAAGTGAGGATGGAACTAAGAAAGAACTTCCATGGGGGTCTTGTGATCTAATGTACATGAGGGTAGTCTATTGATCATGTATGTAGATGTAAGAATAGATTCCCCCCAATATGCTTTAGGAACTTGTCCATGAAACAAGAAGGCACGAGTTGTGTTAAGGAGATGACCATTTTTTATTTCAGCAACCCCGTTTTGTTGTGGTGTATTCACATAAGATGACTCATGGATAATGTATTCCTTTTGAAAATAAGGGGACAATACTTGATTGGAGTAACCTCTAGCATTATCCGAGAAAAAGACCTTGATCTTGATCCCAAATTGAGTTTGAATCATGGAATAAAACGAAGGAATAATTCTACTCACGTTAGATTTATGTTTGAGTAAGAAAGTCCATGGGACCCTAGAGCAATCATCAATTAGAGTGACAAGCCAACGAGCTCTAGAGATGTTTGGAATTATGGAAGCTCCCCAAATGTCACTGTGGATTAAGTCAAAAGGATCAGAACTATGGTGATTGCTAATAGGAAATGGTACACGATTATGCTTGGCTAAATCACAAACATCACAATGGAAGTCTTTAATATTCAAATCTTTAAATAAGGATGGAAACATAATATTCAAGACTTGAGGACGGATGATGAAGCCAAATATCTTCTTTATTTGAAGTACCAAGGAATGATGAAAACAAATTATTCATGATTCTTCTTGTAGTGAGAGGTGTCTCAAGGTAGTATAGTCCATTTTGTTCCTTAGCAAGTCCAATCCTCCTCTTTGAGTCCCGATCCTGAAAAACACAATAAGATGGGTAAAAAACAGCTTGACAATGAAGATCTTTTGTGAGTTTCTATATTGAGATAAGGCTGGCAGATAGTTTAGGGACATGAAGGACATCTTTAAGAACAAGATCTCCAACCCTTGCAATAGTAGCAAGAGACCCATTAACCACAATAATCTTCTTATCGCTATGACAAGGTGTATAAGTACTAAAATGGGATCAAGTGTGAGTCATATGGTCGGTGGCCCTTGAATCAATAACCCAAGAATTACTTGAGAATTCTAGTGAGCATGCACCAAAGGGTTTATTAAGAGACCCTAACAAACCTCTTAATTTCTCAATTTCTTCACTATTGAAGGTTGCTTTCTCCTGAACTTCTTCTTGACCAACTTGCTCAGTTAGGTGGACTTAGGGCTTTGGATTTGTTGCCTGATTGACCCATTCTCAGCCTGATGTAGTTGGTCTGCCATTCAATTTCCAACATTGTTCCTTAGTATGTCAAGGCTTATTGCAATAGGCACACCACAAGCAGTCCCGATTGTCTTTCCTCGGCAGGTTACCCTTTTCATCAACCTTTTTGATTGCCAAGGCTGACCCTTCTATAGCTTGTGGTTCTAGCATGATGGATCGATGGCTCTCTTATGCCCGAATCAAGGAAATTGTTTCCTCCAATGATGGCACTTCCTCCTTGCCAAGTATTTGAATTCTAACTTGGTCGAATTCAGAATTAAGCCCAATTAAGAAATCGTAGACTCAATCCTTTTCAATAAAACTCTTTAGAATGGCCACATCTTTTGGACACCGCATCTGAAATACTCGATAATGATCAAGTTCTTGCCATAAATTATGTAGAGTATTAGCAGGCTTATTGCAATAGGCACACCACAAGCAGTCCCAATTGTCTTTCCTCGGTAGGGTACCCTTTTCATCAACCTTTCTAATTGCCAAGGCTGACCCTTCTATAGCTTGTGGTTCTAGCATGATGGATCGATGGCTCTCTTATGCCCGAATCAAGGAAATTGTTTCCTCCAATGATGGCACTTCCTCCTTGCCAAGTATTTGAATTATGACTTGGTCGAATTCATAATTAAGCCCAATTAAGAAATCGTAGACTCAATCCTTTTCAATAAAACTCTTTAGAATGGCCACATCTTTTGGACACCGCATCTAAAATACTCGATAATGATCAAGTTCTTGCCATAAATTCTATAGAGTATTAGCATACTCAGTAACAAACTTACCTCCTTGGTTTGTCCCATTGGTTTTCACCTTAATTTCATACACCTGGGTTGCGTCACAAGCCTTTGAGTATGTCCGTTGGATGGAATCCCAAATCTCCTTTGTGGTTGGTAGAAACATACAAGTATCACTTATGGCTGGTTCCATGGAATCCCATAGCAATGACATGATCATGGAATCAGCTTCATCCCACAAATCAAAATCAAAATCTCCTTTCTTGAGTCCTATCCCAAGTAAATGGCTGAGTTTTCCTTTGCCCTTCAGATAAGTCTTGACAAATTGTGACCACTTGAGATAGTTCTTCTCATTCAATTTGTAGGTTGGCCTGATATTCTAAAGATCATCTATCGTGTGTGTTGAGGCGACCTCCTCAGATTGGTTCATGGTTGGATCTATGGCTTTGGGTGTGATTTCAAATGTCATTTTGGATAGTGAATGTTAAGAAGAAAACAGAGCAATCATGCAGCTATGAAGGCTATGTAAAGAGGAAAAAAATTTCTAGAGAATAATAGACAACAATGAAGGACCGCAACAATGAAGGCTGCAATTTAAACTCCAGAAATCTATTTTTGGAAAATAATAGACAGCAACGAAGGCTGAAAAACGCAGCAATGAAGGCTGCAATTTTAAATCCAGGAATCTAGCCTAGGGCTCTAATACCATGTGGAATTTTAGATGGAGAGATTTTTATTCTCATTCATATCTTTTGCTGCTTTACAATGTTGTATTTATAGGTTAATACATAGATAAATCCTAGCAAACAAAATAGGAAAGAAAGCTTTTACAATCCCATGATTTGTGGGATTTAATCTGAATCATATCAGAATCAAGAACCTCCTAAATAAGAAAAAATCCTATGTATTTACAACCATATAATATGTCTATTTATAGCTCAACATCAATATCTTCAAATTGTAAGGTCAGAAGACAGTAGTGGCTGATAATGACTAGAGCATTTAGCAACATTCAAGGTGAAGTCAGCGGAACTATAGTAGGCGGTCAAACTTTTTCATGAAGCAGTATAAAATACGAACAAGTAAAACTTGACGAAAATATAATTGAGTCCTAAAACTTTCAATAAGTACAATAAAGTCTTAAAACTTGTCGAATTGATCAAATCAAGTCCTTTTGTTAATAACACTTTTTGAAAGTTTTAGAATTCGATTACATTTTCATAGTAAGTTTTAGGACTTGGTTGCACTTTTTGAAAGTTTTAGAATCCAATTATACTTTCATAGTAAGTTTTAAGACTTGATTGCACTTTTTGAAAGTTTTAAAATTGAATTGCATTTTCGTGACAAGTTTTAGGACTTTTAGTGCACTTGTTCCTATTTTATATATGTTCATTTGTTCCTAGATTCTTTTCTGTTTCTAAGGCAGTAGAAGTAGAAATTCCTGGACTATTACATCATATTTCTTTGGATGCCAAGAAAGTTTCCAGCATGTAATAAGGCTCAAGAGATTTACTTATGCGCTTTACCGTGTTAATTTAAAGAGAGCAGACTTTGTAGGAACTTCTGAGCACTGTAGATTTATCTACGTCTTGCCCTTGCTCGACGGATTGTGAGATACGCTTCCTTGTTATGAACTACCATTGTGACGAGATGCAGACTCATAAGCTTATTGATTTCATTGTGTGGTTAATGGAGGCAAGTTTTTTGCCATTTACACCTGCTTTTTTAATCTGCAATTAATGGAGGCAAGTTTTTCGCCATTTACACAATAGCTCTAGACTATCATGCTTACTCACAGATGTATTAACTCCGGTTACTTACTCTGTCTTCCTAAAGGTTCCTGATTGAGGAACTTGGTTTTCTTTCAAGAATAAGACCGATTCTCTGCCAGTTCCAACCTTTCTTTTATAATCAATGGCTAAAGCTGAGCTTGTACAAAATAATGCTGCCTTCTGTGATGCAAGCAATTGATGTGGAAATAATTATCTGGACATGTTTTCCTGATAGTAGCTGCTTAAACTTGCTACTAAAATTCTTAACCGAAACATCACTACTTTTCCCCCTAAAAAATTGAAGATGGCAGATAATACTATGAATATCAAGGCTCCTAGTTTCCTTAGCATGTCATGACTGCTCTTTGAAACTTATGGGTGTTCTAGAGTTTGGTTTGCAGCAATGCCTGTATTGGGAGGCGCTGAGTAGATTCGTGGGACCAAATAGACTTATGACTCTGCATTTATTTGTGGGTCTGAGACCTTTTTCTTTTTTCTGTACATGTTGAAGATGCCTAATGCAATAAAGTATTAGAAAGAGGATCGATTTATTTTCTCTTCAACCCCTGGTCCTTGCTTGGTTTTCCTTTTTGTTGGGCGTCCGTGTTCAGATCGGTTGGCAAATTGCACGATATAGACAAGGAGAAAAGCAAACTCAAGATGCCTGTTGATACAGGAGGAAGGCTGGTCGCTGCGGAGTTTCTAAAGCAATTCATCTGATTCCTCTAATTGTGCCCATTTATGAATGAAGTTAGCCCTTGAAAGATTTTCTCAAGCCAAATTCTCATGTCCTTGTGATGCAGCCACAAGCTGATATGTGATTCCTGAAACTGCACTCCTTGAAAGCTCCAATGTTGACAAGAATGACACTGTAAACTCTGGACTAGCTCTGGAGCTTTGTTTGGCAGTACAAGTGGATAATGCAGGAGATGGTGATAGTTAGAAAATTTTTAAATGGCAATATTGTACATTGTGGTCATTCTGACTGCTGAGATTTGTCAATTTGTATCATCCGATGCCTGACTATTGATATTGTACGAGAAGAGTTTTAGCTATTGCTTGTTAATCTTTTGATGTGACTAAGATTAAACCACGTACTTGATCAGACAATTATAAATGCATGGGGTGCACTTGTTTAAAGCCCAAATGAACATTGCCTAGTGATCTTTAATAAGAATGCTTATGAATCTTTAGTTAGACTTTGGATTATTGGGATAAATTCATAAAAGAAGTCCCCTAACCCGTGTGGTTTTGGCAATTGACTTCTCGAATTTTTAATGAGTCCTCTGAATTTCATCAATGGATCAATTAAGTGCTTTCATAAAATACTTGATTTTGATGTATTTGCCAATATGGCCTTTTTCTTATTGGAAAAAAGAATGAAATCATGTGAAATCACTATAAAATTCTATAATTCATTTTAAAGTGGCAATAACAACTTAGAAAAGGAAAGTTGGAGAAAAATCAAGGAAAACGAAAATAAAAGATAATGGAAACTGAGCTGCACTTGCTTGAAGAGAGGAGCGTCCCGTTTCTTCTCATTCTATTCTCTCTCATCCACACTGACCAAAGAAAATACTAATTTTATCCTCGTAATTAGCCCTTTTGTTTTACTGGCAATTTTTTATAAAAAAAAATTTCATAAAACCATTCTCAAGAAAAATAGTTAGTTTTCATTTATTTAATGATTTAGAAAAAGTGACTTCTTTGTTGCTAGATAAGAAAGTTGTTTTTCTCCCAATCTAAGTTTGTAGTTTTAAGTTCAGGGAAAACGTTTTCTATAGATCGATTACTTCTTTGTCATTCAAATACTGAAAAGTCAAAAAATAATTTTTCAAAAAATAGTTTTCCTTCAAATAAATGGATCCTAAAACTTGAAGCCCATTTCGCCCTGAGTGAGAACCATAAATGAAGCTGGGGGTCAACCCTTGTCCACAAGGAGCACGGGATCGATGCAGAAAACAATTTCAAACATTTTACGAACGGTTGGATTGGTTCGCCCTGGTTACTCCAAACCACTTACAACATAATGGATGACATATCGGACTAGATTCGACACAAGTGAGGCGGCCATGGTGCACCGGGTGCCCCTCCTCGAGCAAGCTCTCTCACAGTTTCTTTTCTTTTCTTTTTTATTTTTTTCCAACTGTCAATTTTTTTTTGTTGCTCATTTAAATGAATTTTAGAATTTTTAATGGTTTCCTGCAATGTTATTTCTAATTTGATTATTAAAAATATATCATGTCACCTGACATGTTGGCATAGTTAAGTGTTTTAATGAAGAAAAAAATTGATTGGAACAATGGATTGAAGTCCGAGGACTCCATTGGAGTCAGACCAATAAAAAAATTTGAAGATTCAGTTGCCAAAATTACATAAATTAGGGGATCAATTGTGGACCTATCTCTTTAGATAATTGAAATCAAAGATAAATAAATCCAAAAGATATCATTGAAAGATATATTTCCATACTTGCAATAATTAGGAACAACTTAGATCATTTAAGATTGTTCGACAATAGTTAAATGCTGATGATCACCATCCATTGTTATTTCTAAAATGGGAATTCTATTTCTCACAAATATTTTAAATCCAGAATTATAATAAGTGTACTTGCACACGGTTCGCATCGGTTTTATATTTAAAAATCTATTGAAAAGTCATATTTACTTAAACTTTTCCTCATACTCTTGCACATTCAATTATGTAGTATGTTTAGAAGTATATAATCATAACACTTAATAAATGGAAGGAAATATCATGCTAAATAAAATACATAATTTTCCATTTGGTGTTGATTATGGGTTCATCTACATAATGTATAAAATCTTTCTACCTTTATCAAACATCTTATAAGTTATAATTTCCAAAAATTGAGTTTTCTGAGACTATTTTCTTAGAGCAATGCAATTGTTTTGTCATCTTCTTTGAAATATCATTGTTCTTTATACAACATTACTCTAAGGGAAAATTTCAAAAAATGACCCGAAGTGAGCCTATTTTCTCAAATAATGGTCCAAAGTGGCCATTATCTCAAATTAGAACTCGAAGTAGCTAAAGCAGTCTCAAATAAAGACCTCAAATCGCCAGCCAGCCAAATATTCATCGGTCGGCGAGCATGTGGCATTTCTGGTGGCCAGAATAAAGGCAATTTTGTCAAAAAAATATTTGATAGAAATTAACAAACCCTAAAAACAAAACCCCCAAACTCTTCACGTTCTTCTTCTTCTGCACTTCATCTTCTGGGTTCCTTGTCTCCTCTTGCAAGGAGAACCCAAATTCTTTGTCAATGGAGCAAAATCCCTGACTCTCTGAGTTCCAAACGGACGTGCCAGCACTCCCCTCGGCTCTCTCTCTCTCTCTCTCTCTCTCTCTCTCTCTCTCTCTCCGTCTTCATGGAAGTGGATTCGAATTGTGCCCGAGATGTGGGTCCTCGACATCAAGATGTTCTCCATCTCTCGGCTGGGAAAAGATGATGAAGAATCAAGGCTCTCATGTTACATACGAGTATCTGAATAACGAAAAGGTGGCTTTACTCGAAATCGGTCTTCTTCATTGGAAAGAAATGAAGACAAAAAAAGAAAGGAAGAAAATGTGAAAAAACGAAGGTAGGGGTTTCTTGTTGTACTCCATTAACCAAAAATTTGGGTGCTCCAAGCGAGAGAGGACAGAGAACGGGAGAAGACGAAGAGCATAAGAAGAAAACTGAGAACGTGAAGAGTTTGGGGGTTTTGCTTTTAGGATTTGTTAATTTCTATCAATATTTTTTTGACAAAATTGCCCTCATTCCGGCCACTGGAAATGCCACACGCTCGCCAGCCGGTGAATATTTGGCTGGCTGGCGATTTGAGATCCTTATTTGAGACTGTTTTAGCCACTTCGAGTCCTACTTTGAAACGACGACCACTTTGGGCCATTTTTTGAAAAAATAGGCTCATTTCGGGTCCTATTTTGAAATTTTCCTTTACTCTAATTTTGTGTCTTACTGCTTGTTTTTTTTTATGGAATCGAAAAAATTTCACACTCTACAGTGTCTTGCATTGTAATTAGTGAAATCAATTTTTATCTTTATGTTATGTACAGGTACGGCTACAACCATTTTAATATCCAAAATATGACTTGCCATGCAGAATAAAGTCAACTTTATTGGAATTTATAAATAGTGGTATTTTCTCATTTTTGTTAAGTTAAGGACATTTTTCTACTGAAACTTTACTTTTTCTTGACAAAGCTCTTCAATTTTTACTAGGAGACATTTATTATTTCATGAAATATTAATGCATTAAATGTGTTGATAACTCTAAAAAAATAGAGTTATTTGACCTATTTTAGGCAACAAACAATGCGAAATCTATGAGAAAATATTTGGGTTTAATTCTATTTACTCAAATTTTCCTTGTTTATACAGCATAATGAGACATGGAGAAAATAATGCAAAAAGATGGCAAAAAGAAGGAAAAGAAGATAACTGTGATTTAATTAATTTAATTATCTGATAAGTTCAATGCAGATAGTATTAGATTTGATATATATAATATGTTATTGAGAGATTTTCTATTGAAATTTTACTTTTTCTTGACAAAGCTCTTCAATTTTTACTAGGAGACATTTATTATGTCATGAAATATGAATGCATTAAATGTGTTGATAACTCTAAAAAGTAGAGTTATTTTACCTATTTTAGGCAACAAACAATGCAAAATCTATGAGAAAATATTTGGGTTTCATTCTATTTACTCAAATTTTCCTTGTTTATGGAGCATAACGAGACATGGAGAAAATAAGGCAAAAATATAGTAAAAAAAAGGAAAGGAAGATATCTGTCATTTAATTAATTCAATTTAATTATTTGATACTTTCAATGTAGATAGCATTAGAGTTGATATTTATAATATGTTATTGAGATATTTTTCTACTAAAATTTCACTTTTTCTTGATAAAGCTCTTCAGTTTTCACTAGGAGACATTTATTATTTCATGAAATATGAATGCATAAATGTGCTGATATCTCTAAGAAAAATAGAGTTATTTATCTAAATTAGGTAACAAATAATGCGAAATCTGTGAGAAAATATTTGTATTTCATTCTATTTACTCAAATTTTCCTTGTTTATGGAGCATAATGAGACATGGAGAATAATAGGCAAAAAAAAAAGGAAAGGAAAATATTTGTGATTTAGTAAATCAAATCAGGAAAGTTGGATGGATGCCAAATCAAGAATTTTGTGATTTATTCCTTGATTTTATGTGAAAGAAATAAGCAATTACACTGTGTTAGGATTTTCAGATATATCTTATAAATAGAAGGAAAAATTCCAAAAAAGGGCCTAAAGTCCTCTCAATTTCTCAAATAAGGGATTGAAGTTGACATTGTCTTAAATAAGGGCCTGAGTGACCATAATTGTTTCAAATGAGAGCCTGACCTCACCGGTCACCGGCCGGCTAAATTTCCCGACCAATCATGGGCATTTTTGTCATTTGCCACTTTTCTTTTCTTTTTCCTTTCCTTTTTTTTTTTTGCTGTTTCATCTTCTTCTTCATCGCCGGTGGCTGGCCGGCCACCTGCAACGCCCACAGAGGGCTGGGTGAGGGTCGCCCTCGCCCAATCCAGCAAGGGCCACCCTCGCCGGCCACAGGCAAGGGACGGCCTCGTCCCTTGCCTTAAGGAGGCCGCCTCGCAACCATCCACAAGGTCAGCCCTCGCCGGTCGTAGGTGAGGCAGACCTCACCAGATCTGGCGAGGTCGGCCCTCGTCGAACCTCTTCGGCCGCGGGCGAGGCCGACCTCGCCAGATCTGGTGAGGTTGGCCCTCTTTGACCGCGGGCGAGGCCGACCTCGCCAGATCTAGCGAGGTCGGCCCTTGTTGGTCGCGGACGAGGGCGACCTCGCCAGATCTTGTGAGGTCGGGCCCTCATCGACCATGGGCGAGGGTGGCCCAGACGAGGGCGAGGCGGCCCTCGTCGCGGCGCGGCCGCGAGGGTGGCCGGGACGAGGGCGAGGCGGCCCTGCGTCGGCGCAGACGGCCGCGAGGGGCGGCCTCCCCAGGGCAAAGGTCGCCTCGCCCATGCGAGGCCGTCCCTCGCCAGCCACCGGCGGGCGACGGTAACCCTTGCCCAGCCCTTTATGCGCTTCACCGATGTCTAGTCGGCCACCGGTGATGGAGAAGAAGATGGTCAGAAAAAGAAAAAAAAGAAAAAATAGTAAATGACAAAAATACCCTTAATCACCGGAAAGTCAGGCCCTTATTTGAAACAAGATTCACTTCAGGCCCTTATTTGGAAAAATAATAACACGTCAGGCCCTTATTTGAAACAAAGTTAACTTCAGGCCCTTATTTAAGAAATTGAGGGGACTTGAGGTCCTTTTTTGGAATTTTCCCTAAATAGAATGACATTGAGAGCTTGGGGTACAATTAGATTTTTATTTTTAGATCTTTTTCATTGTTTTGAGTTTTTCAAGTATTTTGAAAAAAAGACAAAGTGATGATAGAATTCTTATTTATTAATTCAAGATACTGGGTTTAATTTATATTTTCGTTTTTCTTCTGTTATGTTCTAATTTTCTTTTGTTAGGGCTACGATATAGCTTAATCATAATAATATGAATTTTATGATTTTTATACATTATAAGTGATTTCATTCATGTGAGTCATATATCATTGTGCTTAATGCTTTTAAGTGATTGGCCACCACTTGAATGATCCGATATGTTTGAGACTGAGAAATGATAATATACAATTACTCTTTATAATATATAACAATGAACTAAATGTGGATAAAGATATATGATGTTATTTTTGTAGTTTTCGATGATAAGGTGGTCCAAAAGATTCATTGTAAATCGGGAATATTTACTGATTTTAATGTACTTATATTTATTTAAATTCATGTAGAGATATAGTGGATTAATAAATTGAATAGATTTGTTATACCTAGAGATAGGATACTAAATAGATTTGGAAATTCTGTTATCACACATTTGATTTCGTTCTTGTATGCATAATAATCTGAAATTCATATTTAGTGGTTATGGTAAAATCGGATGCTCTAACATATTTATTTAATTGATTTACTGCATTTAGTTTCAAAATATTACTTTTAAAATTGTCAATTTTATTGTATTCTCAATTATATTTTGATCTATTAGATAAATTTTAGAATTAATCCATTTTTAGTATTTAGTTGGTTTATTAATCATAAATATATGTGGGATGATATCTTTTCCCATCATTATATTACTTGTTCAACATGTTTGTTTAAAATTTTACAAATATGTGCAAAAGTCAATTTAAATATTATATATTAGATGCTCTAACCAAACTTTACTTGATTTTCTTAAAAAGGGTGCATCGTCATCTTTCTTCAGTTTTTAACTTTCTCCTTAGGTTTGGCTTGTATTAAGTCAGATTTGGAATGTATGTATGTATGTAATTTGATTGGGTGATCAAATGGTTTGCCAAAGAATAAACACCAGTATTGAGGCACAAACTACATAGACGTGTGATCGTGGATGTGTTAAGTACGAAAAAAATAGATCTTCTTTTTAGGAATTGTGTGATTATTTAATTGATTGGAAGTGTAATAAATAGTTAGATATGTGAATTGAGTGGTTACTTTGATGACAACGCAATGGATAGTCTTAACTTTTATGCAAGGTTAATTTTGAAAATCAAAAAAGAGAATGAAGGATGCTTTGGCTGAAATGTATTTAATGAGTGTAATGAATGCCAGAGTCCTAGTTTGTATACAAATAATTCGTGTGAATTATGTATTATAGAGTATTTTAGACCAAAGTTTCATAAATCCTTTCTCCTGACATGTCTTCATGAGGTGGACCAATTCTTGCTAAAAGTCCACTATATTGATTGTTTCATTCAAATATCTTATAGTTAGTCCAAAACACATTCAAAAGGCTAAACAGTTATTAGTGATGCTTCCCGGGAAAAAAGAAGAAGATATAGAAAGTTATTTATATCAACGATCATATTAGCATATTTGGCAAATGACGGGTTGAGCAATTCAGTGTTTTAAGTTTTCTATTGTCGTAGATGTCCAAAATCCATCATGACCATATGGAAAGCTTTCCCCTTTAAAATGCCAAGAATCATAGAAAAAGGCAAAGACTTTAATCCACAACTTCAATAATAAGACATTGGAAATTGTCGATGGGAATTTAATGAAAAGGCATTGATATTGCAATTCGAAAATACCAAAATTTTTGCTCATTATGTAATCAACGACATCAATTTTATTCTCAATTAAGTAGCTTAGCTTTTGAGGTTTGGCTCAATGCGAGACTCCCGCAACAAAATTACTTCGGATAATAGTAATCTTGCCCTCCTTTATTATGTTTATAATATTGTTAATGATTTTTTTAGGGCCAAAGCACTTTGAGAATTTTAAAAAAAGGGCTGTATTTTTCTCCGCTTCTGATTAGATGAAATTTCCACCCTGATTGGTCATTATAAATGATAGACTCCACCCATATTTAATTTTAGTTTGCATGCGGTTGACTTTAATATTTGAAACGTATCAATCAATAACTTGGTTGAAGGAACTTGTTACAAGAACCCAAAATGGAGGAAAGCATAGCACTAAACTATATTATGGAGAATCAATTTCGCTGCACATGATTCCGTTTCTTGTTTGCCTTATTTATATGAAATTACTTTATCAGATAAAAAATATTTCTATTGAAAACAAAAAAGTACTAATGATTTAGCCTTAGCTCGATAAGAACTTTAATGAATTTCATAAGTATTTAACTCGACATGATGAAATAATAATGTATGTTCTATAGATTATGTAGATTAAGTCTATCTCAGTCTTCGTAGAACTTCACTTAGCAGAATTCAACCCAGGGATGCCCGCCCTACTTCTCGACTTAAAGAGAAATCAAGTAGCTTCCTCGGCCAACGGAGACTTCACATTGCAAGTGTTCCATGAAAAAAAAACGTGAAAGTTATGGCAAGCATGCAGTGTGAGGAACCCAAGAAAAATGAACCCGGGGTGCAGTCAACGAAAAGAAAGTAATTTGGGCACACATCGTGGACACGGAGAAAAAGTTTGAGAAAAGTCATAAATCTATTGTATTAATATTAATTTAATCCTAAGTCTTTTGATAGTGTCAATTTAGTCCCAAACCATTTTGACTTGATGCTAATTCAGTCGTAAATTTTTTGATTGTGCCAATTTAGTTATAATGCTTTTGAACCAATGCTAATTTAATTTTAGACCTTTTGATTATGTGCCAATTTAATCTTTCTGACTAATTTTGGTTGGAATTTGCTAACGTGGACACTGTTGGCTTATGTGATACTACCAGCGTTGGATGTGCACAATTTTAAATAATATTTTAATAAATTTTCAATTTTTTATTTTTTATCTATTTATTTTGCTTTCTTTCTTTTCTTTTCTTTTCTTTTTTCTCTCTCCTTCCTTTCTTCTTTATCTAGGCAATGGTTGGTTGGCAAGTGATAATCGAGCAAGTTGGCCTCGCCTCGGCAAGGCCAGCCTTCTCTTAGGCTAAGGTGAGGCCGAACCTCGTCGAGGCTCGGCCTCACTTGGCCAAGGTGAAGCTAGCCTGCTCGGCCAAGGCTAGTGGCTGGCCATCACTTGTCGGCTGACCACCACCTAAAGGAAGAAGAGAGGAAGGAGAGAGAAAAAAGAAGAATAATAAGAAAATAAAAAAATAAAAATTATTCACGTCAATGCCAATGGTGCCACATAAGCTAATCAGTATCCACATTAGTAAAATCCAATCAAAATTAATCCAAAGGATTGAATTGGTACCAAATTAAAAGTTTAAGGATTAAATTGGTACCATTAAAAGGTTTATGACTGAATTGGCACCAAATCAAAAAGTTTAGGACTAAATGGCACAAATGCATTATAGGTTTATAATTTTTCTAACACTTTTTCCTCACAGGGAGTTGTTTACCAAGAAATAGAAGGAAGTGGTGCACTCACAAACCACTTGTTACTAAAAATAGTCATACCAATATAAGAAAAGTATACAAATAGTTTCTAAATTTGGTTTCATGTGCAATGTTGTCCCTAGATTTTTAATTTATTCGGTGTGATTCATGAACTATTGATAAATGTCTAATATAGTCATCATGTTTACTTAAATGACAAATTAGACGTAATTCATTTTTGTGAATTACTATATGTTGGATTTTTAGAACAGATAAGTCAACATGTCCATCCTTTTAATTGCCTACACAGAAAAGTAAAAAAAATAAAAACTAGGGCGTTGACGTGTCCATCATTATTTTATGATATGAATTATTATATCATAATTTGAGATGAAATATAACTTCTTTTTATTATTCGCCGTTCAAATTTAACAAATTGGAAATCATGTCAACATATTCCATTAATTCAAATTAACTAAAAGATGAAATTGAACATTTTCAGATAGAAGACTACATTAAACATTTAGTGCTAGTTCAGATATCACACTGAATAAATTAAAAATCCAGAAACAACATCAAACATTGAGCTAAGATTCATGAGTCATATATATTATTTTCCCAGCAAACAACTATTTCAAGCACTATGAATGGATGCATATAAGTTATCCCTTATTATGAATTCATCCAGTATCTCCATCATGAGATTGTATTATCTATCCATTCAATTATAGAAGGGATGCATATAAGTTATCCCTTATTATGAATTCATCCAGTATCTCCATCATGAGATTGTATTATCTATCCATTCAATTATAGACTTCGCAATTGGTATCAATGAAAATGGCTGCGAGCTCGGAAGCTCGGACCAAACCAGCTCGAATTTTTTTAGCACGGATAGGCCGAGGTCAGGATCCCCTTATGAACGACCGATATGCCTATCCCATCATCGGCAAATTTGGGCCCAACCACCACCTCCTATCAGGCCACCCCCCACCACCACGACTGCCATCGGTGCTTTTCCTTCTTCCCATCATTCACTTGCCATTCTTCTCATCGTCCTCTTATCTTTTTTTCCACTCTTCTCCATTACTGGTCTCAATGGCTCCTCCGCTGCCTCTAGATCTAAAGGCCCAACGCCTCCATGGATGCCTTGGCCTCTAACCGTTTTGGGAAGCTCAAAGTCGACGGCGAGTTTCGATAAAAGAGAGTCGGTTAGATAGAGAAAGTGGAGGAGAGAGAGATTGACCGGCAACAGAGACTGAGGGGCAGGGAGTCGCTGTTGGGAGGAGCAATGGTGGTGGGGCAATCGGCAAGTTCCTTTCGAAGGGAACTCTCGTCTTCACATTGTTTCCATACCATTACATTAGCTAGTCGGTTCAAAAACTTTGATGATGCATGCAAACCTCGTGCGACCAAAAGAACGAAATGTGCCTTTTACATTTTCTATTTTGCAAGGGCATTTTATTTGGTCATTGGTGAGATCTTGGACTCAAGAGTCGGTTTATGCATGAGGAAGACGTTAACACCCCCAAAATGCACCCACCGGCGGGCCAGCTGAGTCGGTTCGGCTTTGGGACCTTCCGCACAAGGTCCTGGGATCGAACACGCAATTGACTAACGTGTCTTAGGTGGAGGGTCAGGGTGATGGGCTCCTCTGCTAGCTTCCCCCGTACTGACGCTTGGTCCAGGGTGCACGCGCACTCTACGGGCCATGGGCTAGTACGTGTAAGCGAGTTGGGTCCGGCGAATCCTGGGCATCAAAAAATATATATAAATAAATAAATAAAAACACCCCCAAAATGCCCATTTATAAACCGGTACCACGAATGTATGATTACAATTGTTCTTTTTCAAATGTACGAAAAGAAAACCCAACTTACAAGAGAATGATGTAAATGTTAGTATGAGAACATTAATGAATAACTTTTGGTGACTTTTGCAAATGGACCCATGTGACTAACTTTCAATCCATAGAATTAGATTAAAAAAAAAGACACCACGTTAGTACAAGATTCACAATGTCCAAACAAAGTAAAATTTACAGACGAAAAAAAAAAAAAAAAGGGACTTGTACATGAGAAAGTGATCCTTATTTCCTATGAAGAACTCCATGTGCCTGAGAATCAAACACCAATGATGCGTGAATGAACCTGAAGCAGGACATTTCATAATAGAATAACATAAACCATTTCGGCATTATGGCCCTTCGTGTTTTTTGTTGTGAGCATAACTAAATAAAAACACTTTCCAGCTCAACTATAATTCTCTCAGCTGATTTCACGACGCGCTAAACATTCTTGCTCAAGCATAAAGTTGAATCGCCGATCGGCAATCTTTCAATTTCAGATTCAGGAATTTCACTTCCTTACGACACCCAATTACCAACTACCGCACTTTTGACCATCAAAGTCACCAAGCAGGAAAAGCAAATGAGGCAAAATCACCAACAAATTAAGAAGAGCCAACTCATACCGCTTTGTCCATGTATGTTGAGACTGATTGAAACAATCACTCACATCGAAAAGATATGCTTGGTGGACCTGCTCCAACTATTAAGCATAATATCAAAACTACTGCTGCAGATTATAAAATTGAAGAAAATAAGCAGGAGTTTAAGCAATAATTTCGAATGGCTTGTTTTACCATTAAGTTGCATTCTTGTGACAACCATTAGGTTGTCCACATACAGTTCCCTTTGGTTTACATGTCCCAAATTTAAATGACATGGTTTTTTTCATTGCACAGAACGTGCTGTAATATATCTTGCTATTCCAAAGGTCCGGAAGGAGCATCAATGGAACAAATTCACACAAAAAGCACGCAATCACTCCACGGCCATGCCAAACCGAATACATATAGTAAAACAATTGATGTGCTATAAGACATGAAAATATATATAAAGCAAGAGCACTAAACCCAAACAATAATTTAAATTTATGTGCAATTTCATTAACAAACTCTTTGAAATACAACTCGTCATTAGTTGGGCTTTCAACATTTGCATTAGACTCAAAGGCCCTGTTTGGTTCAGCTTTCCTAATGGGCTTTCAGCCACAAAGACCCTTGGCCAATTGCAAACCCGTTTGGTTAGATTTTTTGGAGGACTTTGGCCAAATACAAATGCATCTCCAAATGACTCTAATGGTCTTTAGCTCAAAGGAGGTTCGGAGCCACTTTGGGAAGTTGTATCTTCCAAATGCAAATGGCACTGTTCACGAAATTACTGTTCATCTTCTTCAATAAGCCGACGACTACCGGCCAAGGGGTCCTCGACACCGGCGAACGCCACAGAGGGGTCACCCGACCCCACCGACCACCGCCTGAGGTCGCGCGACCTAGGCGGTGCTCGCCTTGGTCTCGCAACGGAGGCGCCGTCGCTTGGGTTCGGGCTACCCCGACGATGTTTGCCTGGGTCGTGTGCCCAAGCGACAGAGGCAACCTTCACTTGGGTCGCGAACAAAAGTGACGAAGGCGATCGTCGCTTGGGTCGCGAACCCAAGTAATGGCCAGATCTGACCACCGCCTGAGGTCACGCAACCTCAGGCGAGGCTATCCAACGGCCAATTTTGGTTGCCAGTGAATAGATTAAAAAAAAAATTTAGTAAAAATGCTTTACAAAATATAGTATTTACCAAACAGCATTTTGGCCAAAGTTGCTTCGCACTGTAATGAAAAATTTCATTTTACCAAACAGTATTTGGATTTCGGAAAATCTCTATAGCCTAAAGATATTTGCATTTTCCTAAGGACATTTGCCCAAAGCCGAACTAAACAGGCCCAAAACCCATTTGCAAAGCTGAACCAAATGCACTCTAAGTCGTGAAACCACCGCCCATCCCAGCCACAAGTGGTTCCCCCTCGACCCCAGGTGCTGTTGGTCGCGGCCCGCCGCTCGCCGGAGCTCCGGGCAGCCCGTTCAACTCCAATCGCTTCTTCCTCCTCCAGCCGGTGCGGTTTCTCGAGTTGCGGTGGGGATTCCGAGTTTGTAGCTGCTGTGTTCAGCCGGGACCGCCTTGGATCGTCGTGGTGGAGGTCCCCGGGTGTCGGGCTCGTCGCCGCCACCGCGTTCGTGTCGCCGGCCCGCTTAACGGGTGAGTTTAGCCCCTAATCCCTATTTAGTGCCTAAACTTGCTTAGGGTTGGGTTAGTTAGTGTTAATGCTGGTTTAGATAGTTTAATTAAGTTGCATTAGCCCTAAGATAGGTGGTTAGATAGATGGTTAGGATTAGATTAGCTTAATTTTGCTAATTGTGCTTAATTATTGCTTAAATGAGGGTTATGTGATTTTTGTGATTAATTAAGCATGATTTGATTTAATTGAATTGATTAATTATTTTAATTAATGTTTTGTTTAATTTCTGGATTAAATGTTTTAATTAATTGAATTTCGAAAAAATCACTATTCATAATTGCGTTCACGAGCACATTCACGACATCGTTCACAATTCATCGTTCTTTGTTCATCCGAAGCTAAATTTTGTACGAATTTGATGTGCTATTGATTGTTGTGATTAATTGGAGTGCCGATTGTTAATTATGCTCGTGAATATTGATGAAATGCGTGATCAAGTGTTGGTTGGAATTTGGAGTTTTGGAATTGTCGAGTGAGATCGCATGACATATTGCGCGGGTTATCTGAAATGGCATGTCGAATGAGCATGAGCGCATGAGCGATGTTGAATTCACGACCAAGCAAAAGCAAAGACAAGAATGAATTGCTTGATGATGTGTTGCATGATCACATTAAGAGGGAACCCGGCGTTGCGGAAGACCGCCAATCCTTATGGGGTTGTGCCGTGGCCGTTTGGTCGCGACTTCGGTTGGATGACCGACGGGGGACATGTGACGGGACTGCGGTAGTGGGCGGGTCCTATGTTCCGTCGATTCTTGCGGGGCGCGCGGTAGTGGGCGGGTCTGTGCTCCTTCGGGAATGCCGTCGAGGGAAGGGATGACCCCGACGTCGCCGTGCCTCGAGGTAAAAAGGACGAAGCTGGTTTAGCCAGGAACCGCCAACCATAAGGTTGTGCCGTTGGCCCAGGAGAGGGCGTTAATAATCGGAGCATGTGTGAGTGTGAGACATGAGAAAGTTGTGTGAGATGCTCTGATTATTCGCATGCTCTTAGTGTCGTGATGATTTGTGGTACGCACGCATGAGTTGACGGTTGTTAGAGTTTAAGCTGACAATAGCACCAGTTGACACTGCCTGGTACACTATACCTAGTATAGCCTCCCCTGAAATTAACTTGGATGGGTGTCCTTTTACATGACTAAGGTCAGTTCTTTCAAATGCTTCTTTTCGCAGCGGCTCCTCACTATTCCTTACATTCCTCAAAAATGCTGCATGCAACAGATTTCTCCCAGGAAAACAAAACATTTGAAGATTGAATTCACTCAAGTCGACTAGTGCTGCGTAAAAAATAAGTGCATTTAGATTATGGGTTGAATGATTGGTTCTAGTTGAGAGGATTGGGCTAGGTAAACCCATGGATGTCAGCAAAGGGTTGGAATTGGCTTTCAATCGAATTCCTTGAGGCAAAAATCTTAATTTGGCCAATCCGGTCAGAAGGTCTCAACTAATGACGGGTTGTATTTCAAAGAGTTTGCTAATGAAATTGCACGTAAATTTAAATTATTGTTTGGGTTTAATGCTCTTGGTATATATATATTTTCATGTCTTATAGCACGTCAATTGTTTTGCTATATGTATTCGGTTTGGCATGGCCGTGGAGTGATCACGTGTTTTTTGTATGAATTTGTTCCATTGATGCTCCTTCCAGACCTTTGAAATAGCAAGATATACTACAGCATGCTCTGTGCAACAAAAAAAATCATGTCATTTTAATTTGGGACATATAAACCAAAGGCAACCGTATATGGACAACTCAACTGTTGTCACAAGAATGCAACTTAATGATAAAACAACCCATTCGAAATTATTGCTTAAACTCATGCTTATTTTCTTCAATTTTACAAACTGCAGCAGCAGTTTTGACATTATACTTAATAATTAGAGCAGGTCCACCAGGCATATCTTTCCAATGTAAGTGATCATTTCAATCGGTCTTAGCAATATGGAGAAAGCGGTATGAGTTGGCTCTTCTTAATTTGTTGGTGACTTTGCCTCATCTGCTTTTCCTGCTTGGTGACTTTGATGGTCAAAAGTGCGGTAGTTGGTAATCGGGTGTCGTAAGGAAGTGAAATTCCTGAATCTGAAATTGAAAGATTGCCAATTGGCGATTCAACTTTATGCTTGAGCAAGAATGTTTAGCGCGTCGTGAAATCAGCTGAGAGAATTATAGTCGAGCTGGAAAGTGTTTTTATTTAGTTATGCTCACAACAAAAACACGAAGGGCCATAATGCCGAAATGGTGGGAGAATTGCCAAAAAAGTCCTAAACCTATTGGGGTTGTGCCAATTCAGTCCTAAACCTTTTTTTTTACCGATTCAGTCCTAAACCTTTTGCGATTGTGCCAATTGAGTCCATCCGGCCAAATTTGGCCGGCCGGAGCTGACGTGGACGCCGGCCGGCACCGGCGAGAATATTTTAATAATTTTTATTATTTTCCGAATTTTTTATTGTTTTTTTTTTTTTCTGTTTTTTTTTTCTTTTTTTCTCCCCCTCCCCCCCCCCTCGCCGGCGGCAATGGCCGGCCAGCTCCGACGAGGCTGCCGGCCACCGCACGAGGGCCGCGAAGCCCTCGCCGGCGCCGCCGAGGGTCGCGGCCTCCGTCGACCGGCCACCCTCGCCGGCGGCCTCGCCCAAACCCGGGGCGAGGCTGGGGGGCCGCGGCGAGGCGGCCTCGCCATGGCTGGCGCGGCCTCGCCGCGGCCGACGAGGCCATGGCGACCGAGCCCGCCATGGCCTCGCCGGCCGCGGGCGAGGCCCGCCGCCCGCGGCCAAGCCATGGCGCGGCCGGCTCGCCCGGATCCGGGCGGCCGGGCCGCGACCCTCGCCGGCGGCGCCCGGATCGGGCGAAGCCGCCTCGCCGCGGATGGCCTCGCCCGGATCCGGGCGAAACCGGGCCGCGACCCTCGCCGGCGGCCCGTAGGTGCGGGCGAGGTCGCGGCGAGGGCTTCACGGCCCTCGCGCAATGGCCGGCAGCCTCGTCGGCGGGGGGGGGGGGGGGAGGGGAGAAAAAGAAAAGAAAAGAAAAGAAACAGAAAAATTTTAAAATCAATAAAAAATTCGGAAAATAATAAAAATCAAAAAATTATTAAAAAATCAAAAAATAATAAAAAATTATTAAAATATTCTCGCGGCGCCGGCCGGCGTCCACGTCAGCTCCGGCCGGCCAAATTTGGCCGGATGGACTCAATTGGCACAATCGCAAAAGGTTTAGGACTGAATCGGTCAAAAAAAAAGGTTTATGATTGAATTGGCACAACCCCAATAGGTTTAGGACTTTTTTGGCAATTCTCCCCCGAAATGGTTTATGTTATTCTATTATGAAATGTCCTGCTTCAGGTTCATTCACGCATCATTGGTGTTTGATTCTCAGGCACATGGAGTTCTTCATGAAGAGAGTAAAATTACTCCAGCAAAATGAAATTACACCGTATCTTGTTTTTTATGGAGGTTTGCTCTCGATGAAGAGTGACGAAAAGAGACGGCCTGCAGAGTATGTTATTTTAGCTCTTTGGCAAAATTACTTATCTTTGAGCTCAAACCCACCTTGCTTACATAGGGAAAAGAAGAAATGTCTTGTCGATGCTGAGCGGCTTGAGTCAAAAGGAAAGGCTAGTGTTGTTGCTGAACGCTACGTAGAAGTAGTAAACATCACCCCTAAAATAATACACGAGCTAATCGAGGTATGAACCTAGTTATGCAATGTGTGGTGAAAATAAGTTAAATGTATCCTTTCTGACGAATTTATCGCATTTTGATCGGTATGGTTGCATGTGGAAGGCCTTGAAGGAGGAGGGCATTTCTTATATTGTTGCCCCTTACGAGGCGGATGCTCAAATTGCTTTCTTGGCAATCAAAGGATTGGTCGATGTTGTAATCGTAGAGGACGCGAATCTTATAGCATTCAGCTATCCTAGAGTAAGTTATCCCCTTATCCATTAGATCATGCAACCCTCACCGGCGGTCAGGCAACCTCAGCTGACAGTCACCGGTGCCAGATTTGGCTTGCCGAAGGTCGTAGCCCTTCACCGGTTCGACGAGGGGATGCCTTCTTTTTCAATTAAAAAAATAAATAACCAGGGGCAACATTGGAAATATGAAGAATTAGTAATGATAGTTTTGGAAAGGGAAAAATTAATTTTAACATTCAGTAAATGCTAAATGTCCAAAGCTAGTCCTTACTACTTTTAAGCTTTTAGCATTTTGAAGGCCGACTTTCAGTTGAAAGCTATGTCCAAAACTGAACCAAATGGTCCAGCATTTCTCCAATGGGCTTTCAGGCCCCTTGGAAATGCTGAACCAAATGCAGCCTTATTGATTTCTACTTCTCTCAGCTTCTGAGTGACAAGTATGATATAATTGTTGTGGGAAAACTACACTTTGCATCATGTTGTGTGGGTGGAATTTGATTTTGCACCTTTTGATTTTATGAGTTGCACTTTACACCCTGGGAAAAGGCTGAAGAATTAGTATTCCAGAAGATCTTGTAGGACACAACTTGACCAACTTGAGTTCGTGTCAACATTATTTTCAGTCTTTAATGAATGCTGAAGAGTAAATAGACGGCATGCTTTAAATTTGCAGCTAGAACCAAAAGTTGGTCAATCTGAGCATGCTCTGGGAAAATTTGCTGAATGAAGAGGAAGCCTAAAATTTGATTCATTTCCCTCAAATTTCACTAAAGAAAGTTTTTTTTTTAAGATTTCACAAACCCCGCTAAAGCCCACAACCCACGATAAGAAAAGGTTTTCTTGAAGAAAACCCATTTCTAAGCAATAAATAGCAGAGATTAGAGAAATGGGGAACTTACTTGGTGGTGGAGCACCTCATTCTAGAGTTCCTTGTGGCAATAAATAGCGCCCTTGTAAAGCCAATGGGCGTGCACGGCGACATTTTTTGCCGACATTTTTAATCAGTAAAACGCTAGAAAATTTAGAGCTGTGATTTAACTCTCAACTCTTGGGTTAAGAGAAGAAGCTAGCTGATCACAACACATAGGCTTCCTGAGTTTGTCAGCCTCCAAACCCCACTATTGCAACAGGGTGGGCAAAAATACAGTTAAACTCATAGCAAAAACAAAAACAGGATGAACTGATTGATTGAACAAAAGCCTATCGATAGATCGACGTATGGCCTCGACAACACTTAAGGTAGGACATACACATAGACATCAACTGCAGATATAATTCAATCTTCTCGATTCAATTCTTGATCCATCAACTAAACTAGCGATGCAAATAAAATTATGACCAAGTGGGCTTTTCCAACACTTGTTCTTGGATCCACAAACAAAAAAAAATAAAAAATTGCAGATGCAAAATTCGAAGAACAGGAGACTGCAGCGTACTTGGGGGATTGACCCTTGTAGTTTCTTTCTTTCACTCATGGCAAGGCTGGTTCTGTCATCTCCCAGTCCTTTTGATTGTATATCTGTAGCCTTCTTTTTGGTCTTTGTAGTGAACATGGTACCCTCTTGCTCCAGTGACTTGTTGTCCTGCTGAGTGCGTGTCTGGTGCTGGGCTACACTATTTTTGTAAATTCTGGTTGATAGCTATATTACACTTACCCTTTACCAAAAAAAAAAAATTCGAATATTCAAAAACTATTCGAAATAAAAATCGATTTCCAAGAAACAAAATAAACTAAGAACAGCAGACAGCAAAGGACAAGCAAGACTTACACTTTGGTGGGGAGGTTCTTAATGAGCTCCCTGCTGCACAACCAAGCACCCCTGTAGAGCCAGTCCTAAGCGTCCACGGCCACAATGCATCTCCCGAGTTCGTTGATGTTAATGGACTTGAAGTTGGAATTTCCTAACATCACTTTCAAATCAACACACAAACGTCTTACCCCCATTTCCTATCACACAGCGAGAGAAGGTGAGAAGACTAATCGTTCGCTCAAAAGAGATCGAGAGCAGAGAGCAGAGATAGCGCTAAGAGCTCCGAGAGAGCGCTGAGAGCTCCGAGAGAGAGGGCACCGGCTGAGAGAGAAGCACCAAGAGAGTGCTAAGAGCTCTGAGAGAGAGCGCCAGCAGACAGAGAGCTGAATATTTGATTCGAATATTCTAATTTAAAATCGGAGCACGGTAGTCCTGAATCTTGTATATCATTTCGACATGGAAGCCAATCCCGAGAAAATATTAGATGGGCCAGGCACGCCAAGTCACCATGTGCCCGACCAATTGAGAAGCGACACGTGGATTGACGTGGCGCTGTGGGACCCGCTCGCCAAGATGAAATTTCTACTCGCCTGCAAGCTAGCCCTGCGCTCTCTCTCCCTCCTCTGCAGAGTCTGCAAACATTTATCATATTCTCTCTCTCACTATTCCTTGCATTCCACAAAAATGTCGCATGCGACAAATTTCCCCCAAGAAAACAGAACATTTGAAGATTGAATCCACTCAAGTCGACCAGTGCTGCGTAAAAAATAAGTGCATTTAGATTATGGGTTGAATCATTGGTTCTAGTAGAGAGGATTGGGCTAGGTAAACCCGTGGATGTCAGCAAAGGGTTGGAATTGGCTTTTCAATTGAATTCCTTGAGGCAAAAGTCTTAATTTGGCCAATTCGATCAGGAGGTCTCAACTAATGATGAGTTATTTCAAAGAGTTTGCTAATGAAATTGCACGTAAATTTAAATTATTGTTTGGGTTTAGTGCTCTTGGTATATATATATTTTCATGTATTATAGCACGTCAATTGTTTTGCTATATGTATTCGGTTTGGCATGGCCATGGAGTGATCGTGTGCTTTTTGTGTGAATTTGTTCCATTAATGCTCCTTCCGGACTTTTGGAATAGCAAGATATACTACAGCATGCTCTGTGCAACGAAAAAAATCATGTCATTTTAATTTAGGACATGTAAACCAAAGAGAACCGTATGTGGACAACTCAACGATTGTCACAAGAATGCAACTTAATGATAAAACAAGCCATTCGAAATTATTGCTGAAACTCCTACTATTTTCTTCAATTTTACAATCTGCAGCAGCAGTTTAGAGTACCAGGCATATCTTTCCGATGTGAGTGATTGTTTCAATCGGTCTCAGCATATATGGAGAAAGTGGTATGAGTTGGCTCTTCTTAATTTATTGGTGACTTTGCCTCATCTGCTTTTCCTGCTTGGTGACTTTGATGGTCAAAAGTGCGGTAGTTGGTAATTAGGTGTCGTAAGGAAGTGAAATTCAAATTGAAATATTGCCGATCGGCAATTCAACTTTATGCTTGAGCAAGAATGTTTAGTGTGTCGTGAAATCAGCTTAAAGAATTATGGTCGAGCTGGGAAGTGTTTTTATTTAGTTATGCTCACAACAAAAACACGAAGGGCCATAATGCCAAAATGGTTTATGTTCTTTTGTTATGAGATGTCCTGCTGCTTCAGGTTCATTCACTATCGCGACCTCAAATTTTTTAGAGAGGTTTGGTGGGGAACTTTTGATTAAATTTAGGGTATTGTTAATTTTGGATCGACGGCATTTCATTAACTCAGGTTCTCCCAAGTCCATACCCCGCGCGACTTTGGATATTGAAATTTTAATCGGTCTAGCCTATGCAAATTCACACAAAGGAGTTACCACTAACCTATTTAGGGTCAGCTAGAAATCCAATAAGATACGAGAGAATACTTTATTATTTGCACAACTAGAGATTCTAAATTCAAGGACTTGATTACATTAATCATGTAACTAACGTCATTTCGGTAGCTAACTCAATTGTGTATTAATTAAAGACATGACAACATGTTCAAGAAATCTAAGGCTTATCCTAACCATTCTAAAGCAAGAAAATAATATCCAAAATATCATCACAAAATAAAGATAAAGCACGAAAGAAACCTAATATTATCTCCAAAAAGAAAAATATCACGTAAATAAAGAACCCTATTGTAGAGCCTTAAAGGCTTGTCCAATCTTGGGTTTTTTCTTTTTTAAGGATTTTCTAAATTTTTGCAATTTTTTTATTTTTCTGAAATTTTTATACTTTTTAATATTTTTATATTTTCGTATTTTTCGAAATTAAACAAAATGAGTTTTCAAGATTTTTGATATTTTGAGATCTTTCTGAATTTTTTAAGAAATATTTATTAATATTTTTGGAATGTTATAATATCTTAATAGTTTCGATTTTTTAAATATACTTTTCGAAAAATTTTATAAATTTTCAAGTTCCTGAATTTTCCATGAATTTTCTGAAATTTCGAATTTTTAATGAATTTTGAACATTTTTAATATTTTTTATTTTTTTGAATTTTTTGGATTTTTTATTTATAATTTTTTATTATTTTTTAAATATTATATTCGGGTAACGGGTTCAGACCGGTTAACCCGATCTACCGGATCCAACCCGATCAGAAAAAAGAATTTTTAACATTTTTTAATTTTTTAATTAAAAAAAATTGTCTTTTTCTTACCTTGTCTGTTTCCCCTGTAGATTCTCCTTCCTGCGTCGTCTTCAACCTCCGGATGTCTCCTCCCAATGAGACCGAACAGCTGCAACTCGCGCTCACCGATCTGAAAGATCATCAACCTCAGCATAAGAAAGCAACGCAATAAAAGGATCAAACTCAAATTAAGACAACACCACAGAGATGAACCTAAAAAAAATTTCTGGATCTCACTTAGACATTTTATCAAACATGTGGAGTGCACTGCTTAGAGAAACGGTTCCTGACCCAAAGCAAGGCTCAAACTTGCATCGACAATCACGACACATGATAGGCAAAAATACTAGGACTACGTGTAAGAGCTATGCATGCCAAAGTTCGCGTGAGTTGGATGTCCACGAGCTCTGGCTCGCCACCTTGACAACCCCAAATCAAAAGGGAGAAAACAGACTGAAGCTAATATACCCAGCAAGTGATCAATCGTGAAAACATTATAATGAGAAAGGAAAGCCTAACTAGTGCGGCCTCAAACCGCGGGCTCCGCCAGGGAAGGGCACGTTTCCACCAAAGGGGTATGTGTGAAGGCCGACTCAAACAATGCGAGATGTGTCACTGTTCGGCATGAGAACATCGTCGGGAATGCCGTCGGAAATGTCTGTGCGCGGTTGAGGCGCCTTCTCTTGCTCTCTCAGTCACTCGGAACTCTCTCCCTCTCTCCGTTCCTCTGTCTCTCGGGCAGCAAGAACTGAAGAAAAAGCGCCTCAACCACATAGAAAACCCAGAAAAGCCACCTCCGTTCTCTCCTTTGCTCGCTTCTCTTCCTCCTTCTGTTTTCTGGCAAAACTCTCGAAGGAGTCGGAAAACCAGAAAAATCCCTCACAGGAAAAACTCCCTCTCCTCTCTTCTTCAACCCAGAAAACTCAGAAGCAGGAGGATCCAAAACCTGCGGCTTCCCCTTTTCTCCTTATTATATATATGGTTAATGGATCAACGAATGCAAACAAATTAAGATACGTCTTTTCTGTTCACGTATCTATTTTTATTGAATTCATGAATCTCTTGGATTCATGTATCTCTTGGATTCACGTATCTCCTGAATTCTTGAATCTCTTTGTAACACGCCAACTCTTGACCACCTGTCTTACGGGGTTGCTAAACTAGGAGAATTATACACAAACAATTCTTGACAGTACATTACAAACATGACCATTAAACATCAGAGAATGAGCTGCCTCGACTTTATTTACTATTAGACTTGTCTTTGTACAGGTCGGGAGATGGAGTTATGGAGGGAGATTTGTACAAAAAACACACTAGGAAATACAAACACTAGATATCCCGCCCCCCCTTCGGCTACATACACGAGTCTTTCGTTAGTTAGCCGATCAGCATAAACAAAAGAGACAAAATTTCTCCCAAAAGTCAGGCGCTCATCGGACCGCTACCTACACCGCTGGGCTACCGCCATGGCCCGGACCCTCGTCGTACAGTGGCAAAGGTCCCAACAGCCGGCCTTCCACGCGTGCAAAAAGGGCTACGAAGGCCAGGTGAGCTGGCCCTGTCGGAGCCCTCGTATCCACCGTCAAGCAAGAGGTGAACTTGACAAAAGTCACGCCTGGGAAGTGCCGATCGTGGATTTCCTCTTGTCGCCATACAAAGTCAGATGGGGCGCCATAGAGGATAGTCGTGGCGGCAGCCGGTGGAGCGGATGACATCTTCTAATCTGAAAAAAAATACATAGTAAACAAGTGTGAGTTTAAAATAAAACTCAGCAAGCAAACTAGTGATCCGAACTCGGGGGTTGGCCGCTAACGACTAAACTAGTCTGTCATGTATCAAGGGTCCACAATATTCGCTCGACGATAAAATTAGTACTAATATAAGAGACTAACAAGTGCGGTTCCTACTAGCAATTCAAATAACATTGAAACTATTAAACCGACACGTCTATGTAGGTTAGCCGCAACAATCACCTCGGGGGAGGTGACGCTCCGCCCCGTACCCCTCGCACCCCACCTGGCATCGCGAGGTCCCCTGAGAGCTATTAAACTCTCTCAGTCCTCTGGAGAGTACGCAACCACTCCATTTCACCCCTCTCCAGGCATCCCGACACCCGAGGCACCGCCGTCGCAAGGTCCAACGACATTAACCGTATATCCAATTCATGGTGTAGCAATTCAATGATATAATTTACCAATGTCATTCACTATGCTAATGCTCAAGGAACAATCCATTACCCTCCTATATTCAATCACAAATCACAGAATAAATGCAAATGGGTTAGTCGGTAGTACCATTCGAAGTACAAGTTACAAACGCAGCTTAACAAACCTACACAACTGTCCACATGCTTCTGGAAACAGCACATTTTGAACAAGTAAATGAGCTCCCAAAAATACGAAATTTTAACCTAAGGTAGTCAAGACATAGAGGAACATTTTCTGTGAAGAAATCGAAGTCTAATTCAGCTTGTACATTTCTAAACAATTCATATAATCCGGACCGGCACTAGTAGCGAATTCCAGAACACATCAGAACAAAGAGAAAAATAATTAAAGGGCTTAATGAGCTCAGAAAATTCTGAAATTTTTATATGTTGTAGACTAGATTGTACCCTACAACTTTCGTGAAGACAACTTGTTTAAATTCCTAGCCGAAAATTCCGTAAAAATCTAGAAATCGGTTTACGGACAGCTTGGTTTCCGAAAAACAGGGTATGGGTTCCATCTACCGTAAGTCTAACCTCAAAACCCCTGCATGTCCTCTGAAATGCCTGGTTAACACAGAACAACTGCAAAATCAACTAAAACACAGCAAGTCCGAGGCGTCCTTGCTCAGCAATGATCCATCTATCTAGCCTAGATGAGAAGACAATGTTCTCTTCCTCCACACATAAGCTCGCCTTCTCCCCGAGCTGTCCAAAAAAAATAACGCTCGTAGTCTCTCCCTCGCTATCTCTCTCTCGCACCAAGGAGGAAGAATTCGCCACATGCAAACCAGATCCTAACCTCGCCTATCCCTAAAACACCCTATAACAGCTTTACCCAGGAAGAACAGACAACTAGCTCACTTGCCTGGTCAGATTCGGCAGTTGAGCACGCGACTCGTCGAACGGACGTTAGACAACGCAACCCGCTTCAAGAACTTCCTCCCGCGCTGGAAATGTTTGGAGAGACCACCCGTCTACAAGTCTCTAATTCTCTGGTGCAAAAGAGTTACTTCCTGTCCTCTACTGGTCGAAAACGATGAGGGAGTGTGGAAAATGACGTTCTCCCCAGAGGAGTCTGAAGAAGATTGGATAAAAAGGGGTTGCTTTGGAAAAAAATCAAAGTGACAGCTCCCCCCATTCTTCTCTCCACCTGTTATACACGTGGAGAAGCATCCAAGCCAACTCTCAATTTCCCTTCTCTTTTTTTTTTTTTTTTTTTTTCTGACTTACCTAATTTCTTACACCACTTTTGTTCTTGGTTGACCATAGGAAATTGATGTAATGTCTAAAATGCACAATTCACTTGGCGCGCATCTGGGCGTCACAAACCTCCCCCCCTTAGAAAATTTCGTCCTCGAAATTGGATTTCAGCTAAATAAATGGGGGTATTGTTGTCGGATTTGTTCTTCACTTTCCCACATTGCTTCTTCGAGCCCATGATGTCGCCATAACACCTTAACCAGTGGGATTACCTTCGTCCTTAATACTTGCTCCCTTCGGCTTAAAATTCGTACCGGTTCTTCCGTATAATTCATGTTTTGATCTACTTGATGGTCTCATAGTCTAACACATGAGTAGGGTCAGGGTAATATTTTCTTAACATGGAAACGTGAAATACGTCATGTATACCTGCTAATCTTGGGGGTAACGCTAGTTTATAGGCTACTTCTCCGACCCTATCGAGTATTTCAAAAGGTCCAATAAAACGTGGGCTCAACTTGCCTTTTCTACCGAATCTCGATACGCCCTTAACCGGTGAGACTTTCAGAAAAACTTTATCTCCCACCTTAAATTCCAAAGGCCTCCTGTGTTTATCTGCATAACTCTTTTGTCGACTTTGAGCAGTTTTCAACCGCTCCTTGATAATTTTTACGGCATCCATAGTAACTTGGACTAATTTGGGTCCAGTTATTTTTCGCTCACCGACTTCATCCCAACACACTGGAGTCCTACAAGCTCTCCCATACAGTGCCTCAAATGGGGCAGCTCCAATACTTTGTTGAAAACTATTATTGTACGCAAATTCCACCAAATGTAGTTTTTCATCCCAGTTTCCCTTGAAATCCAACATATAGGCTCTCAACATGTCTTCCAATATTTGAATAACCCTTTCTGATTGTCCATCAGTTTGAGGATGAAAAGCTGTACTAAACTGGAGTTTAGTCCCTAAAGCAACTTGTAAGCTCCGCCAAAGTTTTGATGTAAACCTCGGGTCCCGATCAGAGGTGATAGTTGTGGGAACACCATGTAGACGAACAATTTGCCTCACGTATATCTCTCGCATACTTATCTATCGGATAACTGTTCGAACTGCCATGAAGTGCGCAGATTTAGTCAAACGATCCACTACTACCCATATCGAATCATGTCCACTAGAGGTTCTCGGGAGTCCTTGCACAAAATCCATAGTGACATGTTCCCACTTCCACTCTGGAATATTTAGGGGTTTCAACAAACCAGCGGGTTTTTGGTGCTCTGCTTTCACTTGTTGGCAAGTCAAGCACTGAGAAACGTACCTAGCAATGTCAGTCTTCATACCGTTCCACCAGTAGTGTTGCCGTAAATTTCGGTACATTTTCGTACTTCCGGGGTGGATGCTATAAGCACTTTTATGGGCCTCTGACAGTATCTCCTTTTTGAGCTCCTCATTTTTCGGCACACAAAGGCGACCTCGATATTTGACAACTCCATCCTCAGACACTTGAAATTCTGCCCTCTTACCAATTCACACTTCATCACGAATTTTTAACATTTCCGGGTCCGACTATTGTAGGGTCCGTATTCTCTGGACCACTTGTGGCTCAATCCTCAAGGTTGCCAACACGCCTGAAAGGTGATCCACTTCTAACTTAAAGTCGAAGTTGGCAATGGTTTCTAAAAGATTCCATCCATTCACCCTCAAGTTTGTCATATTCACAATCGACTTACGACTAAGGGCATCTGCCACTTTATTGGCTTTCCCTGGATGATACATTATTTCACAATCATAATCCTTTAATAACTCTATCCACCTCCTTTGCCTCATATTTAACTCCTTTTGCGAAAATAAATATTTCAAACTCTTATGATCAGTATAAATTTCGAACTTTTCCCCATATAAATAGTGTCTCCAAATTTTCAACGCGAGAATAATCGCGGCCAACTCTAGATCATGGGTAGGATAATTCTTTTCATAAGGTTTCAATTGTCTCGAAGCATAGGCTATGACCTTTCCATGTTGCATCAAGACACAACCGAGTCCCTGATATGATGCATCACTATATACTGTGAACCTACCAGACCCTGAAGGTAGAGTTAGTATTGGTGCTGAGGTCAACATTCTCTTAAGCTCCTGAAAACTTTGTTCACACTCACCATTCCATTCAAATTTCACGTTTTTCTTAGTCAAGTGCGTCAAGGGACTTGCGAGTCGTGAAAATCCTTCTATAAACCTTCGATAATACCCTGCAAGCCCTAGAAAACTCCGAATCTCCGTCGGTGTAGTGGGTCTTGGCCATTCAATTACGGTCTCAATCTTTCTTTGGGTCCACTAACAAACCTTTCCCCGACACCACATGACCTAGAAATACTACTTGGTCTAACCAGAATTCGCATTTACTATATTTAGCGTACAATTTGTGTTCTCTAAGGGTCTGCAGCACTATCCTTAAATGTTCCTTATGCTCTTCGGGTCCTTTTGAATATACCAAAATATCATCTATGAAAACAATTACAAACTGATCCAGATAAGTTATAAATATCATATTCATCAGATCCATGAAAGCAGCAGGCGCATTGGTCAGACCAAAAGGCATAACTAAAAATTCGTAGTGTCCATACCGAGTCCTAAAGGCTGTTTTGGGAATGTCTTCCTCCTTAACTCTTAATTGATGGTACCCAGACCTCAAATCAATTTTTGAAAAGACCGAACTGCTAGCCAATTGATCGAATAAATCATCAATCCTTGGTAAAGGGTATTTATTTTTAATCGTAACTTGGTTCAATTTTCTATAATCAATGCAAAGACGCATTGATCCGTCCTTTTTCTTCACAAACAGGACTGGTGCCCCCCATGGAGATACACTTGGTCTTATAAATCCCTTATCCAACAACTCTTGCAGTTGGATTTTTAATTCCTTCAACTCTGCCAAAGACATCCGATATGGGGCTTTTGATTCTAGTTCCGTTCCTGGAAGCAATTCAATAGCAAACTCAACCTCTCGATTTGGGGGTAATCCAGGGAGTTCCTCAGGAAACACATCAGGAAATTCTTGTATTACACAAATTTCCTCCAACTTTGCTTCTTTCTTACTCTGGTCCTTAATCACCGCTAAATATCCTTGACATCCCCTATCTAAGAGTCTATGTGCTTCTATTGCCGAAATGAAAGTCGTGGAGGGAGTCATTTTGTGCCCAAAGAACTCATAGCTAGGCTCATTAGGGGGACTAAAGCGGATCTTCTTCCTATAGCAATCGACATTGGCTCGCGCTACATGAGCCAATCCATGCCTATGATAGTGTCATAGTCATACATAACTATTTCTACTAGGTCGATCGAATGCGTCCTTCCTCCTATTGAGATTTGGCAATTCCTACAAACTAGTGTAGATAATACTTCATCCCTTAGTGGCGTGGAAACGCTGAGAGGTATTGCCAGGGGTGTCACTTCTAAGTCATACAACCGTCTATATCTTTCAGAGATAAAATAATGGGTTGCGCCCGGATCAAATAATGCATATGCCTTTTTATCGTTCAAGGAAACTATACCTGCAATAACGGTCTTGGAAGCTTCCGCTTCCTCCCGAGTCATTGCATACACCTTTCCCATTGCCGTCGGCCTCTGCGTCTTTCCAGATGAGAGTACTCCTCCCGAGTGTTGCGGCACATGAGGCGTCGGTCATTGTCGGCCCGAGGTCTCCATTGGGGACAGTCTCTTTTGAAATGACCCTTCTGTCCACACTTAAAACATCTCGAGGAATCGGGGCAAGGTCCTGGCCCGTGTTGTCTGTTACATCGTCGACACAAGTCACTCTGAAATATAGCTCGACTCACCTGTTGTCCCTTACTTGTCCCTCCAGAACTTCCAAAAGCAGGCCTCTTCCTGGAACTCCAGGGCACATCTCGCGACGTAAAGGGCCGTTTGCCACTACGCACATCCTTCATGGCTCTTTGCGGTCCTGATCTGGCCTTTTCCTTGTCCTCCATCTGCTCTCTAATGAGCTCTTGCTCAACCCATTGGGCTCGTGCATATACTTCATTATAATCTCTTATACCTAAAGGCACTAATTGCTTCCTAATATCGGTCCTTAGACCCTTTAGAAACCTCTTTGCTTTATCCTCAGGGTCCTCAATCAACTTAGGAGCATATCTAGAAAGTTCTGAAAATTTCGCCTCATATTGATCCACAGTTAGTTCTTCCTGACTTAACTGAACAAATTCAGTGATCTTTCGATCTTTCGTGCATTCGAAAAATGTTTCTTGTAAAAAGCTTTCACAAACTCGTCCCATACCATCTCCGTGCCCATAGGGAATATAGTATCCTTCGATGCCCTCCACCAATATATGGCGTTCCCTTCCAACCGATATTCGCGCAAGTGTTATCCTATCTTGATCATTGCAACCTAGCAACCTAAAAATTCTTTCCATACTATCAATCCAAAGTGCTCCGCTTCTTCGGGACATCCCATTCCCGAGAACTTAGGTGGCTTTAACTTCAGAGCGCTCTACCAGTCCCCGGGTGCGACGCTCCGCCGGAAGTGGCTGAGGTGAGGTGGCGGGGGGGTGGTTGTTGCGGTGGTAATTGGGCCTGTCTCTCCACCAAATTTCCTATAGAAACCAAGGCTCGCAACACATCCTCCATCCTCGGCCCTTCCCCCGACGCAGCCGCTTCTCTCCTAGGCGGAGACGAACTCCTTGATCGCACCATTTTCTCCTAAACTTTCTGCACATTACCCACATCATAAGTTAGAGATTTATGCGATTAGCCAAAAGTATAACAATATTCCCAATTTACTCAAACCACACCAATCATACAACTAACTGCTCCTGCCAATAATTGACCCAAGTTACACGTGACAATTACATTCGATCGTGAGTCATCGTCTAAGCACTCAAGTATACTACAATCCATCTAAACCCCTTCTACACCTTATCACTCCAACAAAACCTGGCTCTGATACCACTAAATGTAACACACGAACTCTTGACCACCTGTCTTACGGGGTTGCTAAACTAGGAGAATTATACACAAACAATTCTTGACAGTACATTACAAACATAACCATTAAACATCAGAGAATGAGCTGCCTCGACTTTATTTACTATTAGACTTGTCTTTGTACAGGTCGGGAGATGGAGTTATGGAGGGGGATTTGTACAAAAAACACACTAGGAAATACAAACACTAGATATCCCGCCCCCCCTTCGGCTACATACACAAGTCTTTCGTTAGTTAGCCGGTCAGCATAAACAAAAGAGACAAAATTTCTCCCAAAGTCAGGCGCTCATCGGACCGCTACCTACACCGCTGGGCTACCGCCATGGCCCGGACCCTCGTCGTACAGTGGCAGAGGTCCCAACAGCCGGCCTTCCACGCGTGCAAAAAGGGCTACGAAGGCCAGGTGAGCTGGCCTTGTCGGAGCCCCCGTATCCACCGTCAAGCAAGAGGTGAACTTGACGAAAGTCACGCCTGGGAAGTGCCGATTGTGGATTTCCTCTTGTCGCCATATGAAGTCGGATGGGGCGCCATAGTGGATAGTCGTGGCGGCAGCCGGTGGAGCGGATGACATCTTCTAATCTGAAAAAAAATACATAGTAAACAAGTGTGAGTTTAAAATAAAACTCAGCAAGCAAACTAGTGATCCGAACTCGGGGGTTGGCCGCTAACGACTAAACTAGTCTGTCATGTATCAAGGGTCCACAATATTCGCTCGACGATAAAATTAGTACTAATATAAGAGACTAACAAGTGCGGTTCCTACTAGCAATTCAAATAACATTGAAACTATTAAATCGACACGTCTATATAGGTTAGCCAAAAAAAAAAAAAAAAAAAAAAAACAAGTGCGGTTCCTACTAGCAATCACATTGAAACTATTAAATCGACACGTCTATGTAGGTTAGGCAACAATCAGAGGTGACGCTCCGCCCGTACCCCTCGCACCCCCACGGCATCGCGAGGTCCCCTGAGAGCTATTAAACTCTCTCAGTCCTTTGGAGAGTACGCAACCACTCCATTTCACCCCTCTCCAGGCATCCCGACACCAGGGGCATCGCCGTCGCAAGGTCCAACGACATTAACCGTATATCCAATTCATGGTGCAACAATTCAATGATATAATTTACCAATGTCATTCACTATGCTAATGCTCAAGGAACAATCCATTACCCTCCTATATTCAATCACAAATCACAGAATAAATGCAAATGGGTTAGTCGGTAGTACCATTCGAAGTACAAGTTACAAACGCAGCTTAACAAACCTACACAACTGTCCACATGCTTCTGGAAACAACACATTTTGACCTAGTAAATGAGCTCCCAAAAAAATACGAAATTTTAACCTAAGGTAGTCAAGACATAGAGGAACATTTTCTGTGAAGAAATCGAAGTCTAATTCAGCTTGTACATTTCTAAACAATTCATATAATCCGGACCGGCACTAGTAGCGAATTCCAGAACACATCAGAACAAAGAGAAAAATAATTAAAGGGCGTAATGAGCTCATAAAATTCTGAAATTTTTATATGTTGTATACTAGATTGTACCCTACAACTTTCGTGAAGACAACTTGTTTAAATTCCTAGCCGAAAATTCCGTAAAATTCTAGAAATCGGTTTACGGACAGCTTGTTTCCGAAAAACAGGGTATGGGTTCCATCTACCGTAAGTCTAACCTCAAAACCCCGCATGTCATCCGAAATGCCTGGTTAACACAGAACAACTGCAAAATCAACTAAAACACAGCAAGTTCGAGGCGTCCTTGCTCAGCAACGATCCATCTATCTAGCCTAGATGAGAAGACAATGTTCTCTTCCTCCACACATAAGCTCGCCTTCTCCCCGAGCTGTCCAAAAAAAATAACGCTCGTAGTCTCTCCCTCGCTATCTCTCTCTCGCACCAAGGAGGAAGAATTCGCCACATGCAAACCAGATCCTAACCTCGCTATCCCTAAAACACCCTATAACAGCTTTACCCGGGAAGAACAGACAACTAGCTCACTTGCAGTCGGTCGATTTCGGCGTTGAGCACGCGACTCGTCGAACGGACGTTAGACAACGCAACCCGCTTCAAGAACTTCCTCCCGCGCTGGAAATGTTTGGAGAGACCACCCGTCTACAAGTCTCTAATTCTCTTGTTCAAAAGAGTTACTTCCTATTCTCTACTGGTCGAAAACGATGAGGGAGTGTGGAAAATGACGTTCTCCCCAGAGGAGTCTGAAGAAGATTGGATAAAAAGGGGTTGCTTTGGAAAAAAATCAAAGTGACAGCTCCCCCATTCTTTTCTCCACCTGTTATACACATGGAGAAGCATCCAAGCTAACTCTCAATTTCCCTTCTCTTTTCTTTTTTTTTTTTCCTGACTTACCTAATTTCTTACACCACTTTTGTTCTTGGTTGACCATAGGAAATTGATGTAATGTCTAAAATGCACAATTCACTTGGCGCGCATCTAGGCGTCACACTCTTGGATTCATGTATCTCCTAAATTCATGAATCTCTCGAATTCACGTATCTCTTGATTCATGAATCTCTTAGATACATGTATCTATTTAATTCATGTATCTCTTCTGTATATGAACTTGAAAGCTCTATAAATAGACAAGAGCATAGAGCTCCATTATAAGGTTTTTAGAAAGAAAATTTCAAGAAACTCTACTCTTCTGATTTCTTTGAGTGTGCTGGTTCAATTAAACGGTTCGATTGAGTCGTGTTTGCATAGTGCTAATCCAAACAGGTTCGAGATGTTGTATCTTGGGAGGCATAGTTTGTGAATCTGCGGAGCACCATTTACAGGAACTAATCACCTTAAGGAGATTCGGATATCCGTACCTCACCTCCAATTTTATGTTATTTTTTCAGTGATATCTTATTTTCATCTTCTCCAAGATTTATAAGTTTGCATAAAAAGAAGGATATTATAAAGTTGTCATCGTATTTTTATATTGATGTTCTGATTACAACAAACAGTTTGCTTTCTCTGGATTATATTACAACAATCTTAAGGCGATTAGTGTCACTCACTGTTTGTTGTTTTAGTCAGATTATTGATATGACTGAAAACAATCAAGTGCCCTTCAATGTCCAAAATGTTTCAGGAGACATTCCTATGGTCAATTTGACCGTTGCTATGAGAGATGTTCAGCCCTCGAGGCCTGAATTTGTAGCAGCCAATGCTACGGGCCCTTGGGCCAACACCAATTTTGGTGGTGCGGGTACAAGTCTTACGACTTGTATGCCCAAGACTATTTTTCAGAACAATACAAGCCAAATGGCTTTTGGCTCCGTTTCTGGAGGGATTGTTCAACCAACCTTGCCTACTGTGACAAAATATGACAATATTGAGAAATTGTCTGATGTGGTAATGTCTGAAGCATCTTTGGTGTTGAACACTAATGGCTGGTGGCTAGACACAGGTGCCACAAATCACATCTGCGTAGATAAACACATGTTCTCATCTTATGAGAAGGCTGAAGAAGATGAGAAGCTTTATATGGCTAACTCTGCATCAGCAAAGATTGCCGGAAAAGGAAAAGTGATCTTGAAGTTTACATCTGGCAAGGAGGTCGCCCTGCTGAATGTGCTGCATGTACCCGAGATTCGGAAAAATCTAATTTCTGGCCCCATACTTGTCAAGAAGGGTTTCAAAGTGGTATTTGAATCTGACAAGTTTATAATTTCGAAATGAGGGATGTATGTGGGGAAATGGTACTTGTGTAATGACTTGTTTAAAGCCAATGTGGCTATCATTGATGTAAACTCAAATTATGTGTACCCAAAGACTATTAATAAAAAAAAAGTCTTCATTTTACACCATTGTCTCCTTATCTATGGCATGGTAGATTAGGATATGTAAACTATGGTACAATGAAGAAAATAGCAAACTTGGGGTTAATTCCAAGATTTGAATTGGATGCCCATTAAAAGTGTGAGATTTGTGTTGAGACCAAGTTTGCCAAGAAACCTTTCAAATCTATTGAAAGAACAAGTGAACCTCTACAATTAATCCATAGTGATCTATGTGATTTAAAGTTTGTAGAAAGTAGAGGTGGAAAGAAGTACTTCATCACATTTGTGGATGATTGTACTAGATTTTACTATGTTTATTTACTAACTAGCAAAGATGAGACTCTGAGCATGTTTGTCAAGTATAAAAATGAAGTTAAAAACCAACTTGACAAATGAATCAAAGTGCTTAGGTTCGATAGATGAGGAGAATATGGTTCAATCAATTTTAAAGAGTTTTGTGCTCGTTTTGGAATAATTCACCAAACGACTGCACATTATACTCCACAACAAAATAGAGTTGCCGAACGATTAAACAGGACACTAAAAGAGATGGCTAACGCCATGCTTTTGAGTTCAGGTTTACCTCAGAACTTGTGGGGGGAGGCAGTTTTAACTGCAAATTATATTCTTAATAAAATACCTCACAAAAAGACTGGTAAAACTCCATACAAGTTATGGAATGAAAAGTTGCCATCCTACAATTTTCTAAAAGTGTGGGAGTGCTTGGCCAAGGTAGCAATTCCTCCTCCTAAACAAACTCGGTTGGGACCTAAAACGGTGGATTGCATATTCATCGGTTATGCTCAAAATAGTAGCGCACATAGATTATTGGTTCACAAATCTGAAAATGCGGAAATCCATGTCAATACAATCCTAGAATCAAGGGATGCTGAATTTTTTGAGGATATATATTATGCAAAAAGAAGTCAAGGAGAACTTTCTCAAAAAATGTTTAGAGAATCAGAATCTGAGAAAGATGAAGTTATGACCAAAGAAGTCGAACTTCGAAGGAGTAAAAGGTCTCGAATTGAAAAATCTTTCGGACCTGATTTTCTAACATACATGTTAGAAGGTGAGCCCCAAACATTTAAAGAGGCAATGTCATCTCCGGATGCTCCTTTCTCGGAAAAATGCTTTGTTGACAATGAAATCCATTCTATCCTCAGTAACCATACTTGGGAATTGGTTGATCTTCCACTTGGAAATAAACCAATTGGATGTAAATGGATATTAAGAAAAAACTAAAAGCTGATGATTCCATTAATAAGTACAAAGCTCGGCTTGTAGCCAAAACGAGGGTCTTGACTACTTTGATACTTATTCACCTGTCAAAAGAATAACATCAGTAAGGATGTTAATTGTTATAGCTTTGCTATACAATTTGCAAATACATCAAATGGATGTGAAAACTGCATTCTTAAATGGTGATCTCGACGAGGAGATTTATATGGAACAACATGAAGGATTCAAGGTCAAAGGATAAGAACACAAAGTGTGTAAACTTGTCAAATCATTGTATGGACTTAAACAAGCTCCTAAGCAATGGTATGAGACATTTGACCGGGTAATGATTCAAAATGGATATAGAATCAATGAGTATGACAAATGTGTGTACACTAAATCCACAACAGTTGGATATGTACTTATTTGTCTGTATGTCGATGACATATTAATTCTTGGAGATAACACTGAGGTCATCAAAATCACCAAGAACATTCTCAAGAAGAACTTTGAGATGAAAGATTTAGGTGTAGCGGATATTATACTCGGCATCAAAATTCTAAGGAATTCTAATGACTTAGGTTTAACACAATCTCATTACATTGAAAAGGTAATTGAGAGATTTAGAGGATTCGGCATTAAAGATGCAAACAATCATTTTCTTCCACACCTAACTTTGAGAAAGAACATTGGAAATAGTATCAGACAGTTGGAATACTCTCAAGTAATCGGCAGCATCATGTAAATCATGAATTGCACTAAACCAGATATTGCGTACTCAGTAAGTAAACTGAGTAGATATACCAATAACCCTCGTCACGAGCACTAGAATGCTCTAATGAGAGTATTAGAATATTTGAAAAGGACAAAAGACTTTGTTCTACAATATGGCAAATATCCAGCTGTTTTGGAAGGTTATTGTGATGCCAACTGGATTTCAAATTCTGATTAATTGAAATCGACTAGCGGATATGTGTTCATGCTAGGAGGTGTTGCAGTGTCATGGAAATCCTCTAAACAAACTCTAATAACACGTTCTACGATGGAATCGGAGTTTGTTGCTTTGAATAAAGCTGTTGAAGAAGCAGAATGGCTTCGACATTTTTTAGACGATGTTCCAATATGGCCAAAATCTATGCCTGCAATTTGCATACACTGTGATAATCAAGCGGAAATTGCAATGGCGCATAATGTGATTTATAACGGTAAGTCTAGACACATTCGTCATAGACACAATACTATAAGGCAGTTGCTCTCAAATGGAATCATTTCTTTAGCCTTTGTAAAGTCAAAGGAAAATATTACGGATCCGCTGACAAAAGGTTTATCAAGAGAGAAGATAAACTGCGCATCAAGGGAAATGGGTTTAAGAGCCTTAACCCAATAAAGAGATTCCGGGGTGGAAACCTAACCTATGCGATTGGAGATCCCATGGACTAGGTTCAATAGGACAACGCAAATTCTGGAAGCTCTAGTGTAAGCACTATCTCCCATTCCTATGATGCAACAATGCTTTCCTACAGTGTTATTAAGGGTATGTTATGCGTTTAATGATTCCTATAACTTGAAATGTAACATTCAAGTAAGATATGGTAGGATATCTTTAATAGGAATGCACCTATATGCGTGGAGCTGGCCGACTCTATGAAAATCTTTTAAGGCTAGATTTTCTAAAGCACGCATGAATCCCGAGAGGTTCAGGGCTGAAAGAACGAACACAACCGAGAACCAATCTTGAATTGGAAATACTTCGTGTGAGGTTTATTGTCTAGGCTTACACAAACAACTGGCGATTCAAGGCTTAGTCCATCAACTAGTTAAGTAAGTTCGATAGGCTTTCACTAAAGAAGGTTTAAAGTGAAAGCTACCTATCTTAATGCGATGTATTTCAACAGGTATGCTCAGATTCCTTTTAGTCAAAAATGTTTTGTTAATCCATAAATGTGGGGGATTGTTATATATATGGTTAATGGATCAACGAATGCAAATAAATTAAGATACGTCTTTTCTGTTCACGTGTCTATTTTTATTGAATTCATGAATCTCTTGGATTCACGTATCTCCTGAATTCTTAAATCTCTTGGATTCATATATCTCCTGAATTCATGAATCTCCTGAATTCATGAATTTCTTGAATTCACATATTTCTTGATTCATGAATCTCTTGGATACATGTATCTATTTAATTCATGTATATCTTCTGTACATGAACTTAAAAGCTCTATAAATAGATAAGGGCATAAAGCTCCATTATAAGGTTTTTCAGAAAGAAAATTTCAAGAAACTCTACTCTTCTGATTTCTCTAAGTGTGTTGGTTCAATTGAATGGTTCGATTGAGTCATGTTTGCATAGTGCTAATCCAAACAGGTTCGAGGTGTTGTATCTTGGGAGGCATAGTTCGTGAATCTGCGGAGCACCATTGACAGGAACTAATGCCTTAAGGAGATTCGGATATCCATACCTCATCTCCAATTTTATGTTATTTTTTCAGTGATATCTTATTTTCATCTTATCCAAGATTTATAAGTTTGCATAAAAAGAAGGATATTATAAAGTTGCCATCATCTTTTTATATTGATGTTTTGATTACAACAAACAATTTGCTTTCTCTGGATTATTTTCCAACACTCCTCAAAAACCTCCGAAATCCAGTTCTATTCTCTCCCTTTTCCTTCCCTCAAAAACCCAAAAAATAGCTCCCCCTCTTGCGTTTTCCTTGCTACCTTTTTTTTTCGTCTTCAACCCAGAAAATTGGAAAAAAACCCCCGGATCTCAACCTGCGGCTTCCTTCTTCGTTATTTTCCCCCAAAAGCTCCGAAAAACCAACCTACATTCTCCTTTTTGACCAGCCAAAACCAGAACCACAACCCGCCTCTCTTCTGCGTTTTTCTTCTCCTGCCAAAACCCAAAAACCAGCTCCTCCCTTCCTCCTCCGTTTTTCCGATCTTCCTACTGCGTTTTTCCCCCTAACCGAATTTTCCTCCTTCGCCTCTCTCCGTGTGATAGCGCAGGCATCACAGTGCTGACCTCATGGCTACGGCCTCACCGTTCGAACGGCATCGTCCCTTTTCTCTGTGCGTGCCTCACGTGCTGTGTGCGTGTGTGAGGGAACCATGAAGTTGAAGGGAAAATGGAAGTGGGCTGAAATGAAGAGAAGATAGGAGGGAGATGGGCTAGGCCGAGATGAAGAAAAAGGAGGGCTAGATGAGTAGAAGAGTGGGCTGGGTTGAGCCAGGCTATCCGAATTTATTTTTTTCGAAATTTTTTTATCAAAATTTGTTTTAATCTTTTCTATAAATTTATATATTTATATGTATATATGTATATTTGCAAAATAAATGGGTATTTAAAATGGGTCAACAAAAATTCGGATGTTAACATTCACGCATCCTTGGTGTTTGATTCTTAGGCACATGGAGTTCTTCATGAAGAGAGTAAAATTGCTCCAGCAAAATGAAATTACACCGTATCTTGTTTTTTATGGAGGTTTCTCCATTTCTCCCAATGAAGAGTGACAAAAAGAGACAGCGTGTAGAGTATGTTCTTTTAGCTCTTTGGTAGAATCACTTATCTTTGAGCCCAACCCATCTTGCTTATAGGTGTCACGACCTATTTTTTCCGTCCCAAGGGGAAAAGAAATCTCTAAATAGGTTTAGAGGTATTGTCCAAGGGGTGGGTCCAGGACCCTCACTAGACCTAGGCTCTCTGAAGCCCATAGCCCGCGTAACATTGGATGCTCATGAAAATCTTCTAGTAAGGAGTTATCATTAGCCTGTTGGGGTCAACTAAAAACCAAGCAAGGCGTGGGAGTGTGCCTCACTTTCTACGCAACCAAAGAATCTAGGATCGAGGACTTGATTACACTAATTAATCAATTAGTGCCATTTTGGTACCTAATCTTGTTCATTTCAAAAAGACTTTTGTCAGGTAATTTGGATTGATTTTAGACTTATCCACTAACATGTAAGGTGATCATGCGGGTGCGCAATCATCAAAATAACAATCGGCAATTAAAGGAAACATTAAATAAATTGCAAAAGAAAATAAGTACATAACATTAAGAGATAAATAAATGAAAATCCTAATTAAACTAAGGGGAAACCATAATCATCGCATCGTGAGCATGAGCGTGCAATCAAGGGCAATTATATCCAAGGATAATTAAGACCCTAAGATAAAGCCGTGAGAGTTTGTTCAATTTTAAACACAATCTTAGGCCGATGATTTCCCATACCTTTTAAGAGAAAATTGTCCAAGAATTATTTTAGAGCTTTTTAGGGAACTCTAAACAAACTTGGAGTTTTATGGATTTTTGAAAGTTTTTTGGAATTTCTAATATTTTAATATTTTCGATTTTTTTAAAACATATATTTTTTTCGAAATTTTTTATAAATTTTCAGGCTTCTGAATTTTCCATTAATTTTCTGAAATTTCGAATTTTTTTATGATTTTCTGAATTTTTGGATTTTTTTATTTTTTATATGAAAAATAATTCGGACCAGGTCAAAAGACCCGGCCCTACTAAACCAGCCTGGAACCCTATTGGTCCTGGTCGTTTAAAAGCGGGCCGGCCCCAAAGCTCACTCGAAAAAAAACAAAAAATAAGGCCCACGAAAATCCTTTTATGGAAATAGCCCATTCTCAATTTTTTTGCCCTCGGCCCAACCATATTCGGCCCATGCCTAGCGTAGCCCTGCTTGACACTTTTTCAGCCCAGCCCCTATTTTATTTTTATTGTTTTCAACCCCTTGTTCTTCTTTTTTGTGGTTTTCTTGTTTTTCTCTCTTTTTTAATCTTTCTTTTTGTCCTTTTCTGCTGGTCTTCTTCTTCCCTGAAGCCTAGAATCCGCCTCCTTCCTATTATTTCTTCTACTATTTCTTTTTGTTTTCTTTTTTCTTTCTCCTCATTTTCTTCTAACCTTTGACTTTATCCTGGTTCTCGTTTCTTCATGCACCCACCCCCTTCTTCACGTGTTCTCCTTCCCGAAGCCACCATGCCCAAGCAACCTCTTCGCCTGCAACCAGTCCTCACCGAACCAGCAAGATAAACACTGGACCTTCGTCGATTTCACTGAAGACACCAGACTGGACGCTTCTTACTCATCACCTAATCATCCTCACCCGTCACAAAAGGCACTGCTGGTTACCATCCCTCATCGGACAATGAGGGCAAAATACGCCACACAAACGAAGGTAACCGTGCAAGAAAGAGGCAAGAAACATGACCATGACATACGGAAACCCACAGATCGAGAACAAGAGGTCTGCATTTCGAGTAAGACAGCCAAGACATTTGTTGACATCCTAGAGACGTTTCGTCAAACACCCCATGGGCGTCGACCAAGGGGGGCATACGACAACTTAACGAGGCATCGAAGCTTGACCAAAATAGACATAAACGACCGAGCGGGGTCTAGGTTCAAGAAAAAGCAGCAGCACCATCGGAGTCAAGACTCGGGCGAGCCGAAGCCACGCGAACCTCGGTTGGGCAGGCTCGAAACAAAGCAGCACGGGGCGCTAGCACGCTTGAGTGCTGGGGTCCTACTCGGCTCGACGGCGGCGGCCAGTAGGTGGGTCCGAGACAGGTCGGACCATGGCCGGCCGCCCTGGCGCCGTCGAGACGAGATCCTCGGGCCAAAGGACGCTGAACTTAAGAGAAGGCTTACCTGAAAGAATGGACGTCCGAAAATGGGGTCTCGGGCGTGGCCAAGCTGCTTTCTCACTCTCTACTCTCAGTTTCACCCTCTATTCTCACTCACGACACGACCTCTTTTCCGTGAGCTCTCGGTCGAAGGACCCTCCTGAGCAGCTCTCCCCTTCTCCTTTCGGATCCCCCTCTCTCTCTCGGTTTCTTTCTCTGTCGGTCTCCGTCTCTCCCCCCGACCCCTCTCTCCCTCGGTCTTTTCTTTTGTTTTTTCGTTCTGTCTCTTGTCTGCCTTGCCGACCTAACCCCCGACCCGCGGATCGCGCCGGAGCTGCCTCCCTGATCTTCTGCCCTTCTGACCTGCACTGCACTTCATTTTTTTTATTCTGCTTTTGCAGGCTGCTCCTTTCGCACGCGGGAGAAGAAGGGAAGAAGAAGAAGATGGAGCGGGCCGGGCCGAGGAGGAAGAAAGAAGGGAAAATGGGCCGAGCCCGCGCAGGGAGGAAAAGAAAAAAAAGAAAGGGGCCGGGCAGGCCCAGCCCTGGCCTGCACCAATACGGTTTTTTTTAGTTTTTTTTTTTTTATAAATGTTAAAACTAGTGGTGCAAGTACTGCTAATGTCTATATGCGATGCAATTTTAATGAAAAACTTTGTTAAGGGTTAAAAATTATTTTCCATAGTACACGAGCTAATTGAGGTATGAATCTAGTCATGCAATGTGTGATTTAAGTTAAATGTATCATTCTTAACGAATTTATCGCATTTTGATCGGTATGGTTGCATATGGAAGGCCTTAAAGGAGGAGGGCATTTCTTATATTGTCGCCCCTTACGAGGCGGATGCTCATATTGCTTTCTTGGCAATAAATGGACCGGTTGATACTGTAATCACAGAGGACGTGAATCTTATAACATTCGGCTTTCTCTAGAGTAACTTATCCCCTTATCCATTACATCATGCAACCCTTAACTAAACTGTAGCCTTTTCGACCCACACTTTATTGAGTATTTTCTATGGTTGTATATGTTTAATTTTTCAGATAATCTTCCGAATTAATGCTTTGGGCGAAGGTGAAGAGTTCAAGTACTCTGAGCTCTTGAAACATGAAAAATTTAAGGGATTGACTGAGGAAGCACTTATTGGGATGTCCGCGTTGAGGGGCTGTGAATATTCGCAATTATTCCCTAGCATGGATCCGGCGCGACTACTCTTCCAAAAGTTTGAAATTTTTGATAAAGTAAGCATAGATTTATTTAGTTATATACCATTAAAGAATTCAATCATCAGACAATTTTTGACAATTTTTTATGTTTCTTTCTTTAATTCCACCATTCATTAGATACAGCTGATTGAACACTTGAAAGTTTCCGCAATTTATTAGGCCCAACTCCGAAAGGCAATTCTCACTTTACCCATCAGGGTCTATGACCCTTATCATGAATGCGCTGTACTTCTGTCCGGTTTATTAGGCCCAACTCCGGAAGACGATTCTCACTTTACGCCATCAAAGGTCTATGATCCTTATCATGAATGCGCTGTACTTCTGTCCGGTTTAGCCGAGGATGTACTTCTAGCCGATTTACCGGGATGTTGGCAATGATTTGGAGTTCGAACATATCATGTAACTGTTCAATTTATTATATCCTTTTTATATTAGCTTGTTATGAATGATGTATCTTAATTGGAAAATTTATACGGGATGATGTTACAAAGGCATTGCGGAAGGTGCTATTAATCCACTTGACCACAAAGAGCAATTTGATTAAGGCAAAACATTTATTCAGGCTAGTTTTGTTGTGCACCTGCTCCTCTTCAGATTTCTTATGATGTTATGAACTTTTGTAATTTCAGTGCGATAAGCCTGATACTATGAATTGAATATGCAGCAGGAGATAGAAAGATTAGAGAAGGCACAGTGAAGGTGATAAAAAAGTTAACCTATTGGTATGTTTTTTCCCTAAGACATATCTGCAAATCTTTTGCAAATACTCCCGCATGAACAGGGAACTGGGTTTACTCGTAGCTCCGGCGGTGTAATCTTCCTAATCGTCCACCAGAGTTTTTTAATTGCATATGTGTACGGATTTTCCCACACTAATTCTGGTGCTTTGTTTTCAAGGATAGCCTGAATCGAGCCATGGTCGTCTGGCTGATGTGAGCCATTGTCGACCATCTCAGCTCCATGAAGTAAGCAGATGATCCGTCATTGCAACTATACTTACTTTTGCCTGAATGATACACCACAATTATTGTGAACAGTTGTGAATGCATACTCCGTCTAGGTGAGACTGACTTTTTGAGAGGAAGGATCATCAAGAGGAAGACCTCGCTTGATGGGACAGTGGAAAAAGTAGGTGCAGTCAACTTTCTACGAAACTTCAAGCCATGCAACAAGATAGCTTTCTCAACTCCTGTGCCCTCTGTTTTCTTTGCCTCAGGAGAGCTCAAAACGAAGGCGGATGCATGTGAATGATTCTCTCATCAATGATGGTATGTTGTCAACTGAAAATGCATTATTAATATGAGAACTGGTTTAGCAATTTCTTGGTTCTTAATCTTAACAAAATATCATGTTTGGCATTAATCTAGATTGATGTTGGTACGTACTGTACACAAAACTGCCTTCACAGAATTAAAGATGAAACTGGGAAAGCCATTTATTATCTAATCGATGAAGATGCATGCATTAACATGATAAAGCCGAACTGCATTTTCTTTGTAGGGCTAAGCTGACTTTCTAATTGGTTTGCAACATTCAAGCCTGAGCATGCATTTCATGTTCAGCGCATAATCTGACCTTTTAGGATTGGAAATCTTTTGCATCATTTGGTAGTTGAGTGTATATGAAATGAATTCGACATCATTGGGAAGCTTGCAAAATCTTTGGGTTATGCCACGTATCAAAAGGAACCATAATATTGACTCTGCATGTTACAATGCATTTTAGCTCTGAAAAAAGGCTTTCTGCTTTAGCAGAAAGTAACAATCCATTCTTAGGCTCATGCTCTGCTGAAATGAATTTTAAATCCATTGACTCATCTGCATGTATTTCGATTTTGAAAGTGAAGGCTCTTCATCAGAGGGTTATCTTAATTATTGGGTAGTCCAACTTTCTTTTGGGTTCTGCGGTGGCCTCTTTGGGATTTTGGAGACTACATGTCCTTTGATAAGGCATCCATAAGATTTCTTATTCTACTGTGGGGGGATAAAGTATCCCTTTCTATTAAAGGAACAGAAGACATGCCCATCTTTAGCTACAATGAAATCATAAATCTGGGACAAGACAGCCGTAAATCTTTGCTCGACTCCGGGGACACCTGTAAGTTGTTGACATGTCTTCTCTGTATTCAGTACTTCTAGCAGACCATAAGGTACTTGGAAGTCTCATTACAGAGAGAATTTACTTTTCTGTCGAAACAAATTACTCCATAATTGGTTGTCTAAGGGTGCTTAAATAAATCTGTGATATTGGCAAGATGTTTCAGAATCAGGATGTAACCATTCTGCGCAGCTTTTCCAGTCATTTCAATTAATTAGTGTCAGGTATCACAAAGCAAATATATTGAGTGACTGTAATGTAAATTAGGCCAGACCGTTGAAGCCAGAAATGATTGAGAAGTGGACCAGTCTGTTTGACATTCTCTTTGAAACTTTTACCGGTTTGCCCATATTAGATGTTTAAGTTCTTACAAAATGCTTGAAATGTTTATTTTTAGCATAAGGCCGATGGAAATTCTTGTTGTGTAGAACTCATAGATAAATGATAGTCCAAATGCTAGAAAATTTGAAGTTAACCGTCTATAGGGTTTCTATATGTTTCTATCTAGTGTAAGTTGGCAATAAAGTTCAATCTACATTCGCAAGGGTCTTTTAAGAAGTTCTTTCGCCCCTCTTCCATCGTTTTTAAGAAGCCAAACATGTCTAAGGTCTGGATATAGATTTTTCTTGTAAATTTGGAGTTCTTGTCATTCTCCCTGATGAGCACCCGGTCTCTGATGTTAATATTACCCCCATCTGAAAAGGACTGCAACCTTGGTAATTTTCATCCTCCTTCGCTTGATGGCGCATCACTTGCCCCCCGTATTCAGACTCCACCGGCTGAGTATGGTGAGCGTTTCATTTCGCATGTTACAGTTTCTGTTCTCACTGATATCTCTTCAGCGATCAAGCTGATAAGATCCACTACCGATCACGACTTTTTGGATAATAGTTGGTGCAGATGCACAAAAGTCCAACCCACAAAGCATGTCTACTATCGTCAGTGTAGACAGTCAAAGCCAAATGAAAGGGACTCTTGGTGCTGGTACATCACCTCAGTTTTCACCTGGAACTTTGTTACTCTCAGCGCCAGAACAAGGTATTATTGACTTCGTTTTCTAGTGTATAATGAGCTTTATTTATTTCATCATTCTCGCTGGCTTAGACTGCACTTTTTCCTCACAAGGTATTGAAGAACTTGCATTACCTGCTCCGTCACCATCAACGGATCAAATGCCTGGTATGGGATCTTCTTCGATAGCCCAAAGTGAAGATACTCATGAATTCGTGATCGTGGACGTTCAAGGATCCTCAACGATGGTTAACCATCCTATCGATCAAGCACTAATGTCTTCTGGGGATCCATCATCGACCATTTCTTCAACGTCCCAACCAATTGATCAAATCAATGCCGGACAATCACTTGGTTCTTTCGCTAAGCCTAAGCTTACTCTTGAAAGGGCGACGAGAGCTTTACATTCCGAAGCTATCAACTCCATTAGTATTGCATCCGAGCCTTCATCAACACTCATCATCACTGATGAGGTAGCCAAGGCCAAATGGACTGAATTCCTCGAACTCTCTAAGGGCGGCTACCTATCGGCTGCAACCAACCCAACAATAACCAAGACGCTCAAAACCTTATTGAACGAACTGTGTGCTGGTGGTTTTTGAAGTCTTCTAGAAGCACTAGTGGAGATTTTCTGACTGAATTTCTCGCTGGGGTTGAGACTTACCAGCAAAATTGCGAGAAGATCGCTGTCCTGGTAGTCTCGGAGAAAGATTATCGATATCCCCATGACTCCATCAAGGAGATTAATCACACCTTAAAGACCAACCAGAACATTCTACAGGCTTTAGTTGATGAGCGGACTAACCTTGCTGCTCGAGAGGCGGACCTTGAATAACAACTAGCTGAAGTCCGACATCAACAAAAGCTCAAGGATGCCGAGATAGCTCGGGCCGACAAAGTTCTATGCAAAGATCTGGACACCTTCGGCACATTGATGGGTGAGAAAAATCGACTTGACAAGGAGATGGCCGAACAACAACGTGTCAGGAACCAGCTACTACTTGAGAATAGTCACTTAGATCATAGCATGTCAACTTTTCGAAGAGAAGTGAGGGATTTTGTAAACAGCATGTAATCATGACAGCGTTTTAATGAAACATTTCCTTTGTTCATCCCTCTGTTAATATCTTTAATGAAATATCCACCAGGGAGTTCCTTTGTTGATTATCTGTTTCATTGCATTCAACCTCTTTTGACCCATCTTATTAATTAATAATATTAAGGGTGAGTATGGTTCTAAGATAAAACTCAGAATATGAGAACTACACTGGTGGGAACTTGTAAATTTCAAGTTCCAAGATATATAGGGTTGGTTCTAAATTTTAAAATTTGGTAAATCTATTTCGACGAGTAGGTTCTAAGTTTTAGTTGGTGGAACTTGGAACCTGTAACTTAGAACCTAAAAAGGTTTTTGTGTTTTTCTTAGTCACTGTCTTCATGTGAATCTAAGGTATTCCAAGGCATTTGATGAGTTTTAATTTGTTAATTTTTCATATTTTTTATGTGTCTAAATATAAGTTACGGTGAGTAGTGGTCACCATAATTTATGTGAATTATAACAATAATTGGTAATCATTAAATATAATAATTTATTGCAATCATTCAATCAATAATATAGGTAGAACTTGGATAGACCCTCTTGTAACAGGGTAAGTTACAAGTTCTAGGGTATGCAAGGCAAGTTCTAGGAACCATTTTCAATAGGTAAATTTCAGATTCCAAGTAACATATGTACGAAATTTGGAGCTGCTCACCTCAATATGTGGCTATTAAAATATAGGGTAGAAGGATAAGAGATCTCACTTTTTAATGAAATCAAAATATGGTTTATTCTGCTTAATGATATGTCCACATCTTTGTGCCTAATGTGTTCTTGTAGACTATGGGGCTAGTGAAAGTTCTAATTGCTCCTTTGATGCAATTATATTTGGACAACTACTTTTTTCAAGATTAATGATTCTATATAACATGAAGTAATCGGTATATTGAAAACTATAAAATTTTCTTAATACTATTGACAAGTGCATATGGACACTTATTCTTAAACAATTGATAATAAAATTCTTGTTCAATTTTATTGTTGTGTTTATTTTTGTTTTGCTTAACTAAAAAAAAAGGACCTACTAGAATTTGAAATCGACCCTATAACCTGTAGCAAGACAATTTCTAAGTTATAGATTCCAACAGGTAGGTTTCAAGTTAAAAAAAATGAAGAACATGTACCTAAAAGTAAGTTTCAAATTCCACGCAGAACCTATAAGAAACTTGGAACCGCTCATCCCTAAATGGTATGCCATACCCAATAGAGCTTGGTGTGTTTTCCCGTTATCCACGGGCCATCATTATTTTGAAGTGGGAGAATTGCACCTCAAAGATCAACCTTTTCAACTTATTCTAACCAGCAGCAATTTTTTAGCCTCATTCGTGCACTTTGCACCCAAATTTAGAATGGCTCTCCTATTGTCTGAAGTTTGGATGGCCTCGGCCGAATTTAGACAGCAGGTTCACATGATCTAGTGACTATGCAATAACTTGTCATATATGAATAATCCTATTAAAGGATACTCTCCTCTTCACATCATTTTCATACCTATTACACTAGCTAATCGGCTAAAAAATCTTATCGACAAATGCGAACCTCATGTGTCGGAAATAATGCAATGTGCCTTCTTCTTCTTTTTTTTTGCATTTTCTATTTTGAAATGGTATTTTATTTGGTCATTAGTCAGAGCTCGGGTTTCAAAGTCGGTTTACACATGAGGAAGACGTTAACACCCTCTAAGACGCCCATTTATGAACCGGTACCGCTAATGTATTATTACTATTATTCTTTTTCGAAAGTACATGAGAAAACCAAACTAACAAGAGAACGATGGAATACATTTATTATAATTATTCTTTTTCAAAAGCACTTAAAGAAAACCAAACTTACAAAATAGAATGATGGAAATGTTAGTAAAAAAAAAAATCAATAATACCTCTTAGTGACTTTTACAAATGGACCCACGTGACTCACTTTTCTTTTACAGTATTAGATTCCAAAAAAGAAAAGAAAAGAAAAGAAAAGAAAAGAAAGAAGAAGAAGAAGACACATGTACGTCCGTACAAGTTCCCAACATCCAAACCCAAAATAAAAGGGGACTTGGACATGTGAAAGCGCTTGTCATTATGGATGATGGCAACTATCTACACACCAAAAGTGACAATCCACTGGACATAAAAGCAACTTACCTTAGTCTAGGTGACGATTTGAATCCAATACTCAAATCTTTGGTGTTAAGAATTACTAGAAAGGGCTTAAGTTTATTTTTGAAGTAAATAATTACCTTCCATGGTTTCCCATCACTTCTTTTCCATTTATACTTTTCTCCTTCTTTGTCTTTGCTTTTACAAAGCTCTACCTCTTTCTCTTTACTTACACAGCAAGCTTGGGGCACTCATCTTCTCCTTTTTTTCGTGTTTCAACTTACTTATGATGATAATGATGATGGTTTAATATCATAAAAATTTCAAATTGATCCCCCTTAGTGACAAATTTACTTTAAATTAATTTTTTTAGCATAAAAAATCTCAAATAGATACATTTATGATAAATTTATTCTCCGTTAGTTTCCTTTAAATTAGATTAATATCACAAAAAACCACAAACTATACACCTAAAACAAATGAAGGCTAAAACCCCAAATTAGTGTAATCATCAACTATCACGTATAATCTAACTTAGTAATTTGATCGTAAAATTTAACGAAAATTAACAGAGGTAAATTTATTACAATATCAATTTGAGATTTTTTGTAGTGAAAAAATAATATGGGATAAATTTGTCACAAGTGTATCGATTTGGAGTTTTTCATGGTATTAATCCTAAAAATAATAATAATGACGACGACGACGACGACGACAGTGACAACAATGATGACGGCAAGTATTATGCGTACCTAAGTGTGAAATAGATCAAATTATCTATAGTGATGATGAAGATAATAATGTACAAATAAAACCTCATTACATTACAAAAATGTTAAATACAATGGGCTGTCTGTAGATCTAAATTATATTCTTCCATTGGTTATATTTTGCCAAGGGATGGAAAAGAACTACTATATGGTCATTTTGCACGTATGGTTGTTATTGATATGTAGTTATTACCTTAGCTTTAGCAATACTACACGGATGTATACATTTGAACACTAAGGGTTACGAGTAATTTTCTTTATATTAATAGATATCGATTATTACTTCTCAAGTTACAAGGAAACCCATCACCCCTTCAAATCTCCTACTTTGGCCACAACATTCTAATAAGTTCTTTGATTGGTATCCATAAAAAATATAATAATAGAGTCTCTTTCTTAAGTGTTACCTTTGAATATGCCATCTAGGATTATATATTCCTGCAATAGCTCTCTCCCTTCGTTGCAAGAAAAGGATTTTGGTGCTTTCTCCACAAAAATAGCCATCGCCTAGATGTCACTAGCAAGAAAAATTAATGATTTACTTAATTGTTAAGTGGAATATCGATTTCGCTTCTTCTTTTTCTCCTATCAATTCCATTATTTAAATTGTCTGTTGTCACCTCAAATTTTGCCCTCATTTTCATAAATTGTTAAGTTTGAGTGGAGTTGACTAAAGGTTGACTGATGAGATAGAGGTCCAAAATACATTTTAAATATAAAAAATGGGCTCTACATATTAAAAAATTCTTTTGATACTTATATCACCACCTCAAATCAATAGTTAATTTTCAACCATTCATGTTTTGTTGCCTTAAACGATAACATGAATATCTTCGAAAATCCTAAACTCCCTAAAGAGCTTCACTTTACTGGCCATCCCCTTCCCTTACAACAAAATTATGGATGGAATCATGGATGAAATAAACAGATACACGATAGATACTCATGATATGTTTGTGAGAAGGAGTAAAGAAAAATTTGAAAATAATGTACACAAAATTTTGAACTTTTACTCCTCTAAATCTCGTAAGAATTTCTTAAAATTTTTTCCATTTTCCATCAAAACTTCCAGTGGCCCCACTTTTCCTGCACTTCCTAAACATGGCGTACGGGTCTAATTAAAAAAAGGAAAAGTATTGGGGTAGAAAATAGAAAAGAATCCAAAAGCTTGGTGCTATTTTAGCAATTAGTACAAAGAGTAGGCCAAACTTAATAAAGAAGCTAACCCCGCCTTTTCGGTTTTCTCTGCTTTGAAAATTGACCACTTTCCGTCGTCGACTATCTTTCGCGCACTCTGTCTCCCCCCCTGTCTCTCTGTCTCTGTCTCTGTCTCTCTCTCTCTCTGGCGCTTCACGGTGCTTATCCGACTGCTTCCGACGAAGAAGATGGACGGGTCACCGCCGATACGCCCTCGCCCTCCCGGCCGCGGCGGCGGAAGAGGCGGCGGACCCCCGCCTCCTCTGCAGCAGCCGCAGCACCACCATCCTTTCATTCCGCCCGTTGGAGCCTGGACTCCTCCGACCCTTCTGACGAGACCGCAAGATCATCGTCGTCAACCTCACCAGCATCCGCAGCATTCCGTCCCGAGCAACGCAGAACGGCTGGAGAGGATCGACCGGGCCGTCGCGAAGGCTCGGCGCGATCTCCTCGCCGCCGGGGAGAGCGTCTCGTCGTGGAAGGTGTCGCAGGCCGTGGTCTTGGCTCTGCAGGTCGATTCGTGGAGCTCCTTGGGGTTCAACATGCAGCAAGTGCCCTCTCTTAGGAGCTTAATGGCTGTTGAAGGAAAGGTAAATATTTTCTCATCGTTGTTAAAAGTTTCGTCTCCTCTGTTTTTTAGACTGCTTGAAACTGGGTGGAATGAGTAATGGCTTAGGAAAGAGTCTCTCTCTCTCTCTCTCTCTCTCTCATGTTTTACTTAGCTCTCAAGTAAGAGGCTAGAAAATTTTTCCTTTTACGGTTGAGTTGCTTTTTCTTTGATGATCTGTGAGTGCCATCTCTCTCTGCAATCTGGATTGGCAGTTTCTTTTTCCTGGATTTTCCTTTTTGGGAGAGGAAACATAGGAAATGGAGATGCTTGGTAGGAATTTGGACGACGACTAAGGACTTTTAGTCAACTGGACAAACTTCTTGGTCAAGGTCTTTCTTTAAGGTCGGGGTACTGTGATGGTTAGGTGAGACCATGAACTCGTTCGTTCTTTTGCCTTTTGCCTTTTGCCTTTTGCTTTCTTTCTTTCTTTCGTTTTCTTTTTTTTAACGGATGTGTTTATGTTCTTATGGGATTCCATCATCAAATTCATGGAACATAATGCTAATGGACTCCATCCACTATTTAATTGAGTTGCTTAAATTTGTGGGTCAATTTAGCGGACTGCAAAAAACAAACAAGAGATGAATTCCCATAATTTTCTATGTAACTGAGTGAGATACCCATTTGGTGAAGGAGTAAAATTTATTTGTCTTCCTGGCTTTACCATTCTTTCTTAAGCAAGTATTTTCCAAATCAGATATTCACACAGTCTACAAGGACAACGATTTATCATCGTTCTCTTTCCTTTGCTTTTTTCATGATTTCTTAACATACAGCTGCAACCCACTTGTGGTTTGTCAGAAAAGAGTGGGATTTATGAAATAATCATGAAGAACTCATAGATAAGTGATTGTCCCAATGCTAGAAAAGTTGAAGAAGTTGACACCCAAATAAGGTTTCTGTTTGTTTATATCTATTATAAGTTACAATTAAAGTTTAATCTATGTTTGGAAAGGTCTTTAGTCAATTGGATCTCTTCCATGAGCTAACAACTACTGCTGTTCTTACTGGTGTACAGCTGCACAACAGAATATAAGGGCTGTGCAATGTAAGTAATACGAATGTCTACATTGTATTGCAACTCAGGCTCTTAGCAAATGAGAGAACGGGGAAAAAGAATCTTTTCAATTTTGCAAGGATTAAGAAAAGCAGCTGAGTAAAAAGTTTTATCATTTGGGTACTGAGAAAGATGAGGGAGAGTTGGGACTTTTTCTTGTTGTGTAGATATCAACCATATAAGTCTTCCTGTGGCTCAACTGATGTTGGATCCTGCATATTAGATGTTTAAGCTCTTACAAAATGCTCGAAATGTTTACTTTTGGAGTAAGACAGGCCTGTTTTAGACTATCTGTAATATCTTTTCCATTTTCATTTCTTTCCTTTTTGGTTAGAATCTGAAGTTGTTAGGGTGTTCTTTTTCCTAAAATTACATGGTAGTGACAGGAAAGAGAGTTGTCACCAAAACACGTCTAAGGTTTGGAGATAGGTTTATATTGACTTCCTTCATTTTGACTCACCCTTTGTTTGACGTTTTGCAGATAAATGCATTTATCCATTGCTTTGTGGAAACCCGGAAAATCACCTCATTGTATGATATGCAAACAGCAATCTGCAAAAATGAAGGCATTGAACGATTTGAAGAGCTTGAATTGGGCGCTTTTTTGCGATATCCCCTTGTTATGCATTACTTTTCCCTGAACAGCGATATGACTGAAGTGGTCGAGATAACTAGTGAGGAGATTGTGTGTCTTCTTGGTGAATTCTTTCTTAAACGCAAGAGTGGGAAACGCAAAAGTAGAAAACCCATTGAGATTGAGGACCTTCTCAGCTTTATAGCCAAAGAGAAATCAGTCTCAGGAACGGAAAAGCTTGGAGTACGAATTCGGAACTTGGGGTGCGTATTTTTTTTTTTTTATTTTGTTTAACTGATAAAAAAGTTATGTAGGGTAGAGAACATAATTAGAAAAGGTGATTGGTATGCAGAGTTCATAGCTTGTCCTTGCCATTCCTCTCATTTGACTCTTTTCTCATTGCTTTGTCGAACACTATATACGCTTAGAGAAGTAAGTATTTTCCAACTTCTCGAGAATAGTTTTCTGTAGCAAAAGAATTTAACTCCTATTGGCTATTGCAAATGTTTTTCCCTATATCCTTCATGTTTAGTTGTTGATAGTTCTTTTCTTTAGTTTATTTGGCCTTTTGGACACAAAGATTTGTGATTGTTTTCTTCAAATTATTGAAGGACTAGAGAATCTAACTTAACTAGAGGTAGTTTTAATGGCTTTGAATGCTTTCTACAACTTGATTTCACTGATGTTTTCCAGATTCTAATTGACTTGCTTGACAAAGTTGACACTAGATTTTAAGCATTGAATTCTTCAGAGTAGTGGCACATAGTAGTATAATTCAATTATTTCATTGTTTAGCGCTGCTTGATAGCTTTCATAAGTAGCACATGCAAAGAAGCCTTTTTCCAAGGGAAACTTTCCCTATTTGGGTTCACTACTTAAACGTTGTCTCTATCATGCAGCACTTTTTGATGTTGTGTGCTAGATTCTCATGGGATGAGCAGTTAAACTTGCTAAATTCATATCTTCTTTACATAGTGCAGCTTTATATAGCTGAACTTGTTTAGTTAAGGATTTTCTATTTGGCAAACATAATAACCCTTTATCTTTAGGATTAGTGAATAATAATAAAATGGGATGAACAAGAAATGAATTTAAAAGAAACCCAGGGTCAAGTTGCAGTTTTGCGAATATACAAACAACTCGCTTATTTGAGGCACTGAAGTAATTGTAGAAAACTAATCTTTTTTGTTCATCAGACATGCGGATGAGTAGTCTTCCTTTTGTAGTTCAAGTCAATTAATGCGTCCTGGTGAATGGTCTGTCTCCTGTTTGTTAAAATTATACACAACTGATGCATTAGACTGTTGTACTCGATACGGACACATGGTGGCGCATGCTGGGCTGGAACAAGATGGTTATGGGTTAGAGGAGTTAGAGAACAATTCTCAATGCTGGAACAAGATGGTTAGTGGGGGAAGGGGGGATGCAAACGTGCTGGTAGAGTATGGAGTGAGTGAGGACTGCAAAGAGAGACTTTAAGGTATGAGGAACCTGTCCACTTCCATCATCGGACTAATTATCATGTCAACAATGCTTCTGGATGGATATAGGTCTATTCTGAGCTTTGAATTTCTAATATGACCACCTTAGCTTCTCAGGTTATTCTAATTAAGAGTGGTTAGTCATTCTTGTACCCTCTCAATGTGTCAAAGCCATTTGGCATATCCTTATATCCTTCATATTGTCCAAACATTCCTACCTAGAGATGGCCCATAAGGTCATCATGGCTCCTTGAAAAATGCCAGATCAGATGGTAAGTCAAAATGAGGGATCGACCAGAAATGGCTTGTTAAACTATAATGATAACAAATCATAATGTGAGTTCAATTATGAATAGCTAAATTTCTTGATGGTGACAATCGTGTGCTTCCAATGCATTTAGGTGTATCACATTCTGTAGACATTATTATCTGCTGTGTCAACTAAATTAAAATTGTGGTTTATGAATGAAGGCTTCATTATTTGTTTTTCCATTCATATATGTAGGCTTCATATATCCTTTATCTTAGATGCAATAAGATCAGAGACAAGCTTGAGGACATCTCTGAAGAAGCTGAAACAACAAGCTAATGAGCAACGGTCGGATGATATATGTATGCAATGGGAGGAAGATTTTATTGGCAAGGAATTAAATTTGGTTTCTTCAAGTTCAGATGATGAAGATGGTGATAACATCTTTAATGATGATAAGAAGCATGATGATGATTGTAACAGGGAGGAAAAATCAGGCCAAAGCATGCTCAGCAAGGCATCTGAAAGTTCTCAGATTATTGAGACCAAAGATCTTACTTACGTAGAATGGCTTGAAAGAGACATGGAAGAGAGGAACATAATTTTGACGAATAGAGCCAATTACACAAAAAAGGGTAAAAAAAAGAAAGGTGCTAAATTGGTTCTGGAGACTAGTGCTATGAGAAGTTTCATGAAAACATGGAAGGAAGCGTGTCAAGCATGGTCTCTTCCCATGGTAAGTTCATGGTTTTCGTTTCTTGACATGATCGATGCCATTAAACTTCCATCTAATATCCGTCCCTAGTTTTTCAGGTTTTGACTATTTTGCATTTCTTCATATGAGCCATCTAGCTATAAGCTTCATGTGCTATGTACAAGTGCTTCCACTATGAAATTTTTTTGGTTGAATTGTGACAATCCCTTAACTTGTGTGATTATTCTCTATCATGCTCAATTCACCAGTACCATGGGGTTACGTTTGTTTTGCAAGAAACTTGTTGATGGACAAAAAATTTTACTGTGAAAATTATTTTCAAAGAAAATGGCTGGTTTTCGGTTGTCTGGTGGTGTGCTAGTAAATGAGAATTGAAAAAGCTTTTTGATGTTTACATCTCACTTTTAAAAATTAGTCTTTTCATTATAATTTATTTTGTTCCTATAATAAAATACTAGATGATATCGAACTCCTTGTCTAAAATATTGCTACTATAAGAAGTATAGATTTTAAGTTTTTTCATTATCAAATAAAATAACCTGAAAAAGGGATGCGAAGAAAATAGAAAATGCAAATAATTAACGAACTTCATCTGTCAATGCTCATAAAACTTCATACAAGATGGAGAAAGTATAAAAGGTGCAAGCTTGAGAGTTTGCTATGAAGAGAAGAAAAGTACAAAAGGTGCCGAAGAGGGCTAAAGACCAGCAGAGGGAGAAAGTAAGAAAAACTCTGTGTGAGCGTGCGCGTGGAAAAGGAGCTTAATTTCTTCTTTTTAAGATGGAGAAATCATTTTCCTCATTTTTAAGTATGGTTTTCCTTGACAGTAAATTTTCTTCTGTTGATTATCCACTTTCAGTGAACCAAATGTATGAAAATTTGGAAAATCATTTTCAAAGAAACAAATGCACCATGTATATCCGTTTGGTGGCCTTAAAGCTAAGTTGTAATATAGTTGTTGTTATGGCTATAACAGAATACTACTGTAATAGCTATTACGTTGTTTGGTTTTGGTAATGAAATAGTTATCGTATTGTTTAGTTTGACACAACAGTAGCGAAGGAACAGAGATAAAAGATTTAAGGTGCCTTTACTTTATAATATATAGTAACTAGATAGTAATTTTGCTCTTTATATTATGCATTTGTAATTATGTATTCAAACTAATTTTACTATTAATTAGTTCATATAGTTCATTTTATATCTTAAGCATTATAACAATATAATAGCAGTAATATGGTTTCATTACTTTATATAAAATAGCAAGTAGTTTATACATGATAAATTAGAATTAAATCAAATAGTTATTAATTACATTGATAATAATGCTACTACGATATATAAAGTTTAAGTATTATATTATGTGTGATTTCAGAGTAAATTATGAAATTTTGCATATTCATACATAAACTTTATTAACTAGTATATCATGAATACAATTTTGTGTGTAATATAACATTGTGTGCCATAAGCAATGTTGTCAAATCAGGATTTGAATCGTGAATTATGAGTTTCAGTAAAAACCTTTAGAATAACTTAAATTGAAGGATATCGTACTAAAGCCTACCTATTTGTTGCAAACATGTAGGAAAAAATTGTAATAAGACATATAAAGCATAATATTGAAGAAATACCACGCGATTGTATTATATAAACCTAAATGATGGATGTAAGAAATTCAAAGGATGCCTTTGTCAATAGAATTTCTATATGTAAACATTCACAATATTAAATGTGTATAAGCATTGAGATACGTATTGTGAATTGAAACCATAAATTTATGAATCATGAATCAAGTTCGGATCAAATTGTAAGATTTGGTGAAGTACTTAAATTAGTACTTTGTGTCATGGACATTTATGAATTTCATAAAAAAGAAATTTTGTAAGATATAAAATTCTGCGTTAGAATTATGATCTTGGAAAAAGGAATCTTAATTTCGATTGCATGTGATGATCCCTATGCATAAGAAGATATACTTTCTAATTGTTTTATTAACATAAAGATTACATTCAAATATAAATCACAAATTTTTATGTCATTTCATTTAACATTGCATTATAAAGTGCAAAAATTATTGTTAATTATTCTGTCACAATAAAAATTCAACATATATGGTGAAATATGACAAAGTTACATAGTTTTGATACGTAAACGTATAGATATGTGTTGAATGGTGGATTTGTTAGTAAATTGATAGATTTGCCTACAATTCGAATGATTAGCAATTTATCTAATGGATACATATCACTAGGGCCTTCAATCGAATTGAATCATATGATATGAATCAAGTTATAGTAAGATTCCGTTAACTTTGTTATAAAGCATAATGCCAAAACTTTTGGCACCCAACAATCACAAATATATAGTCTGGCCGAGTGGTGTTGAATTGTATCGTAATCTGATGCACCTCCGATTCATAGCTACGAATCTAATTGTTTGTATGTGAATTGAATGGAATTATACAATTTGAGTCTAGAATGGTACGATTTTAACTACACTGATTAAGATATGTATTTATATTTTATAGAAATTATTTATTTCCTTATTTATTAATCATTAGTGCTGTGTATAATTATTTTATTATATATTAGGTCACTTTATATTAAAAATCAGCATGAGGATTAGTCTAATCATTGTTAACTATTACTAATGATATAATGGTAGAGTAGTTGTGTAAGTAAGTTTTAATAATTTAATACGAGTAAAATTAGAGAAAAGAGAGCCGGGCATTTACGGAATAACTGTTATGGAGTTGGTTGTAATAGCTTTGGCAGTAATACGGCAGTTGCAGTCACTATTACTGCAAGGAAACAGTATAATATGAACTAGACTTTTCATAGAATAGCCAATACTGTGCCTGAAAGCTTTCTATCTGATTTAGACATTTTAATGCAATTTGGCTGCCTTGGCATTCATACTATGGGATACTCGGCTCCTCAATTCCAAATATGTTCCTTCAGGATTTTGAATTGGAGGCTTATTATATGCACTTCCTTGGCCTGTCACCAGCTAGATCCAGTCATTGGTTTTGGTTTAATATTTTATACTCTTGCGTATATCTAATGATGGCTATAGGAAATAGGAAGAGGTTGATCCACAGTCTGTCCTACATATGTAACTTCAAGCTTTCACCATCTTGACTGACCACATACAAAATGCAAGAACTACAGATGAACTTTGAAATTTTGATTATGTAAAGGGTCTTAAGGCAGTAGATTGGGTGGTTAATTAGAATTCAGCATGCACAGCTTCTGAAACAAGTTCTACATCTTTTTAGGTCATGGAGAAAATGCTAAACATGTGCGTACCCGACCAGAAAAGGCGACGCAAGATGGGCCATGCTTCCAGCATATCCCTTGGTCGGGTTATTGAATGTTGCTGTGAGTTGACCATGATTTTCCTTATTTTTCCTTTAGACTGTATATCTTTTGCCTTTCAGGGTTCAATTTTCAAGTTGACAGTAAGAGCAGATCTCACTTTCTCCTGAAAGTTAATACTTGTTCCCTTTTATACCTTGATTTCTATGTTCTACCTGTTTCTGGTTCTTAGTTTGTTTTTCTCTGCAAAGTTCTGTTTGCAGAGGAGCCAGTGAAAGTGGGACATGAGGCTACAAGGGGAAAGTAGGATGAGGATAGAATCAGAGAGGCTGTTCCTTATCTGAACATCTAGATGTTTAGTGGCTTCCATCATTTTGAAGCAAGAAACGTACTCTAACCGCTCCTGAAATTTGAATCATCTCATTCATGGGAACAATTGAACTAGTTGTAGTAAGTTGACCAAACTTAAGGTACCCTTCCAACTAAGCAAACTTGTCACATGTTTATAAAATCTTCTCTGACACTAAGAAATAGCAAATTGTTCTTATTCTGGAGGACCTTATTTAATCTATGTTTCTTGTTGCTGATAGAGAAATGTTTAGACTTAATACCTTCAGTTAACTATCCATCAAAAGCTTCTTCTTTTGTGTTAGATAATCAAAGTTTTTGATAAATCCTGGTACGTTCAAGAATTCAGGAAGTATCGGACTGATGTATGTCAGTTACAAGTGCAACAGGAACACATGAAAGAGGGAAAAAGAAAACAGAAGAAACGAGAACTAAGATAGAGCTCCGTCTATCTTTATTAATGATAGCTTTTAGCTTAGAGAACTGCAGTTCTTGTTCTTCAATGATCTAATCTTTTTTTGGGACCAAATAATCCACCTTATGGATAAAGGAGGAGACCTCCGCATCTCTCTTTCTTTTTATTTCCTCGGCACCACTTCCAGTGCTTGTGGAACCTTTTGACAAATTGTGGTATAATCCAAGAAATTGTAGACAATGATAAGTTGGATCGAATCTCTGTTTCTTCTGGAAAATGAAGCAGAATATTTACAGCTTTTCCTGAAAAAGCAAAATCGGCATGCTTTAGCAGTTTTAGGTAGTCTCACATAGCTGTTAATGTATAGTGTAAGCATGGTTTCCGGACTCCCTAGAAACAAAAATGACAACTTATGGAGAGAGCTTTGATCTCCAATGTAGCTTCGTGGAAAAGAAATGTTCTCTTATTTGTCAAATCCGAATGGTATTGTTAAACAATAAATCTTCTGTTGCTTACCACAGTTCTCTGTCTGTTCCTTCTCTGGTCTTGGCTGATGACAGATTCTTAGAAAACAAAATGAATCTGTAAGTCTCAGTCCAATCCCCATGTAGAAAATCTACTGCCTGAATCAAATAGGATGACAGTAGATCTTATCTTCTGCAATAGCTAATAAATGGGGATAATTTCACAGAGAGCATTATTGTGAAACCAAAAATCAGCCCAGATTTTCCAATCTCTGACAATTGGTATCAAACCTGAATCCAGATTAAGGTGGAAAATTGTTGCAACACCTTTTATAAGTTTTTATGGTCATGTTCCATGTGAGTTAGGTAATACAGGAATGCACAGTAGTGATCCCAGACCCTGCTTCCATGATCTCGTCCTAATAGAACTTGAGTGAAAATTCTTTATTTTTTTCTTCCAAACAAAAATTTCAAAAATTTCTCAAACATGCATTTCTTTTATGCCTTTCCTGCCCTCCACCTTCCTTCCTGAGGAGAAGGTTTCCAAATAGCATCCTACTGGACAGGGTGAAAGTTATGGGCATCTAATAGTTCCTCCTCCTTTCAACAAGAAAATCTGTCGGTGATTGAACCTCCTCTTTTATGTAGACAGTACAACACATAAATGAACGTGCTGTTGGGAGCACTATCACTGGTGATATTGTAGTTGGTGTTCCAACGATGCCCAGACAGGAAAAACAGTTTAAACCAGCTTGTTAGGATTGTCACCATCCATGCATCTTTATTATGCCTCTAGTTGTATATTCCATTACTTCATCAAAATTATTTAGGGAAAATTCTAAATAAGGGCCTAAAGTGGACATTGTTTTAAATAAGGGCTTGAAGTGCCCTCATTTTCTTAAGTAAGGGCCTAGAGTGGACCTTGTTTCAAATAAAGGCATGAAGTGGCCATAGCAGCCTCGAAGGATAGGGCCTGACCTCCCAAGGGTATTTTTGTCCTTTAATTTTTATTTTATTTTATTTCATTTTTCCTTTTTTCTTTTTTTAAAAACAAACTCAAAAAAGAAAAAAAGACTGAAACTTAAAAAAAAACACAAGTAATAAAAAAACCCATGCTGAAGGCTGCTTAGGGTTTTATTTTAATTTAATTTTTAGGCTTTTTTTTTCTTTTTTGAGTTTTTTTTGGAAAGGAAAAACAGAAAGGAAAAAGAAAGAAAAAAAAAAATTAAAGGACAAAAATTAAAGGGCAAAAATGCCCTTGGGAGGTCAGGCGCTTCTTTAAAACTAACATGGCCATTTTAGAATTTTATTTGAAACAATATTCTCTTCAAGCCCTTATTTGAGAAAATGAGGACACTTTAGGCCCTTATTTGAAATTTCCCCAATTATTTATGAAGCTGAAAATTTTTATTCCTCGATGTCCAATTTATCAGAAAGGTTTGGTTTGGCTGAAAACCCAACTTTTGGGCTTTTTTCTCTGAAAATTTGAATTAGAAAATACTTTATAGTTACAGGAATTTAAAATATGCAAATTTACATATTTTGAATTGTTTCATGTTTTTGTTATTAGATCAAAGTCAAGAGCATGGCACAGATTTGAATAAAGCCAAAAACAAAAACTAAGTCATTTCAAACATGCCCAATATAAAGTCCTGTGGTGAAGCAAGAGAATATTTTTCAGATTGTCTGAATTGCGGAATTGATGACGAAGGGCATGAGTATCCTTTGGTGGTTTTATTACGTTGCACTAACTAAAAGTTGTTTGGAAGGGCTGTTCTTTTTATCAAACTTCTTATCTAAAATGCTAGGTTTTTTTGTAATAGTTTGGAATCATGAGTTTATGTAAGCCAGTTTTTATGGCTTCTCTTTTGATTATATTGCCAATAGGTTGCTTCTTTTCTTGATTGCAGGTAACTTGTATCAAATGTGGAATGTTGGAAGATTTATATGATGCTATTGGTAAACAAATGGCAGATGGGATCACTCTGCTGACCCCCCTGCCTGGAAGCAAAGATACACATTCAACTTTAGAGAGTGCAACTGACAATGCTTGGCACACTGCAGAGCATGCAAAAAGTATCATCTCAAAGCATGCATCCCTGAGTCATTTATCCAGTATTGTTCTTATATACATATTCATCGTCTATACAGTCAAAAAGTGGTTTGAAAGCATGTGTTTTTTACTGTTCCCTCTTTTTCTTTGTTCTTGCATCAATCTTACTTCTGTTTTTACTATACCCTGAACATGAGTACATTGGATCTTGATCATTTAAGGGCAGCTTATGGAATAGAGACAAGCAAGCAAAGTTGGCTTTGGACAAGAATATGATGACTTACCAATTCCACATAGAATGCTATCCTAATTGCAACTCTATCATTGATCTTGTATAAAAGTACCAGGTTAAGTAATGGCATAGAAGTTACAACTATGTAAACCAGAAGAAATGAGTAGCATGTAGAAATGAAAGAGTGGGTTGCTTGATATACTTCTAGTTACCAATGTTTGTTTTATTTGGGGTATCTGAGGTTTAAAGATTTTTTATGTAAAATTGAATTAGTAGTTGCTTGAAGTACTTTTAGTTGAATCAAAATTGTGGCTTCATTGTTAATATCTTACTTGGTCCCTTCATCCGATAGCTGATGATACGGGTAATCAATTTGGTTTATTTGTGTAAGCTTTGACTTAACTAGACTAGCATCCGTTAATCTCATCTCAGAAAATATATTTGATATATATAATGGGCCCATTTAATCTCAGCTCTTAGGACAAAGCATCTTAACATGGTGGTGATAAAGCACAGGCCATGTTCCCTCCTATTGTCATATTTCTTTCGTTCCTATTTTTCTTTCATTGAATTCCTTTCATCGATTCTTTGCTTGACATTGTTACATGTGGGCTGCGTTTTATGTGAAATGCAATGGGGAGGTTTAGGGATATGCCCGATTTAAGATATAGACGAGTTTAGCTGATTGCTTAAGCTTTGAACAAAACAATCATTTAACATCATTTTGGAAATTTGACAATTTTGTAACATTATATCTATGGACGGGCTTGATTTGAAGTACTTGTTTGATTAAATGAGTGGTTCAGATAAAATTATTTAATGACCAGATTTCTTTTTTTTGAGTAAATGATGTAGAAATCATGTCATCCCTTCATGTGTGGAGGAAATTCATTTCAGGCAAATATTTCTAATTGGTGGCAGTGTGATCAATATGGAAAAAATGTTTGAGTCAGAGTATGTGCATGATTATGGAAGAAAATTGGACAGACTACGTGCATGAGTTGACTGGAAGTTATGGAGTCAGCTATAAACTAGAACAAAGTTGTGGGAGAGAATCTCAGGGATTGATCTTGATATATGACATTTGGATGAAATTTTATTCATTTGTACATCTTTAATTGGGCTACCTTGCTTTGGGATCTTTGAATTTTATCATGAACTATCTACTATTCATTAAGGTACTTATTTTTGATTTTGGATTCAGATATATCCGTGTGCATTTGATCCACGGAGTTTCTCAAGGACCATGGACCGAATAATCTTTTAGAAATGTGCTCAATTGAAACTCTACCCATGTGGCTTGTATGCTGCTGCATTTTGTTCATTGTTCACCTTTAGTCTTCATTATTTTTTTTGAGATGTCACGCACTTGTACAGTTGATGCTGAGTTTTGTTCTCATAGACGTGTCTTGTGATATCATCTACTTACCTATCAATTTATAGGTGTCACTGTTGAAGACATTGCCCGAGAAATTGGTGCTTATTATCAGCTTGATCATGAGAAAACAAGCAACAACAGATCAGTTCTGGAGATGAGAGTTAATTTGTTGAGAAAGCTTGTTCACTGTGACTCTTGGCTGGCAAAGCAATTTTCCGTTCATGAATTTGAGTCACTTGGTTATGGAGAGTTTTTCAGTTTCCTGACAGAACACATATCTCTTATGCCTACTGGGTTGAAACAGTTCTTGAATGGTGACATGTATGAGAAGTCCCACTTTGAGGTTTGCATGCTGCAGCATCAGTTGATGGTACTAATATCACAAGCATTGAATAGCTCATGGGACGGCGAAGTAGTGACCAAACAGATGATTTTGACATTGCTTCTGAAGCAATTTCCCAATCTCAGTTTCAAAATGGAAGTTGGTTCAGTGGAGGATTTTCTAAATATTGTTGGGGAGTACAGAGGTATCGCAACGTCAAAATGTGTCCTTTTCTCTCAGACATTGATGGGCTTTCATGGTCAATCTATGTTGGCGCTAGACGATGATTATGTGGTTGAACTTGAAACCATTGGTAGAGGAACTGATGTCTCCCAGAAGATGGGAAAATTGGAATCGGTCTCATCTCAGGATGCAATCGAAGTCTTACTAAGGGCGCCGATGCTGTCAGATTTAAGTTGTTGGTCACATTGGGACGTTAAGTTCGCTCCACATCTTGGCCCTCTTGTAGGATGGTTGTTGAATGAAGTTAATAGAACAGACTTGTTGTGTTTAGTGACAAAAGATGGTAATGTGATCCGGATTGATAGTTCAGCTAGCCTGGATTCATTTCTGCAATCTGCCCTTCAATCATCACCTTTCCAAACAGCGGTTCAGTTGCTCTCTTTGTTCTCAATACTTGGGGGACAAAAACATGTTCCTTTGTCTCTTTTAAAATGCCATGCACGTCGTGCATTTGAAGTCATCTTGAACGATCATCTGGAACATAAAGAAGTGACCGACAATTGGAATCTTCAGATGCAAGAAAAAGCAGCTGGTAGATCAAAGCTGTTTAATAAAGTTTATGCTAGTAGATCATTCCAGAATTCTACTGGCACATGTAGTGCAGTGCTTGTTGCATCAAGATATTTTCTTGAATGCCTCAGTTATATTCCTTCAGAGTTTCAAACTTTTGCTGCTGATGTATTACTATCCAGTATGCAATCTGTCATTAAACATGTACCTTCAACCATCTTGTCAGAATGTAAACTAACAGAAGAACGAATCATGCTTCATGAAGTGGGACTATATCTTGGTGTTGTGGAGTGGATTGATGACTACCATGTTTTTTGCTCCTCTACCGATGGTGAGATGTGTAAGCCCTGTGAAGCTCCACTGTTCAAAGCTGACACCTCTAAGTCAAGCACAGACTCACTGTCTGCAATATACAATCCACAAAAATCATCTTCCGCAGAAGAAGACAAGATTGTGCTTTCTCTTGTTTCTAAGGGTCAAAGTATCATAAATAATGAAATTTGTCACAGCTCTGATAATCCAGAAGTCTGCATACATAAGAGTCTGGCACAAAATGAGACTGTTGAATACAAGGATGCTTACTCAATCATTGAATCAATAAGGCGAGAAGAATTTGGTCTTGATCCTAGTCTTTCTAGTACAGAAAGTTGCTTGTTGAAAAAGCAACATGCTCGTCTGGGGAGAGCACTTCATTGTCTTTCCCAGGAGTTATACTCTCAGGATTCTCATTTTCTTCTTGAGTTAGTAAGTTCACTGTTGCTTTTCGTTGATCTTTGTTTTTCCTCTCCAGTAGCAGTCATCATTTTGCAAGATAGTACTGTGAGTTTACAATATCTATTTGCCCCATTGGGTGCCCGCTCATGCTTTTGCTTTAGTTGTTTGTTTGATTCATGGTCAATGATGATCTTTTGTGGTCATGTCATTCATCCATCATTGTCAAGTTGCTTAGGGTTTTAGTATGTGCCCATATGTGTACGGATAAACAAGGGAAACTGAGTTAAATGCCTGTAAATGTTTCTCCAACAGCCTAAGCTGAATGTCTATGCTTGTTTTGCTGAAACGTCAAGCTAAATCAAGGAAGAAATGTCATTTCTGTCAAGGACTACTGACTGCCTTAGTGGAGCAATTAATGATATCATTTTGCCCAATTGATTATTTGCACAAATAAACAATAACCTAGTCATATGCATAGGAGAAAGTGGCCTTCCTTATCAATTGTGTGATATGTTAAAAGAGTACATAGTTTTTCTTTACTATGCAATGAAGTCAACTTACGCTGATAGTATGTATAAGAGCAACTTGATGGACTTTTTCATAGTTTTATTAGTCAACATGTGCCAAAAAAATTAAGGAAACTTTTTATGCTTCTACTGATGAACGTGACATCGAGTTCAATTATGTGAAGAAAATATGAACATACAGCTTATGCTGAAAGATTCAATTTCTGCTCTTCAGGAGATCTGTAATTTTGAATATGATAGTCTGAATTCAGAAAATTTTGGAGACTGAAACTCTAAAAACTTGACAAAGCTTCATTTGATTCGCATGGTTTAGATGTCTTAAATGATCCTCTTTTATCTGCATTACTCTGAACCTTTTGTTTCTGTGTTAGTCATCTTATATTATGAGTGAGAGTACGCTCAACCTAACCAATATTTCCTCTCGCATTTATTTTATCTATTTCTCGAAGTTAGACAAAAGCTTATGGACAGGGATTTATATCTTATACCAGAGAAAAAATGCTGATTGAATTTCAATGCTCTAATGGGACTGGTTTCTTTACTTTTTGCTGCAGGTTCAAAATGCTGATGATAATACCTATTTAGAAAATGTTGAGCCAGCTCTTGTATTCATTCTTGAAGAGTCAGGCATCATTATTCTGAATAATGAACGGGGTTTTTCTGATAAAGACATTAGAGCACTATGTGATGTTGGCAATTCTACAAAAAAAGGAAGTGCTGGATATATAGGGAAAAAAGGCATTGGTTTCAAATCAGTATTCCGGGTAAGTAAAGATATCCTAATACAATGCCATCATATCCTTTTCTTTTGGCAAACCCCGTACCTCGTTTATTGCATGACCACAAAAAGGGTTGGGGATTCGATATGCCTGTAAAATGAATTTGAAGAAAAAATACAGAAAGGCAGCGATGAGATTGCCCTATTGTATGAATGTAGTCTCATTTCATGTAATTGCTTAAGCTTTTGGGGTAGAATTTTTATATGGTATCGGTGCCAAGTCTAAATTCTCCATGCCACCATTCAACTATATAGTATGCAAATAAAGATATCAATTGTCATTGCAAATTACTCTTATTGCATCCTGAAAGAGAAAATTTAAATTCTCCTGCAGGTTACTGATGCACCAGAGATTCATTCCAATGGGTTCCATGTAAAGTTTGACATAAGTGAGGGACAAATTGGTTTTGTTTTGCCAACTGTTATACCCCCTCTCGATCATAATGTGCTAAGCAAGTTAACATCTGCTAATTGTGATCAGTTCGATGGGTGCTGGAAAACTTGCATTGTTCTTCCCTTCAGATCGGATTTGTTAGAAGGAACCGGAAGCAATAATTTCATATCGATGTTTTCGGATATTCATCCAGCCTTGCTACTATTTCTTCATCGTCTTCGTTGTATTACATTCAGAAATATGCACGACAATTCCCATATTACCATGAGAAAGGAATCTTGTGGTAATGGCGTCATTAGAATTTCATATGGTAACGAGGAAATGGATTGGTTTGTTGCTTGCAAGAAGCTACATGGGAATATTGGGCGTTGCAATGTCCAAACAACAGAGATCGCCTTGGCATTTGGACTTAAAGAATCAACAGATGGAAATTATATCCCACGTCTTGATATGCAACCTGTTTTTGCATTTCTTCCTCTAAGAACTTATGGTCTGAAGTTTATACTGCAAGGTGATTTTGTTCTTCCCTCATCCAGAGAAGAAGTTGATGGAGATAACCCTTGGAACCAATGGTTGTTGTCAGAGTTTCCTGATTTGTTCGTGAATGCGGAGGGATCTTTCTGTTCTCTTCCTTGCTTCAGGGACAATCTAGGAAAAGCTGTGACAGCTTACATGAGCTATGTTCCATTGATTGGGGAAGTGCATGGATTTTTTTCTAGTCTTCCCCGAACAATCATCTCTAAGTTACGCCACTCAAATTGTCTACTTCTGGAAGGAAATGATGTTACATGGGTGCCTCCTTGCAAGGTTGTCCGAGGTTGGAATGAAGAGGCTCGAGTTCTTTTACCTGATATTTTGCTTCATAAGCATCTTGGCCTAGGATTTCTAAAGAAAGATATAAGTCTATCTGATCCTTTGGCAAGGACATTGGGGGTCGAGGAGTATGGCCCAAAACTTCTACTTCAGATTATAACGTCATTATGCCAGAAAAAGGATAGCCTTCCATCAATGGGTTTGTCTTGGCTGTCTGCATGGCTAAATGCAGTTTATAAAATGTATGTGCATTCAGCACAAGCATCACGAGACCTTGGAATGGGCACAGATATCATAGAAACCCTCCGTAAGCTTCCTTTTATTCCTCTCTCTGATGGAACATTCGGCTCAGTGAATGAAGATACAATTTGGCTGCACTTTGATGTATCTGGGAATGACAGTGAGCATGGAATGGATGCCTTTCCATTGTTATATGCAAAACTCCGCATTGTAAACCCTGCCTTCTTAACTGCATCGGATGTGGATATCTCTTGTGTAGACATGTGTTTGAAGGACAACATCATCAGGATGCTCCTTATTGTGGGTGTGCAACGTCTATCTACACATGAAATACTGAAGGTGCATGTGTTGCCTTCTATTTGTGATGAAAAAAGTGCGAGATGGAGCAACAATCTGTTGACAGAATTTCTCTGCTTTGTGTTTATCCATCTACAATCTAGCTGCCCTAGTTGCCATGTTGAAAGAGATTTTCTGATATCAGAGTTGAGAAATAGAGCTTTCATTTTAACAAATCAGGGCAACAAAAGACCGATTGATGTACCGATCCATTATGGTAAAGAATATGGAAGCTCTTTTGACCTCTGTAAATTGTTCAACAATGTTCAATTGGAATGGCATGAGGTAGACACCAGCTACTTGAAGCATTCTTCTACTAAATCTATCATTGGTGGAAAGAAAAAGTGGAAGAGATTTTTTGAAGAAATAGGCATCACAGAGTTTGTGCAAGTAGTTAAAGTTGATCGAAGAATGGTTGATATGCCTGATACATGTTTTGGGAAGGTTGGGGTGGAAAGAGACTACATCTCCTCAGGATCTGTAGCTGAAGATTGGGAATCTACTGAGTTGGACAATTTATTGTCCTTGTTGTCAGCAAGTGGAAATCATGTTGGTTCTGAATTTCTCTTAGAGGTTTTTGATAAATTGTGGGATGATTACTTTAGTGACAAAACCATAGTTTACTTCAACGATAAGTACAATGGGAATAGGATACCCTTCAAATCTTCATTCCTAACCAGCATCTGTGGTGTTCCATGGGTTGTTTCATGCATCGATGACAAACTTCACTATCCTAAGGACTTATTCTACGACTGTGATGCTGTGCGCTCTATCTTGGGTTCTTTCGCTCCTTATGCTGTCCCAAAGGTTAGTTCCATTATGGATTTGCTTTGGCTGATTACTTAGGGTGCATCAGGACTGTCCACTGTTAGACCCAGGTCTGAGCATTTGGCCATTGGCTTCTTTCTTGCTCATATTCTCGTTATCCATTTTCAGGACCTCAAACTTTTGATAGGCAGATACAATATGGAAATAATTTTGCAGATACAAAGATACTTTTAGGCTTATTAGTGTCTACTTTAATTGTTTAATTATGATATTCAATTTTGTGCAAATAATCTTTACTAACTAATGTGGATACTTTGTTCCAAAAGGATTGAGATATTTCCTTTTGAAAGTTTCATGATTGTTTATTTCTTTTTCTTTTCTTTTTTTTTTTTTGTTTTGGGGGGGGTTGGAGGGGGAAGGGTTTGAAACAACCATCATAAGATAATATTGAGGTCCCATGATCTGTAAGAACACTTTTACTGTATGTCTTTGAGTATGAACTCTAGAAAAACAATGATAGGAAGAAACATGGAAATGTTGGTTGAAAGTGCAACCTGTGATAGAGTTTTAGGAGACAAGTTCTGAAGGAAGATTGTGGGGCAGACCATCCACACACGAGATATCGGTATTTATCCAATTGATTGTGGCAATTACGGATCTGTATAGTTTTTATATACACCTCTGCAGGTCCTTTTCCTTGGTCCTTTTTGGAATTAGTGAAAAAATCATGTAAATGCCATCAAAGGTTTTTGGTCGGGAGTGTTTGACTGTCTGGTCTTTGAGTAGGAACGTAATTGCAGACATCTAATGATGGAAAACCTTACGAACTAATGTCACATACTAGATAAAAGTACACCCTGAAGAAGAAAACTAGAATTCACAAGAGGCAATAAGGGAAGAGAAGCAGTCAGATCTGATATACCTCAACATTGGTGGGTACACCTTGTGATTCAGGAAATTTTATGTTGGTGTCTTCAAGGATTAGGACTCGTAATTTCATTAATTTATGTGCTTTATCAATGCAAAATTTATTTCCTCCATTGTCGAATCTTACATGTGGATAGAACTGGGGAAATAGTGGTAGAGTCAATAAAAATAAACAGAAGCATACTGGATCATTATTTCACAGTATCATTAATATCAGCATTCGGGTGCTATCTGTGGCTTCGTTGACTAGAACCTGCAGTAACTGCAAAGATAACTCCATCCAATAGAAATAAAAAGTTAGGACTTTTTTGCCATGACCAGCAGCAGATGTTTGACTTGATATTGATGTTAATGCAATGCAACTTTTTGATGTAGCGCCACCAATTGATTGTGGTACTTTGACTTAACAAATCTTTATCATAATGCTCTCTCTTTTGCTTCGCCTCTTGATGTTATGCAAAATGATTATCTTTAAGTATAAATAAACCTGTCTGTTGTGGACTTTGGTCAATAAACATGAAGGGATTGTTCAACAGGTGAGAAGTGTGGCACTTTTACATGATATTGGGTTCAGGACCAGAGTTACCATTGAAGATGTCGTGGAAATGCTGAGAGTCTGGAGAAGATCAGAGACCACTTTTAAGTCTAGGTACCACATCATATTCCAAGAAATTGTTTTTGTTATTATCTTCTCATTTGATAAGTAGTGAAGGTTTATAAAAAATAAAAAGGCAATCCAAGTATACAGCATGTTTGCAAAAATATAAAGCAGAAACAACGCCGGATATACGCTTGCTGCTCTCTCCCAATATTTTTTTTTCTTTAATTGCTGGCCTAAGGTCTAGACTCAATATTTCATTTCATGTACTCCCAAATACATCATTCTTTGTTTAATTCATTTATTCACTATCTATGCTATATTAACTCTGCGGTTCTGGAAAAGAAAAGGTCTGGTGATTTTGCTCATCAAGTCACACTAGCTGTTAGTCCTATCATTGAGAGGGTTTTTTCCTTGGTGTGGAGAAATCAGAAACTATAAGGTGTCAAGATTGGTCCACACTGATTCTCGTATCGCAAGTATTGTTGCTATTAATTTCATAAATTCGGTATTAAATAAATTGGGTAATCGAAACATTCTTATATGACGTGATTCATGAAGTTGTCCCTTTCTGCTCTTTCTTCAACTCTTTTTGGGGTCATTGCAAGTCATTGATGAGGTTATCATCTTCCTACCATCTTTACCCTCCTAATTGTCTCCTGAACATGCATTTCTTTGAAATTTAGAACTACATCCTCTTTATTGGACTAGTATAATAATTAGTTTCTGTGCCAAATTAGGAAATGCATAGCATGTTATAGGTATAAAAGAACTATCCTCCGAGTTACCAAAGAAAGTCTCACTTTTGTGTAAAACTGTTAAAAAATCCAGATTAAAAGTTTAAGCTGTCGTCAAGCATGTATCTTACAAAAGCAGTAAAACTTTACTCAGTAGATTTTCTTGCTGACTCTTGGAACTTTTACAACATTTGTCTCCCCTGCTATTATAATTGCTAGCAGGGTGCCTTCTTTTGGCTCTATAAAGTAAGATAAACTGCCTCCCAATCTTTTGCCTATTTTTGGCTGGATTATCCTCGTATGTAGTTCATTTGAAGAAAGCTTTCTTTCCTTGCTTCTACCATTGAATTGCTATTCTGCAAGATAGTTGACTTGTTTCTTCTTCTCATGCCAGTGCTGCACAAATGTCGAAATTATACAATTTCCTGTGGAAAGAAGTTGATACTTCAAAACAGAACATTGTCGAAGATCTCATCTCAGAACCATTTATATTCATTCCTTCATGTGCCTCTGGGGTTGAGGATGTTGTGTTGGGCTCATTTTTGCTGCCAAAAGAAGTTTGTTGGCATGATTCACCTGAGTTGTTGAACCAAATGGAAGAAATTGATTCCAAGGCTGGTGAAGTCGGAGCAAAGCATAGCCTGTTGAGCAGGACATTGTGCAATATATATCCAGGCTTGCGGGATTTTTTTGTCAATATATGTGGGGTTTATGAGATACCTTCTTTCCAAGATCATTTTCAGAATTTGCTCCATCTATCAACTACTGTTTTGCCTTCACAAGCAGCAAAATATGTAGGTACTACTACAAGTTGTTCATTTATTGGTCATTGAAGTGTTGCTAAGTAGCCCTTTTCTTGGCTTTATGCATCAGGTTTTCAAGGTTTTTCTGAAGTTGGTAGATGAACTGAAACGTGGAAAGGTTAGTTCTGAGGATACTTTACAGGTTAGTGGATATCTTAAAAAATCAGAATATACCGTGCTTCCCACTGTTCGTAATAGATGGGTTTCTCTGCACCCTTCCTTCGGACTTGTGTGCTGGTGTGATGATGAGAAGCTAATGAAAGAATTCGGGAGTTTGGATAAACTTGAACTTCTACATTTTGGGGAGCTCACTGATGATGAAAAGGAGATGATTTCTGTCAAACTGCCTCTTCTCATGCATACCCTGGGGGTTCCGGCATTTTCTGAGGTAATTTGCTTGCTCGCAACTCTATCTTGCAGTGTATTAGGGAAGGTTGTGTCTAGATTGTGGTCGGAACTGGGGAAGTACAGTTTCCAGGTCCACTTATCTCTATTTCGCATTCACAGAGTACTTATTATGCGATGTACTCACATAAGGGATTTTCTCATGACATAAATGTTTTTGACAAGGATGCTTTTAAAGATGTCGCTTATCTAGCTTTGCTAGAATCATCTGATCCACTTGTGGTTTTGGCCAGAATTTTACTCTCCCTCCTATAGAATAGGGCCTTGTTAACGAGTATCCCCCTGGCACTTTTAACCATGCCTAGCCAATAAAAGAATCTGCAGGTTCAATACATTGGTTGTGCATAGCACTGGGAAACAGTGCTTTGGAAGTGACAAGATTTCTTTATTTGGATGTTTAACTAGTGCCCTAGGGGCACTCATTAACAAAATAATGTACAGTAATCTATAGTGCAATATCTATGTGATGAGCAATGTCTTGGACCTCCTTTATTCAGAGAAGTGCTTAAAATATTAAAGAATGTTACTCAGCTATTTTTTATGCTAGCGCATCATAGAGGCACCAAAAGTGAGCTACTAGAGTTTGTCCTATTTTGGCCTTTGAAAGTCCGTTAAACGTGATACTGGAGTATCTCTAACTTCTTTTAAAGTAAAAGCATCTTACCCAAACACTGCCGAACAGGTGCAAACAAGGGTGCCAGGTCTGGCAGTATTTCCATTTATCAGAGTGACATTGGGGAATGATTTTATTGCATATTAGGAAAGAAAAGAACCAAGAAGCAAACATTATGATCAGTGACCCCTTGTTGACCAGGATATATTTTTCATATAATTGTTCAGTGAGCAGTGACCAACATGTAAATGATAGAGAATGGGATATAAAACAGAGAGTACGCATCTAGAGTGACATGGATATGTTAATTTTAAAGTAGCTGATTGTCTTAGATATGTAGAGACAATGCAGATTTTTGTTGAAGGACCATATCGAGTACAGCACCTATAATAGATTTCCGACTGAAGTAATTGGTTTACTACATCAAAGTACATCAGATGCTACACAATGTAAAAGCTTTTAAAAAAATGTGCTTTATTTACTGAATAGTTTTGGTGAAAAAGAACATATTTCTTGAATTTGTTGAACATGTATTTTTTCAATCTGTTGTCTAGGCTTTGGCCAAAACAAAAATTTAAACACTTCTTCCAAGCAAAACTATTTAAGTTGCCTCCTTTTTAATGAAGATTTCATATGAAGCATTAACTCAGTTGTTAGTTATTTATAATAGCAAATTCACAAAGACATTATTGGAAACAACACATCATCATATTTACTTTCTCACACTTACCATTTATGCAGGTTGTAACTCGTGAAGCCATATATTACGGTCTAATGGATTCTAGCTCCAAGGCTTCTTTTGTGAACTGGGTTCTTCCTTATGCTCAGCGTTATATTTACTATGAACATCCCGACACATATGCCAAACTGAAACAGTCTGGATTTTATAATCTGAGTCATTTGCATGTTGTCGTTGTGGAGAGATTATACTATAAGAATATTATAAGGGATTTGCGTGTTGCTTCTGAAAAGCGATTGGAGACCACATCAGTTCTTCAGGTATGTCCTAGGAATTCAGGAACGTTCTGGACATTTGTTTTTTTTCTTTGTTTAACGAAAGAACATGTAAAGCAACCTGCAAGCGTGGTATGGATGCTGGACATTTAGATTTCTCACCTTTCATTTTGTTATATGCATGTCTTTTGCACAGAATGAGAACATCACTTTGAGACACTTTGAGACTTCCAAATTGAAATTTGATCCAACTCCAAAGCTTGTCGGGCTCATCTAATCTTCAACATGTTTAATCTGTTCCATACTTGGGACTTGCATTTTCTGATGCTGGTGATGTTATTGTCTAAACCATTTCTATGGTTCATTGTAAACCAAATAGGGGGAATGTTCTTTAATCAAGCAATATAGGACCACATTTTTATCACCTAGAAGCATGACCTTCCCTGTTAAGTATTAAAATAACTCCCTGATTTTGACAGGGCAATACTTTATTTGTCACTCTGGAGTCTGATTCTCATGCCTTGTACATGGAGATTTGTCGTCTATTCTTTGATGGCATTCCAAACATTCACTTGGCAAATTTTCTTCACATGATCACAACGATGGCAGAGTCAGGCTCTCGAGAGGAGCAGGTAGAGTCTTTCATCATGAACAGCCAGAAGGTGCCAAGGCTACCGGGTGATGAACCCGTGTGGGCCCTTTCCTCGGGATCTTTGTGCGAGGATGATGGATCACTAGAGAACAGCAGCTTTTCAGCAACGAGAGAAGTGCCAAAATTGTTTAAGGCCAAGAGAAAGGCAGGAGTTACCTCAACTTGGCCTTCTTCAGACTGGAAAAGTGCACCAGGGTCAGCTTATTCTCCTTATACCCAAGTTGAGACACAGGCAGTAACTGAAACCACTAGTACTTGCTCGCAAGTGACAAAGGAGGATTGTCATGAAGTAATTGGAGACAGTGGCGGTGGCTATGAGATGATTGTTGAGCTTACGACTGAAGATGTAGCAGCAGTTTCTCCAATCGACCTTGCAGTTTCTGATAGATCAGTAGAAGTCAGCAATTTGGATTCTTGTGCAGATGTCTCATCTAATCAAATTGATACGACTCCAGTGTCTGATCTACCTGACTTAGATCCACCTCAGTTGATTGGGAAAACAACGCTCAATATCAGCATGCCTGATCCAGAACAAGCAATGTTAGTGGGAAGACTAGGAGAACGCGTTGCTTTTAGACATCTTGCCAAAAAATTCAGTCGGAGTTCTGTTAAGTGGGTCAATGAAGATGGGGAAACTGGTCTACCCTATGACATCACTGTAGAGGATGGAGAAGGACTTCAATACATAGAAGTCAAAACAACTCAATCAGAAGATAAAGATTGGTTCTCCCTGTCGACTAATGAGTGGCAATTTGCAGATCAGAAAGGTCGAAATTTCAGCATAGCACATGTCATTTTGGTAGGCCACACCAAAAACAAAATCAAAATATTCTCAAATCCAGTTGAACTCTGTCGCTCCAGGAAGTTGCAACTGGCCATTGTGATGCCAAGCTAAGCAGTTATGCCCTTAATGGCTCCGCTCATGTCGAGTCTCTCATGCCTTAAATTAAGCAGTGTATATAGTGACACCGAACAAGCAGTAGTGCTGATGAGTGCCTTGCTTACATACAGAGAAGTTTGTTTTTAATCTTTCGTGGTTGGCGATGGAAGGAGATGCAAGTGACTTGAAGAAGTCAGTTTTCTGTGACTTCTTAAGATGGTTAAGCTTTGTACAACGAGCCTTTAGAATGAGCTGCACATGATTGCGCAACTTGTGCCATGTAGCTATTTAGATGAACTTATGTCAATCTTCACATTTCTGTGTGATCTCTTTAGTTATGGTTTTCAGAGTTAATGGCAGGCTTAATTGACACTAGTGCTAAATCATTTCGTTCTTGTATCGCCACTACAATTGCATTTACACAGCTTTTGATTAGGAGAGAGGAACGAGGAGGCAAAGCAACGAGTATGAGAGAAAATTGAGGGGAGGAAAGTGAACATACTGAGTTTCGCCAGTATGAAACAATCTCTCCAAATTGAGAGGAAAGAGAAAATCAGTAAGCCTTCGTTTCTAACCTTGATTGTAAGGTTCTCGTCATTGTTTGTGGGATAATTGTCATCTTGGTTCCAATATCAATTTCGTATTTACCTTCTTTCAGGCATTTCCTTCCATTTAAACAACGTGATGGCATGCAATTTTTATTGTCGAACGGAATGACAGTTGCCGTGGGCAGTTGACATGATGCATCGTATATTATTGTGAAGTTCATTCATCTAGTCATTATCAAGAGGGAAAATACCAGTACAAAATGCAAATATTGCGATATATTTCAAGATACTATACCTTCAAAACAGTGTACTGTAGGTCGAGGGACAGCAGGCAGATCCCTCATTCATAACCAAACTTGACTAGCAATAGAGGAAGACATCCCTGTCTAAGATTTGCCAGACTCATACAAGCTTGTAGTAACACTTATTCCCGGAGAGCACAATCTGGTACCCTTTCCCGCAGGGACAATTGAAATCGAGGGACAAGCAATTGCTGACGACTCCCACACTCACGGCCTCGTGATTTTCCTCCTCCTCAGCTTCTTCGCACTTCTCCTGCTGCACAATCTGCAATTTGAAACGAATCAGAATGACAGATTTTGTTCGAATCTAATTACATCAATTGAACATTAGTGCAGTACTTATCATGCATAACCATAGTTCTACATAAAATCCATCCACATCGGACCTCCGCGGTGTTGGTGTTGCCGTGTTCATCAGGTTCATCGTCCTCAGAGTCTTCGCACATAGCATGATCCCACAACCTGCGCATCTCATTAAGGCAACGCTTCATCCTCGTCAGTCTCTGCATTGCTCAAAAAGAGAACCCATCAAAGAAAAATGACTTCCAGATCACCAAATCAGAGCCTGTGAGAAATCACAAACCACTTCAATTGCTGTTTTACTTTATTTTCATTCAAATCTTTGTTTCGCTCAATACCCAGATGACCAAAACTAGTAGAATTTGCTTGACGTCCCTACTTGCACCATCATATAATGGTCTAAAACGGGGAATAAAAAGAAGGAAAAAGTGTGATTAACCATTGACATGCGCACAACCCAATCAAGAAAAGGATTACTGATTGTTTTCAAAGTCATTAAAAAAACCAGAGAATAATCAAACCGAGAGTCCCCAGAAATCTGGAACGCTCAGGTATGATCATTTCAAAATAAAGACAAGCACTTTGACCTATTAAACCAGAAATGAACATCAAGATAATTAGAGAAACCCACCTTGGAATTCGGACTCTCCTCGGCACTGCCATGGCCGCCACTGGAGCTGGACCCTCTGGAGAACGAACTGATGGAACCCGGGGTCTGGTATGAGGCCAGCCCAGATGCCGTCCTCTGCAGCGGCGGCTTGGGTGGAAGCGAAGATGAAGAGCTTCCTCTCGCCGGGGATGGAGTAGTGACCGTCGCTGGATTGACTCCAAAAACTAGCTTATCTGGCGACGCGAAGCCTGTGTTGTCAGCCCCAAAACTGCTGCGATTCTTGCCGTTAGGAGCCCCGAAGACCTCATTGACGCTCTCGAGCGCGACCGGACCACAGGTGGTGTGCCGGAGACTGGAGGCAGGGGACGGGAGGGCGATCTTGTTGAAACCCCGGAGGGTGTAGTCGATATCCTCCCGGTCAAGGAGGGAGCAGCAGGGCCTCTTCTTAGCTTTCGAATCAAACGGGTCTGCAGGAGGAGAAAGGAAGGGGACAGGGAGTCTCCTCCGCTTCATGGGGTTGGCAGGGGCGGCGGCGGAGGAGCAGTGGCTGCTGAGCACGCCGAGGCAGGGGGCCAACACAGACTCGGGGCGCGCCTCGTCATGCTCTTCTTCTTCTTCTTGTTGAAGTTGGGGTTGCGCATCATCATCTTCCAGCAGTTCTTGCGGGTGATCTTGACGAGGGAGGGAGCTCATTGAGCAAATGGAACTGGAATGGGAAGGTAGAGAGAGAGAGAGAGAGAGAGAGGTTCAAAAGGAAAAGCTTGCAGCTCGTTCTCCTTCTTTCTTGGCGCTGCATGTTTCTTGGCGGTTAGAGGTTAGTTATTTTTTAGTTGTTCTTCTCATAAGTGAAACTAGATTTTTAAAGTATCTTGACCAAAAAAAAAACTAGTTTTTTAAAGTATAGAAAGTATAGAGAGTAGGGTAATTTATAAATCTTTGTAAATTGTGTCTCGACTTTTAATGAGTTTTCAGAAATAGGTAATTTAAGATCAAGTGAGGCTACTTCGGTCCTCAAATTGCTTATTGCGTGCATTTTTCAATGAATTGACAAAACATTTTTGCGATAAAATAATTCCTTTTTAAACCCATTGATTTTTATTTCTTATGTAGTGGCGAAACACAAGCACCTTCTCATCATTCCTCTCTAGTTAAAAGAGGTCTAACTCGTGCAGAAATTCACGGTAGAAAGAAAATTTGAAATTGCCAAAAGTTCTATGGCGACAACTTCCAAGCCCACTTTGCAAGTTCCTGAAAAGTCTTCAAAGTCTATGAATGGAAAATATTCGAAAAGAGTACTAAAAAAGGTCGTAAATTTATTACATTAGTATCAATTCAATCTTAAATATTTCAATTATATCAATTTAATTCTAAACATTTTCTATGATACCAATTCTATTCATCTAACCAATTTAAGCCACAAATCACTAATATGGACGCCAATTATCCAACATAGCACATGCAGCATTGATGACACGGACATTTTTATAATAGTTTAATGATTTTTGAATTTTTTTATAATTTGCTGATTTTTCCTTTTATCTATCTTTTTCCTTCATTTTGGCCGAGAGGGCTAACAACCCCTCACTAGCCATGGGTGAGGTGAGGTGGCCCTCGCCCCAATCTGATGAGGGCCTTTGCAACCCCACTAGTTGTAGGCATCGATGGGGGCGCAATGGCCTTGCCCAAGGCCATCGCGACCTTGCTAGCCACGAACGATTCCTTCATGGCCCCTCCGACCAAATGAAGGGGAAAAACAAGGAAAAAAATAAAATAACATAAGAAAACAAATTACAAAAACTCAAAAAAATTATTAAAAAAATATCGACATCAGCATGGCCGTATCAAGTAGAATGGTCGGCATCTACATTGGTAATTTCTAGCCTAAATTAGCCTAAATTAGTATAAATACGAAAAGGTTTTGGACTAAATTAGCCCAATTAAAATGATTTAAGACTAAATTAATACAAATATAATAAGTTTATGACTTATTTTTTTGTACTTCTCCTCGGTATATCCTTATGTCCCAACATGACATAGCACATAGATGGTAGGTAATAATTTATTTGGCCTTAAGACCTGTACCATGACGATATTGTCCACGAAATATCTGTTCCCACCATGTTAAGGGGTCTTGTGGCGTTGTCGTCCCAAGAACGAAATCAATGTTACCTTCCAAATTCAAAGGGTTGCACTTCCCTCCAATCTGTTACTGGACCTTATTCGTAAACAAATTTGAAATTAAAAGTGAGCGAAGAGAGGAGTTCATGATTATGACCCCATTAACAAGAGCCACGACTGTGGGTGGAGGTCGGATGGGAGTCTGAGGTCGAGGGAGAGGGCGGAGGCGGTGGAGGGAGGAGGGGGGCAAGTTGTGGTCTACACCAATAATTGTTGGCTAAGATTAAAACCGTCAAAATGATGAATCAGGTTGGATCATAAATGGTTTGATTCAAATCAACCCATTTAACCTATTTATGATCTATTTATCGCAATGCAAAATTCTTGATCCATATTCGACCTACTCCCAACCCATACCCGACTCAATTAACTAAACTTAAGAAAACTTATTTCTTATGGTATTTTGTTAAAATGGTATTTGCAATAAAAATTTAGTGGGCAATTTTTATAATGTTTTCAAAACTTGGAAAAAGAAATATTTTTCAAGAAAATTACAATATTTTTTGGTTTTTGTTGAAATTTGAAAATAAATTAGAAAATATTTTCCACCGTTTGATACGAAAAATTGATTAAATTTTCCTCCATGAGTCCTTTTAATTTTTTAAATTTTTTAAAAATTGAATTTATAATTATTTTATTTTAATAAATCAAATTTTTAGTTTTTAAAATTTTCTAGCAATGTCCACAATGTTGATGTTGTCGCCTCCAAAGAATTTCTTTGCCTTATTAGGACCATAATCTTCGAGCACTGTCAGCATTTCAATAATACTTTCCTTGATCTTCTCCTGTTCTTCTCCCGCAGTTCGATACAGCAGTGAAAGATTAGGACCCTGACCATAGTAAAAACATTGAAAGGAAAAAACAGAGGTTACACTTACTAAACAGGGAAAAGAAAAGGACTGGAGAAGGAAAGAAGTTCTTTTTAGAGAGGGTGCTGGATTTGGTCATTCTTTTTTTTTTTTTTGGTAAAGGTAAGTATAATATTGCATCCAACCAGAATTTACAAGACAAGTGCAACCCGGCACCAAAGCATACACTCAGCGGGACTGAAAGTCACTAGAGTGAGTGGGTGCCCGGTTCACTGAAGGAAACCAACAAAAGCTACATATATACATCCTCTAAGAGAAGAAGAAACCCAAAAAAAAGTGGATACATAACCAGCTTTCTCACGTATTAGAGAGAAAGATACAAGGGTCTATCCCCCAGTTGCACTGTATCCTCCTGTTCTTCGAGGAGTCCACTACGAATTTAAAAGACAAAGCCTTGTCCTTAACCGCCTTGATCAGGTGTTGCTTCATGGAAGGCATACAAAAGTTTGCAACTCTAAAAATCAGGTCATTCCTTGACTTTCAAATGACGTAGATGAGAGCCCCAAAAGAAAACCTGACGATGTCAAACTAAAAGCATTTATCCGCGGATTTGAAGATCCAATAGAGGATTTCCGCCCAGGGTAGGCTCCTCCAAGTAAGATTACACTTTGCAGCCTAGAACAAGGAAAGGGATAGGGAAGCATGACAATCAAAAAATAGGTGATCTATGGAATCAAGCGTGAGGTTGCAATAAGCACACAGCACCGAAGGCAATCTACCAAAAGATATAAGAAAAGCCTGGGTGGGGAGCCGATTCCTAGATATAAGCCACAAGAGGAATTGGTGTCTGGGAACAACAGCTTTGTTCCATACACTTGATGTCCAAGGGACCCTAGCAGCTTTCTTACGAATGACAGACCAGGCTGAAGCTAGAGAAAATTCACCCAAAGGATGATGGGGCCACATAAGAACATCCTCACCTTGATTAAGGGGGGGGACTGTGATTTGCCAGAGGAGGAGTTCCTGCAAAACCGTCAGCCCATCCAAGGCGAAAAGGTCGGCCACCTTTGCATGTCTAGTGAGAGCTGATTGATAGATGTAAGTGTCGTCAAAAAACCGGTTGAGGGGGCCCATGTCTAGCCACGGGTCAAACCACAAGGAGATAGTCTTGCCATCTCCTATCTTCCACCTGAAACAGTCAGTAAACTCATCCCTGAGCGAGAGAATTTTCCTCCTAGCCCATGAACAAAAAGTCGGAGTTGAGGCGATCCAGAAATTTTTACTCTTGAGGTGGGTAGAGTGTATCCATTTGCACTATAAGGATTCTTTATCGGTGAAAAGTATCCAAATGTGCTTTAACATTGCCGCTTTATTACTGTCCCGAATTCCTAGTCCCTCTTCTTGTTTAGGGAGGCATACATCGTCCCACAAGACTTTAGCACCACCCGGGCCAAGGCCCAGTCCTTTCCAGAGGAATTGCCGACAGATTTGTTCTATCCTATCTACAATAGAAGATGGTAGCCAAAAGATAGACGCCTAGTAAACTTGAATAGCATGCAGGACAGACCTAATGAGTTGAAGCCGACCCGCAAAAGACAGAAACCGATGTGTCCAAGATTGTACTCTAGCAGTCAGAAGACTTACCAAGGCATGGCAATCCGCTTTGCTCAACCTCGAGGTGATGATTGGGACTCCCAAGTATTTAACTGGCAGGGATCCTACGCGAAAATTTAGCAAAAGCAAAATTTGAGCCCTTGTGTATTCCGAGACTCCCGAGATGTAAACTTCACTTTTGCTTGCATTTGGAGTTAAACCACTCCAACGAGAGAAGATGTTAAGCCCTTCTTTCATACACGAGATTGAAGCTATGTTTGCTTCACTGAAGTTAAATACATCATCTGCAAAGAATAGATGCGAGAGGGAGGATTTCTTACATCTCCAAAGATACCGATATTCTTGTCGACGCGATTGTGATTCCAAGAGGCCTGTGAAAACTTCAATCGTCAAGGTGAATAAATAGGGTGAAACTAAGTCGCCTTGCCTTAGCCCCCTACCACTCGAGAAAAAGCCATGGAGTTCTCCATTCATAGATATAGAAAATTTAGGGGTACGTACACATACCATAAGAAGCCGGATGAAGTGGCTTGGAAATCCAAAAGCTTTGAGGGTTGTCTCCAGGAAGTCCCAATCCAGGGTGTCGTAAGCTTTGCGAAAATCTACTTTAATGGCACACTTGGGAGAATAATTATTCGAGTGAAAACCACTAAAAAGTTCATGGGTAAGGAGAATGTTGTTACTTATCCTTCTGCCTCTAACAAAAGCCGTTTGAGCCGGGCTTATGATATCAGGAAGAATCGTCGCAATTATGTTGGACAGGATCTTTGTGATACATTTATAAATGGTATTGCAGCAAGCAATAGGACGAAAATCTGTAACAGATGAAGCATTTAGTACTTTGGGAACCAAGGCCAAGATAATACAGTTAATCTCCTTTAACATGTGCCTAGTATTAAAGAAATCCGTAATGGCTTCTATGATAGAAGGACCTACTATATCTCAGTTTCTTTTAAAGAAATCGGAATTATATCCATCAGGTCCCGATGCTTTACCCCATGGTAAAGTGAACATGACATCCTTGATTTCCTAGGGGAGAGTAGGCTCAAATAGGAGGCGTACCTGGTCATCATTCAGAGTATGCTTCAGAGTCTCCTTCACCTCAAGAATTGTAGGCTGAACGGTAGTGTTCACACAGGCCAAGAGATCCTGGAAGTAGTTCACAAAAGCTTGTTGAACTTCTATTGGGTCAGAGATCAAGTTACCCGCATCATCCAAGACCGAGAGGATCCGGTTGTGTAATTGTCTACTTTGAACAGATTGGTGAAAAAATCTAGTATTATGATCGCCTTCCTTTAGCCAGTGAATCCTAGACTTTTGCTTGAAGAAAGATTTCTCCAAAGATCTCAGCTCATAGTACCCTCGAGTTTTTCCATGCTCAGCCTCCGCCAAAGCACTGTTGAGAGGATCACTGAAGAGAGCTTCTTGCGAAAGATTAAGAGCCCTTTTAGCTTCAGAGGCACGCAGAGAGATGTCTAAATAGACTTCTTTATTCAATTGCTTGAGCCTGCATTTTAGTAACTTGAGCTTACTATAAACCTTAAACATAGGCGTACTTGTTATCTGACTATCCCAGGCCTGTGAGACAGTGATAGAGAAGTTCGGGTGAGACATCCAGAAGTTGAAAAATTTGAACGGTTTCCTCTGTGGCTGAAGGGCCAAAACTCTGACTAACATAGGAGTATGGTCAGATATTCCAGGGGCAAGAAAAGCTGCTTCGAGAAAGAATAATCGAGGCCCATTTCCTGTTTACCAGGACCCGATCTATTTTCCTTTGTTTCCTACGTTCTCCTGTAGATGATGACCAAGTATACCGAAAACCCACATATCGCAAGTCTTCCAGTTCAGCATGACCTAAGCACTCCCGAAATTCATCAAAAGTAGGGATCCAATTATCCGAGCTTCCTATTCGATCCGAGGAGTCTCGTATGGCATTAAAATCCCCTGCTATAATCCAAGGACTTTCCTTGAGTGCAGCACTCAGAAGATTGATATCACTCCATAGAGGTCTACGGGAAGTATATGTGTGCTCCCCGTATACAGCTGAAAGAAATAAAGAAGACCCAATTTGCAAAATTTTAACTGATCCATGAATGATTTGAGCATTTGTGAGGAGGCCTGTGAAACTCACCAAAAAAGGGTTACAACCTACCCATACCCTATCCCGTTCAGAGAATTCATAGTTGGCAATCCATTGCCACCCCGGCATAATATTAGAGGAAATGGCAGCAAAACGATGAGGCAGGACTTTAGTCTCCATCAGCCCAACACAGCTTAGGTTATTTGAAACAACAAAATGCATCACCTCTGTTTGTCTCACCGGGTCCACTAACCCCCGAACATTCCAAAAACCAAAATTTATTTTTTACCAAAAAACATATGTACAGGTTTCTACCTATTTTTTCCGGGCCGACGTTTGCCACCCGTCGGTTTTTGAGGTTGAGCTTTGACTCGTGAGGAGCTGGTCAACCTTGGTTCCATATGAGTTGCAAGCTTGAAAGGCAGCTGGCCCTTTTTTACAATACTACTCCTGGGAATCAGCGATGTTTCCACCCTTTGTGGGGCATTTTTTAAGTCTTCAGACCCCTGAACAGCTTCATCATTACTACTGGCTGCATCCTCAATTTCATCTAGATCATCCGCCAAGGAATAAGAAGGGGAGACAACCTCCGGTTCAGCAGCGGATTTTACTCCACATGATCACACCCACTCCTTGAAAGCAAACACCTTAAGTCATAATCAAAATTGTATGGAATCAATCTTACTTTGAAAGTCATGCAGAGATTCTGATTGATCCCAGAAAAAGGAGACAGACAATGCAATTTTTACGCCCTGACAGGTAACATCTGTCTACCCCAAGATCCTGCCGTAGGCATGTTAAAGCATAAGTCCTCGTGAAATATTATTATGAAAGAATCTAGCCTATCCAAACTGTCGGGATCTTAATGTACACTAATGCGCTGACACATAATTATTTGCTGACTAAATTCAAGACGTAACAAAACAACTCCACAAAAAGGGACATTTAGAGCTCCCTCAAGGATAAGCCTGTTTAGTTTCTGATGTATCCAAATTGTTAACACGACCAACACAGTGTCTGTTCCTTTTCCCATTGCTTTCTGTTGTTTGCAAGAATGACACTTGGACATTATTGACCCCCTTGATTTCAGTTGCCAAACGTTTATAACTTTTAACGGTACATAAGCTTTATGAACCTTATTCATCACCCACAAATTGTATAAGAGCGCACAGGCGAGAGAGACCTTTTCTTGGGCTAATCTGACCCAGAACCGCGTCACAGCTCTCTCATAAGCGTCACTTGGTACTAGAGGATGCTGTGGCCACTTCTCTTCAAGGTATTCGATGATGACCATGGACTCGCAAATGGGTCTTCCACCATGGACGAGCACAGGGAGGATCTTTTTGTGCACCGGATTGTACTGCAACAGCAAGTCACTCTTGTTGGAGAGATCCTCCTCAATGTACTTCTATTGGTGACCCATTCCAACCAAATAAGCTGGCCGCTTTTACTTTGATTAGCCTTTCAGAAATAGGGGTGCGGGGTGCTGTGCTCCTCTTCATTTGCTCCCGTTAACGACCACAAAGGCATACATAGAAGGCAGATGAGAGAAAGCGAAAGCGCTTGATGAACGATGATTGAAGATTGCAGCATATTTTTTTAGCAGAATTTGGCCAGCGCATCGACCTAGTACAAAATGGCCATCTTACTGAATCCGAAAAGTCGACTACGACAAAAACGTAGTTATTCCCCCCTTCTCCCTTTTGCAATCGTCCTACGAAATCTATGAACGGAATGCCCTTGAGCTTCAGAGTTCATATCACATAGTGACTGTACGGGCTTGTCCAAGCACCATGCAGCTTCACGTCTTCCATGCCTTGAGAGTCCAAAGATCGATTGGCACTTCTTGTTGGGCCGCTATACACTGGTAGTTATTACGGCTTCGAGTCAAATTGCTTGGGCAATACGTTGAGGCATTTCATCAAACAGTTGGAAGGTTTAGGTTAAAAATTCGCTCGTCTAGCAGGACAGTATCTGTTGATTTTGTGCTTAAACTAATACATAGTCTAAATTGCAATGAACTTATTTGGCCCCATTTTCCCTTCCTTAGGTTTGAAATCTTGTAGTAAAAGTCGGTGGGAGAAGATGGTCACGTTTTCCTTTGACCATTGAATCAATGGCATTGAAGAACCTCACTTGTTTTGTTGGGGGGTTTTGTTCTCGATTACGCCTCCTAAATTGAAAATTCCTCACTTCAGTTTAAAAATTGAACAAACTTCATTTTTAAGGGACGCAGTGTGTTGACATGTCTAATATCGCGGATTTGTGCAATAGGCAATGCCAGCTCGGTAAAACGACATGCATTTCTTGCGAAAAGCGACGGTGTTTTAGTCATTTAAATCATTTAAATCAAGGACTCTTTCCCTGAGGAAAGAGAGAGCTTGGTGAATATGGAATGGAAATGTATGCCAAATTATCTTTTATGTTTCTGCATGTTAGAGAGAAGAATGAAATGTGGTCACATCGGTTCATATGCTCTTTTTATATCCCTATGTTAAATGTACAAGAAAAATATATATTCCTATTTCGTTAAAATGAAATTGTAGTTATAAGCCAAAATTAATTGTCATGTCAAAGAAATTTGTAAATCCCATTCAAGATTCTAAATGTCTTGGGCGAGGTACGGTCAATTATGAGATATAACTCGTCATGCTGTCCTTAAAAAGGATCTATTAAAAAGAGTATATTAGCTCACCAAATACCACATGGGCTTATTCATAGTCACAAAACTTTCGGCTTGTGACACTTTCATACTCCTCATTTTAAAATATCTTCTCTTCCCTCCAAGTTCACCACCCATATCGTCATCATTGAACATGATATAAGAAAAAATCATAGAATGAGTCCATCCATCATTTTTTTGTAAATACAATATTTGGCTTCACACTTGTCACAAGAAACCTACGAGAATACTCTATTAATTCATTTACAATCGGAAACAATACTTATCAGATAAATGAAAAAGAAATCAAAATAGAATTCATGAAGGCATTGGCGAAACTTAGATGAGGAACATAACACAAAATATGGACACATTGATTCTCTGTACAGTGTCATATTAACATAACCACTAAGAATTTCAGATTCCGGACGTAACCAAACTAAGACAATATGTGCCTTAGAAGACAATATTCCAAGGCCTAGAAATACATTTTACTTTATTGCATACACTAATTAGTGAGCTTCAACTTGAAACTTCCGACCAAAGTACATACTGCACTTGAATTCTTATTATCTGCACTTTTAAATAGTACCCACGATTATAACATCAATCATACGAAAAGAGACGCAAAGGCCGCGCATCATTTGTGTGTGGACGATGACAACCTTTTCTCTCTTACGCGGGCAAGAAGCTCGCGCAACTTCTCTCGATCAGGCAAGTTGTCGGCGATGACGGGCGAGCTCTCGAAGTTGGCTATCCAAGAGTTCAAGCGAGGGAACTTCGCGGCATCGAATATCTTGCGTCCCGATACCTCTTCTATGGCTCCTATCCAACACGCCACCGCACCAAATGCTATGTCCATAATGTTGATGCCATCTCCTCCAAAGAATTTCTTTCCCTTGTTTGGACCATGTTCCTCTAGGATCGACAGCATCTCCACGCTCTCTCTCGCGGCCTTCTCTTGCTCTTCGCCGACACTCCGATACACGATCCAAATATTAAGACCCTGCAGCACGTGCACTGGAAACATAAACGAGATGCAACACAATTCGGCCTTATGTTCGTCTCGCCGCAATTTAGGGTTGGGTATTGGAACAAATGGAACCTATGAATCGAATGATTGACTTTACAGAAGAAGAATTACCAAAGAAGAAGAATACTAGAGTAGCAAACCTTTTCCTCGATGAATTTGACCCAGAAACGCGCCACAGCTCGCTCGTGAGGATCGGTGGGCAACAGCGGGTACTGTGGCCACGTCTCCTCGAGGTACTCAATGATGACCATGGACTCGCAAACAGGTCGCGAGCCATGGACGAGCACAGGAATCTTCTTGTGCACCGGGTTGTATTGCAAAAGCAAGGCGCTTTTGTTGGGGAGGTCTTCCTCAATGTAGTCAAACGGTATGCCCTTGAGCTTCAATGCCCATACGACTCTGTTGCTGAATGGGCTCGCCCAAGCACCATGCAACTTCACTCCATCCATGGCTCTCAAGAGTTTGATAGTACGGCTTTGTGCTTTTGGGAGCTTAATTTAAAGGGTGTTTAGAGGAGTCATGTTGCTTGGGCATCAAGTTTCAGGTCAAACTAACTCAGAAGGTAGAATTCAAAGCACAATTTTGCTTTTGGATAACCTAAATTTCAATGCACATGATAGAACATCTAGATTCCTTTGGAAGAAAAGTCAAACACGCTAGTTGTGCCAGTCCAGGGTTGATTGTGTTAACATCATGCAATTATTAAAGTTTCCCCCATCACATCTATTGAGGTGTTACCTGGTGAAGCTTTTGTCCGGTGAAGAAATCACATTTCTTTGAATCAATTATTAAAGTCTTGGCTGAAGCAGCAGCTTAAAGCAAACAGGAATTAAAAATTTTAGTCTCATTACCAGTTGACTCTGCCCATTTCCTTGTTGAACCTATGCAACAGCGTGGGACCAAAACGCTAGAAAAATTACTAATTAAATTCTTGTAGAGTGTTGATAATTGCACTATCAGATCATTATTTGTGGCCCTACCTTGAGAGTGTTTCTTTAAAATGCCAAGTATATTGTCCAAAATGGCCGGCCACCAACCCAAAAAGACAAAAACAGAAAGTGGTTTGATTCCTGCTACATATATAGACTGCCGAAGTTCCCATATAAGTAAAATATACATATGCTCAGGTGAAAATTAAGACCTTCCAATGGGAGATAGTAAACCAAGAAGAATATGAAAAAGGAGGATTTGGCACGAAAGACAAACCAGAGATAGAGTGTTTCTCAAATGTTTAACACTAACTTCTGCTTCGCCGAGGAAAACAAACTCTATGCAACAGCTTTGGCAAATTTAAGGAAAGTAAATGGATCTAATCTCATCAATTGTTTGCCCATAGTAAGGATGAATCCAATTCAAAGCATCATGAATGCGATCCTCTCCATTTAGCTCTTTCATCCTTGTTGCTCTGACTGGATTTAATTTAACTTGGCAAACATGCTGCTTAGAGAGTTCTCAAGATAAATAGCCTTTGGCTGCTCTAGCAAACTAAGTTCCCCCTGATTTTAGAGAACTTCGATGTAGGTTAACATTTTCAGAGATTTTGTTCCTCAGTCCACGAGATCCTGAAGATTTCTGTTTTCCTGAGAAGTCTGCCATATTCTTGGATCATTCGTTTTCCTAGGAATTTGTAGGTCTATGATTGAGAATTCCAGTAGTTAGCAGCAAAATGTGTGTGATACTTAAATTCCACAGGTAATGAGCCTCTGTTGCCGATTGGGTGTATACCGGATGAATTCTTATGAAAACAAATAGAAGTAAATTAAGCATATAATCGCTTGAGACACTATCCTTCTCCGTGACCCCATTAGGGTTCTCACAACACAACATACTTTAAGGTAGAATTGAAAATATAATAGTAGAAAAAATCCCAACTGTTTTTCGCCACAAAAGAAGCAATTGGACATGATACGAAATACACTTTATATTTCACAAAAAAGCAAAATTAATGGTAAATGGGAGAACAGAAGTATAGAGTTGAATTCATACATGATCTTCATGGACTTCCAATAATCACTTCCCTCAATGCTTTAGGCATGCCAAAAGCTTTTCTTGATCAGGTAGGTTCTCACGTATCATTGGCACTTTCTTGAAATTCTCCATCCAACATTGCAAGCGCCTGAACTTTTCTGCATCAAATAGCTTCACTCCTGACACTTCCTCTATGGTGCTCATCCAGTGAGCCACACTGCTGGAGGCTGTGTCCACAATGTTTTTTTTTGGTAAATGGTAAGTATAATATAGCTATCAACCAGAATTTACAAAGATAGTGCAGCCCGGCACCAGACACGCACTCAGCAGGACAACAAGTCACTGGAGCGAGAGGGTACCAGGTTCACTAGAAAAACCAAAAAGAAGGCTACAGATATACAATCAAAAGGACTGGGAGATGACAGGACCATCCTTTCATTGAGTCAAAGAAAGAAAATACAAGGGTCAATCCCCCAAGTACGTTGTAGTCTCTTGTTCTTCGAGGAATCAATGACGGGTTTACAGGAGAAGGCTTTGTCCTTTACCGCTTTAATCAGGTATTGCTTCATTGAGGCCATACATAAGTTGGTAGCTCGGAAGATCATGTCATTCCTGGACTTCCAAATGGTGTAACAGAGAGCCCCAAAGGAGAACCTGACGATGTCATGATAGAAGCCTTTGTCCGTAGTGCTGAACAACCAACGGAGGATTTCAACCCAGGAAAGACTCCTCCAAGAAAGATTACACTTTGCAGCCCAAAAATAAGCGAGGGATAAGGATACACGGCAATCAAAAAAGAGGTGATCTATAGAATCAAGGGTGAGGTTACAGAAGGCACATAGCGCCCGAGGTATCCTACCAAAAGACATAAGGAGGGCTGGGTGGGAAGGCGCTTCCTAGAGATTAGCCACAGAAGGAATTGGTGCCTAGGAACAACGGCTTTGTCCCATACACATGAAGCCCAAGAGACTCGAGTCACTTTTTTCCGAATGATGGCCCAAGCTGAGGCTAGGGAAAACTTACTCGAAGGATGATGGGGCCACCTAAGAGAATCCTCGCCATGGTTAAGGGGGGATTGTGACTTGCCACATGTGGAGTTCCTGTAGCACCGTCAACCCGTCCAAGGAGAAAAGATCAGCTACCTTAGCATGTCTGGTGAGGCCTAATTGATAGATGTAGTTGTCATCAAAGAGCGTGTTGAGGGGGCCAATGTCTAGCCACGGGTCGAACCACAAGGACGTGGTCTTGCCATCTCCTATTTTCCACCTGAAGCAGTTTGTATACTCCCCCCTAAGCGAGAGAATTTTCCTCCAAGCCCAAGAGCAAAGGGTCGATATTGTGGCAAGCCAAAAGTTTACCCTTTTGAGGTGAGTAGAGTGAATCCACTTGCACCATAGGGATTCTTTATCAGTGAACAGAATCCAAATATGCTTAAGCATTACAGCTATATTACAGTCCCGAATTTTCCAAATCCCTAGTCCCCCTTCTTGTTTAGGCATGCATACATCATTCTACGAGACTTTGGCGCCTCCCGGGCCTAGGCTCGGTCCTTTCCAAAGGAACTGCCGACAGATTTGTTCTATCCTGTCTACTATAGAAGAAGGCAACCAGAAAATTGACGCCCAGTAAACTTGAATAGCATGTAGGACAGACCTGATAAGTTGTAGGCGACCCGCAAAGGAAAGAAAGCGATGCGTCCAGGATTGAACTCTAGCAGTTAGAAGACTTACCAGGGCGTGGCAGTCCACTTTGCTCAACCTCGAAGTAATGATAGGGACTCCCAAGTTTTTGACTAGAAAGGACCCTGGTCGGAAGTTCAGCAATTGCAAGATCTGAGTCCTTATGTCATCCGAGACACCCGAAGTGAAGACTTCACTCTTGTTTGCATTTGGAGTTAAACCGCTCCAACTAGAGAAGATGTTGAGCCCATCTTTCATGCATGAGATCGAAGCTAGTTTTGCTTCACTGAAGATTAAAACATCATTCGCAAAGAATAGATGCGAGAGAGAGGACTTCTTGCATCTCCAAAAATATCGGTATTCTTAGCGACGTGCTTGTAGCTCCAGGAGACCTGTGAATACTTCCATTGCCAATGTGAAGAGGTAGGGTGATACTAGATCTCTTTGCCTTAGCCCCCTACCACTCGAGAAGAAACCATGGAGTTCACCGTTCATAGATATAGAGAATTTAGGGGTGCGTACGCATACCATAATAAGCCGAATGAAGTGGTCTGGAAAATCAAAAGCATTTAAGGTTGTCTCCAGGAAATCCCAATCCAGAGTGTCGTAGGCTTTGCGAAAGTCCACTTTAATGGCACACTTGAGAGAGTAATTGTCCGAGTGAAATCTAGTAAAGAGTTCCTAAGTGAGGAGGATGTTGTCACTTATCCTTCTGCCTCTAACAAACGCCGTTTGAGTCGGGCTTATAATATTAGGGAGAATAGCTGCTATTCTGTTGGACAGGATTTTAGTGATGCATTTATATAATGTGTTGCAGCAGGCAATAGGACGAAAATCAGTAACCGATGATGCATTTTGAACCTTGGGCACCTAAGTCAAGATGGTGCAGTTAATCTCCCTTAATAAGCGTCCAGTATTAAAGAAATCAATAATCGCCTCTATAATAGAGGGTCCTACTATATCCCAGTTTCTTTTGAAGAAATCTGAGTTATAGCCGTCCAGGCCCGGGGCTTTACCCCCTGGTAAAGAAAACATGGCTTCCTTGACATCTTGGGGAAGTATGGGATTAGACAGGAGTCGTACCTGATCATCATTTAAAGTGTGCTTTAAGGTTGCCTTAACCTCCAGAATCGTGGGTCGACAGGACGTTGTCACCGGGGCCAAGAGATCTTGGAAGTAGTTGATAAAAGCTTGTTGGACAGCCCGTGGGTCCGAAATTAGGTTGCCCGAATCATCCATAACTGAGAGGATCCGGTTGCGAAGGTGCCTACTTTGTACAGACTGGTGAAAAAATCTAGTGTTGTGGTCACCTTCTTTAAGCCAGCGAATTCTAGATTTTTGCTTAAGGAATGATTCCTCCATAGATCTCAGTTCGTAGTACACCCAAGCTTGACCACGCTCTGACTCTGCCAACGCACTGTTAAGAGGATCACAGAAAAAAGCTTCTTGGGAGATATTGAGGGCTCTTTTAGCTTCTGAGGCTTGATGGGAGATGTCTGAATAGGCCACTCTATTCAGATGCTTGAGCCTGCATATGAGTAACTTGAGTTTACTGCATACCTTAAACATTGGCGTACCTGGAGTTTGACAATCCCAGGCCTGGGACACTGTGGCAGAAAAATTCGGGTGAGCCATCCAGAAGTTGAAAAATTTAAACGATTTACGTTGGGGCCTGGGGGCCAAAACTCTGACTGACATAGGAGTGTGGTCTGATATACCAGAAGCAAGGAAAACTGCTTCTGAAAAAGAATATTCAAAGGCCCATTTGCTGTTTACCAAGACCCGGTCTATTTTCATTTGTTTCCTATGCTCACCAGTGGATGAAGACCAAGTATATCTAAATCCCACATAACGCAAGTCTTCAAGTTCAGCACGGCTTAAGCATTCCCCAAATTCATCAAAAGCAGGAATCCAGTTGTCAGAGCCTCCTACACGATCCGATGGGTCCTAGATGGCATTAAAGTCGCTGGCTACAATCCAAGGACTTTCCTTGAGCGTAGCACTCAAAAGGTTAATATCATTCCAAAGGGGTCTTCGGGAGGTACAAGTATGTTCCCCATATACAGTCGTCATGAATAAAATGGAACCAGATTGCAGGATCGTAATAGTACCATGGATGATTTGGGCGTTGATAAGGAGCCCTGAGAACTCCACCAAAAGAGGATTCCAACCAACCCAAATTCTGCCTCGATCAGAAAATTCATAGTTGGCACTCCAATGCCAACCCGGCATGATATTAGAGGATATTGCAGCAAAACGATGGGGAGGGACCTTAGTCTCCATCAGGCCAACACAACTAAGGTTATTTGTGCGAACAAAAGATCTCACCTCGGATTGTCTAACCGGGTCCACCACCCCCCTGACATTCCAAAAACCAAAATTCATAATTTACAAAAATATATTGACATGTTGTCTACTTGTTTTTTCCTGACCGACGCTTTGGTCCCAACTGTTTTTGGGAATGAGAGGACTGGGCTGGTGAAGGGTTGTCCAGCTTATGAATCAGAAGTGTTTCTTGCTTGAGGGGCCGCTGGTAGGTAAGCAAAGGGCGTGCTATTTGGGAGGCCTTTTTGGTAGCCTGGAGCCTCTGTACTACTTCATCACTGCTGCTGGCTACATCAGCAGGTTCATCCAGGTCATCCTCTGAAGAAAAAGAAGGGGGTGAAGCCACCAAGTCTTCAAGGCTCTTAGAGGAGGCTAGCTTGACAGCATCACCAAATCTGGAAGGTTTCTTGATCTGCCTTCTTTGGGTAGTTCTAGGAGCAGGCGGTGAAGGTAGGCGAAGTTTAGCTGATTTTCTACGCATAGCTTGGCGGCTGGGCAAGACTAAATGCCACTGATCTGGCTGGGGTTCAAGGATCAGAGCCTTTTTCTTTGGACTGCCAAGACTGTGAGCTAGCACATCACCCCCTGCCTTGCTAGGAGAATCAGCTTTTTGGTGTTGGGGAGGGCTGAACCGAGTAACTACAGAGCTGGTTCCATCTCCAGCTGAGTAGCTATGGGTCTCTACTAGGTGTTTGGCATCTTCAGAGAGACCTACAGCAAAGGGAACCTCAAGAAGGGCTTTAGCAAATGGGAGGACAGCAACACAGGAGTTGCTGTATACTGCAGAGGAGGGGGCAGCAGGGGCAAGTGACCTGCTGTCAAGGGAAATGGCAACTGGAGGAAGAGCCGCAGCAAGGGCACACGACTTGCTGATTACTGCAGGTTGGTGCTGTACTCTACTGTCATCTGCAAGGGGAGGGGTAGCAGCAACCAAGCTGCTGTGATCTGGATCCATCACAGTAGATTGCAAGAAGCTAGGAGGGTCAGTAGGTGCATGAAAGTCAGTAGTGCCAGCAGCTCTCAGTGTTGCACAATTAGTGGCAGAAATTACAGAGGCAACAGGGGCGGCAGCATAATTTATCACAGGGATAGTAGTGGTAGGAGGTTCCACTAGAGCAGCCGCAGTCCAACCTCTCGTTGCTACACCTATCCCATCTTCACGTCTCCCTTCTTGTTGAAATGTATCAACTGTCATGTCTCCCTCCTTGTTGAAACCAGCATAGGCACCGGAAAGAGCTGACTTAGCAGCAAGGTGAGGCGTAGCAGCGGACTCTGCAGGAGTTGGAACAGCAGCAGGGTCTTCAGTTGAAGTAGACAATTGAGTAGCAGAAATAGGTGTAGCAGCTTGGACAGTAGCTGAGGGTTGTCCAGCATCACCAGCATCCATCTTCTTGCACTTGTAACCAAAGCATCTGCATTTGTTACAAATAACCGGTCTCCATTCATATTCAACCAAAACACTACGAGTTACTCCATTTAATCTCACGTTTACTCTATCAATCTTCTTATCGGTTGCAGAGATCTCTACACAGACTCTTGCATAGGATAGCATTTTCATTTGCTCTGTTCTTTGATCTATGTATAGAGGAATGCCTATAGCATTGGCTATTCCATCGATACCAGGTGTAGACCACAGGCTAAAAGGGATGTTCCTCAACCGTATCCATACCGGAACCTTTGAGTGATTATCCTTTGTGAGCTCCATGAGGGGGTGCCACTGCTGTAGAATCAGTGGGACACGAGCGACCGTGATAGGGCCACTGTCCAAAATGTTACGCCTGAAGTCCGCATCGGGTATCCAAAAAAAGAAAAATCCTCGATCATCCGCCATAACCTCCATGAGTTTGGCTCCCCAAGCATGTTTAAGGGCAGTCTCCACTAGCTTGAAAGGTAATCTTTTACCCACAAAGTAACCAACAATACAATCATTCCACTTAGGATCCATTGCATCTAGCATTTCTTCAGTGAATTTGACTAAGGATTCATCGTCTAGAGATAACGGTTTAGCATATGTAAGGTTATACCCCTTGATGGCAGTACGGGCTACACTAGCCTAGGATCGCATTGCAGAATTTTCCCCTCCATTCAACAGAAACCCAGAGCACTGGTTCTGAGGAATTTGACCAGCATTCCGGTTGTCTACATACTTATTCCCAGGTGCATTGCTGGCATTTGGCCTGCGTGCAGCTGGCAACGGCGGATCATCAACGAGGGTGCTTGGGGTTGCCCTTCCAGCTAGACCAACAAGGAGATCAGGGATACCCATTCCAATAGAAACCCCTCGGTTCATTCTCCCTCTTTCCCAAATGAGCTGACCAGAGCGTGGGGGTCGACTCCGGCTCCTATAACGGTCTCTAGCCGTCCCCGGAAGAGAATGGGTGGGGCTAATCCGGTTCCCAGCCCCAGACCCCTCTCCCAAAATCCATTCACGCCCTACTTCCATCTCAGCAAAACAGAGTAACCAGCCTACCCTAGCTCTGTCTCAATGGGGAATGGAGACATACCTCAGTTAATTCCTTCGAGAAGGAGAAGGAGCAGGACTGGGGGGAGAGATCCTCCGAAAATTAGCTCAAAATGTGTTGAGCTGCCACCGGAAAAGCTTCTCTGGACCGGCGAGTGAACAGTGCTCAGGGGACAGCCATGGAGAGGTTTTGGTCGAAAGCTATTGTGTGTCCACAATGTTGATGCGGTCGCCACCGAAGAATTTCTTTTCCTTATTACGACCATAATCTGCAAGCATTGTCAGCATTTCCTTTATATTTTGGTGGATCTTCTCCTGTTCTTCACCCGTGGTTCGATACAGCACTGAAAGGTTAGGTCTTTGACCATATCAAAAATATCGAATGTACAAAACAAAGGTTACTAACCAGGAAAAGGAACTGGAGAAGGAGAGTTCTTTTCGGACAAAATGTTGGACTCCAGTCATTCTTTTCTTTTTTTTTGATACCCAGGATCCGCCGGGCCCGACGAGCTTATGCTCGCCAATCCACGGTCCGTACAGTGCGCGGTGCACCTCGGACCAAGCGTCAATACTTGGGGGGAGGCTAGCACAGGAGCCCAACACCCATGACCCCCCTCTTAAGTCATGTTAGCAACATAGGGGATTCGAACCCTCGACCTCAGCGATGAGGGAGAGAACGAACCCTTGACTCCGGTCATTCTTTTGTTTCACTTAAACTCAAAAAAGCTTCCCTTGGAGTGGATTTTACTCCAAATGATCGCATTCACTCCTTGAAAGCGATAAAAATTTTATGAAACCAATCTTACTTCACAAGTCATGCGGAGTTTCTAATTTGATTTCAGATAATGGAGACAGACATCGTGATACTCATGCCACGACAAGTAATGTTCGTCCACCCAAGAACCCGTTGTATGCATGTTAAAGCACAAGTCTTCTTGAAATGTTATTACAAAAGGATCTAGCCTATCCAAGCTGTCCGAACGTTAATGTACAAGAGCCTCACCAGTCATCAACGAACTGATGAGACTCAAGCTTGCTTGAGGTCGGCGAGCTTGAGCCTTGCCTAGCCGGATGTCAATCGTCATCATGCCAGCCACTGACTGAGGAAGATGGAAGAAGAAAGAAAAAAAGGAAATATATAAAATAATTATAATTTGATTTTTATAAAAAAATATTTTTTATTAGGCTAAAAAATGAAAGAGAGAGTGTGAGCCTTGGGTTGGAAATGGATTCTAAGTCCAACCCATTTAGACCCATTTATATAGGCTTTCAATTTTTAAACCTGATTAAGTAAGTTCTTTAAGATTTAAGTGACCATTTATGTTTTAAATGGATCATACATTGGTTTAAGACTCACTTTGATAAGTCTAACTAAGACGGTAACTCGCTTAGTTTTGTAACACAAAACATTGTCAAAAGAAGCGCAAGAACCATTTGTTTGCCATTTCCACGATTTTATTTTTTTAGTAGTCTAGTAACTTATACTCGAGCCGACCCCACCTGCCTACACTGCTTCTATGCCGAGCACAAGGTATAGCTGGTGTGGGCTGCTTCTTTGTCGAGTTATGTCTACTTGACCTAAATGGATCGAGCATGCTTCCTTCTCATATTCATTTTATTGCTTATTGTTTGATTATTATAGGCGTTTAGTGGTAATTTCATTCTGGCACGAATTTTCTTTTCTTTTTTCGGTTAAAGTAACATATGTATGGAAATGAATAAAAGAGACAATCTTAAGATAATGTGAAAATCCTAAGGTTTAACACTAATCTAAACGTCTACCTTTGTTTAAAGCATTTAATGTATTAAGAAACTCTTAAGGTTCTATATCTCTAAAGTAATCGAAGAACACTAAAAGTTCTGTGAAGATTTGTATAATTTCGTGAAGTCTACTAAATGTAAAAAAGATATGTAGATGAAGACTAAACTAAATATAATCTCAAGCATTAAAAATAATATGAAGAGCAAAAGCAATGTATAAGATAAAAAATAAAGGTATGCATCAACATAAACCAAGCATAAAAATCAAAAAGATGTAAGGATATAAATCTTGGTTACAAGAAGAATCATCAAAATAAGAGGAAAAATTACCAAAACAATCATAAACCTATAATAATTATGTCAATTAAGTCCTAAACATTTATTCAATCAATCAGACTAATTTTGACCGGTGTTAATGCTGATGTGGACAATTTTTAATTATATTTTATTTTTTCAAAATTTTTAATTTAATTTATTTTTCTTTTTTCTTTTCTTCCTTTTTCTTTTTTCATTTTATCTCCCCACAATGGTCAACAAGAGCTCGTAGCCCTTGCCCAAATGTGGGGCGAGGCGGCTTCGCCTAGATCTGTGCAAGGCAAACTTAGCCATGGCCTCACCGCCAATGAAGGTGGTCTTGCTTGTGGCCGGTGAGGCCATGGCCGCCTTTGCCAAGACCTTAACGGTCACAAATCAATGGAAAAGAATTGAGAGAGAAGCGTTGTGGTGTTATGAGTATCGACAAATTGGAGGAGGAGGCAACGATTGGAGCTTCAATCTATGGGAGAGAGCGTGGAACTAAGAGCAAGAGAGGGGGTGGAGCGAGTGACCGAGTGGCTTCACCAGAGTCGAACAAAGGCAGCCATGGCCTCACCCAGGCCTCACCCACAACTGGGTAAGGCGATTGCTGTGGGTAGGTAAAGGAAAAAATTGAACAAAAGGAAAATTCAAAAATATTTAAAATTCAAAAAAATAAAAGATTATTAAAAATTATCTAAGTTAGCATTGCCCAGTGTCCATGTTAATGCAGGCTGAGCAAAATTGCCGGATGGACAGAATTGACATAATTGTAAAAGGTTTATGACTAATTTGGCACAATTACAATGGATTTATGAATTTTTCTTGTAATTTTCTCCAAAATAAGTTTAGGGATCTCACACGTAAAGAGTAGATCTATTATTTTTTTCAAATCAAAATCAACAACCGGTTATTGAATCCATCTTCATAATGATGAGCAAACACCGAAATCTCAAAATGTTGCTATGGCTTTGCCTTTCGGCAGTGTGCGCCTAGGTTTAGCGTTCTCAACACTATCACCATTCATAGTAATAAAGTTAAGTAAGCACAGATCTTACACATGTGAAAGAGACCTTTACGATACTCCTTCGTTCTCTCTCGAAACTAGACTAATACACAAACAAAACTGGAGGGAAGCGAAACCCCTAAATCATACACGCAAAATCTCTAAATCTAGACTAAGTTGAGATAGAAACTTTGATGAAATGGGAGAGAAGCTTCTAGATCTAAACCAGATTTAAAAAGAAAAGCTCCTCAAAACAGCAGAAAAGTAAGAAAAAGAAAACGGAGAATCAAATTAGCCAAAGAAAAAGAAAAACGAATGACTAAAATGGAAGTATAAAATCACCGAGCGGAGTACAAATAAGCGAACACATTCGAGTACGAGGGCATATATCTATGTTGGCACTAGGGATGAATTGAGAGATTATTCCGTCAATGCCTATGGGATTACATTGAGTAGAAGTCAATTTAAAACCAATTATTTCTCGCGAAGTAAAGCCTCGATTGTTTTACCACTTCACCTAATAATATATCATGATGTGTCATCATCTTCTTCTTCTTGGGGGTGTCTTGCAAGTTTAGGAGGTAAATTAAAAAACTATCATCAAAGTATGGTGTTAGATTTAACATCTTAAGTGCAACCCCGCACTTCGTTTCAAAGATGAGTTTAATCTTTTTCTATTAATTTCTTTCTCGACAATTAGTATGATATTTAATGATAGTCATCTTTTTCCCAATCCAAAATAACAAATCATTCTCTCTAAATTATTTTGAAATTTCACATTTCTCTCTTAGTGAAACGAAATCTGCCACCTAGAGTATATAGTTCAATCATTATGATCAATTTCTAGTTGCCCGAAAGATCTTTCCGTCTTTCAAAATTCCATAAATACCTTCGAACCCATCAGACAACATGCAAATAGAAGCATCTCCATGTAGTTTCAAAACTAATTTGTGCATCTCTCGGGAATTTTAGCAATAGAGAGATGGGCGGATGAAGTTTATACTGTACGAGAGCAAAAGAAAGAGAGAAAAAAGTGAGAAATACATTTGATCTTTTACAGGTATTTTGGTCAGTCCAACCTAAAGGTGTGCAGCTTAAGCCATGATAAGGGATGGAAATAGCGTCCCTCGAGAAGAATTACACCAAGCAACTGCCGTATACTTTTCGGAGTTTGGTTTGTCTTTCTAGTAACGTGCGTGTACCATAAATAGGATGAATACCATTACCAAACAATAAAAGAAGAGGACTGATTAGGCGTGCTGAGTATCGAATGTTCACGGTAGCCTTAAAGCCCGCAACCAAGTACGATAGCCTCGAGTCCACTCCATCGAGTGATTAGGGAATTGGTAGCACTCGAGTTTTTTTTTCATAAATTTCATGCTCGTTTTCTCCTTATGCTTTGTTTGTTTCGCAGAAAATAAATAATTTAAAAAATATTTTCTTAAAAATTATGGTTTTATCACATGAAAAAATAAAAATATATTTTTATCATCCGCAAAAGTATTGGTACATAAATTATTATGGATAATGAAAACTTTTCTCATTCACTAACTATTTCAATTGATATAAGCAATTGATTTTTGGAAAATATTTTTCCTGTAAATGATCGTTTGTTCAATTGAAAATAGTTAGTTAATGGAGAATATTTTCATTATTGTCAATAATTTACGTCAAAATATTCTCATGAACGACAAAAATATTTTTCATTTATTCATGTTTGTAAGAGATATAAGCAGTTATCTTTAAGAAAATATTTTTCAAATCATTTATTTTCCGCGAAATGAATAGAACCCTAGTGACGAAATTTAAAATATTCCTCAAATTAAAAGAAAAAACTACAAAAAGTATTGTACATGAATATATATACGTATATCTCTAGAGCTTTACGTGGCTTGAATTGAAAAAAATTAAAGGATTAATGCCACGAAAAACCACAAACTAGTAGGACATGATAACTTTACCAAAAACTAAATTTTTTGACCATAAAAAACCCCCCAAACTAGTATACTATGATAAATTTACTCATAAATTAATTTTTAAACCATCAAAAACCCCAAACTAATATATTTGTAACAATTGGTTTCCTTTAAATTGGATTAATACTATAAAAATCACAAAACCAGTACATTTATGACAGGCAAATAGTAAAACCCTAAATTGGTACACCCATCAACTATTACTTATTATCTAACTCAACAAAATATTTTCCTTATAGGTTCAAAGCTACATTTTATATCAGTTAGAGGGAGATGCTAGCTGTCAAGGGATTGAGACAAAAAGTAGAGAGAAAAAAAAGAGAAGAAAAAGTGAGTTTTTCTTTGTGAGGATTCTCAATCTCTTTATGCCTTGATCTTGAGAAAAGATTATCATTGTATTTCTACTTTCTTGAAATCTAGTAAATTCGTAGAGTACCTCTGCGTAAAGACATAATCCAGGTTTGGGTGAACCTTGATAATAAAATTTATGTTGTGTTCTTTTGATTCTATTTTATTATTATTATTATATTCTGCCTAGATATATTGATTGTTTGCATTACTTTTCTACAGCTAGTGTGCTATTCTTAATATTGCGGTCCACATCGGTAATTGTCGGTTGGGATGGCAATTTGCTTTGTTTCGACATTGTCAAAAGAAGTGCAAAATCCATTTGCTTGCCATTTCCACGATTTCATTTTTTAGTGCTCTAGTAATTTATGCTCGAGCCGACCATGTCTATCCGCACCGCCACAGTGTTGAGCGCAGGCTACTTCTTTGTCATGTCTACTTGACCTCAATGGATCGAGTGTGCTTCCTTCTCGTATTCATTTTATTGCTTATTGTTTGACTATGACAGGAGTTTACTGGCAATTTAAATTTGGCATGATTTTTTTTTTTGCTAAAGCAATATTTCATTTTTTAACCCTACACCCACGTGTGCGTGTATATATATATAAAAGATTAGAGGTCGCATGCTCAAAAAAGTAGAAATGTGACCTCTTCAAATCAAAATCCACCAAATTCGTTTTCATTAATGAGGAGCATATAGTGAGATTTCTAACTGTCGTTATGATTTTGCTTTTCGATGATGTGTGCCTAGGTTCAACATCTTCAATACCATCCCTGTTTAGAGTATTAAAGTTAAACATACACAAACATGTGAGAGTGGAACCTTCGTGTAACGCTTTCGACCTCCTTCAAAATTGAATCTATATACCAACGAACCCGAGGGAAGCGAAACCCTGAAATCATACATGTAAAAATCCCTAAATCTAAGTTAGATTGTAGTAGATATCTTTCCAAGATGGGAGAGAGAAGCTTTTAGATCTGATTAGACCAAGAAAGAAAAGCTCCTTAAAACGCGAGAAAATTGAGAATCGAATTAGTCATAATAAAAGAAAACAAGGAGTAACAAAAATGGGAGCATAAAATCACCCAGCAGACTACAAATACCAAACATATTCGAGTCTCGTGCAAGGTCAATTGTTGCAGCCATTTTGCCGATCGAATCTTCCATCTAGCGATACAATTCTACTCCTTTTCAAAAATCTTCGATCTTCCATATCTCTCTTATTGTTTTAACGTTTGGATTTGATCAAAAGGCATATATCTATGTTGGAACTAGGGATGATTTGAGAAATTATTCTGTCAATGTCATGGGATTACATTGAGTGGAAGTCAATTTAAAACCTATTGTTTCTCGAGGAGTCAAGCCTCATTTGTTTGAACACTTTAACTAACAAATTATCATGATGTGTCAATAATTGACACACTGTTAGCAAGTTTAAGAGGTTAATTGAAAAAAAGAAGAAGAAGATAATTGATTATATGTCGCTGATCCCACATTGTTTATGTCGAGGCTATTCCACCAATGAATATACGTCTTGCACAATTTTAAACTAACACAATGGGTTTTTAAGATGTATGGACGGTAAGTGAGCTGCGACTAGAGTGATAGATTACGCCTCTCTATTTGGTTTTTTTCTCTTTAAATTCGAAGGGTTCATCACTTGGTAGAGGCATATGATTTATCTAGCCACTTGAAAGTGAGATGCATAACGATGAGATTCGTGAGAAGAGGTAACAGTGACAATTGATTAATTACGCTGCACCATCACCGCCTTTTTCAATGGATTAGCAAAAATACAAGTTGTAAAGAACTGGAAAACATAAACTTCTAATTACAAAATGTTGGGAGAAAAGAAAATTAAATAATGGAGCATAAAAATTTCTAATTGGATCAAACTATCATCAAAGTAAGGTTTTTGGATTATAAACACCTAAAGTGCAACACCTGCACTTCATTTCAAAGACAAGTTTAATCTTTTTCTGAATAATTTCTTTCTTGACAATTAGTCATCTTTTTTCCAAATCCAAAATAGCAAATCATTTTGAATTTTAACATTTCTCTATGAATGAAAAGAAATTTATCGCGTAAATTATATAGCTTTGATCATTACGATCAATTTCTAATCTTCCAAAATTTTGACACCTAAATTTTGATTGATCATTCGTAATTTAATGCACAAAATTTAGAGATTAATTTTAACCCCTAAACAAAAAAATTAGAATTAAATTGCATAGCATATAGTTTTAGGAGCATTTATTATTATTACATTTGCATTGAACATGTGGCGGATGGACTGGGATCAATTAATGGTTTCAATCCAGTCTTAAAATACATGAGTCTTTTTTTGACCCATCTTCCAATTTAACGAGTTGGACTAACCTCGCGGGAAAAGAGAATTTGGTTCGGCTCCAGGCCTCCCCACCACCTTGCCTCCATTCCACCAGAAGTGACGAGTTGGAAGATGGGAATATTCCTTTCTAAGAATATTCGCATTATTCTTTCAATATTCGGGGAAGGTATCGGATGAAATATTGAAAAATTATTCGACCCGCTCAACTCCGAGGATCAATTTTTTTTTTCATTTAAATAGCTATGTGATTTGGTGCAAAGCAAGCTTATATGCAAATTTATTCTCTTTAGGTGAGGTGGGTCCCTAGATAACATGGGTTGTATAAACATGTATTACCTAAATCCTAGCACAACGAAAAAAGAAGAGGACAAAAAAAATATAGAAAAGAGCGAAGGCTTCACATTAGGGAAGAGGGACAAAAAAAATATAGAAAAGAGCGGAGGCTTCACATACAAAGACGGCACACGAGAGAACAAGGTAGGGAGTGATAGCTTGCATAGCTTTCTCGGCCCAGCCTTGGCTGAGACCTCACCGTGCCTTCGTCACTGCCATGCTGCTGCCGATCCACCACGCGCACCACCTGACGGAGATGCCGTGCAGCTGCTCCAAGTCGTTCGAAGCTTGACGATGCCATCGTCACTGCTCTGGTCGAAGAACCCCCGTTGAGGACTCCCCTGCACCGACGCAAAGCTGTTTTTTTATTTTGTTTATTTGTTTTTTGGCTTCTTTGATGTTGTTGCTGCCTCCTGATTTCTGATCCCTGCTGAACCGTCAGGCGATGCCTACCAGCGAGTGAACTCCAGCACCTAGCCACCACATCAACGTTTCCCGCAGCGTCATTGATTAATTCCAGCGGGCCATCTTGGCGAGTTTGACCACAAGCGAAGCCCCGCCGTTCCTTAAATTCACGATCTCTGTATTTGCAGGTACCTCCAGGAGCATCAATCGCCCGACTTCTATAAGTCAAAAGAGCCAAGGAAGATTGAAGATGACATGATGATAGATGGCCAAGCGGTGGAGGTCTGGTGAGAAAAGGAGAGATTTTGACCATTGTTCGAAAAGAAAGACTTGCTCGTGTGCCAAGCAGGTGGTCTTGAGGAGCATAAAGAAGCCACGTTCTCTACCAAATCGCAACGTCACAAGGGTTGCTTTGTTAAAAAAAGAAAAGTTTTCCAATGAGCATCTCATCCATGGCGTATCACCGACACACCACCGTGAGTCGCCCTGCTAATGCCATCGTCGATCCATCCGTTTGCGAGTCACCATCACCATCGCAATTTGGTAATGTTATCCGCGCAATATCAAGAGCTAGGTGAGAATCTTAATTAATACAATTTTCTCATATTTTATTGTCTAGTTTGTGGAATTGCAATCTTATTTGAATATTTAATCAATATTGCCATATCCAAAATTTCTCTTGACCCCTCGTGAATTGGGAAATTTTCCTAATTTGACAACGTGCGTATGATTGTTAGTCCAATTTCATGCCCAAAATATGACTCGCAATCGCACGGAAAAATCGTCGATCTGATCTCATGCCCGAGATACGATTTACGATTTTGTGAAAAATTGACTAATCCAATCTTATGCCTGAAATACAATTCGTCAATTTATTTTCAAAATTAGACGGACATGGATAATATCTTGCCTACTATTTGTTGCCGTGCTCTCTTGATGCCTTTGCTCAAATTGATTTTGCTTATAAAAGAAAACTCAAAAAAATATAGTTTAGTTGGATGTGATTCTTGTTAAAATATTTTCTTTAGCGTAGTTTACATGTTTAAATTCTAAAAAAAAGCATAAAAATTGCCATGCTAGAATTAGGTCATCTTCCGTGCGTCATCTAGTCATTGCATATTTAGGGTCATTTGAATGCGTGATATACTAGGATAGTTGCATTAAATATTTTCTAGCATTAGATTAAGTTAAATAATTAATGTCACGTAACATATAATTTGCATATTAGGTTGCACGTTGCATGTTATTATAGTTAGACACTTTCGCACGTCATCGCATGCATTGCACTTAGTTTTTTAGGCCTCATTAAATAATTTAAAACCTTAAAAAACAATGATTGCATGTTAATTAGAAATCATATCTAGGATTAGTGATGTGATTTTTTAAGCTAACATTGCAAATGCTTTCGTTGCTTCAAGGTATGTATCTCTTCCCTATGCTTGCAATTTATTTATTGCTTTGCTTTATTAAGTGTTAAATAATGATTGCGCACACATGATCACATTGCATGTTAGGGAGTAAATTAAAATCAATGCAAACTGCTTGCAAATTTTTTTTAATAAAAGAGAAAAGGTACCGAAAGGACATTAGAGAAATCTAACGTAATCAAGTTCTCGATTCCATAGTCTCTGGTTCGTATGAGTAAAATAATTCTCCCGTTACTTTACTTGGGTTTCTAATCGACCCACCAAAAATAGATTAGTGTCCTAAGTAAAAATCATTTGTAAACTGTCGCGACCTCACCTCAAGTGCACCACCTAGGGTTTGGCTAATGTATTACTAAGCCTAAACTTAGTTTGGGCTCTCCCAAACCTATACTAATTCGCGACCTAGGGTTTAAGTTTTTAGTATGTAAATGATTTTTACTTAGAATCGCCACTAATCTATTTTTTGGTGGGTCGATTAAAAACCCAAGTAAAATAACTTCACTTCTACAAACCAGAGACTATGGGATCGGGAACTTGATTACGTTAGATTTCTCTAACGCCCTTTCGGTACCTTTTATCTTTTATTTGAAAAAAATGATTTGCAACCAGTTTGTATTGATTTTAATTTACTCCCTAATATGCAATGTGACCATGCAAGTGTGCAACCATTATCTAACATTTAATAAAGCAAAGTAATAAATAAATTGCAAGCATAAGGAAGAGATACTTACCTCAAAATAACGAAAGTATCTGCAATGTTAGCTTAAAAATTGCATCAATGATCCTAGATATAATTTCTAACTAACACGCAATCATTCAAATATTTTTTAAGGTTTTCACTTATTTAATGAGGCCTAAAACTACGTGCAATGTAATGACGTGCGAAAGTGTCTAACTATAATAGCATGCAATGTGCAACCTAATATGCAAACTATATGTCATGTGATATTAATTATTTAACTTAATCTAATGTTAGAAAATATTTAATACAACTATCCTAATATGCCACGCATTCAAATGACCCTAAACATGCAATGACTAGATGACGCACGGAAGATAACCTAATTCCAATTTTTATGCTTTTTTTTAGAATTTAAACATGTAAACTAACCTAAAGAAAATATTCTAACAAGAATCACATCCAACTAAACTATATTTTTTTGGGTTTTCTTTTATAAGCAAAATCAATTCGAGCAAAGGCATCAATAACAACATGACAACAAATTAGGCAAGATATTATTAATGTCCATCTAATTTTGGAAATAAATTGATAAATCGTATTTCGGGCATGAGATTAGATTAATCAATTTTTTCACGAAATCACGAATCATATCTCGGGTATGAGATCAGATCAACGATTTTTCCGTGTGATTGCGAGTCATATTTCGGGCATAAAATCGGACTGACAATCATATGCATGTTGTGAAATTAAGAAAATTTCCTAATTCACGAGGGGTCAGAGATCTTTTGGATATGGCAATATTGATTAAATATTCAAATAAGATTGCAATTCCACGAACTAGACAATAAAATATGAGAAAATTGTATTAATTAAGATTCTCACCTAGCTCTTGATATTGCGTGAATAATGTTTCCAAATCGGGACTCGTCCGACAACAGGATCGCGAGTTGTGGTGGTGCTCGGCTTAGGAACCTGCAAGGAAGCGATCATTCACAGCGATAAAGAAAAAAAGCAAAGCTTACTGGTCGATGATGAGGTGCAGTGGCAAAAGGAGCTGTTGCAACGTTTTCAAGGAAAATCCACCGAGTAATCCAAAGAATATTTTTCTCTGGTCTTCTTATTTCGACCAATAACAAACTTTGTTAACCTGTCGACTTTTTGACTGAATTTGGGGTGGTCTTGTATTATCAAACTGACCTTTCGATGCCTCCGTGAGCATCCAGGAGAAAACCGGTCTGGCAGGCAGGAATGTCGGGCTGATTGCTGAATCGGATCGGACCGGAACTGAAGATGTTGGCGCCGTTGAGACAGCAAGGCATGGTAACAAGACCGTTAAAAGGTGCAAGAAGCTCCTTGGCGGGTGATGGTTGCTAGAAGGACGACTCCGTGATGATTGAACTGGTGGACCCGGCTACAAGGCGTGACTGAAGCTTCGTTGTCGGGAAACTACAGCAATGCTACTTCACGACTTGGTCGAGAGAAAGGCAGCAGCTGCACCGTTGACTCGTGGGCGGCAACGCCAGCGAGGATCGGCATCGATGGTGGGGCGCAGTTGCACGTGAAGACTGCCAGAACGTCGCGGGAACCAGGGAAGCTTTGCCAATTTGCAGCGGTGGTGATGAACGGGCATACGTGTGGTCTTTGCAGCGGTGGCCGTGAAGAATTCTTGGCGGAGCTCCCTCTCTTCTCTTAATTCTCACGTGTATCTCTCCCCAATATGCTCTCTACTCTCTCTTTTTTTGTTTTTTTTTTTTTGTCATCCTACATAATTGTGTGGCCCTTTTTATAGATGAGAGGACCATGTTATTTAAGGAAATATGATCAATTTGCATATTGTTTATTTAGCTCTTATATCTCACGTGCAATATTTTTCAATATTTCATCCAAAACCTTGCCTGAATATTGAAAGAATAATGCGAATATTTTCGGGAATATTCTCATATTCTAATTCGTCAATCTTTAATAGGCTTAGCCAAATTCTCTTTCCCTATAGGCTTAGTCCAATTCGTTAAATTAAAGCTTAAAACCATCAATTGAAGCCCATCTGACACATGTCCAATGCAAATGCAATAATAATAAATGCTCCTAAAACTATATGCCATGCAATTTAATTCTAATATTTTTTGTTTAGGGATTAAAATTAATTCCTAAATTTTTGTGCATTAAATTACGAATGATCAATCAAAATTTAAGTGTCAACACAAAAGATCTTTCTGTCTTTCAAAATTCCGTAAATATCTTCGAATCTATTAGACAACACACAAATAGAAGCATCTCCATGTAGTTTTGAAGCTAATTTGTGCATCTCTCGGAAATTTTAGCAATAAAGAGATAGCCGGATGAAGATTATACAAGCATTTTAGTCGGTTCGACCTAATGGAGCATGGCTAAAGCCATTTTAAGGAGGTGGAAATAGTGTCTGTTAAGAAGGATGACATCGATCAACCGCATATCATAAATGGGATGGATAATATTACCAAACAATAAGAAGAGGAATTGTTTGGCGTGCCAAATGCCGAATGTTCGTGATGGCATTAAAACCCTCACTCAAGTACTATCTCCTCAAGTCTGATCGATCAATGATTAGTGAAATAGCAACGAGAAATGGTTTTTTTTTCTCATTAACACCATGTTTTTTTTTTTTTCCTTGAGCTCTATTTCTTTCACGGAAAAAGGATGATTTATAATATATTTTTCAAAAAATCATCATTTTTATTTATATTGTGTATAAAAATGAACAAATGACAAAAAAAAATTATCATTTATGAGCCTTAACAATGAAATTTATATATATATAATATATATATATATATATATATATCCAAAGCCTTACATGGCTCAAATCAAAAAATAAAATCCGGTCATCATGAATCCCAAGATTTAGAAAAAAACAAGCAAACAAAAATGAAGAAGAGAAAAAAAAAAAAAAAAAAAAAAAAATAGGAGCCCAATCAAAAAAGAGTAACGGGCGAAATTAACAGAACCGAAGTCCGTCCATCGAAAAGCAAGGCGCCTCAATTCAAAATTCAAACTCTCCCTCTTTCTCTCTCTAAAACCATCATTTCCTCACTTCCTCTCTTTCTCTCTCTAAATCCGAGTCGACACCCTCCATCGCTGCCCCTATCATGGCCCAGACGCTCCCCCTCCAGACCAGCAACATCGCCAACACAGCCGCCGCCGCTCCGGCTCCGGCGGCGGCGGCGGCGGCGCCGCGCAAGGGCAAGACCGTCGAGGAGACCTACCAGAAGAAGTCCCAGCTCGAGCACATCCTCCTCCGCCCCGACACCTACATCGGCTCCGTCGAGAAGCACACCCAGACGCTCTGGGTCCACGAGGGCGACGAGATGGTCCACCGCCCCATCACCTACGTCCCCGGCCTCTACAAGATCTTCGACGAGATTCTCGTCAACGCCGCCGACAACAAGCAGCGCGACCCCAGGATGGACTCCCTCAAGGTGACCATCGACGCCGAGAGGAACCTCATCAGTGTCTACAACAACGGGGACGGCGTGCCCGTCGAGATGCACCGGGAGGAGAACGTCTACGTGCCGGAGCTGATCTTCGGCCATCTGCTGACCAGCAGCAACTACGACGACAACGTGAAGAAGACGACCGGGGGCAGGAATGGGTACGGCGCTAAGCTCACGAATATATTCTCCACCGAGTTTGTTATCGAGACGGCTGATGGCAAGAACGGCCTGAAGTACAAGCAGGTATGAGCGATGTGATGAAGTATTATGAAGTAGAAGAACCTCTGTTACTAGGCTAGTTTGGCTTCTGTTTATTTGTGTCTTGGATTTGCCTACGTTACCATTTCCTCTAGCTTTCATGATTTGGGATTTCTTCAGGTTTATTTCTTGATGTTAGTCATGTACATTGCTCTGATGGGAAGGTTACCGTCTCTGTTTAAGCTGTGCCCTTTTTTTGTATTTGAGTTCAGCTGCTAGACTTGTTAGGCTTCTGTTTATTTGTCACCTATATTACCATTTCCTGTAGCTTTCATGATTTGAGATTCCTTCAGGTTTATTTCTTGATGTTAGTCATGTACATCGTTCTGGTGGGAAGGTTACTGTCTCTGTTTAAGCTGGCCTTTTTTTGTATTGAAGTTCAGCTGCCCTTATTTGGACAGAATGGTGCTGTTTCTCTTTTTCGGGACGTCATGTAGTAGTTTCTGCCCAAGGTTGTTGCCACTTTTTTAGGATAGTAAACACACTCATTCTAGTCTTCAGTGGAATGTTCTCACCATTTTCATTGGGTTAGTGGAATTAATTTGGTTGAACTCCTATAATGATCTGTTCCGATGATTTAAAGGTTTTCTCCAAGAACATGGGAGTGAAAGGCGCACCTGAGATCAAGGCTTGCAAGGCAGGTGAAAACTGGACCAAGGTCTCATTCAAACCGGACTTGGCAAAGTTTAACATGACCCACCTTGAAGATGATGTGGTAGCTTTGATGAAAAAGCGCGTGATTGATATGGCTGGGTGTCTTGGAAAGACAGTAAAGGTCGAGCTGAACGGGAAAAGGGTTCCTGTCAAAACATTTGCTGAATATGTCGGACTCTATCTAAAATCTGCCTCTAAAAATAGACCAGAATGCCCCCTCCCAAGGTTCGATCCTTTTCTTTTTGTCTGATTATGGTCATTTTGTAGTTTGGGATGGTATTCTGATAGCTAAATTTACTGATTGGATCAGGATTGAGGACACTGTGAATGAGAGGTGGGAAGTCTGTGTAAGCCTAAGTGATGGACAGTTTCAACAGGTACTTTGAATACTTTCTTCTGGTAACAGCAAATATAGAGCTAGTACTACTGAACGAATTTGACATCGTGAACTCTACAACAGGTCAGCTATGTAAATGGTATAGCTACTATTAAGGGAGGGACACATGTTGATTATGTGACCAACCAGATTGCCAACCATGTTATGAGTGTTGTGAACAAGAAGAATAAGAATGCCAACCTCAAAGCCCACAACGTTAAAAGTCATTTATGGGTTTTTGTCAATGCTCTCATTGACAATCCTGCATTTGACTCTCAAACCAAGGAAACTTTGACACTTCGTCAGAGCAGCTTTGGATCCAAGTGTGAACTATCTGACAAGTTCCTACAAAAAGGTTGGACACTCTTTAGTGAATTTAATAAAATTGATCGATTGATTTCTAGGAAACTTTTGCTTATGCTTGCTATAATGCAGTGACAAAGTCTGGAATCGTTGAGTCTCTCCTCTCATGGGCAAATTTCAAGCAAAGCAAGGACCTAAAGAAAACTGATGGGTCGAAGAGAGAGAACCTCCGTGGGATTCCCAAGCTTGAGGATGCTAATGACGCTGGAGGTAGAAACTCTGATAAGTGCACACTGATTTTGACAGAAGGAGATTCAGCAAAGGCCCTTGCAGTAAGTACTGGTAGCTTTTGGATGTGTGACATGGAAACCACCATAAATTTTGTGGCTGAACATTCCCAAAGATTTGGCTAACCAAACTGAGTTGATGCAGATGGCTGGGCTTTCTGTTGTTGGTCGTGATCGTTATGGGGTGTTTCCTTTGAGAGGTAAATTACTCAACGTGAGGGAAGCCAGCCATAGTCAAATATTGGAAAACAAAGAGATACAATACATCAAGCAGATTCTTGGGTTGCAGCAAAATAAGGATTATGACAGTGTCAAATCTTTAAGATATGGTCATCTGATGATAATGACAGACCAGGTTTCACTCTCTACAGATTTGTTTTTTATAATTTTTTTGTCAAGCATGTGCCACTTCCGCCAATGCTTCTCACAGTATTGTAAATAAGTATATGTTGCTTTCTGGATGTGCATTTGCAGGATCATGATGGCTCACACATTAAAGGCCTTTTAATTAACTTCATTCATTCATTCTGGCCATCCTTGCTCAAAGTTCCATCTTTCCTAGTTGAATTCATCACTCCAATTGTCAAGGTAGGGATGATTAAACTAAGTCGATCATCAAAACTGTTTTTGGTAGATGGAAAAAAAGCTTTAAGCCTTCTCTAATTGTAACAACAGGCTACTCATAGAAATGGAAGAGAACTAAGTTTTTATACAATGCCGGAATATGAGTCCTGGAAGGAAAGTCTGGGGGGCAATGCCAGTGGGTGGTCAATCAAGTACTATAAGGTTTGTCTTCATTGTTGAAGTTTAACTCAGTTACTGTCTGTATTGGGTAACATAGTTGAATGATCCCTGCAGGGGTTGGGAACAAGCACCTCAAAAGAGGGGAAGCAATATTTCCAGGCTCTTGAAATGCACAAGAAGGATTTTGTATGGGTTGATGACCAAGACGGAGACGCAATTGAGTTGGCTTTTAGCAAGAAGAAGATCGAAGCAAGGAAGACTTGGCTTCGTCAGTTTGAGGTTGGAATTCTGTCTGAATTATAAGAACACGAAGTACTTGTTAGATGTGATTTAATGGAATTATGAATTTGTTTCCTGCAGCCTGGTACTTATCTTGATCAGAAGGAGAAGCTCATCAAATACAGTGACTTTGTTAATAAGGAGCTGATATTGTTTTCAATGGCCGATCTTCAAAGATCAATTCCTTCCATGGTCGATGGCCTCAAGCCAGGACAAAGGAAAATTCTTTTCTGCTCATTTAAAAGGAATTTCATCAAAGAAGCAAAGGTTGCCCAGTTTTCTGGTTATGTATCTGAACATTCAGCATACCATCATGGCGAGCAAAGTCTTGCTAGTACCATAATTGGAATGGCACAGGATTATGTAGGCAGCAACAACATTAACCTTCTTATGCCGAATGGCCAATTTGGGACCCGCAACATGGTGAGAGTATTTCATATTTCACTGAAGATAATCAGTTTGACTCCATTTTTATTTTTTTGACTTATATGAAAATGTTACTTTGGCAGGGAGGAAAAGATCATGCCAGCCCTAGGTACGTATACACGAAGCTTTCGCCAATTACACGTTTCCTCTTCCCGAAGGATGATGACAACCTCCTGACCTACTTAAATGAAGATGGGCAATCTATTGAACCAACTTGGTAATTACTCACTATAGAACCCCTGTTTTTTGTTTAACCCAATACGGAAGAGTTAGCTATACTGGTCATGTAATGCAGGTACATGCCTATCTTGCCTACGGTTCTCGTCAATGGTAGTGAAGGAATTGGAACTGGATGGAGTTCTTACATCCCCAACTACAATCCAAGAGATATTATTGCCAACTTGAGACGTTTGTTGAATGGTGAGATGATGGAGCCCATGGATCCATGGTATCGAGGCTTTAGAGGGACCATTGAGAAAACAGCCACAAAGGAAGCTGGCGTCAGTTACACTGTTTGTGGGATAATCGAGGAAGTCAATGATACCACACTGAGGATCACAGAGCTTCCGATACGTCGATGGACTCAGGATTACAGGGAGTTTTTGGAATCATTATCAACTGGAGAGAAAGACAAGGCAAAGGATCCTTTTGTCAAGGTAATGAGATCTGAAGCAACCTAACATTGGGCATCACATCTTGTATTTGAATATCGTTGCTAAAACTTAATTGCCAATCGCAGGAATTTAGGCAGTACAGCGACGATGTAACTGTACATTTTGAAGTTACGTTGTCAGAGGAGAATATGATGATGGCAAAGCAAGAGGGTTTACTGAAGAAATTTAAGCTGACCTCAACAATCAGCACGAGTAACATGCACCTGTTTGACTCAAATGGAGTGATTAAGAAATATGACAGCCCTGAACAGAGTATGCTAATTTGCTGCTTAGCTTATGATCAACCATAATTTAGTAGGATTATAACTCGTATAGGGTATTGTAATCCATGTCTCATTTTAAATTAATCATCCTTCTTTCTGCAGTTCTAGAGGAGTTTTTCCACTTAAGGCTTGAGTGTTATGCGAAAAGAAAGGTAATCTCAGTGAAAGCAGGGAAATGGTTTCAGTTATTAATTTGTGCTCCCAGGCTTTTCATATGTGACTTGGTTGCAAATAGCACATTTTGAGTACTTTTCTGTTCTGCCCTTGCAGAAAATTTTGCTGGAAAACTTGGAGTTGAAGTTAGTGATGTTGGACAATAAGGTTAGGTTTATTCTTGGTGTCGTCCATGGAGAGATCATTGTGAGCAATAGAAAGAGAGCAGATTTGTTCCAAGAGCTGCAAGCAAAAGGCTTTGCTCCCTTTAGGAAGGAGACTAAAACAATTGAAACAGCCGTGGCTGGGTCAACAGATGATTCAGAAGAAACAGAAGAGAACTCAGAGGTCACCACCAAAGGAGTGAGAGCCAGTGATTATGAGTATCTGCTCTCCATGGCAATTGGCACACTGACCCTCGAGAGAGTTCAGGAATTATGTGCTGATAAGGATAAGCTTGTTGACGAGGTTGATGCCCTGAGAAAAGCAACTCCAGAAAATTTGTGGTTGAAAGATCTTGCTGCTCTAGAGGAAAAACTTGATGTATGATTTTTGACATCCTCTTGGCAATACTCAACTTTTTTGTGTTTTGATTAATGCTCTCTGCTGTGCTATGCAGGAGCAAGAAAAATTGGATGCCCAAGCAGAGGAAACGAGAAAGGCAAGAAGCAAAGCAAATGGAGCTGCCACCAAAGTTTCTAGACAGGCACCAAAAAAGCCTCGCAAGAATGACACTAAAGTTAACAATCCAGAAGCTCGAGCAGAGGTCACTCAAGGATCAACCATCTCGTTGGAAGCAGGTTATTGTGGAATTCATGTTGTGACTTGAACTGTCTGCATTATTATTGTTATATGGAGTCACTGACAGTAGCTTTGTCTCTTTTTCAGAAAATGCTGCTGATGTTGCAAAACCAAAACGTGGTGCTGGTGCTAGGAAAGCTCCAGCTGTGAAGGTTGTGTTTGGTTTCTTCCTTCTAATTAAAATCAAGGCAAGTGTCTTGGACGACATTCATGTTTCTGTTTTCATTTATACAGCCTAGCAAGAGTGCCTCAGTTTCAGATGACGACGAGGACTTCGAGTTGCTTGACTTAAAAGAACGATTTGCTGCATATAACCTTGAATCTTCACCAGATAATTCATCAGGTAAGGTTTTGGCAGAGTGACTTTCATTTGTTCGACTTAAAAGTCAACTCTATTTGTGAAGATACTGTGGCTACATGAGATGGTGAAAATCAAGGAACACCTGCTGCGTTGAGGAACATGTGCCATATTTACCCAAAGTTTACTTGAGATTTGTATCCTTTTGCTGTAGCTGTAGTTACTGGGTGACAATGATTCTAGCATAACAAATTTTCCATGCAACGTAGCTCTAGAGGACAAGGTGCCTGAAATACCAGCCAAGGTGAAAGAACCCAGAAAAAGGGCTGCCGCAAGGAAGAAGCCCTCAGTCACCCTTTCGGAGATTTCAGAGGGAGAAAATAGTAATGACAGTGGAGATGATGACTATGAGATAGTGGACTCTGAAGCAGAGGTGGCAAAGAAGAAAGGAGGCAGAAAACCATCTGCTGCTGCTGCGAAGACATCAAAGCCACCTGCAGCAACAAAGAAAGGTCAAGCCAACAGGCAGCAGGCTCAGGGAACGACCCAACGGCTCTTGACCGAGATGTTAAAGCCAGCTGAAAGCACTGCAGTTTCGCCAGAAAAGGAAGTACGAAAGATGAGGGCATCTCCTTTCAATAAGAAGAGCAGTTTCCTGCTGGGAAGGGAAGGTAAGGCAGACAGTTCCACAAGTGAGGAAATGTCATCCAATCCCATGTCCAATGACGGTGAAGATGTGGTTGAGGTGGCCCCTCCGAAAGGAAGGCCGCAGAGGGTGAACCGAAAGCAGACAAGGTATGTGGTGAGTGATTCCGAAAGCGAGGAGCCGGCCAATGATTCTGACTTCGACGAAGATGATGATTAGGTGATGTTAATGTGCCTTTTCCTGAATGACCAGTACTTTCTAAACTCGGAAAGATGCAACAGTCATTCATTGGCTTCTAGTTATTTGTGATCATCTCGTTCTTTCTCGGAGATGTGTCATGCAATCCCATAGTTGACTTCGTGTCGAACATCGAGTGGTCGGGATGGGCATTTCCCCTTATCAAGCTACAAATGAGACCTACTGAAGAAGTTCACAGGATGGTGGCTGGCGGATGCGATGTTTAGCTGAATCTAATATGGACGGAATTAAATCCTAAGTTTACCGATGAGAAGGAATTCTTCTCTAAGCTTAATCTAATATGATCTGAGAATTGTGTGGCTCAATAGGACAAATCATACAAATTCCATGGAATTGGAATGTGATTATTTTCAAGTACTCATCTGAGAAAAAGTTACTATCATCTTATGGATATAATTTGGTAATTGCTTATTCCAAGTAAAAAATGATGAATCGTGCTAATAAATTTATTAGTTGCTGCGGAATTTAAAGATTATTCTTCTAAATTTTTTTGATAAATCCCGAGAGGGAAAGGTGAAAAAAAGGAAAATAATTTGCTTATAGAGAATCTAGCATCGGCTTCAGACCTTTCTAATGCAGCCAACAAAATGTTCCCATGGCAGTTCTTTTGCACTACCATTATTATATACAAATTGTGGATTTTAGATGGAGTTTTTCAGACGAGGAATTGTTGTCCTAGGTTTTCTCTGATGGAGATTTCTCCTTTTTTGGAAACGAAAAAGATAAAATCGAGGAATTGTAGAATGGGACGATGAAAGTTTTGCAAAGAAACAAAAGAGGAGAGGAGAAAGTCGGGCAAGAGTGGGCCTTTTGGGCCATCCATTTGAGTTTTTCGCAAGCATGCACTTAAAACCGCCACCGGAGCGATGGACACGTGTCGAATTTCAAGCAGATCCGAGTCCAACGATGCTTGCAACATCAGCCAACGACCTGTAATTGTAATATCGCCAAAGATTTCCTCATTTCCAATTCATTGAGCATGCTTTTTGCATCGTGTCTTATAAAATTAATGGTTAATATTAAAAAAAAAAAAACAAGCATGCACTTAAAACCGCCACCGGAGCGATGGACACGTGCCGAATTTCAAGCAGATCCGATCCAACAAATTTATCAACGACCTGTAATTGTAATATCGCTGTCTTATAAAATTAATGGTTAATATTAAAAAAAATCTCAAACTGATATACTTATAACAAATTTATCATAATTAACTTTTTATCATTAAAATCTCAAAATAATACATATGACAAATTTATCATAAATCAAATTTTTAATCGACAAAAACCCTAAATTCCTACATTTGTAAGAAAATTATTCTCAAATAGTTTTCTTTAAATGAGATTAATATCACGAAAAACATAAAGTGATATACCGGCGATAAATGGAGGGTAAAACGCAAATTGATATACTCGTTAAATATCACGTATCATCTAATTCAATAATTTGACAATAAAAATTTAACGAAAATCAATAAATGATAAATTTATCACATGTATATCGGCTAAAAATTTTTGGTGGTGAAAATATTAATTTAAAATAAAATTTTCATATATATACTAATTTAAGACTTTTCTTGATATTATCCCCGAAGTCAACAAGAGCCCTAGAAGTACTCTAAGGGCATGTTTGTTAACTAACCTAAATAGTGTTTTATTTTGTTCTTTTATTCTCGGGGATAAATTTGGCATAAAAATCCATTTGATAAAATTTTTGTTCCCAAGAATATATTTGGAATAGAATCTAGAGAAAAAAAAAGTTACATTTTGTTTTCAGAAACAATTCCAAAAATCAACTCTAATTTTCTTCTATTTTCCTCTATTCTATTTCTTTTTCTTCTTCTTTCTCCTCCTCCTCCTAACTTGTCATCGGCTACTATCGCCCCATTGTTGCATGCCAATGGTGCCCGGCCAATAGTTGGGCAAGGTTTAGTGACTTCACCAGCCCACCAACAAGGTTTTGACCTCACCTAGATGATGCAAAATTGGCCTTGTCCTGGCCTAGCGAGGCCTAGCCTTGCATCAACTGGCGAGGCTAAGCCTCATTAGTGGCTGGGCGAGGCTTTCACCAAGTTAGGGCAAGGCCAACCTTGCACTACTTGGGTGAGGCTTTGGTGAGGTCGTCGGACCTTGCCCAACTGCTCGCTAATGGCTAGTGGCAATCGACCACAAAAAAGAGGAAGAAAAGGAGAAAAAGGTAAAAAAGAGAAATATAAGAAAAAAATAATAAAAATATTTAAAAATTAGAAGAAATAAAAAATTTTAAGAATTTTACTAAATGCATTTCTATTTCCAAGAATAAAAATTTTGGACAGTTATTAAATCTCAGAAATTATTTCCGAGGACAGAATAAAAAATCATTTCTAATTATAAATTATTTTCAAGAATATAATCAATACCATTCACAACCTAATTTAGGGCCACTCAAACGCACTAATTTTAAGTTTTTCACTGCGGCAAGTGCGAACGCCAACTGCAAAGACGGAAACGCCTTGAGCTTAGACCCGAACTCGAGCGCGCAAAGCACCGCCCAATCTGAACCCTATAAATTCCCCGCAAAACCTCCGTTAAACCCTCCCGGCCCTCCCCTCCTTCTCTCCCTCCACCGTTTCTCCGTCGCCCTCTCCTCCTCCCACATGTACGGGCAGCCGCCGGGCTCCCGCCCCTCCGGCGGCGGCCGCGGCCGCGGCCAGCCTCCGCCGCAGCAACAGCAACACCACCAGCAACTTCTTACGCCGAATCCTCTGCTTCAAAACCCTAACTTCTACTTCCAGAACCCTCATCTCCAGCTCTTCCACCAGAACATGGCCTTCGCCAATCAAATCCCTGGCTATCCGATGCAGAACGCCGCTTTCCCAATCCCAAGCCCTAGTTTCCCCCCTCCGCAGCAGCAGCAGCAGCAGCTCCCGAACGTGGCGCTGCCGCCGATGCCAGCGCAGCAGCCGCAGGTGAGACCCCAGATCCCGAGCCGCAAAGAGCTCGTCGAGAGGACGGAGCGTGCGGTGGTGAAGGCTAGGCGCGACCTTGTCGCCGCCGGAGAAAGTGTCTCGGCTTGGAAAGTGTCGCAGGCCGCCCTGTTGGCACTGCGGGTGGACTCGTGGGGTTCCCTTGGATTTCAAATGCAGGAGGTGCCCGCACTTCACCGGCTTATGGCGACTGAAGGGAAGGTAATGTAGTCAGGACTAACCAGTCTGTAACATCTCGTCTGGTTGGCACGAAAGGGAATGAATTTGATTCCAAAGCTAATTAAAAAGCCTGAGTTCCGCATTACTGACGTGTTTGGCCTCTGGCAAAGGCACAAGTTGGTGATTCCTGGGCCAGTCGTCAATCATCTTCTTTGATACTTGTTGGGATCAGATTTCACTTGTTCACCTCTTGGGACAGGGTTTTCCGTTAAAATCTCTGGTTGGCTCCCCTCCCAGAGGGTATATGAGATTGTTTGGTTAGCATAGAAATGAAAAGCACAGTATGCATACACTATATCAGTGAAAGAAGATGTTAGAACTTTAGCGTTATTATTTGAATGGTGGAGTTTTGGGGAGCATGCTACCTTTTATGGAATTTGATGATCTTAGAACGTGTGAGTTGTTTGGTTTTTCCTGGGCTTGGTCCTCTTACAGCTACCATGAAGCAAATCTCTCTCTTTGTGTCCATGTGTGACTGCGCTCAAGGCCGCAGTGTGTTTTTGGGTTGGGTTTGGGGACATTTAGTATATACATTGCCGTATGGTTTACCATAGGGTATGCATATGAACTGTAAGGTGCCTCTTCATTTTACATGAGCTGTCTTAATTTCTTTTCATGACTATAGCCTTTCTATTATCAGATAAATGCATTTATCCATTGCTTCGTTGGGGTTCGGTGGATCACATCGTTGTATGATCTGCAAGTAGCTATCTGCAAGAATGAAGGAGTGGAACGGTTTGAAGAGCTAGAGTTGGGTCCATTGTTGCGCCACCCCCTCGTGTTACATTATTTTTCTGTGAAGCCCGATACAACTGCGGTGTTTAAGATAACTAGCGAGGAGATAATTTCTTATCTTTGTGACTTTTTGGATACTTCTTACAAAAAAGATGTGCAGACTGAGGAATTCCTTGATTTCATTGTTAAGAAGCGATCAGTCTCAAGCAAAGAAAATCTTGCTGTACGAATTCAAAATTTGGGGTAGGTAATGCGTGCAATGTTCTTTTGTCATGCATAATTTTATAATTTCCGAGAGGTTTTCTGAACAACAACAATTGGCTATTTTCATATGATAGAGCTTGCGTCCTGAATATGAAGACAAGCAGAAAATCGCTATCTAAATTTGCAACAAGCAGAAAATCTAGTGTAGTTTCTACTAGAGTTAGGAAAATCTAGCTATGACATCCCAAAACTTATATTTTTCAACAACATTGACATGATTACGAAAATTTGGTTGTATGTGTTATCTATCTACAGTTGCATGTAGTTATTACCCTTGCAACTTGTCAGTAATTGAAGTGCTTAAGTCTTGATTTTCAATATTTATCAGTATTATTTAAGAAAAGTCTAACACTGTTCAAGACTGCATTATACTTGGATACATAAGTTAGTGTGATTAGTGACTGTTCCTTAATGTAGGATGCTCCTTCTATGCCTAAATAAGTTTCCTAATGCCATTCTAGAATAAGAGAAAAATCCTCCTTTTTTGCTCTTTCCTTTATGCAAGTTTTCTCACATTAAAGAGCAGCTGTAGAGGTTGGTTAATTGATTAGGTTGCTATTCTAAATTGCTATACCTATCTTTCAAAAGCAAGCATGTTTTCTGCATCCAAGACTGTTGAAGATCATATAGAATTGAAGTTATTCCCTGAACCTTTAGGGAAGAAAAGAAATGATAATTTTAGTTCAGTCAATTCATCTCTCAATTTTCTCTTTTAAATTTTCTGAATCTTGTACTTTACCTTTAACTTTGCTCTTGTTTTTGCCCTAACATCTGGACATCCATTATAGTATTAATTGGAACATGCTGTAAATGGTCCACTGATTTCACTGCCTGACCGTTAACAGACAAAATTTTCTTTTCAATCTTTTGTAGAATTTATTATCTTCTAGGATTATGGTTGTTCTTTTGTTATATAACAATCTGGAAATGGCAATGACATTTTCTGGAATTGTTTGTACCTGTCTCTGAAGTCTAATGCAGAAGCATTTAAAAATGATTTTATGCACTGAACTTAGAGTGACGTCAACTCCCCGTCCTCCCTCCTTTCTTTTCCATTCCAGTGAATATGGGTGTAATGTGAGAATAGTGATCAATATTTGCTAATTCTACCAAAGAAGGATTAAAGAATGGTGACGGTATTCACTTAGCATTGTATGTGGCATGTTCTCAGTATGTTGGTTGTCCTGTGTCTCTTGGTTGCAATGTAACATTAGAGTAGATTCTTTTTTAATTTAATTATGTTTAGTAAAAGTAATTGTTTTCATTATGGAGGTTTATTTGTAATCTGCTGTACTGGAATTTATGACATTAGGATGCATATTTCTTGTGTGCGTGAAGCGAGGAGATCGGAGGATGTAACTCTAAAGAATTGCTTAAAGTCGTCGAAACAGAGATCCGAGAATAAAAGAAAAAAGCGTCCTCTTTTTTCTATAGAGAAGAAACAGCTGGATGAGCGCTTCAGTTCTATATCTCAAAAGGTGAAATCATTCTCCTCAGTGCATGAGGATTTTGGTGTCAAGCATATAAGGTTTCTGTCATCGAGCTCTGAAGATGAGGATACTGATGATTGTAAAGACGAAGACAAGAAAAATGAAGGCAAGTTGAGCAACTATTCAGATCGGTCATCACGGGCTACTAAAAGTGACCAATTTAGTAGCTGTCCTTATCCATCGGCAGTTGAAGAGATGACGAGGCTTGGTTTAAAAGCTGAAACAGACACTGACCTTTCTGGTGGCGGAAGCCCAAACTGTGATGAGATTGTCACTCGGAAAAAGAAAAGGAAGTCTAAAGATGCTTTGCTTAATATCTCCAATCCCAAAAAATTGTTAAGAAGAGACAAGATAGACAAGGATGCCCTTTCAGGGGACAATGGTAGTGGGGGAAGGGATGATGCCAGCTTGAATGATAATGATCTATCTCTTGCTTATAGTTCAATGACAATGTTCATCACAACATGGAAGGAGACTTGTCGGGAGCAAAATGTGGCTCAAGTACGTTTTTTCTTTCTTAGTTAGAGAAATATTGCCATGTCTTTAATGTTATATGTAATATGTATCTTCATCTGATTATCTTTTACATACTGTTATATCACTTGTTCATATGTAATAATCCTTGCAATTATTCATAGCACAACCAAGTGTGATTCTCAGGGCTATAGCTACCTATGACATAGGAAACAAATAGAAAAGCTAGGAAGCACAGATGAGATAAGGGCACTTGTTTTTGATAAAAGCGAGATATGGAGAATTATTAATATCATGGATTTATAATGTCCTTGTATGCTACAAAGTGAAGCTTATCTCTAACCCGACTTGACCCATCCCTAACTTTTTATTTCGGTTCTTTTTCAAAAAGAGAAGTTGATTATCTTTACTGGGGAAGCATTGACCTTTTACTTTTCCTTGGGATTTGGACAAGCCCTATATGGGGTTTGCGAGTATACCATTAAGAGAATCTATCTGGTTATTTGGCAAGTCACCTCCAGGTCATCAGCAAGTTGATAAGAGATATACATTCTTCATGTTAGAACTTTGAGATACCCTGGTCCTAGATTGGAGTGCTTTTATAATTGGGAGAAGAAATATGCTTGATGTTTACTGTTGACATGCTTGTCTAAGTCTCTAAGAACTTAGTTTTTGTGAGAAACAACTGCTTGTTTGAATATGTTTTTGATGGCGAGAGAAGAGACTCTATAACTTGGGATGGAAAAGCTTAGGTCCATGTCCCACCTCTAGAGCATTGAGTCATGGTCATTGTTATTCTTCATTGTGTTGCTTGTCTCAGAGGAAGTGTTGGACAACATGCTTGGTGTATGTTGCTTATATGCTTCATTTTAAGAGTTTCAGCTGTGGGAGAAATGAAACTACACTATGCATTGAGGAATTTTGATAGAAATGAAATCTACGACATATTGCACCAAGATAATTCTGTACTTAGTTGTATGAGAAATGCCACCAAAGAAATTTTCTTGACTTTTACTTGGATTGGAAAGAGGCTACAATTGGCACAGTAGGTCATAGGAGGCTTAGCAACCTAGACCTTTTTCAGTTAGCCGATCGCTTTATCAGTACCAACAAATTAGAGCAGGAGGTGATAAATTAAGTAGTTAAAGATGCAGAGCGTTTTACAGCTTATGTTGAAGTAAGATCAAAAAGCAGTTTCTAACAGATGAAACAAGAAACGTAGCTTGTCTCTTGGTAGCATTAATGGAAGGGTGGAATAAAATGTAGTTTTGAAGTATCTAAGGTGAAGCTGCTAACTAACTTCTGAGATGCTTTTATCTTTTCTTTTCTTTTCTGTTTTTTTTTTTTTTGGGGGGGGGGGAGGGGGGGGGGGGGGGGGAGGGGAGGTGGTTGTTTCAGCTCTCATTGGTACCTTTTTTGGTTTCCAGTTGTATCACGGTTTGTTTGAGTTGTTCATTTCTGTGTGACATTTTATGGACTTTGGGCAGAATTTTTAATTCTAACGGATATGCTATACTTTCATTCCTATCCAAATTTATAACGTTGCAATGGACCTGAATCTTGCATATCATTTTGACATTGAAGCCACCCCCTCCTGTTTCTTTTCATTTCTTGTAAGGGCTTTTTTTTTTTGTGTTATTTTCTCTATGTATGTTTGAGAAAAATTTGAATGTATCCAGTAGAGTTTGCATTTGCCATCATTTTTTGTTCTTGCAGGTTCTAAAAGGGATGCTTCAATCGTATGATATCACAGCTCGACAAAGAAAGAGGATAATATCTATGTTTTCGACACATCCTTGTCTTGGATTGCTTAATATTGCTGTAAGTGGTTTGGACATTTTGTTTTCTTCCCTGTCAAATTTGATAACATTGGGATTAATTTCTTGGCAATCGTATACAATCTGGGTACTCATTGATAATAGTATAGATATTCTCTGTGGAATCATTTTATTTATTTATTTTTTGCTTATGTACTATTATTGTAATATCCCAATTCCTTTATAATGGCCATGATGATACTTTGTGCTTGGACTTCTTTTTCTTTTGCCGTTAAGTCTTGATTTTCTGTCCCTGTTCTATTCAAATGCTATGGACAGGTTCAGATGCCAACTGTGATGACTATGCTCTAGGCGTTTGTCTGTTAATAAATCATAGGACTTGGTGTGTGCTTTCACAGGTGAAATAGCCATGAAGAAAATTACAAGTGCATGTTACTAGCACCTGCTATCATACTTAATATGAATAGAAATACAAGTGGCCGGCAATGTAGGAGGAATGTATGTTCAGTTAAGTCATGACAATGCATACATAATTAATGAAGCAAGAGTTTTGCATGCACAGCCATGGAAATTGTGACGATGGTGTTTTCCTCTGCTGAGGGGGTTACTTGCCGGGACTGCACTTACAGGCTAAGCAAGTGAAAAGAGAACTTTATGGTCTTTGGCTGCAGAATGTAGCTTAAGCTTCTGTTCTATTGTTTTTGTTGGATCATTAGATAACTGAGATGTAAACTTTTACTCAGTGAGATGAGATTGTTTGGGAGATTTGTGGACATAAAACTAAAGATGAAATTAGCAATAGCTGAACAGAGTGAGTGTTACTTCAGTGCAAGAAAAACAATCACGAAAGCTCTGGTTTAGATTGTTTGGGTATGAGATGGGAAATGACAATTCTCACATGGTTCTGTTTTATGATTCAAACACTGGAGTACTGCCAATGTAATAGGGGTTTGGGCCAAAATATCTGGTTAGGAGTGTAATGGTTAGTTGGAATTTACAATTCTCAGGAAGGACATAAGAGTTTATATATGACTCGATTCTGTGGGAGAATAAGCATATGAGGTATTTTTCATCTTTGGGAATTCATGCCATCTATATCCTAATGGGGGCATTGTTGGTCTAGATATCTAGTTTCAGGAAGTGTTTTGAAACATTTATGGAAACATGGATATCCCCCATTGCAAAATGACAATGACCATTGATGTGTCTTTGAAATGAGGTGGCTATTCTTCCGTCTTGCTTGCATTTTCTCTCCTTCTACCTACTTACAAAGAATTGGAAAATTGAACCTAGGCTGTTTATTGGTGTTTTACTGCTTATCCTAAAGTTCCCGTGATTGATCCTGCAGCATACTTTCTTAACAAAAGCCAAATTCTGACTTAAAGTTCTGGGAAATGAAGTGAAAAGGTGGGTTTGACATTTGTAAATATTGTAAAAAGTCGACAATTATAAAGAGATTATACCCTCTTTGATGGACATAGTCTAGGAAATGCCTTCATCTCCCACAACCTGTCCATAATTTTGAGCAGTTGTTGTCTCTCTTGCGGGAAAAAAACAAAGTCTCTACTGCTTTAGGCATTCTTTAAGACATCAAGGGGATATTTGTATAGGCATCTAATATAGCTGATTTATCTAAAAAAGCTTCATGAAATATAAATTGTTGTGAGAGTGTTAAGATTTTTACTGCTTCCAATGGAGTTTGTCGCTTATTATTGGATTTTTATAATCTAATGGCATCCATATCCTTATGGTTTTTTAAGTAAAAGAGAAGTCCAATTGCAAGCTTGTTTTTATTGTTAACCATGAGGATCATAGCTTAGTGGTGATGGGTTGGCTCTGGCAACTAAGAGGTGTGAAGTTTGCCTCCTCAAATTTTTGCCTTGGGTGATTTCACCTGTTGTAATGTGGGTGACTCACTTACCTAGGGAGGATTTTAACTCTCATACATGTGAATGTTTAGGTTTCCTTCTTGTCAGCAGAAAAAAGGGGCCAATGACAGATAGCTCTTTCCATCTCGCTATTTGAAGGAGTTCAGAAAATCTCCTCAAATGTTTGATCCCAGACAAGATGGTCTTTGCAATTAAAAATTACCTTCAATCTTTACGATTCTGATCTATCTCTTCTTCAGATATGATAGTGAAAGTGGTAGCTGTGTTTTATATCTATGATCTTCCTTATGTGTTCCCTCAAATTATCAAAATCTGATAAATTGACATGCTGTGGTGGGATCCACTCAGCAAAAGAAAGGGGAAGAAGATAATCATTTGATAGAATGTGTAATTTGATCATGCTTTCAGATCCTCTGGGGTGATTTTTGATCGATAAATCAATTAGTATCAGCAAATTGATGACTATTATTTTAATGAAGAAATTGATTAGTGAGCATTTTGCCAGTTAATTGTTAAAAGTTTCTAATGCCGTACAATCTCTGCCACTGAACTTGGGATTGGATTGATGTTGAAAAGACGAAGAGATCTGCAAAACTGTTCTTTGTGAGGGTTAAATCTCCTTCCTCTGAAGATAAACTTGGTCCAAACTTTTCTAGTTTTGTAGCAACTTTGCCACAATTAGATTCCAAAGTGCTTCCTTTTGAGCTTGGCTCCTCAGGGTAGCCCAAGATGGTAAGAACTTAACAATCTAGTTATCCACAGAAGTGAATTCAGTCTAGCCCGTTTGAATAATGTCTTCACCATAATTACATTATATCTTCTCTATTTGCAGTAAAATGCTTCCTGGAAACATTGAATTGTGTGTTATTGTAGCCCCTGTTTCCCTTTTCTTCCAATGCAAATTTATGATTATTCTGTCTGTATGAAAACATTAGTATCTATCAGTGGTCCAGGCTGTGTGGGAATAACTAAAGGTCTTTGAGTTAGATTGGCAGGATTAGCTCTCAAGTCCCATGTACTAATTTTATATCACTTATCTTTTTCTTAGTCCTTAAAACCCTTATGTCTTGTGTGGTCAGTTTAATAGCTGAGAATGTATATGATTATCTTTCCTCTTTTTGCTGTTACTCATGTTGAAAGACCTTCCAAAAAATATTTCTGTTAGGCAATTTTGGTTGCACTACTTTTTATTTGGACGAAGGATTGTTTGGCATTTCCATATCAGCACGACTATTTAGTTCTTCCTGTGATTGTTCCTTCTTGTATTTTATAGGTTACTTCTATCAAATGTGGAATGTGGGACAATATATATGATACTCTTCAGGCCATTGATGAAAACGAAAGAGATGAGACGGGTTCTGATGAGGGCGCGAAGTATGAAATAATAGATGTGGTGCCCAGTGAAAAGAACTCGGCAGTCACCACAACACTCAATAGTGAGGCAACACACAGTGAGTAGTTTTGTTGAATGAACACCAATCCCTCTTCTCTCTCTCTTTCTCTCTTCGTGCACACATGTTCATGTGCTTGCTTGCATGCATGTGCTCTACTTCTTTTCTTGATAGTTCAGTTTTCTTTTGTGTTCATATTACAAAATATGGCACAAATCAGAGACAGACCTAATTGCTGAGGAATTGAAATGGGAGATAAAGTGCACAAGGATAAGGCACAGTTATTTTCTTCTTATGTGGTAGAAATTTGAATGTAGGCCAATCCCATGAGGTTCTGCATAAATTACCCAGAGCCAAATTTGATCTGTACTTCTCCTCACCTAAGTAATTAGCAAGAGGGGAGCAAGGATACCATAATGCAAAAACTTGTAGTATAGATGTTAGCCCCTCTGCTTTATTATCTGATTTTGGCCCTTTTGTTTTATCATTCTGACTGTACCTGAAATTTTACAGGTGTTACTGTTGAGGACATGATTTGCAAAGTGGCTTCTTTTCTCGAGCTTGATAATGAACACCATCATCAGAAAAAATTATCTTCTGATGAGAATTATAACATTTTCAAGAAGCTTCATGATTGTGAGTTTTGGTTGGCTGAGCAGTTCTCTGTGGGGGAATTTAAGTCCCTAGGTCATGGGGACTTCTTAACATTCTTAGGAAAGAACTACTCAGAACTGCCTAGGAAAGTTCAAGAGCTTTTGACTGGTGAAATATGTGAAAAGACCCATTTTGATATCTGCATGCTCCAGCAGCAACTAGTTGCATTAGTCTCTCAAGCAGCAGATAATCTATGGGGGGACGAAACTATTACTGGGCAAAGGATTTTCATGCTTCTAAGACAGCAATTCCCACTACTCAATTTTAAAATTGTTGGTGGTAGTTTTCTTAAGGATTTCTTAGAGATGGTGAGAGAACATAGAAGCTGTGTGACATCAAGATGTGTGCTATATTCAACATCATTGGTGGCATCATCTGTGAATGATGGTATGGAAACATTGGAAGTCAAAACTGGAGGATTTGATTTTGATCCTAAAATGGAAAGACCTCTACATGCACCTTGCAAGGATGCAATTGAAGTCTTGCTCAAAGCACCAATTTTTTCGGACTTATTGTCATGGTCACATTGGGAGCGGAAATTTGCTCCTGCACATGGTTCTTTGGTTGATTTTCTATTCAATGAAGTCAATTCAAAGGAGCTATTGTGTTTGGTGACAAATGATGGGAAAGTGATACGGATTGACCATTCAGCGACCATTGATTCTTTCTTGGAAGCCGCACTAAGAGGATCCTCTTTCCTTACTGCAGTGAGGCTATTATCATTCTTCTCATTAGTTGGAGGCGAAAAACATGTTCCTTTGTCTCTTCTAAAATCACATGCATGTCGAGCATTTGAAGTTATTACTGAAAATTTTCCAGACAATGTTGATGCTGATGTATGTAGGAACTCTCACATGGATGGCCTTCACAATAAATTTTTGGATCACACTTCTAGTAGTGTTAAGGGTGACCTCCCTGAAAAAAGGAGCACAGCCAAGGAAGCAGTGCCTCTTGCATTGAGATTTTTTCTAGATTGTCTCGAACATGTGCCATCAGAATTTTGTGCTTTTGTTGCTGATGTGTTGCTTACTGGGCTACGATCTGTTGTCAAGGATGTTCCTCTGGCCATTTTGAAGGAATGCAACAAATTACAGCAATGGCTCCTGCTCCGTAGAATAGGGTTTTCTCTTGGTATAGTTGAATGGATGGATGATAACAATATATTTGCTTCCACTGCTGGTACCAGCTCTACTGCAAGTGGAACTCCGTGCATTAGAACTGCAGGTTCAGAGATGATCACAAGCTTCAGATCTGTGGAAGGTTCTTTAGATGAGCTTTCCTCTTCCAGGGCTGATATTGCTGTCTCTGTTGCAAATCAAGGAAATGCCTCTACCAGAGCTAGGCAGCCTACTGGTAATGTGGGTGATCGTGATGCACACCCTTCCACTGAACTTAATGAAGATACTGATGCTGCATGTGTGATTGAGTCAATCAGGAGGGGTGAATTTGGACTGGATCCAACTCTCTCAATTACAGAGAGCAACGTGTTGAAGAAACAGCATGCTCGCCTCGGGAGAGCACTTCACTGTCTTTCACAAGAATTGTATTCTCAAGATTCACATTTTCTCCTTGAGCTGGTAAGATACCTTGTCGTGATGTGCTTTTGTATTCGATTTGTTTTTTCATTTTCCAATCTATTTCTATAAGAGGTGTCATTGTTTATTGATCACTCTATTGTATTTGGGTTTTGTCAATTGTTAACTTGAACATCCCTTCAATTGCATCTCCCACTTTGCAGAATCCCTTTCCAATTGGCAGCTCTCTGTGCTTTATTGATTTGAATTAAATGGATTTTATGCATATGCTAAGCATTATCTGGCCTTATGCTGACAAAAAGTTGACATTTCTGCGTAATACTAAGTTATAATTGGAAAATTCCTAGTTAAAAATGAACTCTTTGGAGCTAGTGTGGGGGTTTATAGGTTACCCTCAATAAGCATCTTATATCCTTAATCTTTATATTGAGTTTTCTCTTATTTTCACCAATTCAAGTTGACAGATGCATAATCTGTTGGAGGAATTGAATTCATCAGAAGCCACAAAAGAAACTTGGTGTAGAATTTCCTGCAGATGATAAAATTAGGGTGAGGAGAAACGCTAAGCAAATTCACATATGTGGATTGTATGCGTGGAGAAGTTGCTGCCCCTCAAGCTAGAATTTGATAATGTCTTCTCAATAGAGTCAAAATAAGGAGAGCTTCTGATCATGGAGTTGGAATTTTTTGCTGGGCATATGTTCTTGTAGATTGCAAGAAAACAAGTATATGATTCAAGCTTTCTTTCTGCGAAGGGAGTTTTTGTGAAGAAGATGATGAACACTAATATATATATCTATATATACGTTTATATATGTTTATATGCATGTATTTGTATATGTATATATCCAATATGTTCACCTCTATGCACAAAAGATATGGCTATATTTCTCTACATGTTGCAATCCATATGCTTGTTAGGTGAATTGTGAAGTTTTACTCACGGCATTGCATTGAGAATTCTGTGGAAGTTCTCCAGTATGTTTCAATAGCTATTGTTGATTTTTAGGCATTGATTCTTATGATTTCTCTTTGTTGTGGTGTTCGCAGAACCATTGTTTACAGTTGCACAAACATGCTGACATCTTTAATGTTTGTATTGCCAACGGCTACCTGTCAAATTCTTTCATGGTGTATTGACTGCATCTCCTGATGTTTGATTCAGGTCCAAAATGCTGATGATAATCTTTATATGGAAAATGCAGAACCAACTTTAACATTTATTCTTCAAGATTCAGGTATCATTATTTTAAATAACGAGCAAGGTTTTTCGGCTGAAAACATTAGAGCTCTGTGTGATGTTGGAAATTCAACAAAAAAAGGATCTCGTGCTGGATACATTGGGCAGAAAGGAATAGGCTTCAAATCGGTATTTCGGGTATGTGACAAGAGCCATTGTTACTGTTATTCATCCTTTCTTTGTCTCTTTTGCTGCTTCTGCCTTTATGTCTTACTTCACAGTAATTTGAAAGAGAATAATGAAAAAATCTCTCTCTCTCTCTCTCTCTCTCTCTCTCTCTCTCTCTCACACGCGTGCGTGTGCTCACATAGACACATTATGCATTTGCATGGGGCACTCATTGTGCTCAAACATGCAAGAAGCGTGGGCACATACATGTGTGAAGTGGAATCAACAAGCATTTATTCTGCAACATTATCATTGTATTGGATTGCTTATGCCAGAGTTTCTGGTGATTAAGATTATTACTTAGAAAAAGAGCTGGAATCTAGTGCTCTTTCCTTCCTTTGAGGCAGCAGGCATACCTGAATCCAGGTCTAATTGAGATCTGACCGCTGATTTTATATGCTTATTGTGGATTTTGCAATTTAGAACTTGTGGTCTTTCAAATGTGTCTTCATTGAACTTTTGAAGTGTAATCTAACTTGATTCACTTCTCCCAATATGCTACCATATCCAAAGTGTTGAATCAAACAAGATGAAGGATAGAGCATTCAATTAACTCTTTTATTCCTTGTTAAGAATCATTGTTCTTCTCACTGTGCATTGTCTGTTTATGGTGTTATAGATGCTTTTTTTTTTTTTAAAGTGTAAAAGGCCAGTGAGACTTTTGAGTATGTAGCTGTGCACGATGCTTAGAATTGCTCTATGCAAATAATGGATCAGGTGCATAAAAGTCCTTTATTTTTTATGCAAGGCATCTTTGTTTTTTTGTTTTTAATTAAAAAACCCCTTCCTTATATGTTATTACACCTGAAGGTTTAAATCCTTGGAGAGCTTAATCATGAAGTTGACTCGTCCTTTTTTATAGTGAATATTAACAACTGGTGGTTCTTGGCAAGTAGGAACCTTGTTTGCAGAGACAGTTGAAGGTGGTTGAGTCCTGATCTCATTGCTTATATGGTTAATTGGAAAAAAAAATTTTTTTATCATTCTTAGAAAATCAGTCTTCATCTGTTAATCGAATCGATGCACACATTGTTGGTTAATTACATGAAACTATAAGGGTCTCATCTTCTTTGTCTGGAGAGAAACCATATTGTCATGGTGCTTTTGTTACAAAGATTCATATAGAGAAGGTTATGCCAACATCATCATCTCTACTAGGTTCAAGCAATTAAACTGGAACTGCTCAGTGCGTGAGCTGTGTTTATATTTTCTGTCCTTTTACACCTGCCTGTAGAGCCATTACAAATCATTTGAAGTCAGGTTGTTTTATGGTCTGATTTGTGTTAGTTATGACCAACATAATTGACTCTGCTCAATATTTTATAGGTAACAGATGCTCCAGAGATACATTCTAATGGATTTCATGTGAAGTTTGACATAACTGAAGGTCAAATAGGTTTTGTCCTGCCGACTCTTATCCCTGCTTGCGATGTCAATTTATTCTCTAGGCTGGCTTCTAGTGATTCTGATGAAATGAATGGTAGCTGCTGGAACACTTGTATTGTACTTCCTTTCAGATCAAAACTGTCAGAAGGGAGTTCCATGAAAAGCATTTTAACTATGTTTTCAGATCTTCATCCCTCATTGTTACTCTTTCTTCATCGTCTCCAGTGTATTAAGTTTAGAAACATGCTGAATGATTCAATGATTATCATGAGAAAAGAGGTTTTAGGGGATAATATTGTCAAGGTTTCTCATGGGAAAAATAAAATGACATGGTTGGTAGTTTCTCGAAAGTTGCAGTCAGATTCCATTCGGCGTGATGTGCAAATTACGGAGATTGCGATGGCATTTACACTGCAGGAAGGAGATTGTGGTTATTACATCCCCTCTCTGGCACAACAGCCAGTATTTGCATTTCTCCCTCTGAGAACATACGGTTTAAAATTTATTCTCCAAGGTGACTTTGTACTTCCCTCATCAAGAGAGGAAGTGGATGGAGATAGTCCCTGGAACCAATGGTTACTGTCAGAGTGTCCTGAGCTGTTTGTAAGTGCAAAGGAATCCTTTTGTGCCCTTCCTTGTTTTAGGGAGAATCCAGGTAAGGCTGTATCAGTGTATATGAGCTTTGTTCCACTACTTGGTGAAGTACATGGTTTTTTTGCTATTCTTCCAAGGATGATAATTTCCAGGCTCCGTATGTCAAACTGCTTTCTCCTGGAAGGAGATTGCAGTAAGTGGGTTCCTCCATGCAAGGTTTTGAGAGGTTGGGACGAACAGGCTCGAACTCTTCTACCTGATGGTTTGCTGCAAGAGCACCTTGGCCTTGTGTTTTTGAGCAAGGACATTGTTCTGTCTGATCAGCTTGCAAGGGCATTAGGTATTGAGGAATATGGTCCCAAAACTTTACAGCAGTTCTTGTCTTCTTTGTGTAACAAAGAAAATGGACTCCAGTCACTTGGTCTTTCCTGGTTAGGTCGCTTTCTAAACATTCTTTACATAATGTCATTTCAGTCTTCTGGTCATGTTTCTGATGTCTTTAGTATGGAGAAAGATCTCATAAAGAACCTTCAGAAAATTGCATATATTCCACTTTCTGATGGTACTTACAGCTCACTAGACAGAGGTACTATTTGGTTACATACAGATGGCCTGAGCAGTAGTTCTGATGGTGAGCACGGGCTTAGAGCATTTCCCAGTATGTATAGGAAACTCCGTATTGTAAGTTCTGCCCTCTTCTCGGTGACAGATGATTTCTCATGTTTGGATATGGATTATGTGGATAATGTCACAAAGATGCTTCACAAAATTGGTGTTCAGCGGCTATCAGCGCATGAAATTGTTAAAGTACACATCTTGCCTTCTCTATCTGCTGACAGGAATAGCATGGATAAGGACTTAATGATAGAATATGTTTGCTTTGTGATGATCCACCTGCAATCTGGCTGCCCAACTTGTCGGGTTGACAAGGATTCAGTCATATCGGAGTTGCGAAATAAAGCTTTAATTCTGACAAATTATGGCTTCAAACGCATTGTTGAGGTGCCAATTCATTTCAGTGAAGATTATGGAAATCCTATAAACATAAATCAGCTAATTAATGTTACAGACATGAGATGGCATGTGGTTGACTCATCCTATTTGAAACATCCAGTCACCGAGTCATTCTCTTGCGGGAAAATGAAGTGGAGGGAATTTTTTCAGGAAATGGGTATCGCTGATTTTCTGCAAGTAGTTCAAGTTCAGAAGAGTACTACTGATATATCTCCTGAAACCTCTAAGAGAATGCTTTTGGATATGGACCTTATCACCCCTGGGTTGGTTGTGAAAGACTGGGAATCAAAAGAGTTAGTCCAAATGTTATCCCAGTTTTCTAGAACAGGCAATAAGGAGAGTTGCAAATATCTGTTGGAGGTTCTTGATACTTATTGGGAACATCTTTTTTGTGATAAAGTAAAAGGTTATTGCTACCCTACATCTGATGGGGATCCCAGACCCTTCAAGTCATCGTTTATGAACAGTATCTGTGATCTCCAGTGGGTAGTATCGAGCATGGATGATGATCTCCACTGCCCTAAGGATTTATTCTATGATTGTGAGGCAGTGCGCTTAATTTTGGGCGCTTCTGCTCCCTACGCTGTCCCAAAGGTTAGGCGGTCTTTACTTCTTAGCCATAGTCTCGCCTTTTAGCTTACTTTCCTGTTTGCAAATTTTATCTAAATGTTCCACTCATAAAGTCTTTAGGAACTAGATTTTATTTTAATTTTTACCTTTTCTGCTTTGCCTGTTTTTAAAGTTGTAACTTGTTTAGCTCTGAGGTGAAAGTCTTATATGCTCCTATCTACTTCAACTTGTTCTATGTTGATTGCTGTGATTTTAGTAAACAATTTCATGTATGTTGCTTTTTTCAAGAACAAGCACCAGTTTCTACTTTGCCAATCATCTCGATGATCTTGTGGGGACATTGACTCATTGACCATGTTGCTCAGAAGCATAATTGAACAAGCATAACTGAGGATTTGGCATCCGTTGAATTCTTAATGACTGAAATTGAGGTTGTGTGTATCCCTTTATACTGTAAGGCTTATGGTGGCAAAACTTCATGTGTTTTTGTGTGCTGTTTTCCCTTTCAATAGGTGAGAAGTGAAAAGTTGCTAAGTGATATTGGGTTCAAGACTGAAGTTAAACTAGATGATGTTCTGGCAATGTTACAAGTTTGGAGAAGATCTGGCAACCTTTTTAAGGCCAGGTATACTTTAGGATCCCTACTGGGTCTTTTCTTTGCAATGTCTTATTTGGAAAGAGGAATGCTGATAAATATTTCTTCTCTTTCTTTTATTTAAATTTGGAAGGAAAGACGAGATGTTTCTGTTGTTTGTACACAGTACATTGTCTACAATTTGCAGGAGTTAAAAGATCCCAAGTCTGTATAAGCTAACCCATTTTATGATTTGGATTATGCATTGGAGGATCGTACCAATGTTATGAGATTTCACAGTTTTTTTGGTCCATATAATACTCTGATTTTGTTTAAATAGTTTCTGTTAAGTGACGAAATTGAAGTATGCATGTTCGACATCACATGGTGGTTTTTTATCTTTTAATTGATAAAGCAAATAATTAAATTGATGTGGTACCCCGGGTTATATCCTCTATGAGAATTCTTTTACAAAACATCAAGTCTGCACGTTCTATGAGAATGGTGTATAAATTCACAGACTCTGGGCTTTTGTTGCCTATATAGCTCTTTAGTTTTTCCATATGGAATCAAGTATTATCCTAGGATTTTCGAGTCATGGATCTGATGAAAGAGTTTTCTCCTAGTTCATTCAAAGCTTTAGGTTATTGAACTGCTGGAAGTAATTGAGCTTATTGGGATGATCTACTTTGTTCAACTTCATTTTGAAGAAATGCATTTTATGATCTTCTACACCATTAATCACCAAGATCCATTAGTCTTAACATAAGCATCAAGAACTCCCATGAAACATGGTCATAGGCTTTCTCCATGCGAATCACTCTTGATTTTATTTTCTTAAGGAAATCATCCCTACAGCCATGTTGGTTGGGAAGGTAAAAGTAGAGAAAGAAAGAGACAGAAGAATGGGGAAGAGGAACGGATCGATTCTCTTGTCATAGATATGTGATCTAATGTGCTCTAATGAGTTATGAACTTGGAAAGTCAATTGCAGTATATCAACATTTTTTACTGCTTTCCTGAAAGATTATGTTTTGCCACTATGAAGTAGTTGGGCTGTTTGAGTGGCGCATGAAAGAATTTGATTTTGAGAGATAAATCGCGAAGGTTGGGATTCTTCATATTAGGAAGTAATCCACATCTCATCCTTCAAGTGCCAACAGTGAACCATTGTCTAATTGCCTATTTTATAATTCTTCTGGTCGGTAATAATACCAGACACTGATGGATTATGGAACTTTTGCTAGTCTGAGAAAAAGAGACATTCTAGATATTGTCAATTTTTATGTTTATCTTAGTGTAATTTATTTTAAATGATGAATAGGGAGTTCTTATGATGGAGATTTTTGTAAAGCAGATTGATGCCCTCTATTCGAATATAGTGCTGGAAATGAAACTTTATTCTCTTTGTGAGACAAAAGAAGCAAATGGAGAATGTGACTTAGGAGACCTTGGGACACTTATATGGGAGTTAGTGTTTTAATAACTTTCACTACCACTCTTTTTTAACCCCCCTTGTTCCAATCTCTTCCCTCCCTGCCCCAATAGGTGAAGGCCCTGAGAAAATTCTGTCCGCACTTCTGGTGCACCAAGGTTCTCTCTTTTTGAAAAATAATTTTTTTCACAAATAAATTAGTCACCTTTTGAGTAAAATTTCTTCTTGCAAGAGGGTATATGTTCATTTTTGCCCATTTTTCCTGATTCCGCTAAGCTTTTCCTGTCATCTGAGATGGCCAAAAGGTGTGGTCAATTTGGAACCAATTGGTACTTCTAATAATAATTGTCACGCTGCTCTCCTTTCACCTTGACCAGCTTCACATCGTATTTTTATTATTTTTTGTTCTGTATTTTTCATTTTGTTGCTCTTCGACTCTGTCTTTGGATATGTGATAAATTCCATCAAGTAAGCAAAATTGAAGAAAAAATCTCTTCAAAATACATGCTTCTGGGTTCTTTCTAGAAGTTTCAATGAGGAGACAGAGATAATTTGTTAAGATCCACTATATCAATTTTATGTTGATTATATGTTTACTCAATCATTATCTTATATCTCTTCCAAACATTGCGTTCTGGGTCCAGTTGAAGGAGTTCATAATTATGAAACAATATGAGTGGAACTCTTTGATGCATTGTCGCATGAAATTTTGACGCTGAATTTCATCAGTTAAAAGTCTACCATTAAGATCGCGGTACACTATTTTTACCGTGAATGCATCTCTTTCTGTTCAACTTTCTGTAAGGTTGGCTTCCTTGATTTATTCTCATTATTATATTTTTGTTCCTCATGTCTGTGTTCTCATTTATGTGTCATTTTTCTTTTCAGCGTAGCACAAATGGCAAGGTTATATTCATTTATTTGGAATGAATTGGCTTCTTCTCGGATAAGAATGAGTGAAGAGATTAGAACAAGTCAATTTATCTTTGTTCCAAGTGCATCTGGATCTCGGCAGGAGGAGCTGGTTTCTGGCATATTTTGTTCCCCTAAAGAAGTGTATTGGCATGATTCGACTGGTTCAGTGAAACAAATAAATCAAGTATATTCTCAGTGCAGATTGGTGGGTGCAACTAATGGCCCCCCCTGCAAGACATTGGACAATATCTACCCCGGTCTTTATGAATTCTTTGTCAGGGAATGTGATGTTCTTGAGGGCCCATCCTTTCATGTTTATCTGAAAATGTTGGTGGAATTGTCCGCTACTGCCTTACCTTCACAAGTAGCTAATATCGTGAGTAACCAACTTGAAGTGTACTTGGGTGTGATGAGGTTTGTTGGTCCTAAGACCTGAGAACTTTTGCTTTCATGTTTCAGGTATTTCAAATTTTTTTGAAGTGGAACGATGACTTAGTCTCAGGATCGATAACTGCAGAGGATATCAGCTATTTCAAAAAATGTTTGATAAAACCAGAATACACTGTGCTCCCCACGGTGCTAGATAAGTGGGTATCCCTGCATCCTTCATGTGGTATCGTGTGCTGGTCTGACGATGAGAATCTGAGAAAGGAACTTAAGCATGTGGAAGGCGTTGATTTTTTGTACTTTGGTGAATCCAGCGACAATCAAGAGATGCTTCCTGCAAATGTTACTAAGCTTCTGAGGACCTTGGAGATTCCTGCACTTTCTGAGGTACACATGCCTTCCCCCCTCCCCCCCTCTCTCCACAGACACCAAGCCACAGGAGCAATTGGCACTAGCATAGATGCTTAACACACAACCTAATATGTCAATCTTGACAGACCTGTGTTTACTATGACTCGTTATTTACTTAAAAAAATGACCTGGTAAACACTTAATGAAAAAGTCTTGTATGAGTTTCTTGCATTGAGATAGTCAAAAGAAAATAAATGGACTGCAAGTTTTTGTATGAATTTTGTGCATCTGTACATTTTTATAGCTGTGTTGGCTGTGACACTAAAATGCATGTCATACACTTTAGAGAAGGCTCAAAATTAGGGTGCACTTAGAGCATGTTGAATATTGATTCTGTTGCAGTAACATTGAAGTTTGAAAGTTAAATTGGAGACAACTTTACCTGTGCTAAGTATTTTATGAACTGTCAAGTATAGTCCAGTAAATTTTCAGTTGTTGACAAAGCTCTTCCTTATTGATAATTTCTTGGCAGGTTGTAACTCGTGAAGCAATATATTATGGTTCAGCTGATAGTACTTTAAAAGCCCAGTTGATTGACTGGGCACTTCCCTATGCCCAACGCTACATCTACAGTATGCATCCTCAGCGATATTTACAGCTTAAGCAGTCTGGTTTTGACAGTCTCAAACAGTTGCAAGTAGTAGTAGTTGAAAAATTGTTCTACAGAAATGTGATCAAAAGTTGTGGCAGTTCATCCAAGAAGAGATACGACTGCAACTGTCTACTGGAGGTATGGAGCTTCTTGGATGTTGGAAGTCAAATTCTCGTAATTGTTTTTGATATAGTGCGGAAGCTAGAAAATTTTGCTATATCATTTGAAAAGCCATTATCTACCTAGGAAGAGAAAATCACCTCTAGCTAAGTTAAATCTTGACTAGGAATATCTGATGTGGGGGCCTTTTGAATTGGTTAGATGCTTGCTTTCATCTTGATACTTTTGGTCCAGATTACAGAAATACCTCCAGCCCTATTTTCAGTGTGAAATTCTTTTTCCAGAAACTCAACTACCACTGTTCTGAGCGTGGAAGTCATATGGTTTTGTTAAACCAAGCTATTTATTGTGTAGAGCTTTGTTTTAATGAGATATATTGGGTAATCCGTAATAGATCTGCAGCTGTGAGTACAAGCTGACCTAGGTGGAGGACCCTCTACGCCTGGGCTAAGATATCACCATAAGAAGATGCAAACAAACCTAGATAAAGTTACTGAATAATGAAGTGGCCATGAATTGCAGAATGGATTGTTTCTATAATGTATTCTATCTGATTTTTGCAGGGGAATGTTCTTTATGTTGCCCAAGAATCAGATTCTCATGCTTTATTTTTGGAGCTCTCTCGGTTATGGTTTGGACATCCAGAATTACACATAGCAAATTTCCTTCACATGATTACAACTATGGCGGAATCGGGGTCCACTGAGGAGCAGACAGAGGCTTTCATATTGAATAGCCAGAAGGTGACGAAGATACCTGATGAAGAAATCATTTGGTCCCTTGCATCTGTGTCTTCAAGAGACCTTGAAAAGCCCCTCTCGATAAGTTCTACTTCAGGTGGAACTAGTGAACAAACTGTTTTCAAGTCCAGGAGGAAGTCAGGTACCATCCCAAATTGGCCACCGGTGGATTGGAAAACTGCTCCAGATTTTCGTTATTCTTGTGAAAATGGTTTTAGGACACAAGCTGTAGATAGCATCTCATATGACAAAATTGAGGGTGATTCAGAAATTACAGTTGCAGTGATGGAAAATGTGGTTCCAACAGAGATTGATGCCAATTGGAAGATTGGAGGAAATGCAGCTGTAATGCCTGGGCTTCTGGCCAACGTTCAAAATTCTGAAGAACATTTTGCCCAATCTTGTGACACTGTTTTGGACACGGAATTGAGTTCTGTTGATGCAAATGCTATGACTGATGTGCCTGCAAAGAGTTCACCCAATTTTAGCCGGAGAGAGAGGCTTAATACTGGCAACCCTGATGGAGCCCAAGCAATGAAAACTGGGAGGCTTGGGGAGCTTGTTGCTTTCAGATACTTTACAGGGAAAGCTGGTAAGGCAACAGTGAACTGGGTTAACGAACTTAGTGAAACCGGGCTCCCATATGACATCCTTATTGGGGAGAATGAAGCTGATAGAGAGTACATTGAAGTTAAAGCAACCACATCTAAAAGAAAGGACTGGTTCAACATAACCACCAGAGAGTGGCAGTTTGCGGTTGAACGGGGTGAATCTTACAGCATAGCACATGTGGTTCTTGTAGACAATAACACTGCGAGGGTTTCAATATTTAAGAACCCCATAAAACTGTGCCAGCAAGGCAAGCTGCAATTGGTGGTCATGATGCCGAGGCAGGAGTAGGATCTCTCTGGCATGTCCTAATAAGAAAAAAACTACTCCTGTAGGCTGTGCGGTGTGTATTGATTTTCCCAGAAATCCATATTGTCAATGCATAGACAATGAAACTGCTGCTTGGTGGCCCTTCAGATTTCACGGGAATGTGGATGTGCCCATGCGGGACACCAGATTGCTGTAGGCATGATGCCGCAATTTCCGAAGGCGACATTACTGGACATATTCATGTAAAGTGACAAGTAGGAAAAGGATGATTTGCCATTCCCAAGCTGGAGACAGCTTCCGGGATAGTCACTTGACTATGGTCCTAGTGGAGAGAGGTCCAAGAAATGAGATTCACTTTCTATTATCACCAACCTCTTTCCTACTCTTGCATTTTTAATCAGAGGTTAGTTTCTGTCTCTCGAGAGTTCTCGGCCGGCATGGCCTTAATAACGAAGGGAGGTTCTTAGCATATTCAGTCCTGGTACAGCTCAAAATCCCCATAGGAACTCAATTTATTTGTGATCTCTTGCATTCTTTCAACCTCCTCGACATCTGAAGCGGCATTTCCGATTGACAAACGATAGTTTGTATATAAGCCCCATAACTTAGATGATTTGTTGGTTCCCAGACACAGATATTCCTCTAACAGCGAAAGGGACTGTGAGGGTATTGGTCTTGTAGCATGTTTATATCTTTATAATGGTTATATGATAACTAAAGAGGTTGCTCTCATTCCTCCGAGATGGAGCTAGTCATTCCCTGTTGTTTTTCTTTATTCGGCTTTTATGCATACTTATTTAAAAGTAAGTCTTAATTCTCAAGATAGCAATTACAATTGGAATGAAAAAGTTAATGGATTGAAAACTCTCATCAAGAAAAAAGGCATACCTAAAAGAAATAACTAGAAAGATAGAACAGATCCAAAAGGGATGCATCCATGTGACGTTCATAATTTTAGACCTGTCGCTTTATAGATCCCATCTCACCAGATGATAAGTAAGATGCCTCCTGCTTTCAATGCTCGTGTTTGTAGACATTTGAGTGATGGAGAAACAGGGACATAGGCTTCCGCTTTGCAGTAATGCGGCTTTAAAACATCTATCACCAAGTATACAAGTTACAACGTTACGTGTCATAACAACGATATGGCTATAATTCTGCCATACTTACATCAATCCAATGAAATAGAAGGATCCGCAATGCCGAAATTGGTAATGCTTCGAAGTGTGCCGACTCCTTCCGATCCTTACGTTTGATCGACTGAATGAGCCTCGCCCACATTCACATCTACATTGCCTTTCCTACATTATCAGCAAGTTTTGCGGTCGTCGCCAGACTCGTGTGACATTGGGCATCTATGAATGTAGGGGTGGCATGTGCTTGGCACATCAGACAAACCTTAATGATTCTCAGTAAAAGCCGCGCAATATCCGCAACTCATGTCATTTTGGTAGTTTTACTTAAATTCCACACCTCCAACTCTTGAAGATTCTTCAACATCCCTATGGCCTTCAACAGCTCTCCTATATCGATCTCAGCTACAACTAAGTGCTCCAACCTTTTAAGATATCTAATAGAATTAGGCACTTCGGTAATCTTTGTACCATGCAAAAATAACTCGAGCAATGATTCTAGCCTAGCCATTGAGTTTGGTAGCTCCCTTATTTGAGTGCATCCCAGGTTCATTTTCTCCAAGCTTTTGAGATCTCCAATAGAATCTGGTAACTCTTTGATTCCTGTGGCGGACAAATTCAATGTGAGCAACGACCTCAATTTCCCAATGCAGTTTGGAAGCTTTCTAAGCTGATGACAACGCCTTAAGGACAAGCATGTCAAGCCTGCCATCTCTCGGATAGATGGATGAAGCTCTCGTAAACATTGCCCCTCTAGTTTCAGACTTGACAGGCACTTTAGACCACATAATGCAGAAGGCATTGCCACCAGGTCAAAATGGGGGCTTGTGGATAACTTTGATAACTGAACTTGGGCTGCGATTATTTCCAAGCGCTTTAGGCGCTTCAACCTGATAATAGAGCTATCGATTTGTAGCGACTTTGGACAATGTTGATAAAAAACAAGTATCTTCAAATTCAAGCATGTGGAGAAGTCCAGAGTTGTGGATAGATGGCATCTCATAAGATGTATAACTTTCAAGTCAGGATTCGCCTGCGAAACAAATTAGAATTAGAAAAAGCAAGGCAAGGGAAATGCCAACAAATACATAATGTGGTACGAAACCATACCAAGCATGGGCCCCATCCATTCCAGTTTTTTGGAATGTTGCTATCTGAAAGCTTGAGCACAACTAAGTTCCATAAACATAAATTGCTTGCCTACAAGTTTGAAGGGCAACAACGCCAAGAGAACCATCTTAAATTGGAGAGAAGATTCTTAAAGTCTCCTACCAAGTTTCCCCCATCTAATTCCAAGAACTTTAAATTAGGCAACTTTGAAAACTCTTCGCTTGTGAAGTTGTGCTCCTTGAAAGGTCCAACTAGTTTTAGTGTTGTGACATTCTCTGTCCCTGACGATAAGAAAAGGATTAATTGAACTTTCTACAATGAAAATAATAATAAAAGAACGCATTCCATGAACAAATATTGTAGACTTGTTCTAAAAGGAAACCATTCTATTTGATTCTACTTTCAGATTGTAAAAGTAAGCTATTAATATCTTTTTGGAATATAGATTATGATATTACCCTCATTTCATTCAAATTAAAATTTAGTCTCCCTTGTTGCGCAACACAGACACACGGATATACTCTCAACTTCAAGCTGATGTTTCCTTGATCACGAAGACAGTAGCCTTGAATAGAATTTACCTTTCTAGTTTGCATCACTTTCAATGCAATCTTGGGACACCACAATCTACTACGCTTCCCAGGAACTTTGAGTTCTTCTTGTCGAACAATTTCTCTTCCAAGATCTCTGAGTAGATCATGCATCAAGATTCTATCATCATTGTTGACCTTTATCAAAGACATACGTGTAAGGACAATGAAGTCACTTTTTGGGAAAAAGTCCAACGCTTTCCACATGTAATGTAGGTGGCTTCTTTCTTCACCAATAAAGTGACATGCAATATCAAGAAAAAATTCTCTCTATGCATCCTCTAGCATTTCAAAACTAATCTTCAATTTGTCGTGGACATCTTGCATGGGCGCTAAATCTAATTTCTTCAATGTGTCTTTCCAAAATTGTTTGCCTTTGCAATAAAGAGAGGAACCGATAACCTCGAGAGCCAAAGGAAGTCCACCAGTTTTGCCAATAATATCGCGAGAAATATCATCATATTCATGTGGAGGGGAATTCATTTCGAAAGCATGCTTACTGAAAAGCTGAAGTGCATGGCCATGGTGCAATTCTTCTAATGGATATATTTTGAACTCTTTGAAATGCAATTGGACATAATTTCCTTGGTTCTCCTCTTTGATTGGCAAAAAGTTGGTGTCCCTTGTGGTAATAATGATCCTACTCCCTCGACCAAACCAATCACGCTTTCCTGCAAGTTTTGAGAGTTGGTCCCACTTATCTAGGTCATCAAGAACAATAAGGACTTTTTGTTGCGGAACCTTCTTTTAATTTGGTTAATACCCGCATCACAGTCAGGAATTTCAATTGGTTTGAAGATGAGAATTTCTGACAATAATTGTTTTTGCAATTGAACAACTGTACTGCCCTTTGAAGCTTCTCGAACATCCGAAAGAAAGCTACACCCATGAAACCCACTAGATATTTGGTTAAAGATAGCCTTGGCAAGTGTCATCTTTCCAAGGCCCCCCATGCCATGCACTGCTAGATAACATACATCATGTGAACCTTCATTTAATAGGTGCACGACTTCTTCAACACGATCCTGAATTCCAACTAAAAGATCGGGCATGATTTTTTCTCTTTTGTTCAGCTTCATCAAAACTTCAGCAATGATTATTCTAATGAGTTCACCTTGACTGTCATATATAACATAAAGGGTCTGGTCAGAAAGATTGTAGACAGAATATTAACCTTTCAAGCTCGAAAATGTTGTAGATTAAACACAAATTAGTCACGGAATCCATAAATCGCCAAAAAATAATCTCATGTGTAGTTACAAGCTCTAACTCTTTTCTTCAAAAATATTTATCAAAATCCATGTCAACTTACCTAAAATGAATTGAAATCATACATTGTATTCAAAGGTCAAAGAAGTAAATTGTTAAGATGAGAGTCAAATCTTAAACTTCATAAGAATGATCACTCATTCTTTTCGTTTATATACATGCAAAGGATTTGTTCATTTCTTTTTTGATTGCTCACATATAGCGTGTGCTCTGTTTTCTAGCTTTGCATGGATTAAAGTAGTAATAACTTGAACATTTATTTTCTATGTCAAATTACATATAACTAATTTTTAAGTTAAGAAAAAAGTATTTTTATTCTATCTAAAAGATACAACTCGAATGATGAACTCAAATTGGATTTGTCAAGTTTTAGTAGAGTATTCATCTATTTTTAAAATGAAAAGTCCAAATCTTACCCTCTATCTTGAAGATCCCATCCTTTGACACGAGCGACCTCCTTCAGAGCCTCCTTCCATGGGCGCACTACATGGCAGCCGAACTTTTGCTCGTGCTTCTGCAGGGCTTCGTGGTACAGACCAGTTTCGAGCTTGACATCGTGGGGATCCACGTCGAAGAAAATTGGTAAGATCACGGCTTTGCCTCCTCTGTTTCTGGAGCAATCCACTATGTATGCGAGTTCACGAAGACACCACGCACTAGACGCATAATTTTTAGAGAAGATGGGCATATAGATTGCACAGCTCTTGATCGCTTGCTCCAGCTCACCTCCGATCGCTTTGCCTTTTCTGATCTCTTCATCGTCTCTGAAAACACGAATCCCGGCTCTGTCCATGGAGTGATAGAGGCAATCGGTGAAATTCAGGCGAGTGTCAGGTCCTCTAAAATTTAGGAACACCTCGAAGTCAGACTCTAACGACGAGCAAACATTGCCTCTATCGGCTGTCGACCCCGTAATTCCATTCGCAGAGTCCCAGCTTTCCATCTTAGGAGCTAAGTTATACACCGTTTCTGCTTACGAATCTCCAGCGGATCATAAATGCGAAAACCTAACAACAATATCATAGCCCTAGACTTGATTTTGCTATATATAGGTTAAGAATAGATGATAACGACGGTCTAACATGCAGTTTGAAAAAATCTTCAATGGGGATGGGTGGACCGAGTTGAGACGTGTTTTCTGACTTTATATTTTTGACCTCTGCGATTGACTGACGTTGGGTTTTCTCAACAGGCCCACCTTTCCGCAGCTTCCGCGCAATCAGGCCTACAATATGTCTTCTTTCTTACAGGTGGCTTTGGGATGTGTTATATTCAACAGGCCATATTCCTCAATTAGAAAGAGAAAAGGGGAAAAGCGATGAGAGTTTGAATGAATGGGTTGAAAAATGCGTACCTGGAATATGCCTCCTCGCACCATCGATCATTGACTTAGGACATCATTCCATACAAATCAAGATTTTGTCATGTCTTATAGTTTCTTAGTTTCTTTCAAGTAAAATGCTTCGACATAAGTTGACATTTGGTGATTTTTGGGTGGGCTAAGAAAAGTCTGGATGTAGTGCTCCACCAAAACCTAGATAGTTCTTGTTGATTTGGAGGCGCAATATACATCAAGCATCATTTGACCCCACCTGTATGGTTCACTGCATTAATCAAGTTAACAAAGCAATTGATTTCATTTGTTTTCATTCAGCAGAGAATACAATGTTCAAGTCCTTTTCAGGATTGGGAAAATTGTCCAAAAAGTCCTAAATTTATTGTATTTTTTACCAATTAAGTTCTAAATCTTTACATGTTTTGTCAATTGAGTCCATCCGTTCAATTTGGCTGAAAATCACTGACATGGACGCTTATCCCACCTTTACGCCTTTGCCGGCAGAGGGAAGAAGGGAAAAATAATAAAGAGAAAAGAGAGGAAAGGAACAAAAAAAAAAAAAACAGTGAAGAAGGAAATAGAAGAAAAGGATAAATAAAAGAGATATAAATAAATAAAAAAATTGGAAAAACTATTAAAATGTTAATGGAAATTGTTCAAGTCAATGCCAACTATTTCATATAGGATGGCTGGAGTTCATATCAGTGATTTTCATCCAAAATTGACTGGATAGACTAAATTGGCAAAATGTGAAATGTTTATAACTCAATTGGCACAATGAAAATGTTTAAGATTAAATTGGCAAGGTTTATAACTTTTTAGACACTTTTTCTCATCTTAATAAGATGGGTGATAATTACAGACTTGAACAAATTACATGACGCCTACTATTGTCGCCCCGATTGGTGATGGATGAATCTGAATTTTCCTTTGTTTATGATGGATGAACTAGAATATGTGTGGGGTAATCTTGGTAATATATTCATGTGGCCTAATGACAAAAAATAAAAGATTTGAAAGGCGCCGATTCTCTCATGCTGCATACTAGGAATACTATTCTTACTATTCTTATATGATATAACAACGGGAGAAAGACATCAGAAGTGCCATGACTTATGTACGACGTTCATTTTTGTGCCACGATTTTTTACCGGCTCACTTAAATGTCAAAATCGGAGAAAAATGATCACTAAGTGCCTTTAGTGAAAAATTCCGGCTAGAGAAATTATGTGACTTTTATAATTAAATTTTTTATTTTGTGTGGCATTTTTTGGCATTAAAGTGATCACATTTTCATTAAGACTGACACTAAAGAGATCACTTTTTAATAATAATTGGCACTGAAGTAATCATTTTTTTACAACGACTAACATTGAAATGACCACTTCTTAACTTGCAATACGACGTCGTTTAGGGTTTTTTTGGCGCTAAAGTGATTACTTTTTCATTATGGTGGGCATTGAAGTCATCACTTATTAACAACAATTGGTAATAAAGTGATCATTTTTTTCAACGAATGGTATTGAAATGATCACTTCTTAACTTGCTACTCAACGTCGTTTAGGGGTTATATGCTGACTGGGTATGCCAGTGAATCACATAAGATTGAGCAATGTCGGATTTCCGACAACTCAGATCAACTCAGATTGGAGTTGGCACTTAAGTGATCTTTTTTTAAAAAAAAGTGGCACTTACATGATATGAAAAAAACTTGTGGCACTAAAGTGAGCATTGTACATAAGTTAAGGTATTTCTAGTGTCCTTCTCTCATATAACAACAAATAAATAAGGAGTACTACCCTAATTGTTATATATGTGGGATCTCATCCTAATTAAACGGTTGTCTTGATACTATTGTAAAAGTAATGTGGAAACTATCGGATTTTGTCATTAAATGAACATGAAATCACAGAGAAATAGATGGGGAACAATAAAAAACACTTAAAAGTTTCGTGATTTAATCTGAGTATTAATACCTATCCTACGGGGAGAGCCAGCAACTTGGAAAATTTCAGAGTTGCAATTGCTCGTCCACTCGAATGTTTTCTGGTCTTAATTTACACTTAAACCCCGTTGTTTTATTTTCTTTTTAAACAATTCAATTGGATGTAAACCCCCGGCATTAAATATTCTCGTGCGTGCAGCTTGTGATTAGGAGCCATCGAATATTCAAATTCCTCGTTTTCTTTTGTGTGGCTTTTGGAATATACGTCCACTGTACGTCTTCTCAAGGATATTAAATAAGGCCAAAATAAAGAGTACTTCACTTCACGGCAATCAAAGAATTTCAACTTCTGATCTTGGTCAAACCTTGGATAGATTCCACTTCATTCAATTCGATTTCATCTCGTGTACGACTCAAATTCAAGACCTAATGTATCAAGCACCTTCCACTTCAAGCATCTGTTACTTGTGACAAAAATAGGAGGAACTTAAATCATCCAAATCTAGTTGATGTCGGATTAACATACTCGATGAAAACCAGCTCGCCTTTCCCCAGTTTTCTTGTAGAAACGCAAGTGGTAAGTCGGAATCCTTGGTGACAAAACAAGTGAGAAACCATTCTTTTTAAGCATGCAGGCAGCTAAGGTAGCTAGTTCAACTATAAGAACATCAACTTGATAATAGATGTCATCTTCTTCCACTTTCAAAAATTGCAGAAGTTTCTCCACACGCGTTTTTTGCATGGCGATGCACAGAAGCAATGCCGAATGTGTTTTAAGTTCAAAGGTACGAGACCCGCTTGCCGCCACCTTCATGTCATTGCTGGTTCATTTATATCTGAGATGTGAACAAAAGAGAGCAAGAAATGACGAGACACGAGAAAAAAAGAAACAGATCGCTTTTCCCATACATCAAATGCGGGAGAATTGCCGAAAAAGTCCTAAACCTATTGCAGTTGTGCCAGTTGAGTCCTAAACCTTTTTTTTTTGACCGAAAAAGTCCTAAACCTATTGCGGTGTGCCGGTTGAGTCCATCCGGCCAAATTTGGCCGGCCGGGAGGACGTGGACGCCGGCGGCGGCGCGGCGACAATTTTTTAATAATTTTTTATTATTTTTTGATTTTTTCGAATTTTTATTTTTTATTTTTATTTTTCTTTTTTTTTTTTTTCTCCCCCCCCGGCGGCGCAGTGGCCGGCCAGCGCCGACGAGGCTGCCGGCCACCTGCGCGAGGGCCGCGGAGCCCTCGCCGGCGACCTCGCCGAACACAGGGGCCGCCGGCGGGGTTGCGGCCCGCCGCCCGGATCCGGGCGAGGCGGGCGCGGCGAGGCGGCTTCGCCCGGATCCGGGCGAGGCCGGCCGCGGCGAGGCGCCGCCCAGATCCGGGCGAGGCCGGCCGCGGCGAGGCGCGCTCGCCCGGATCTAGGCGAGGCCGGCCGCGGGCGAGGCGGCTTCGCCCGTGATCGGGCGGCCGCCGCGGCGAGGCGCCTCGGCCCGATCCGGCGCGCCGCCGCGGCGAGGCGGCTTCGCCCGGATCGGCGGGCGAGGCCGGCTCGCCATGGCTCGGCCGCTGGCGAAGGCGGCCTTGCCCGCGGCCGGGCGAGGCCATGGCGAGGCCGCCTCGCCGCGGCCCCTGTGCCTCGCCCGGTGCAGGGCGAGGCCGCCGGCGAGGGTGGCCGCCCGACGGGGCCGCGACCCTCCCGGGCCGCCGGCGAGGGCCTCGCGGCCCTCGCGCGGTGGCCGGCGGCCTCGTCGGAGCCGGGCCGCCCACTTGCCGCCGGCGTGGGGGGGGGGGAGAAAAAAACAGAAAAATTAAAAAAACAATAAAAAATTCGGAAAAAAATCAAAAAAATCAAAAAATATTAAAAAAATATTAAAAAATTGTCGCCGCGCGGCGGCGGCGCCCACGTCGGCTCCGGCCGGCCAAATTTGGCCGGATGGACTCAACGGCACATCGCAAAAGGTTTAGGACTGAATCGGTAAAAAAAAAAGGTTTAGGACTCAACTGGCACAATTGCAATAGGTTTAGGACTTTTTCGGCAATTCTCCCCATCAAATGCATAAAGCTTAACTTGAACAACCAGGACAAAATCGAGCAAAGAAGCTTGAAGGGAAAACTCTTAATTATACAACTTGCGATTGCTTTTTTCAAACATGATTTGCCATCAAGCTTGAAGTGAACGCCCTTAACGGCTTTACTTTATCTGTTAGGGAGTCATCTACCTCCCTCATAATGCAAGATTTTTATCAAGTGATTGATACTAAAAAAAAGTCCTAAATCTATTGGAATTTTTCAAATTAGTCCTAAATCTTTTTTTTTTCCCATCCTCTTTCTCTTCTTCCTTCTTTTTCCTTTTTCTCTCCACAGTAGCCGGCGAGACTCATAGGCCACTGGGCGAGGGCTACAAAGCCCTCACTGGTGCCGATGAGGGTCACGGCCCTCACCCAACTTGCGCAGTTCTGGGCGAGGCTTGGGGGTTGCGAGCGAGGCGACTTCACCTAGATCTAGGCAAGGCTAACCTCACCATGAGCAAAGGGGGCCTCACCCGTAGCTAGCAAGGCTATAGTTGCCATTGCTAGGGCTTGGGTAAAGGCGGTCATGGCTTAGCTAGCTACGATAGAGGCGGCTTCGCCTAGATCTAGGCAAGGCCAGCCTCACCATGAGCAAAGGGGGCCTCACCCGTAGCTAGCAAGGCTATAGCCGCCATTGCTAGGGCTTGGGTAAAGGTGGTCATGGCCTTGCTAGCTGTGAGTGAGGCTATCTCCACCCACGGTGAGGGCATGGTGAGGTTGCCTATGGCCTCGCTAGTGGCCCTGTCCAGTGGCCGGCAAACCTCATTGGAGCTTAGCAGGCCACTGTGGGGAAAAAAGGAAAAAGAATGAAGAAGAGAAAGAGAAAGAGAAAGAGAAAGAGAAAAAAAGAAAGAAAGAGAAAAAGACAAGAAAAAAATATTATTAAAAATTGTCCATGTTAGTGCCGGCCGAGTAGACTAAATTGGTACAATTGTAAAAGATTTATGACTGAATTGGCAAAAAAGAGAGAGGTTATGACCGATTTGGAAAAATTGCAATATGTTTAGGACTTTTGGGGTAATTTTTTTCTTTACGTATTAATGTTTGGACACTTTGAAAGGTTTCACATATTTCAAAGAATTTATACATTCATGGATTTAAGGTATTCGGTTAATTTATACAAAGCTACGCATAGTTTAATCTGAAAGATGATTACAGCGTGAATTTTTGGTCAATTTCTTAGCTTACTCAAGTATCGATAGAATCTTAATTGATTCAATATAACTGCTGCAGATATAAATTGATTGGACCGATGTTCTACTTGAGGCCCAATGTCATACCTCGATCCGAGCTCAAGCAATGACTGGCCCTTGAGACTCTTTACCCATCAAAACATGCAAAAGTAAGCCCAAGTCCTTATTTGCATAAAATATTCCAATAAAGATGTTTGGATTCTAACTATTCACTCCTTCCTGACGGCAAAAACATGAATTTTACAACTAGGATACGATATATTTATTCCGAAGTATATGTGATCAGATATGGAGTAACCATACAATTTGATCGCCATTGTTGTTAATATATGAATTCAGTACTACGTAATGACACCAACAATGGTGTGATAGCTAGATTTATCAATGACCAAAGTTCCTACTTATACTTCCAATTCCACTCGATCAAGCTTAGAATGAAAACGCACGCACCATACTATGCCATAGACCAGACTACATCCTCTTCACCCACGTCTATGTCCAACCCTAAAGCATGCCACACCGCATCTGATCCATCAACGATGTCATTCTTGCACGGTGGTTGATAGTCATGCTCATCGTCGCACCCGTTCCTCGAATCACATTCATCGACCACTTTGGCATTCACGCTTTTCCCGGTCTTCGTGGACGTTATCCTGATCATATCTCCACACTTAGACCCACCAGCATACCACCCTGTCGACAGCGCAACAATCGGCTCAGAGTTCTCGTGGTACTTCTCATCACACTCCGACGGGCCCCCGCCATCACCTCCTTTGCTGAAGTCATTATTCGTCAAGGTGGCCTGAGTCGACGATGTCACCGGCGGAGAGCAATCATATTTGGGGTAAGACTGTCCCTTGCAATCCATAGTGCCTGAAGGCTGACAGCCGGCTCCAGATGGAGACGGTGGTGAATTGCCGCATATGTGTGTGCCCACCTGGGGGTCGTCGGTGCACCTTCCATTGATGCAAATCAATTGACCATCACAATCATCAAGTGTTTGGCAGGGGCCATTGCATGAGTTCGCATGAGAAGGAGACGCGAAGAAAGCAAAGCTAATAACAAGGAAGAGAGCAATGTGGAAAGATGTTGCAAGGTTCTCCATGTTCAAATATCCAAGTTGAAGAAAGTGAGTTTTTCTGGTGTGTGGAGAGGGGTGCAAATTGGGAGGCTTATATAGAGCTTCATGCTTTAACTGCATTCTTGCAGTGGCTTGATTTGTTTAATGTTTGGCGTGGTCTAGGGTCAGAGAATTTACACGCAGGTCGGTGTCAAACCACCATGTGCTGTGCCTTACGGGTTAGGTTGTCTGCTATAGCTAGCGGGGAAGACCGGGCAATCAAATTACTCCGCTGATGATGGTTGGAAGACCGGACACTCCGCTGATGATGGTTGGAAGACTGGACAATCAAATTACTCCGCTGATGATGGTTGATATAATTAGTATGTCTGTATCATTAAACTGAATAAGCCGTCGACATGCAATGATAGGACTCCGTTCGCATAATGATCTCGCTCCCCTCAAAGTTATTTTGACCGAGAGATGTGGTGCGAAAGTGAAACCTAAAGCATTCAAACTAAGTATAGACATGGCGACACCGAGTTGTTGCTTTTCCCAAGCCACCTCCGTGTTGTCGTGAATCACATCAAGTTCTATACCCAACTGTTGATTCATCTGATCTGTTGGGAAAAATCGTTTTCGTACTTAGGTAGAACAATGAAGTCAATGTGTGTTCGAATCAATAAAGTGATCGCAACGGATTTTGAGGCGTGATATCACTTTCTTTAAAGATTTATTTGCCTCATGAAGTTGCTAATGGTCACTGGCAAATATCCTCTAGGATACAACAAAGTCTCAAATGAGAATATTAGATAGCAATTCTAGTATATCTCCAGAGTCTCTCTAGGAAACAATTGAAAACAATTGGCTGTAGTTTTGTAAGAGGACTCGAAAATAATAATTGTGATCCCATTCATAGTTTTTCAAAACTGACATATATATAGAAACATAGGTAACTCTTTGTGAAAGGTTGCAAAAAATTAACAAAGATATCTCTTCGAAAGAAGTTATATTCGAACAGACACAATCTTTCAAGGATTAATAAGTTATATTTGAATAGGTACGAACTTTAAGATAATCGTTGGAAGAAAAAAATAAAATTCGAAATAAATAAATAATAAATAATAAATAACCATAACTTTTTTATGAACAGTTGCATTATTTCAATATGACATTATGGTTAATTTTTATAAAAATAAATCCGAATTTTTTCAATAAATAAAAATGAATGATCATTGGTTAGTGTCAAATCTCGTCCGCGTGCACACTCACATCTTTTTCGATGTGGGACAAGGCACCTCTCAATTTGTTTTACAAACAAACTACCAACAATCCCCCATTTTTGTTTGTAAAACAAAACATAAATAAAACATTAAAAAAATACAACCAACATTTCAATGAGATTAATATACATACATAAAGGTCTCTTTCGAGTTAAACCTTCACTTAGTGCAAGTATCACAAAATCCTATCAAAGTGACAAATAGCTCGGCTTTAAATTTGTACTTTTAAACGATAGATGGGACATACCGCACATATACTAATCTCTTGTTTCAACGAGAAGTTCTATATTACTTCACACTATTATGGCCATGTGCTTGATCCTGTTTCATGAGCTCTCTAGAAAGTAACCCCTAACTTTCGTAAGAAGCAGCACCACTTCTAAGCTCATATAAGAGAAGTATCTAGTATGTGTTTCTGTTATTATTAACACATTACAAAATTGTACAATACTTCATTAAGAATTCAATTCAACCTGCAAAACGTAACAGACGATACTAACTTCTCATATCAGGGCTATGTCAATATCAAACAATCATATTCAGTAACTTGTTCTTTTCTTACCCATTAAACCTTGTAACTAGTGATGTTCTAGAAAAATGTTAGGTTACCATTACTGGTGATTTTATTTAAAGGGTTTCAGCCTTGTTTCTTATGAGATCATCTTTATCACATCTTGTGGTAAAGCCTTTATACAAGGATTGGCCAAATTCTTACTTGACCTCACATAGACAATTGTTATGGTACCATTTTTTTTAATCAATTGTCTCACATACACATGACTTAGGCTAGTATGTCTAGACTTACCATTATAAGCTCTTGCTAAAATAGCTTCACTATCACAATGGATAGAGATATGAGGCATAAGACTAGGTCATAATTTGATATCCAATAACAAATTCATAATTCATTCAGCCTCTTTCTCAGTTGCTTTTAAAGCAATTATTCAAATTCCATAGTTGAGTGAGCTATACACATTTGTTTCTTGCTCGCCCAAGAAACAACACATTTATCAAATATGAAAATTCATCCAGTAGTGGATTGTTTATCACTCACACTTGTAATCCAATTAATATCGGTGTATTCTCATAATACAACCGGATAATTATTATAGAACAATCTCAATTTTTTAGTTCTCTAAAATAACCAAAAATTTGGATAATGACTTTCCAATGTTCTATACTTGGATTACAAATAAATGTACTCAATTTACATACGAAATAAGCAATATCGGGTTAATACAGTGCATCGCGTACATTCCCTATAGCACTCACGCTAAAGACCCTCTACCATGAATCAAATAGATTATTCATTTCTTTGAAACCTAAGATATTGAAATTTATTCAACATCTTTTCCACATAATCAATTTGGCTCAAAGAATAACCCCACTATGTTTTTAACTTTAATACCCAAGAAAGTATCCACTTCCCAAATCTTTCATTTTAAAATTGAAAGTTAGATACTTCTTAGTCTCAATGGTTCCGGTCATATTAATTCCAAAGATAAGCATACGATCAAACATGGCTCAAAGAAACCACAAAGAGATTGCTTATTTGAATTACTTCCAAACAATTATCACGAAGACAAGAAACCAGGGAACCAGCAAAATAATAAGCGCGAATGACCAAACATTGTCATGAAGCATTGGTCGCAATAAGACAAATATTCTAGTTCTTTTCACATGAAAGCTCCGAAGCATTCAGATTGAATCAATCCACACAAGGATGCGAAACAAGTAAAAATAAACTATAATATCTCAAGAATATAGACAACATCTCAAGAGACCAATAATCAGACAATGCCTTCTACTATAATATTTTGCGAAAGTTGTCATCTTTGAATAGTTTAATTCTAGCAATTTATATACCACCGCTATCAATCAAAAAGCCTGTGAGAGCAGAAGCATATAGCAAATAATTTTCCAATAGCTTCACCAAGACAAACCATGTAAACCGCAGCGACAAGAAAGTTGGCGCTCAATTTCGCCGCTGCCATAACCACCTTCTCTCTCCATGAAATGCTCAAGCCATTCTGCATGGCTTGCACTCGATCTCATGGATCGGAGTCTCGGCGTCCTCTATGTTTGGCACGAAGTCATGAGGCAGTGGATCCTCTGAAAAATTTGTGGAGCCATCCACAATTATGAGCCTCACCAGCGCAAGCATTCAACATGCTGTACGGTGTCATTCTGCTATATTGCTATAGAGGAAGTGGGTTTGCGGGTCGTCATCTACAACACGACGATGGAGACGAGCAATAGGACCAATCAGAGATGCGTCGGGTCCTTGTCCTCAGGCAAGTACTTGTTTAGATGCTCCAACCTCGTAAACGTCCTTACGCACAGCCCCTGGAGGCTGCCCACGACGTACGAGTCCCTCCCGAAGTACTTGTCGAGGAAGAAGTTCTGATTGCCGAGGGTTTGCCTCACAATGCCTTGGTAACCCCTAGCCCACTCCATGCTCATCGCCGCCGCTCCTTTACGAAGTTCTTCACTTGGTCCACCGCATTTCCAATCTCTCCAACATTGCCGCCCCCGTCCTCGCAGCCAAATTCATCGTCTCTCTCCCGTCCTCTCCCCCCATTTCAGTTAGAAATATACCTAGAATCCATCAAAGTCAAAGCGGATGGGGACGATTGACTGTGGCAATGGTGGGCGGCGGTTGCGTTAATGTGGCGAGGTTGAAGGGAGAAATGGGCCAAAAATGGAAGTTTGTCATTGGCGGAGTATCAGAGCAAAATATGAAGAGTCCGAAATAAACCTGGATTTGTCTCTGATTTCAAGGTGACAAAGCCGGTGGACAAGAACAAGCAAATAATATCGATTGTGAACCACCACGGGCCTGAACTTCCTTTGGCTTTGACTCCATTGTTGCATAAATAAATCCTTAAAATTGTTGGGAAAAATCGTCTTCGTACTTGGGTAGAACAATGAAGTCAATGTGTGTTCAAATCAATAAAGCAATCGCAACGGACTTTGAGACATGATATCACTTTCTTTAAGGATTTATTTGCCCCACGAAATTGCTAATGGTCACTAGCAAATATCCTCCAAGATATAACAAAGTCTCAAATGAGAATACTATATAGCAATTTTAGTATATCTCCAGGGTCTCTCTAGGAAATAATTGAAAACAATTGGCTGCAGTTTTGAAAGAGAACTCGAAAATAATAATTGTGATCCCATTCATAGTTTTTCAAAACTGACATATATATATATAGAAACATAGGTAACTTTTCGTGAAAGGTTGCAAAAAATTAACAGAGATATCCCTTCAAAAGAAGTTATATCCGAACAAACACAACATTTTAAGGATTAATAAATTATATTTGAATAGGTACGAACTCTAAGATAATCGTTGGAAGAAAAAACTAAAATTCGAAATAAATAAATAATAAATAACCATAACTTTTTCATGAATAGTTGCACTGTTTCAATATGACATTATGGTTAATTTTTATAAAAATAAATCCGAATTTTTTCAATAAATAAAAATGAATGATCATTAGTTAGTGCCAAATCTCGTCCATGTGTGCACTCACATCTTTTTCGATGTGGGATAAGGCACCTCTCAGTTTGTTTTACAAACAAACTGCCAACATGATCCACTCTAGGCCGCGAATTCCTGCAAAGCAACACGGCACCGCGGTTTGGAGAACACGCTCGAGGAGGAAGGAGGGGGCTTTTGTTGGTAGTAAAATCTCACGATAACATTCATAAAGATTAGGATTCAAGGAAAGGGTGCGACAATGAGTACATCTATCAGCCACCTCAAGAAGTTCCACGATTTAAGATCCTCTGGATATTTTGGCAAGTTACTATATGTATAGAACTATATGTTAGATATCTCCATTGTGGATTCGTGAATATTGGACATGTGAAAGAACAATCTTACTCCAGTTTTGTGGTTTTTCAACCTATGGTAATGCTACTTCTGTTTCAATATTTTCATGCTCTTTCTAGTTCTATCTTGTTTTTGCTGATTTTGGTTCAAGATCAACTCGAGATCAAGACCGGATTGGACTAAACTGACAATTTGCTGTCCAATCCAATCCTATTCCTGTGGAATACACAATCCGGATACACAATCCGATCCCCTGTCCCAAAAATTAGGAATCGACATTGGCGATCCAATTCCAAGGTCAAGGTGCTGAAATTGGACCGACCCTAAACTTCACTATCACTAAATGATTAACTAATGTTTGCTGCTTTGTTGTATTTTAGGTGGTTTGAATTGGGAGCAATTGTTGCTCGACGAATGAGGAATGAAGTTCTATAATTCATATTTTATGTTATGTACTTTGAACTTTTTATTGTTTATATTTTAAGTGTTTATCTTCTATGAATTGTTGCTTTTAGTAAGCGGATATGTTTGTAGTCACTTTAGCTTTCATTTTGCTTGATTGAGATATGAATTAGATAATTCTTTGTTGCTTGAGATTTTTGTTTGATTTGTATTGGTGTTTTGTTCCTCTTTTGTTGCTTGTTCTAAACACTTTCAAAGAGTAAGTTTGTTCTTATAAGGACTAAAAATAATGAAATAATTAAAATTGTCAGTTTCTTGAATAGGACTAGACCAGCAAGGTTGGTCCTACTCTCAAAATCTGGGAATTGACCCTTTACCGACACTAACTTGAAGATTTTCGACCTCTTGTTATGTGTCATGGGCTAAACTCTGATGGATCCCTAGCATGGAAGAGTCACTAAACATGCTGATTGAAAGACACAGTTTGAAACTTTATATGGGAATGACTCAATTGACTCAAAATTGGATCCCACCGAAGCCTCTTACCTTTAAAACCAACATTGATGAAGCTTTTATGGAAGGAGCAACAATAGGGCCCATCTTGGGAGTTCTTCGAGATGCGTTGGGAACCCTTCTCGACGGCTTCGCGAAGATGGTCCCAGCTTCGTCGGCGATCCAGATAGAGTACTTGGCCTTGATCGAAGCTCTGAAATTTTTCTAGTCAGAGAGAGAGATTAATATGGAGATTGAGTCTGATTGTTTGGATATGGTGGATGCTGTTCTGCAAGACAAGCAGGTGCGATGGGAGTTGTTGTCTTTAACAGAAGAGGCTGGACTCCAGACTCATATTGGCCCGTTATGAGCACACTACCTTGGCCCATTGTGATCAGTCTGCAAATGTAGTAGCTGATTGGGTTGCTAAAACTAGGGGTGAGCATCGGTCCAGGGTCAACCCTGGACCGACCCTGGACTGGCCCAACCCTGCTGGTCCCAGTCCGGTTCTTAGGGGGACCGGATTGGTCCTTGGTTCTGGGAGTTTAGGGTCGGTTCAACCGGACCAACCCCGAATATATATATAAAATATCTTTTCCACATGGGCCTAGCCCATTTTTCCTTTTTTCTTTCTTCTTGGCCCGGCCTGCTCCATTTTCTTCTTCCTCGCTTCTTTCTACCGCACGTAACATCACCACGAAGAAGACTAAAAAATTGAGGTGTAGGTCAAAGGCAAAGGGATCGAGGCGATAGAAAATTGGGGGGGGGGGGTTAGGTCAGCAAAGCATAGGAGAGAGGGGGAACAAAAGGGAAAGAAAAACAGAAGAGAAAGAGGAGCTCGAGGGGGAGAGTTTTGCGGGGGTTTTCTCGGAAAAATGCAGAGAGGAAAAGTGAGACCTCCTCTGGCTTGACATAGGGAAAAAAAAAACAAAGAAGAAGAGGGTGTTGGTCTTCTTCGAGCACCCCTTCCGCGTCTGCAACTCTAGCCACACCATGTTCGACACTATCTCGACAAGCTGCTGCCTCGCTCCCGACAAGATCCATCGCCCTCGACACTATCCTTGCTGCTCACCATCCTTGACGCCGTATCCAGGCCTCCCGAAGACGAGCTACTCCTGTTCCCCGCCGCCGCTCGCTGCTGCCCCAACCAGGACAGAATTGGCTACTACTTTGACGACTTGTTGCCGTCCAAACCTTCAACACCAGCCGTTGTTCTCACTTCGTCGCGACCCGAGCCGAGTCTTGTATGTGACGAGTTGCTGCTTGTTGATCCAAGTTGAGCTCCTCCCACGAGTCCCAGCTAATTGTGGCCTGCTGCCCTCGCGCCATCCCTGTCGTGTGACAATTCTTGCTCCGCTACCGTGCCTCCGCTCCTACGCCTACAACTGTCTAGCAGAGAGGAAAACGGACAGAAAACGGAGAACGGATCTGAGAGTGAGAGTGTGGCTCAAGAGGGTCTTCTGTTGTTGCCGGAGGACCGCCCTTCAGCCGCCGCCCTTCAGCCCCCGCCCGTCGCAACCTCCAAATGAACCAGGTTGGTTTCTCTTCTTTCTACCCAAATACCTTGTTTTTGCGAGCAACGTTGCATTGTCAACGGATATGTAATTTGAAATGGTAAATTTGCCTTTTTAAAATGAAACAAAAAAAATTATTAGTTAGTCCCAGGTTGACCTTGGAACCGAACTGAACCCATTGGGTTGGTTTGGTCCTTGGTCCCAAGCTCAATAGGGTCGGTCTTCAATCCTAAAATTTGAGGGCCAACACTGTACGGGTTGGTCCTAGGGTTAGGGGGTGGCCTGACCCAACCCAGACCATGATCACCCCTAGCTAAAACCTAACGGAGAAATACACTAGCCTCTTCTTGGGTGGCCCATTCCCCACAACCTCTATGGGATTTATTATGTTTGAACGCTCATTTGTCAGGTTTTGTTTTTTTTAAGAACTCTTAAGTATCAATATTATCGTTGCTTTCCTGGTCACCAAAAAATTATGGTTGCTTTCTTGAAAAAAAGAAAAAGAAGACGTAGTCTTGTTTATCGATGCTCAAAGCAGGAAGGGGCAATGCTCTCAATTAGTCTCTACGTGCTCTATGAAAGAGACAACGCTAGTAGCAAAATCGCTCACGAGCTGGTGAAATTTTTTTAATTTTGGAAATATAAGGAAATTAAGATGCGCATGGCAAGTGAATCTATACAAACAAAATGCTCTTCATTTGCTTGTGATTGCCAAATTATGCCTCGAATTTGAATCCGTATATGAAGCTCGACCTAATTGGAGGATATAGATTGGTCTGTATTAGATAAGGCGTAAAAGAAAAGTTCGAGTTCAATTTTGATTTAATGTTACCTTCTGCAGATTATAATCCTGGATTACGAATTGTTTTGCTCGTTTGATATAGATTCGACGTCAAAGAGATAATCTCCAGGTTTGATTTGAATTTAATTAAGGAAGGTTATTGTTGACTATACTTTTGGGGAACAAGGGTTTGACCGTGAAAAAAGACCATATATAAATCTGTCCTTTCGTGGAAGCTGCACAGTTCTTGAGATTTACTTTGGGGTTGAACACACGTTGACATGTGCCGTGAGTTTTACATCCAATCGAATTATTTATTTGTAAAAATTTTGAGTTTGAGTGTAATCTTGGGTTAGAAAACATTTATGCATGTGAGCAATTGTAAGTATGATTCTTCGATTATAGTGAGCTATTTGCAATTGTTTATCGATACTTCTATCAAATTACGTAAATCTCTGGTTTCCTTTATTGTTCCTAATTTATTAGATTTCAAGATCCTCTTAACGATTTATGAATTTGAAAGGGAAAGAAAATATTTTAAACATGCCTACACATTGACAAAGTTACCATATACGAACGCTCTGCGTGTGAATGAGAATGACCACCGAAGAATGTATTCTTAAGCATTGGACCTGTAAAGATTTCGCCAACCTGTTCTTCAAAAATTTACGCTCTCTGTCACGTAATTCTCATGGAGGAGGCGATGCCGTCGGCCGATCGAAACATGCCAATAGACCACAAGAAGCATTGTGTGTCCTCAGCTCTCTTTGAAAGTGAATGCAATGCGAAAGTTTCTCTAGTTTCCATGGGCTGGATCCTGCCTAACGACCTATGGGAACAAATCCTAGCATGCCTCCCGTTCGCAGACCTTGTCAGAGCGAGCGCTGTTTGCACTCGGTGGCATGGAATTATAACTTGTAGCAGTTTTGGGAAGTTACTTCCACCCCCAGGAGATGCTTACGACCCTGTCTACAACGTCTGGTTCAGGCTCGATCTACCCAGATGCAAATTATCCGCTGCAGTTACGCTCAAAATCGTAGCTTCCACTGGCTTGGTTTCTTATCTCGGCAAAGGAAGGGATGGTTCGGCCGTGTTATGTGTCGGCAACCCTCTTACGGAAATATGGAGAGAAATTGCACGGTCCCCGAGGGTGGAAAAAGTGTTCGACACCGCCCTTGCGATCAGCGTTAGTAGGACAAGACCAGGTTATAAAGTCTCGACCGTGACTACAGAAGGTCTCCCTGGGGATCCGGTCGGACGGGAACTTTCGATTCAACTCTACGATTCCGAAACGAGGAATTGGGTGACTTGCAAGAGAGAGGTCTTGATAGGTTGGAGAAGCGGTTACCAGAGTGCAATCTGTGATGGGGTTCTGTATTTCTCAATCCATCCCACGAAGGATGCTCCACCTGAAAACAGCTGTGGCCTGGTGATGTATGACCTCTCCGGACAATGTTCCGATGGCCTGTTAGCAAGCTTTGTTCCGGTTCCTTGCTCTCTCGTACATGGATGTCTGATGAACATGAAGGAGAAGCTAGTTTTGGTTGGGAGTATCTGCAAAGATGATCGAGCGTTGTTCATATCAATGAAGGGAGTCGGCATTTGGGTCTTGAATGGCAGGGAGTGGCATGAGATTGCTCGCATGCCTGATGATCTTCTTATAGGATTTGGGTCTAATCCTTGGTTATGTAGCTATGGCTTGAATGATCTTATATACGTCCAGAGAGGCTGTTATATTGTTACTTTCGACATGAACCAAAAACAATGGTCACGGAACAGTCTTGCCGAGGTCCCTAGACACGTCTTTGCTGGTTCATGCTTCGAACCGTGGTTCAAAATTATTCCGTAATTGTCTCTCTCGCGTCATGAGATTACTTGGTTCTATTTCCATTTGGTGAGCATTAATTATCTATTTCTTCTTTGAGCTCCACTAGAGTCTCTCTATCTTTGATGATACTTTATTGAGAACATATAGTGAATGAAATTTATTGATAATTTTCCAATTTACTGCAAAGTGTGATGAGTATGACTAGTGAATGGAACAACAAGGTCACGGAAATAGATAAAAACAAAAGAATTGTGCCGTATTTTTATCAAAAATTGTTTCCTATTCACTTGGCTAAACTTTGTTAGACTTGACATCTGTGTTTCTTTTACAATTCAGCCGCATAGTTTGATGGTGCAACTTTTGGGTGTGAAGATTAGGTAGCATCCGCACCATTTTTCATGCAACTATGCTATTCCATCTCTCCAAAGGATTCTAAGGGTGCACTCCCTCATATTGGTCTAGTACATTCAACATTTACTTTTGGAGTGCTCTCAATAAGACTTGAATCTAAGATTACAATAAGCGAAGCAAACTAGCTCACTGGTTAAATCAACACCTTGTTGATTTTTTCTGACAAATTGTTTACGCAATCCACAAGTTGTCCACGTCAATATTTTGGATAGTCAATAATGATTGGACACCATATCAATAATTTCCAGTGGCAATTAGCAAGAGGGACTACAATGAAATTTTATGGTTTATGATTATATTGATAAAATTGGAAAATTTATGATTGAATTGGCACATATACAATATGTTTATGATTGATTGGTAATTTTCCATTTAATTTATTAGTTTATTATGTGACAATTAGTCAATTAGATTAATTAAATTAAATCAAATTGACATTTATTGAAGTCAAATTTGAAACAAAATGGATAGTTTGTAGGGGTGATTAGGTCCGGGGTGGGTAAGTTTCAAAGCTAAAACTTGGAACCTAACTGGAATTTACACTTCTTACTAGGTATAGCTTGTTACATGGGTCATCCCAATTTTTGGACTCTAGAACTTATCCTATTTGTCTGGAACTGGATATGGAACCTACCTTGTTTTTCCAATCTGATTCCAATGTCTACTTGAGAACTTTTTTTTTTGGTTTCCTTTTTAGTTCATTTTTTACATCAAAATCATATAACATTGTGAGCAACAAAATGGTTGAAAGTAAAATATGACAACAAAAATCCCTATCAGTCAAAAAATAATAATCCATAAGATGAACATGCAGTTACATACAATTATAAACAATAAAAAGTTTAAACATATAACATAAAACATAAATTATAAAATAAAAATTTAGGAGAAGAGAAAAAATTGGTGAGGAATTTCGAGGAAGAACAAAGGACGAAAGAGTGTTAAGGTGAAGATTTACGGGAAAAAGAAATTAGGGTTTTGACTTTTTAACTTATAAAACGTGTTTCAAGACAAGACAGTCTGGTCTAGGTTCCAAGTAACCTAAGCGGGTATTTACTTGGAACCTGTTCTCAAACTAGTTTTAATCGATTCCAAAAATTTGGAACATGTTCCCGAATAGAACCGGTCTAGTTGCATACTAGCTTGTAAGTAGAAGAGTATGGATGGAAAATCTTGAACGGCTAATCGGGTTTGAGACATATCGAAAGTTCACGGAATTGTTGTCTCTAGGAGACTAATGCTTTTGCAAGAACTCAAAGCTTCGGCTGCGATTTGTGAAGAATATTCGAAGTTCCTCATGTTGGATTCGTGGCTGAGCCATCAAGGCCCTCAAATCATATTCAAGAGAAGACAGATTCGTTGGATTCTTATGATTCGATATTGTCATTAGAGATTGAACTCAAGTTCCAATCATAACCCGAACTTTTCTTTATCTTATAGAAAACACAGGCTTTATCTCAAGTCTCAATTCTAGCCAAATTTTCCTTGTCTTTTATATATATCTTGAGCTTCTCTCATTTTTTTTTGTCTTATAAAAATGCATTAACTTTCAATTGATATCCAAATTTGGCCTTTGTCCTTGTTTACCTCGAGTTTTCGCTTAGTATACTTGGAATGACACATCAAATTTGTGACTAATGATTTTGTGAATTAAATTTCATTCTTTTTAGGGTTGGTCCATAGCTTAACAAGCACCAATTTTGATGCATTACATTCCTAATAATCTGGCATTATTTTATTTATTTTATTTTCAAGAATCTTTTGAAATATGTGGGGGATTATTGGATATTTTAATAATTTTTAAAATTTTACAGTAATAACTTTTACAAAAGTTATGACCACATTGAAGATCATTATTATTTTAACAATTATATAATGATTTTTAACGGTCATGTAACAGTTTTTCAATCACTTTTTAACGTTTAATTTATTTATCAAATAAATCCTCTAATATTCTACAACAGCTTTATAACGGTTTCTTAATAGCTCTTTAATGACTCTATTTTATCTGAATATAAAAATAAAACCTAGAAGACAATCTAGAAATATACATTGAATTAAGAAGAGAATATCTTTTTCCTCAAAAATTATTTCCTTTCCTTCTTTTTGCTAGATTATACACAACGTTATTCTGTTCCTTCTATGTTTAGTGCGAAATATAGGAAACGATTTGTTGTATCTTGGGAGGATAGCCGTTAGAGCCTATTGCACCGAGTTTTGTACTTTGAGGGGTAGAATATATCCTTAAGTATAGTGCTCTTGCACACTTCAGACAAATTTTCTCATCACTTTTTACAACACACAAGACTTTACGAACTACGGGCGTTGTATACTGGCAATCCGTGATTTGCAAAATTTGATGCGCTACAAGCGTGATCAATTCAAAAATCGTTTAGTCACTTCGTTTTGATTATTGATAAATATGAAATGTCTATTTGTTAACTTATTCATTTTGAGTTACGCAAGTAAATAGACTAATGATCCTAATCAAATTCAACTTTTATTATTCTACTATTTCGCTCTCTCAATCTATTACGCAATGTTCTTTTCTTCATATAATAAAAAAAAAAAAAAAAAACTTAGTAAACTTAGTAAAAATCCTAATGAAATTCAACTTTTATTATTTTACTATTTCGCTCTCTCAATCTATTATGCAATGTTCTTTTCTTCATATAATAAAAATAAATAAATACTTAGTAAACTTAGTAAAACAAACAAGGATTACTTGTTTTATGAAAAATAAATGAGTCGGATAACATTTTCCTAAAAATAATCATCTATATTATATTAAATAATCGGTAAATGAAAAAATATTTTTTATTATCAAGAAAAATTTAGGCCCAATTCTTCTAAAAACACCAACTTGAACTCAAGTTCCAATCATAACCCAAACTTTTTTTTATCTTATAAAAAAACACAAACTTTATCTTGTCTTATAAAAAAAAAAACCAAATTTTATCTTGTGTCTTAATTTTGGCTCCAGCTTGTATTTTTGTCTAATAAAAATGCATAAACTTTTAATTGGTATCCAAATTTGGCCTTCGTCCTTGTTTTCATTGAGTTTCCACTAAGTATACTTAGAATGATACATTGAATTTATAACGGCATCATTGGATGAAAACTTGACGGGGTCAGATTTGGGTACCAATTGAAAGTTACTACCTTTTTTTACGAGGCAAGAAAAATTGAGTTATAATTGCAACCCATTTAAACTTTGTGTTTTTTTTTTTTTTTTTTATCAAACAAAAGATTGTTTGGGCTAGAGAATTAGACCTAACCTAAATCTTGTGCTTTTTAGGGGAATTAAGCTCAATAATTTATACCTAACTAACGTAGGGGACGGTAAAAAAAATCTAATTTTTTTTTAATTAGCGATACATATAATTAATTTTGAGAAATATTTTTTAAATTATATATCTTTTCCCAAAACGAAAGAAACTTATTTTGCCCATTCCCTTCTAAAGCCCTACTGAGCTTTACTCAGAGAGAGAGAGAGAGAGGATGGGGAAGATGAAGGCGCAGGCGCAATCGGAGTCGCAGTCGCAGAGGGAGGAGCTGCTCCAAACCCTGACCGACTTCACCAGCAAGGACAACTGGGACAAGTTCTTCACCCTCCGCGGCGGCGACGATTCCTTCGAGTGGTACGCCGAGTGGCCCCAGCTCCGGGACCCCCTCCTCTCCGCCCTCGCCGCCGCCCCAGGTTCCGCCGCCGCCGCCCCCGCCGCCGCAGATACTCGTCCCTGGCTGCGGCAACTCCCGCCTCTCCGAGCACCTCTACGATGCCGGGTTTCGCTCCGTCACCAACATCGACTTCTCCAAGGTCGTCATCTCCGACATGCTCCGCCGCAACGTCCGCGATCGGCCCGCCATGAAGTGGCGCGTCATGGACATGACCGCCATGCAGGTTCGTCGGACCTTGTTTATCTGTTTCTTTTTGTGGAGGCGTAATGCCTTTCACGTGTGTGTGTGTGTGTGTATGCGCTGTGCATACGGAGTTTCTGAATGTTATGTGAACTTACGTTGCGCGCGTGTGGCTTGTTTGTTGAGATGGTGTTACTGGCGTTCTTGCGATTATATCTGCAGTGCAAGCTTAAAAATGACCTCGGATGCCTCCGAAATGAGCGGTTTATTGGTGTTCAGGCCATGATCAGCTAATGGAAGCTTCAAAATTTGTGTGTATTTTGGAGAATTTGTGGTCGGTTGTGTTTAATAGGCATACCCAGTATGTTTCATGATCAATGAGGTGAAATCTGATTGTAGCTGCTTTCAGGAATTCATTTTTTCCAATATTGTTCATTCGTTGAACGTATTGTTGTTGAAGTGATTTGTCTTTCTTCTATTCCAAATATGTCGATCAAGGTAATGTATGGTAAAAAAATAATTATAATTTTCAGCAGATGTAAGCAGGGAAACCGTACATTAGCTTGATTGACATATAGAGAGGAAGATATGTGGTTGAATTGGATTGGCGAATAAGAGCCACTAGGAGAGGAAGCTGAATAAAGCTAAATGGAGCACTTTGATAGTGGCTTGTCTGTCACTTGGATATAATGTCCATACCCACATGCATGGGCCTATGCCATTCCCTCATCACATCATTTTGCTGCAGTGCACTGGTCTTTGGGGTACCCCATGGGTTTTGTCTATGTAACTTCAGATCACGATTCATCATCCATCAACTTGAAGTCACTTTGTTGACCTTGCTTGATCAAAAATGCACCAAAGCTAGTCTTCAGTTTTGCTGTGTATGTGTGTTGGATCTTCCATCAATGTGTTTGGTTTTCAACTTCATTGTCTTGTTTCTCTGTCTGATGGCTTATGCTGCTTTTGACTTTTTTATATGCTTGTTTCATTCAGAAAGATGTTTACATTTTTGTTTTCGTTTCCATCATTATCTTGATTCTAACTATTAGCATTTGCACCAGTTCTCAGACGAAACATTTGATATTGTTCTTGATAAAGGTGGATTAGATGCTTTAATGGAGCCAGAGCATGGGCATAAGCTGGGAGATCAGTACTTATCAGAGGTTTGTTGATACAATTTCTATGAATGTTTTGAGATACATGCATTTGAGTGTGCTTTTAAGGAATTTAGCTTAGACTGTCCAATAAAGTATACAGTTAAGTGGATAACTTTTGTTGTTTATTACCAGGTGAAAAGAGTTCTCTTATCAGGGGGAAAATTTATATGTCTCACCTTGGCAGAATCACATGTTCTAGGTACTTCTTTTCAAAATCTTGTTGAGTTGTAAGGACTTAATTGCAATCAATGCCCCTTTTCTTTCAATTTATTAGTGCTATTTAGCAACAGACAATCATATGTTGTTAACTAGACTAGAGTGCCTACTCTGCATGGGCAAGGCATGCAGGAGATGATTTTTCTGAAAAGCAAATTTTAAGTGGTTTCTTGATGTAGGAATGAGATGCAAGATGAACATGAAATCTTTCACTTATTTTTCATGTTGTGATGTTTCGATTCAATACCTTCTGTTCCATTTTCCTCTTTCCAGGGTTGCTTTTCTCTAAGTTCAGATTTGGCTGGATAACGAGTATCCACGCCATACCTCACAAGTCACGTGAGAAATCCAGCCTTCAGACCTTTATGGTGATTGCTGTCAAAGAGAGTCCTGCTGTGTTACAGCCAATAACATCATCCTTTAACCGCTCATCACTTGACTGTAATAGTAACCAGGTGAGGGAACTGATTGAGGTGTTTTTGGGACGGACAAGTGTTTTATGTCGACATAAGTAATTGTTCTGTGGTAGCTTGTGAAGACATAACGAGTTGCTTTTCCTACTTTGTTGACATTGCAATTTTCTCTCTTTTGTCCTGCTAGTTGGAAGTATCTTAATTTTACAAGATTATAAGAAAGTATGCTGTTACTGCAGAAGCTTGAAACTGCTTGTTGAATTTTCAGATTTCCGGGATGTATAAAGAACTTGAGAATGAGAATAGGACTCGTGAAGAGTACCTTACTGGTTCTGATGTGTTGCACTCTCTCGAGGATCTTCGACTGGGAGCTGAAGGTGCCCTGGATAAACTCAATCCTGGACGTCGAGTACAGCTTATTCTAAGCAGTCAAAACTCACGATATAGTTATAGAGCCGTACTTCTTGACGCACAAGAGCAATCCGACAACTTCTTGCGCCATTGTGGTGTAATAATTGTGCCTAAGGTTGGTACTTCTTCCATTTGCTTACCAAATGTTTGGCTACATAAAGCCTTTCCTGTGTGCATGGGGTCCTGGCTGTATGAAATTCAAGTATACATCTTTGTTTGAGGCATAACTCCTACTCAACCAGTATTTGTTCTATGTCAACGCATCCATGTCTTTTGCAAACTAATGTGTGTAATTGAGTTAGTTTGATTGCTATGATGCTGCAACACTTCCAGTCATCAAAGATGAATGGCATTAGTTCATCACTGAAATAGGTGTTTTTCTTGTTGGGCAATAAAGTAAAAGAAGACAAACCGTCACAACCTTGACTTAATAGTATTTGGAAGTAATGGTCGCCTAGTGTGGCTTCTCAGTAACCAAATTATGTGGATGATACTTGAATATTAATCTTAAGAAAAGCCCTAGACTTTGCAATAGGTGCTGTCATGGATGATCAGCAAGTATTCGCTTCAATTAGATAACAGATATTGAGCTTGATGTATACATTTTTCCCTTGGTTGAGTATGCTTTAGAGAAAAATCTTGTCTTTTCATACTCGATTGTCCAGGTATTTTGTGTGCCAAATAATTGATTCCAAGACAACATGAATGCATGCTTTTAGTGTGATGTGGATAAGCTTCTACCTGAGATAGACATACCCTATTCTAAATTTATATTAGACAAGCTATTATAAATTTGTCAATGTCAATCAGGTCATTTGATGGAATTTGGGCTGTAAGGTCTGTTTAACTGTTGGAAATATGCGACATAATGTTAATTTCAGACTCGGGCTCATGGGTGGCCCTACTCTTCAGAAGAAGGTCAATGGAAAGTAGTTGAAAGTGCAGAGGCAGCTCGCTTGATAATGGTACCTTTCCGGAATTCGACATTGCTCAAGTTTAATTAGAAGCGTCAACATTCCACTTGATATACTGTATGATATGAATATTAGGTTTTTCTGGACAGCAGTCATATGCATGCTAGCATGGATGACATTCAGGTACTGTTTGCTTTGTTTATTCACTGGTCAAGATATATGTGCATCTTAATTTCTGTTGCTAATGACTTTCCGCTTTTATTGTTTTCAGAAAGATTTGTCTCCTCTGGTCAAGCAGTTGGAACCTGCCAACAATAATGGATCTCAAATACCGTAATGCTTCTCCCATTTTATTTAGATCTCCAAATTATTTTGAAACTGTAAGCTAAACTCTAAGGCTGCGCATGATACTTAGGATAAAATTTAGTGTTTGGTGTCTGCTCAAGATTGGATAAAGTTGGATATAAAAGGGGATATAGATTGGATAAAATTATCCTCAGGGGAGGTGGGATAAAGGTAGATAGGATTTTTAACACCCATAATATAAAAATTGTTTTTCTCAAATAACAAACTTCTTAAAATAATAAAATTAAAATAATATTTGAATTTCTAGTATAAAAATTCTAAATAACAACAAAAACAATAATTTCTTTATTTATTTAATCCTACTTTTATTTATATATTCGAATTTATATCTATCTTATAATATAAATTCAATATATAAATATATGTTTAGTATTTTAGGTATATTAGTATAGTTAACTATTTAATAAAATATTATTTGAGAATGAAGGGGAAAAAAGAAATAAAAAATAATTGAAAAAAAGAGGAAAAAATAATATAAATAAGCAAATAAAAATGAAGTAGGCAAAGGTGTCGTGAGGAATTCTTGCCGTGTCCGTTTGTGCAATTATTAGGTTCATTTATACTGTATGCCATTTATACCAAATAATATACATGATATGATATAAATATATTTGGTTTTATTACTATGGTTGACCAAATAGTAGATAGGATATAGCAATATTTTTAAATTTCATATCATATCCTATTCAATCCTATCTTGGCTAAAAATCTAGAAGACCAAAAGTAGAGTAACTGTAGGAGTACATAAGCAATGGAAGTACAATGACATAAACAAGAGCAAAAAGCATGGTGATAGGACATTGTTTCTGTGACTTTAGTTATTCTGTAATTGTGATGGTAATTGCCTTAACCACTCAAATGAAAGTGAAATATTGGGAAGAACGCAATAGATTAGTAAAAAGGCCTGATGATTAAGTATCTGAGCAAGTACCTTGATCATCCTGAGTATATTAGGTGGTGACATGCTGTTTTCTAGTATCTTTTCCCAGTATAGTGTTTGCAACAGATAAAGATGATATGAATTTAATTTTAGTGTAGCCATAAAAGCTTTGTTTCTTAGTGCTGGAGTTTGAACTTTCAGATTGGAAACAGGTGGACGCTTCCTTACTTTCTTTGAACTTTTTTGCTTCCATGAAGACAAAATATGTTTCCTGGCTTTCTGTAGTTATATAAGTGGCATTTGGATTGTTTAGATAATGCTCATTTCATTCTGGAAGCATTGATTTTATATCACTTTAAAATTCTGCTTGTCTCTTATTCAGGTTCATGATGGTTGATGACCCAATCAAGGACAGAAAATTAATCCACCAGGTTCTTACCTTCAACTGTCCATCAATTAAATCCATTGATACTGTGAACTGGCTTAAGAGAAGGGAAAAAGATGAAACAGGATTTATAAAATATGGATTCACTGAGAAAGCTGTATAAGATTGGAGCAAGGAGAATAGAAGCGTGACAAGAAGAGTAAGAAACACTAAAAATGTACATAAGAGGGATTTCCAGAAAGAATAGGTAATTATTTTGTTGTCTACAACACAAGTATAGTCCAAGACATTTCAAGAAAACCTCATGATCTTAAATTTCCTCTTGACTGATGGTCGTGCTTTATAAGAATTTTGCATTGCAGAGACTGATAAAATGTTAAGACCATCAATAGGATTTTTATGGATGGACTAATGAGAATTTATAAGGCATAAAAAGGAAGCAGAAACTTGTGAATGTTACAAAGAGTGCTCTTTCATTCTCTACCACCTTCTGACTTTAGGTAGTCATTGGCCTTGTAGAGTTATGCTGGCTGGCTGTTGCATAGCCTATTTGGTTGTTTCTAGACAGTGGTATTTTCATATTAAAGACGAGGTTGAGAAACGACTGTCATTGTTAGGCAAATAATGGAACCATCATACTTGCATTTTCATTTTGTATCGAAAACTATTATCTTCATGTTCTCACATTTGGTGACATTGTTTGCATGTAGATCTGTCCTTCCATAGCTGTCATATCAGTTTTCAGTAAATCTCGTATTTATCAATGCTCTTACTTTTGCAATAACAGTTTCTCACTGGAATGTTCTGCATGATTCTTTTGTAAACTGCATTTCTGTATAATGTCACTGACTTCTGCATGGGGGCTGTAAATGTGAGAAATGCTTGGATGAACCGATACTATCGACCATAACTAAGCTACACATTTTAAGCGTGACTTTTTTTATACAAAAAGAATGTAAGCATGTGCCATGTGTGATCCTCTGACAATTCTTGCCGTAAAATTGTAGGTCACATCTTCCTTGACTGGACGGATAACCATAGATGATGTGGTTTACAGTAATGTTGAAGGTGATGTCAGTCACATCTTGCCTGATGGAGACTTGACATTCCGGCGCATGATTTTTCAGAGGAATGAGGATTTGGTGCAGTCTGAGGCTCTGCTAACGAGGGAGGGATCAACTGTCATTAGTAGTGATAAAACTGACAGGACAAAAAGTTCATCTTCCAAATCCAGAAAAAGAGGAAATCAGAGAAAAAACATCGGTACTGAGTGGCAGGCACATTTTCCATACTGGATTTCAAATGCCTATATTAATAACTTATTACTGAAGATTTCATTTTTATTTTGAAATTATGTCTCTGAAGAGCTCTGGGATTATCTGTTGGTTTTTGACAAAAGATTTGCATTATCTTAGTGGATTGGGAAATGCATGAGTTGCTGAAGTATTGCGAATTTTATATGTAAGGAACCACACAGGAAGGGGAAAGTGTCAATAATTAAAGGGTTTTGGAGTCACTGGCCAAGTGACTTTTTACACTTTTGATGCTAACATATTACTCATATTCCAGGCAATACCTCTTCTATCCATTTTTTGCTAGATTCCTAGATAATTTGATTGATTTGGTTGGCACCTTTGTTTCCATGTGTGATTATTTGGAACCTAATGGTGATTGACAGAACAGGCATTAACTTTAATAAGAAGAGGGCTAAAGTTGCTGAAATATAGTACATGAGTCTCCTCGCATAGAAGGACATGGATTGCTTAATCTTTTCACTCTCAACCAAAATGCTGTATCTAACATCTAAAATAGAATATGCTATTGTCTGTGTGAAAATCCCTATAGCATTAGCCTATGTAGTGTTTAGTGGTCATTCTTCTCTGTAAGTTTAGTTTTGCAACTTGATGAGGAATTCTAAAATGAGACAAGTTAATGGACAAGAGTAGTCTGTGAATACTTAGCTAATAAGAGAGCAGAACTGCAACATCTTTCATCGTTTCATCAAATTTTCCCTCTTTTTATTTTATGAACAGGGTGAGACTTCATAAGAACTGAGAATGGTAAGGATAGAGCCGTGAAGCTTGGTATACCAACTACTTTTGGCAGTATGTCATCGATTTTCTTGGTGCTTCACTTTTGATATATTTAGCAACCTACATTACATTTTCACATAATGGTCCTTGAAGCATATTTCCAATTGTGTATATTTTAATCTAATTGACCGAAGCGGAAGTAAAACTTCTGGTTCTTTGCACCAATGAGGGGATTAATTACTTCTTGGAGTGGTAAAAGTTCCTTTTCCGCTTTTCTTTTGCCACAAAATGCTGGCATGCAAAGATTGCTGTTTGGATTTTTCATTGCTCTTATCTCAGCAATGTTCTTCCCTACTCTTGCTCAGTTGGTCTCATTCATTTCATGTTGTAGAGCCACGAGCAGCCTTGAAGATCTCTCATGACTATTTGGCTAGTTCGTACCACTCTGGTATCTTATTGGGGTTTTTTTTTTTTTTTTTTTTGGTGACCCAGGGAACCCCCGCACGGCCGGCAGCCGGGTGGTAAACCCTGGGGCCAATGGGAGCTAGCCACCACACTCCCACCAGCAGGTTAAGTCACCAAGTGCCTCCCCCAAGTTTCGAACTCCTCCCCTTGAAGCGCAAGGGTCACAGGAGCCTAACCAGCGGAGCCACCGCAGCGGGTGGTTTATCGGGGTTTATGTTGGTGTCATCATATTTGGAAAAGGTCTCATCCATGAGAAGAACAGTAAGTGCTGCCAATACTGATTATGCCTTTCCCTTTAAAAGTAGTTGGTGATAACTGTCAAGAGAGCTGGACTCCCGTTTCTGCTTTGATAGCAATTCTTACTTCTTTAGGAGGCAATCTTATTTATACTTTTAATCTACTTATGCATGACTGTGGACCATAGCGTAGTCTATGCTTTAGTCTACAGTGGATAAGATCATCTTTTTCCTGATAGTTTCTTGCAGATTTATAATTTGAGCAAATGTTTGATATGTTATCCTCTCAGGTTAGAGCAGTAGTTATAGGTCTTGGAGCAGGTCTACTTCCTATGTTTCTTCATGGGACTATGCCCTTCATACATGTTGAGGTGAACAAAGGCTCATTCTCATATATTATGCTTGTATGGCTCTATAGTACTGGTAATAAAAGAATTTAGTTGTACATACAGGTAGTAGAGTTGGATCCCCTCGTTGTTAGTCTTGCACGGGAGTACTTTGATTTCATTGAAAATGATCGGATGAAGGTAATTCATCTCCATGAACATTTTCTTGTTCTTCAGTTATTCAATTTTCTTTGAGACATTGCCCTCTTCTCTACTTCACCTCGCACACATAGTATTTCGTCTGTTGGTATACATAGAAGAGCGTGATGGAGCATATTTGAAAAGTTGAGGTACATGGTTGTACAAAAAGAAAAGAAGTCTAGGTTTTGTATTGCAAAATGGGCAAAAGTTCAGGTACTTGTGGTGTTTTTATCCTAAAAAGAAATTCCCAGAATGAGTAAACTGGTGTCTGATTTCTTGGCTTTTACAACATTAAAATCTCCAAGTGGGCTGTTCTTTCCCCCATATTCTTCTCAAGGTTCCTTTGAGTTCCTTTTTGCCTCTGTGCTGTAACTCTGGTACCTTGTATCAACATGCCACAAGGTAGAGTGCGCCTTTTGAGTATCTTATTTTAAACTTTTTTTTTTTAAACTGGTGTATTTTAAGCATAGTGTTGTCTACTTCAATGCTATTGTAGGTACATATCACTGATGGGATTGAGTTTGTCAGACGGGTTGCAAGTACTGTCGCACCTGTGGGGGATGCTGAGATTGATAGAAAGGAGAGTGGGAATTTGAAGACTCTTCAATCTCCTGACAGCGAGTCCCTCCTAGACGAAATTGACATACTGGTTGTTGATGTTGATTCTGAAGATCCAAGGTTATTATGAATTCTTAATTGTACATAGAGTTACTTCTTGTTATCATGTGGAAAGCAGTGTGGTGTTCACGTATTCTAAACTTTTTACCATAATTTATTGCTGTCTATTACCTGGCGCAGCTCTGGGTTGTCCTGCCCTGCTGCTGATTTCGTTGAAGAACCTTTCCTAAAGGATGCAAAGAACTCCATTTCCAAGCAGGGTCTGTTTGTTGTGAATTTGGTCTCTAGATCGACAAAGATCAAGGAAATGGTGATTTCTAGATTGAAAACGGTGAGTACGTCAAACTCCAATTCTTGACTTATGCTAGAATGTATGTAATTGCTTGTTCTGTTTCTATATTATTCTCTTAATGTTGTCTTAACATGGTGACTATTTTTCTTCTTCTTTGTCTTCTTTGTTTTTTTTTGGGCCAAAAGATGGGCATTATTCTGATGTGCGGTTTATGTTGCATATTTGCAGGTCTTCAACCACCTTTATTCCCTTCAACTCAAAGAAGACGTCAATGAGATTCTTTTTGCTCTGAAAACAGACGATGGTATCAAGGAAAATCAGTTCACTGAAGCTGCTGATCAGCTTCACAAGTTATTGCTCTGCGGACATCCGAAGATGAGTCAAACCATTGTAGACACGTCCAAGAAAATTAAATGCTTGAAGTAAAATATCAATACCAAAATTTCTATTCTGTTTGTAGCTTTCAAAAAGAAAATCAAAATATATTTTGGTGCTGCAGCTAGTGATAGCCAATTCCATCCGTTGTTCCTTTTGGGGGGTTCTGTATCAAGATCTGCATAGTGAGCCTTTGTTCCTCCTGAAAATTGTGAACTGATCAACAGATCAATATGCAAGGACTGCTAGATTCACATTTTCCATTTGGGAATTTTTTCGCTTGGATGGCGTTGTTGTCATTCTTGATGCCCCAGTTCAAGGTAGGTGGATGTTCTACTTCTACCAATTTTTCTAGTTTTCGGGATTTTGCAGAGACCATACCTTATTCGAAGCAGGCTAACTGGAAACTGGTGCTGTCAAGCATATCCTATATCACTTGAATGTATATGCAAAGTGTGGGAAATATTACGTGGATTCCTATCGTTGTATAAACAGGTGGCTGTCTTCCGAGTGATGATTGCAAAACGAGTTGTGAATTCAAGTTACTTGTGTAAGTTAATGAAGCTATTGGTGTGGCATTTATCTGAGATTTCTGGAGCAGTTGCAGGTTAAGAGTTTTGAGTCCGTTGGTAGCTAGAGGTTGTCGTGTGTTTGTGCGTCTGCAAAGTTAGGGGGGAGCATGGTTCTAAGGTAGAACCAAGAACTTGTGAACCGCATCGGTGAAAACTTATAGGTTTGAGGTTTCAAGGCATGTAAAATAGGTTCTAAGTTCCAAAATTTGGGTAATTTGTTTCGACAGATAAGTTATAGCTTCTAGGTTGATAGAGCTTGGAACTTGTAATTTGGAATCTATAACAAGTTTTTGTGTTTTCTTAGCTATGTTTTCATGCGATCTTGAGATATATCATTGAGATATATCATGACATTTGATGATAAGTGTATAATCTTGGACTAAACTTCTATTTTATGATTGAGAATTTTATTTTTATAGACCAATAAGACTGGTGGAAGCTTTACTTGATTCTTCAATGCAATTATGTTTGACCAATTACTTCTTTTAAGATAATGATTTTATATAATATAAGAGCAATTGGTGTATCGAAAATCGTAAAATTTTCTTAATATTATTAGACAGGTGCTTATGAACATTTGTTTTTAGGTGATCGATAATAAAATATTTATTCATTTTTATTGTTGCGTTTATTTTCGTTTTGCTTCACTAAAAAAAAAAGAACCTATTAAAATCTAGAATCGACTCTGGAATTTGTAACAAGATAGGTTCTAGGTTTCAGGTTTCGATTGGTAGATTCCAAGTTCCAAAAAATGAGAAACTTATACCTAATGGTAGGTTTCAGATTTCATATGATAGCTGTAAAGAACTTGAAATCACTCACTCTTATGTAAAGCTAGTTTATTCATGATTATTGATTGTGGCATATTGGTTAAATTATCAGTTTGCCTATTAGGTGGTTTTTCTCTTTTCAAGGAGACAAAAGTATGTTGTAATTCATCATTACATCAAGTTTTACTTGACCATATACTTTGTGGTTCAATTTGATTTTGAGTTAAATAAGTGATGCATTTATTCTCTTAGATGTTTTCATATTGATGTCAAAAGTGTCAGTTGAGTTTGGATCGACTTTATGCGATTTTATTTACACAAGTCATATTGTGCTACATGTCTTTGAATTTTTCTTTTGAATGAAAACTCATATTACTATGTGACTTCCCTTCGTGGCCCGCTTGTGGGCGAGGAAAGGATTAGGCCATGATTTAATGCGACAAAACTCTTAGGGGCAAAAGTATGGCAAGATTGCATAAATCGAACCTATGACTCACCTGATTGATACATCGACATAACGTGAGTTTTGGAAGTAAGTAGCATCAGCAAGGGACAAGATGGTAGATAGAGCTCGAGGTATGACGGATATGATCGACTTCCGTGTGTGAACTATCAAAGGAATGCGAAATAGATGTACTAGAATACGGTAGTTCAGACAGAAAAAAAAAAAAAAAAAACTACATGGATGCCGTAATTACAAAATGTCGAGTCTAAAATCCCAGAGGAGGCACTCAAAGTGACGGATGGGGCAGTGCATTGGCTTGAATTAAGATGGGCATGCTTTGATAAGGTTTCCAAGATCCTTGAACTGAATGGAAGGTTTTAGAGATGGAAAACATCGATGGTGGCATCGTTAGCAAGAGCGAGTGATCCACGACGTAATTCTCGCGGATGTACCAACGTCCAGTTGCAATTTTTTGCAAGTATGATGGTACATTCTAGCAGAAAAATGCCCGTTCTCATGACAATAATGACGGTATTTGGATCCAGATTGGCAGCTTTGTGGAAGACGAGACGCTCGTGCGCCGTTGAAGCAAAGTGCAATGCTGCTCCTAACTTTCAAAACTCTCAGTTTGGTTTTCTCAAGAGATAAGGCATATGCAAACGTAGTCTCCAGAGAGGGTAAAGGACCGCAATGAAAAAATGATGTAAGGATAATCATCAACTAAACCCATCTAAACAAAATGAAACGCTTATGATCTTGATGACTACTGTATGGCATCGCATCGCGAAGGCTAGAGAGTTCTAACTAGTCTCGAACCATCTGCATCCGACTAAAAGAAATTGGAAATGGAACATACCCAAATTTCGTAGCTTCATAAGAGCATTGAGGGATTGCCCTTTGCTCTACCGTTTAAGTGGATACTGAAAACCGACAAATTTCTCTTTTGAAGGCATCAGCATCGGCTATAATTGTACCCTATTCACGTTTGAAGCTTTCACCGCCCGTCCAAGGGACAGTCTTCTATATTTGGGTTAAATGCTTGTGTTAGGATTAGTCAGTTCTTTCTTTTTACAGTCCGGTCTCTATGACGTCAAGCCTCTCACTGGCTGTCAAAAGTGGGTTCGGATTTCCCAACAGAAATTGAGCTAGAGCTCTCTTCTTTTCATGGGTTTATCCATTTCTATAAGTCTAAGAGTACCCGAAGGAGGGTTCTTATCCCTGTATAACAGAGAAATAGATTGGAGAGACAAGCAAATGGTCAATAGTTAATGAAAAGATAGTTTTATTTTGATTTGGACTTAAGAGTGAACAAGCTCTTAAATTTAGAAGTACTAGTATTGCTCTAGTATTGCTCCTCAATGAAAGTTGAGGGTTCCGTCAACAATCAAAAGTTTGAAGACAATTTTGGGACGTGGATGAAAGCCGAGTGACCACTTTCGACAATTTTCGACCGAGCGGAAAGTAAATAGTAACTAAGCAGAATCGTATCTATAACCTAGACAAGGCTCAACATCCTGGATGTGCCGTGAGTCGTTTTCGCTCTCAACACAACCACATGACTCCTTTCTCAATCATTGGGCTTTCATCAATGCTTGAAGAGAAATCAAGCATGCATTTGAATACACACTGCAAAGGATATAAAGAACCTTAAATCGCCATCATCTATAACATCCAAAACAACAGATAAACCCTAACTTGCCAGAGCAAACTTCGCCAGAATTGTACCAGAACAAAAACAAGATGCTCACTCCCCAAAAATCCTCTTGCAGCTAAATAACAGGAAGCGCTGGTCAGATAATTCAATACATGCATAAATGCTAAAGCTCACGCAGTCGCAGATGCTTGGGCAGCAAGCCTTTTCCTCGCCTCCTCAATGATGGACAATTTGATACCCTTGCCCTTAGGAAGCGAGACCCAAGGCTTGGTTCCCTTTCCGATCATGAACACATTGGCCAATCGAGTTGCAAACTCATGGCCCTGTGAGTCCTGGATGTGAATGGTCTCGAAAGTTCCCTTATGCTTTTCACGATTCTTGATAACTCCAACACGTCCCCTATTCCTTCCCCCAGTGACCATGACGACATTTCCGACATCAAACTTGATGAACTCGGTGATCTTGTTAGCCTCCAGGTCAAGCTTGATGGTGTCATTAGCCTTGATCAGAGGGTCGGGATAGCGGATGGTACGGCCATCATTGGTATTGAGGTATGGGATGCCTTTCTGCCCAAACTGGACTGAGCGAACCTTGCAAAGCTTGAACTGTGTTCCGTAAAATCAGAACAATTATTGGGAAATGATATAGTCAATTTATTACAATTTTCACATTTTGACTGAATCTAACGATTTCAACCTCCAACTCTTGAAGATTCTTCAACATCCCTATGGCCTTCAACAGCTCTCCTATATCGATCTCAGCTACAACTAAGTGCTCCAACCTTTTAAGATATCTAATAGAAGTAGGCACTTCAGTAATCTTTGTACCATGCAAAAATAACTCGAGCAATGATTCTAGCCTAGCCATTGAGTTTGGTAGCTCCCTTATTTGAGTGCATCCCAGGTTCATTTTCTCCAAGCTTTTGAGATCTCCAATAGAATCCGGTAACTCTTTGATTCCTGTGGTGAACAAATTCAATGTGAGCAACGATCTCAATTTCCCAATGCAGTTTGAAAGCTTTCTAAGCTGATGACAAGCCTTAAAGACAAGCATGTCAAGCCCGCCATCTCTCTTATAGATGGATGAAGCTCTCATAAACATTGCCCCTCTAGTTTCAGACTTGACAGGTACTTTAGACCACATAATGCAGAAGGCATTGCCACCAGGTCAAAATGGGGGCTTGTGGATAACTTCAATAACTGAACTTGGCTTGCGATTATTTCCAAGTGCTTTAGGCGCTTCAACCTGATAATAGAGCTATCGATTTGTAGCGACTTTGGACAATGTTGATAAAAAACAAGTATCTTCAAATTCAAGCATGTGGAGAAGTCCAGAGTTGTGGATAGATGGCATCTCATAAGATGTATAACTTTCAAGTCAGGATTCGCCTGCGAAACAAATTAGAATTAGAAAAAGCAAGGCAAGGGAAATGCCAACAAATATATAATGTGGTACGAAACCATACCAAGCATGGGCCCCATCCATTCCAGTTTTTTTGGAATGTTGCTGTCTGAAAGCTTGAGCACAACTAAGTTCCATAAACATAAATTGCTTGCCTGCAAGTTTGAAGGGCAACAACGCCAATAGAACCATCTTAAATTGGAGAGAAGATTCTTAAAGTCTCCTACCAAGTTCCCCCCATCTAATTCCAAGAACTTTAAATTAGGCAACTTTGAAAACTCTTCGCTTGTGAAGTTGTGCTCCCTGAAAAGTCCAACTAGTTTTAGTATTGTGACATTCTCTGTTCCCTGACAACAAGAAAAGGATTAATTGAACTTTCTACAATGAAAATAAAAATAAAAATAAAAGAACGCATTCCATGAATAAATATTGCATAGACTTGTTCTAAAAGGAAACCATTCTGTTTGATTCTAATTTCAGATTGTAAAAGTAAGCTATTTTTAATATCTTTTTGGAATATAGATTATGATATTACCCTCATTTCATTCAAATTAAAATTTAGTCTTCCTTGTTGCGCAACACAGACACACGGATATACTCTCAACTTCAAGCCAATGTTTCCTTGATCACGAAGACAGTAGCCTTGAATAGAATTTACCTTTCTAGTTTGCATCACTTTCAATGCAATCTTGGGACACCACAATCTACTACGCTTCCCAGGAACTTTGAGGTCTTCTTGTCGAACAATTTCTCTTCCAAGATCTTTGAGTGGATCATGCATCAAGATTCTATCATCATCGTCAACCTTTATCAAAGACATACGTGTAAGGACAATGAAGTCACTTTTTGGGAAAAAGTCCAACGCTTTCCACATGTAATGTAGGTGGCTTCTTTCTTCACCAATAAAGTGACATGCAATATCAAGAAAAACTTCTCTCTATGCATCCTCTAGCATTTCAAAACTAATCTTCAATTTGTCGTGGACATCTTGCATGGGCGCTAAATCTAATTTCTTCAATACGTCTTTCCAAAATTGTTTGCCTTTGCAATAAAGAGAGGAACCAATAACCTCGAGAGCCAAAGGAAGTCCACCAGTTTTGCCAATAATATCGCGAGAAATATCATCATATTCATGTGGAGGGGAATCCATTCCAAAAGCATGCTTACTGAAAAGCTGAAGTGCATGGCCATGGTGCAATACTTCTAATGGATATATTTTGAACTCTTTGAAATGCAATTGGACATAATTTCCTTGGTTCTCCTCTTTGATTGGCAAAAAGTTGGTGTCCCTTGTTGTAATAATGATCCTACTCCCTCGACCAAACCAATCACACTTTCCTGCAAGTTTTGAGAGTTGGTCCCACTAATCTAGGTCATCAAGAACAATAAGGACTTTTTTGTTGCGGAACCTTCTTTTAATTTGGTTAATACTCGCATCACAGTCAGAAATTTCAATTGGTTTGAAGTTGAGAATTTCTGACAATAATTGTTTTTGCAATTGAACAACTTTACTGCCCTTTGAAGCTTCTCGAACATCCGAAAGAAAGCTACACCCATGAAACCCACTAGATATTTGGTTAAAGACAGCCTTGGCAAGTGTCGTCTTTCCAAGGCCCCCCATGCCATGCACTACTAGATAACATGCATCATGTGAACCTTCATTTAATAGGTGCACGACTTCTTCAACACGATCCTGAATTCCAACTAAAAGATCGGGCATGATTTTTTCTCTTTTGTTCAGCTTCATCAAAACTTCAGCAATGATTATTCTAATGAGTTCACCTTGACTGTCATATATAACATAAAGGGTCTGGTCAGAAAGATTGTAGACAGAATATTAACCTTTCAGGCTCGAAAATGTTGTAGATTAAACACAAATTAGTCACGGAATCCATAAATCGCCAAAAAGTAATCTCATGTGTAGTTACAAGCTCTAACTCTTTTCTTCAACAATATTTATCAAAATCCATGTCAACTTACCTAAAATGAATTGAAATTATACATTGTATTCAAAGGTCGAACAAGTCAATTGTTAAGATGAGAGTCAAATCTTAAACTTCATAAGAATGATCACTCATTCTTTTCGTTTATATACATGCAAAGGATTTGTTCATTTCTTTTTTGATTGCTCACATATAGCGTGTGCTCTGTTTTCTAGCTTTGCATGGATTAAAATAGTAATAACTTGAACATTTGTTTTCTATGTCAAATTACATATAACTAATTTTTAAGTTAAGAAAAAGTATTTTTATTCTATCTAAAAGATACAACTCGAATAATGAACTCAAATTGGATTTGTCAAGTTTTAGTAGAGTATTCATCTATCTTTAAAATGAAAAGTCCAAATCTTACCCTCTATCTTGAAGATCCCATCCTTTGATACGAGCGACCTCCTTCAGAGCCTCCTTCCATGGGCGCACTACATGGCAGCCGAACTTTTGCTCGTGCTTCTGCAGGGCTTCGTGGTACAGACCAGTTTCGAGCTTGACATCGTGGGGATCCACGTCGAAGAAAATTGGTAAGATCACGGCTTTGCCTCCTCTGTTTCTGGAGCAATCCACTATGTATGCGAGTTCACGAAGACACCACGCACTAGACGCATAATTTTTAGAGAAGATGGGCATATAGATTGCACAGCTCTTGATCGCTTGCTCCAGCTCACCTCCGATCGCTTTGCCTTTTCTGATCTCTTCATCGTCTCTGAAAACACGAATCCCGGCTCTGTCCATGGAGTGATAGAGGCAATCGGTGAAATTCAGGCGAGTGTCAGGTCCTCTAAAATTTAGGAACACCTCGAAGTCAGACTCTAACGACGAGTGAACATCGCCTCTATCGGCTGTCGACCCCGTAATTCCATTAGCAGAGTCCCAGCTTTCCATCTTAGGAGCTAAGTTATACACCGTTTCTGCTAACGAATCTCCAGCGGATCGTAAATGCGAAAACCTAACAACAATATCATAGCCCTATACTTGATTTTGCTATATATAGGTTAAGAATAGATGATAACGACGGTCTAACATGCAGTTTGAAAAAATCTTCAATGGGGATGGGTGGACCGAGTTGAGACGTGTTTTCTGACTGTAGATTTTCGACCTCTGCGATTGACTGACGTTGGGTTTTCCGCAGCTTCCGCGCAATCAGGCCTACAATATGTCCTCTTTCTTACAGGTGGCTTTGGGATGTGTTATATTCAACAAGGCCATATTCCTCAATTAGAAAGAGAGAAGGGGAAAAGTGATGAGAGTTTGAATGGGTTGAAAAATGCGTACCTGGAATATGCCTGCTCGCACCATCGATCATTGACTTAGGACATCATTCCATACAAATCAAGATTTTGTCATGTCTTATAGTTTCTTAGTTTCTTTCAAGTAAAATGCTTCGACATAAGTTGACATTTGGTGATTGCTTTGGGTGGGCTAAGAAAAGTCTGGATGTAGTGCTCCACCAAAACCTAGATAGTTCTTGTTGATTTGGAGGCGCAATATACATCAAGCATCATTTGACCGCACCTGTATGGTTCACTGCATTAATCAAGTTAACAAAGCAATTGATTTCATTTGTTTTCATTCAGCAGAGAATACAATGTTCAAGTCCTTTTTGGGATTGGGAAAATTGTCTAAAAAGTCCTAAATTTATTGTATTTTTTACCAATCTAGTTCTAAATCTTTACATGTTTTGTCAATTGAGTCCATCCGTTCAATTTGGTTGGAAATCACTGACATGGACGCTTATCCCACCTTTACGCCTTTGCCGGCAGAGGGAAGAAGGGAAAAATAATAAAGAAAAAAAAAGAGGAAAGGAACAAAAAAAAAACAGTGAAGAAGGAAATAGAAGAAATATAAATAAATAAATAAATTGGAAAAAATATTAAAATGTTAATGGAAATTGTTCAAGTCAATGCCAACCGTTTCATGTAGGATGGCTAGAGGTCATATTAGTGATTTTCATCCGAAATTGACCGGATAGACTAAATTAGCAAAATGTGAAATGTTTATAATTCAATTGGCACAATGAAAATGTTTAAGATTGAATTGGCAAGGTTTATAACTTTTTAGACACTTTTTCTCATCTTAATAAGATGGGTGATAATTACGTGAGACTTGAACAAATTACATGACGCCTACTATTGTCGCCCCGATTGGTGATGGATGAATCTGAATTTTCCTTTGTTTATGATGGATGAACTAGAATATGTGTGGGGTAATCTTGGTAATATATTCATGTGGCCTAATGACAAAAAATAAAAGATTTGAAAGGCGCCGATTCTCTCATGCTGCATACTAGGAATACTATTCTTACTATTCTTATATGATATAACAACGGGAGAAAGACATCAGAAGTGCCATGACTTATGTACGACGTTCATTTTTGTGCCACGATTTTTTACCGGCTCACTTAAATGTCAAAATCGGAGAAAAACGATCACTAAGTGCCTTTAGTGAAAAATTCTGGCTAGAGAAATTATGTGACTTTTATAATGAAATTTTTTATTTTGTGTGGCATTTTTTGGCATTAAAGTGATCACATTTTCATTAAGACTGGCACTAAAGAGATCACTTTTTAATAATAATTGGCACTGAAGTAATCATTTTTTTACAACGATTAACATTGAAATGACCACTTCTTAACTTGCAATACGACGTCGTTTAGGGTTTTTTTGGCACTAAAGTGATTACTTTTTCATTATGGTGGGCATTGAAGTCATCACTTATTAACAACAATTGGTAATAAAGTGATCATTTTTTTCAACGAATGGTATTGAAATGATCACTTCTTAACTTGCTACTCAACGTCATTTAGGGGTTATATCTTTTGGGTATGCCGGTGAATCACATAAGATTGAGCAATGTCGGATTTCCGACAACTCAGATCAACTCAGATTGGAGTTGGCACTTAAGTGATCTTTCTTTTTTTAAAAAAAGTGGCACTTACATGATATGAAAAAAACTTGTGGCACTAAAGTGAGCATTGTACATAAGTTAAGGTATTTCTAGTGTCCTTCTCTCATATAACAACAAATAAATAAGGAGTACTACCCTAATTGTTATATATGTGGGATCTCATCCTAATTAAACGGTTGTCTTGATACTATTGTAAAAGTAATGTAGAAACTATCGGATTTTGTCATTAAATGAATGAAATCACAGAGAAATAGATGGGGAACAATAAAAAACACTTAAAAGTTTCGTGATTTAATCTGAGTATTAATACCTATCCAACAGGGAGAGCCAGCAACTTGGAAAATTTCAGAGTTGCAATTGCTCGTCCACTCGAATGTTTTCTGGTCTTAATTTAAACTTAAACCCCGTTGTTTTATTTTCTTTTTAAACAATTCAATTGGATGTAAACCCCCAGCATTAAATATCCTCGTGCGTGTAGCTTGTGATTAGGAGCCATCGAATATTCAAATTCCTCGTTTTCTTTTGTGTGGCTTTTGGAATATACGTCCACTGTACGTCTTCTCAAGGATATTAAATAAGGCCAAAATAAAGAGTACTTCACTTCACGGCAATCAAAGAATTTCAACTTCTGATCTTGGTCAAACCTTGGATAGATTCCACTTCATTCAATTCGATTTCATCTCGTGTACGACTCAAATTCAAGACCTAATGTATCAAGCACCTTCCACTTCAAGCATCTGTTACTTGTGACAAAAATAGGAGGAACTTAAATCATCCAAATCTAGTTGATGTCGGATTAACATACTCGATGAAAACCAGCTCGCCTTTCCCCAGTTTTCTTGTAGAAACGCAAGTGGTAAGTCGGAATCCTTGGTGACAAAACAAGTGAGAAACCATTCTTTTTTAAGCATGCAGGCAGCTAAGGTAGCTAGTTCAACTATAAGAACATCAACTTGATAAAAGATGTCATCTTCTTCCACTTTCAAAAATTGCAAAAGTTTCTCGACATGCGTTTTTTGCATGCAATGCACAGAAGAAATGCCGAATGTGTTTTATGTTTAACGGTACAAGACCCGCTTGCTGCCACCTTCATGTCATTGCTGGTTCATTTATATCTGAGATGTGAGCAAAAGAGAGCAAGAAATGACGAGACACGAGAAAAAAAGAAACAGATCGCTTTTCCCATGCATCAAATGCATAAAGCTTAACTTGAACAACCAGGACAAAATCGAGCAAAGAAGCTTGAAGGGAAAACTCTTAATTATACAACTTGCGATTGCTTTTTCAAACATGATTTGCCATCAAGCTTGAAGTGAACGCCCTTAACGGCTTTATTTTATCTGTTAGGGAGTCATCTACCTCCCTCATGTGCAAGTTTTTCATTGAGTGATTGATACTATGCTCTCTCCTATTGGTCCCCTGGACCTCGACATTCAAATCAATAAGATACATTAATGGACTCGGGTCTATTATTTCGACTTTCGAATGCAACACTTAATTTTAGACCTGTCGCTCTATAGATGCCATTGCACCAAAGGATATGTAAGAAGCTCCTACTCCGGGCTTGGGGTCGTCTATATTGTGGAGTTATGGAGAATAAGAGAGATCGGCTTCAGCTGTAAGAAGAGATGCTACTAAGGTGCTTATCAAACACCCCGACAGCTGCAACACCTCAAAATTGCAACAGTTTTTAGAAAGCTGCCTTACTCAGTTTGAACTAACACAGGTTTAAAATATGAATTACCAAATGCAAAAGTTACAACGCTTCACATTATAACTGGAGTATGGTTATAGTTTGGTTACACTTACACCAAACTGGTCACATACCATATTCCACAAAAGAATACTAGCTCGTGCAAAATTACCATTTATATATACTTTACTATTTTATGCTCTTTGCCCTTGTACAAACATATATATGGCATTGTACAAATACAACTAGATGGTCGTCATTCTTTTATTACATAGCACTACAAACACCCACATGATAATATGATGACATATTGGCGACCAAAACACTATGCCATGGACCAAACCACATCCTCCTCTCCCACATCTATGTCCAACCCCAAAGCATGCCACACAGCATCCGACCCATCAACGATGTCATTCTCGCATGGTGGCTGATAATCACGTTCTTCGTTGCACCCATTCCTGGAGTCACATTCGTCAACCACTTTGGCCATCACGCTCCTTCCGGTTTTCATAGACATTATTCTAATCCTATCTCCACAACGAGATCCATCGGCATACCACCCTGTCGACAGCACAACAATCAATTCTGAGTTCTCGTGATAATTGTCATCACATTCTGACGGGCCCCCACCATTACCCCCTTTGCTGAAGTCGTCATTTGTCAAGGTAGCTCGGGTCGAGGATGTCACTGGCGGGGAGCAATCATATTTAGGATAAGATTGTCCTTGGCAATACATAGCGCCCGAATTGCCACATGTGTGTGTGCCCACTTGAGGGTCGTCGGTGCACCTTCCATTGATGCAAATCAACTGGCCATCGCAATCATCAAGTGTTTGGCAGGGCCCATTGCACGAGTTCGCGTGAGAAGGAGACAAAAAGAAGGAGAGGCTAATAACAAGGAAGAGAGCAATGTGGAAAGATGTTGCGAGGTTCTTCATATTCAAACATGCTAAGATGAACACTCAAAAGTAAAGTTGGATTGATGGGAAGAGGAGTGAGAGATTGAAGTGGCTTATATAGAGAGCTTCGTGTACTGAGTATGTTCTAAAGGATACACTTAGAATTCACACGATCAAAACCTCCGTGTTTCGTCAAGCCCCACCTTGGGTTTTGCCTTGTGGTTACATGGTTGTGCCCTTTAGCTAGCGTGAACGCCACGTCGGCGGTCAAGTACGACCTCAAATTGGAATTCACACAATGAAAGCCTTCCATTGCTTTGTAGTCAAAGGCCGATTCTGTTGTGCTCCACTGTGCAAGGTTGGGACCATTTGGCTAGCGTGGACGCTACATTACCGTTCAACTGCGACCATGAACTTCTCAAGCATTTGCGTTTTGCACTTAATCTAATGTACACAAAAGATTGCTCATTATTATTAATTAGTCCGAAATTATTACAAATAATCTCTCTCTCTCTCTATAAATATTTCTTCCGATGCACTTGAGCGGTGGCAATGGCGGTGTGATCTGAGAGCGGCGGCAGCGGAGGATCTTGGGTGGATGAAGTGAGGGTTGGATATGGGTTCTTGAGTAAGTTCTTTCACATAATAGGGGCATTTCGGTCTCTCTAGGGATAACTTCAAATGGTAAATGCACTTTCTAACTTCCAATAATATCAATCCTTATCGCGTGGCCGGACCGCGGGGCGCATCGTCATTTATGACCCGATGTCACATTCCAGTCTTATGCTCCTCGGTCATGAGTCATGCTCACCCGCACCATCTCTGCTCACGGCAGCATGAGGTGCAATAACATCAGCACAAAAAAGTGAGTGAATGCATGATGCGACTTGGTGAGTTGCTCAACCAGCAAGCATCAATGGTATTCACGGTGTAGCAAGCAAATGAAATATGAGCAATTTCAAAATGCAAAGGCCACGTAGGACGATAAGCATATCATGTACGGGTGTGATTGATTTGTCACACGACGACAATCATATAACCCAAATGCATGTAAATGCTTCTTGCTTTTTGGTGAATGGTGTGACGAACACTATCTTTGACCATTGCTCACATTCAAACCAATTTGCTTAAGAAACCTTGCAATTTTGGTCGGGGAGAGACAGACTGAGACAGACAGAGAGAGGACAAGGAGACGCAATGCACGGTTTGTTGTGTAGAGCAGGAAGCTTGATTGCTACATCATACCGCCATTCTTGATTGCTACAACGATTTTACAATGTGTTGTGATGTTTTTGTATATAATTTCATTGGCTAAATATCTAAATATGTTGAAATTGAAAATTACTTGTATTCCTAACGCAACTCAGGAAAATATTTAATTTTTCTCCAAATAGGTAAATATTATAGCAGATATGTGACAAAATTATAAAAATATTTTATATACAATACCCGTAAATAACTATTTTTCTTTGTTCATTGAATACTTTGCTAGCGTTATCAATAAGAATCAATGCTATGCTACTGCACCGACAAGGTGAAGATAATCCAAAATTCGAAACTTTAACAAGTGAAGATAATTATGTTGTTCTATTTAATAATCGTTCAAAGCATATTACATACGACCTCTCTATGGAGTAAAACGTATCAGTATTAGCACGACAATTCAAATTTTGCAAAAATATCCTCTTGGTAAAAGAATGATGTTATGCTCTTCAGCACGAAGTGACAAAATATAAAAAGAAATTAGTTTACAAAGCTTAGTTAAACAAAATCGATATGTCAAAACTATTGTGATCTTTATGGGAAGTTTGGATAAAACGTTAAAACGAATGGTAATTGTAAATTATAGAGTAGGTCTCATCCCCCTGCCTCATATAAACGCCTATTTTCCGAATATACAAGTTTATTCCCACCTAGATTGAATGATATGATAGTTGCAAAGTTGGTTATTTTCTCATTCAAGGAGATTATGCTTTGAGGCACTTATCCAAACCACACATCCTGTTTAGTTGCACTTCTCTACTGCATCTAACTTCTGCTATCTCTCCAAAATTTGAAAATGCAAAATATTTATTTGAGTTTTGAGGAATTATATAAGTGGAAAAATTACCAAAAAAATCCTAAATCTATTCGAATTTTTCAAATTAGTTCTAAATCTTTTTTTTTCTATCCTATTTCTCTTCTTCCTTCTTTTTCCTTTTACTCCTCACAGTAGTCGGCGAGACTCACAGGCCACTGGGCGAGGGCTGCAAAGGCCTCACTAGTGCCGATGAGGGTCGCGGCCCTCACCCAACCTTGCGCAGTTCTGGGCGAGGCTTGGGGGTCGCGAGCGAGGCGACTTCACCTAGATCTAGGCAAGGCCAGCCTCACCATGAGCAAAGGGGGTCTCACCTATAGCTAGCAAGGCTATAGCCGCCATTGCTAGGGCTTGGGTAAAGGTGGTCATGGCCTTGCTAGCTGTAAGCGAGGCTGCCTTCACCCACGGTGAGGGCATGGTGAGGTTGCTTATGGCCTCGCTAGTGGTCCCCAAGCCCCGCCTAGTGGCCGGCAAGCCTTATTGGAGCTTAGCAGGCCACTATGGGGAAAAAAAGGAAAAAAGAAGGAAGAAGAGAAAGAAAGAAAAAAAAAAAAAAGAAAGAAAAGAAAAGACAAGACAAAAAAAATATTATTAAAAATTGTCCATGTTAGTCTTTGGCCAAGTAAATTAAATTGGTACAATTGCAAAAGATTTATGACTGAATTGGCAAAAAAGAGAGAGGTTATGACCAATTTGGAAAAATTACAATAGGTTTAGGACGGGAGAATTGCCAAAAAAGTCTTAAACCTATTGCAATTGTGTTAATTTAGTTCTAAACCTTTTTTTTTGACCGATTCAATTCTAAACCTTTTGCGATTGTGCCAATTTAGTCCATCCGGCCAAATTTGGTCGGCCGGAGCTGACGTGGACGTCGGCGATAATATTTTAATAATATTTTTATTAATTTTTGATTTTTAATTATTTTCCGATTTTTTTTTCCTTTACTTTTTTTCTCCTCCTCCCTTGCCCCTCTCCCCCGGCCAGCTTTGACGAGGCTGCCAGCCACTGCGTGAGGGTCGCGAAGCCCTCGCCCGGACACAGGGGCCGTGGCGGGGCCGCCGACGAGGGTCGTTGGCCGCGGCGAGGCTGGCCTTGCCCAGATCTGGACGAAGCCGCCTCACCCAGGTCTGGGCGAGGCCGCCGACAAGGGTCGTTGGGGCCGCGACCCTCATCGACGACCTCACCCAAACCTGGGCGAGGCCGCCGGCAGCCTCGCCGCAGCCCCCAAGCCTCCCCCAGGTTTGGGCGAGGCCACCGACAAGGGTCGTTGGGGCCGCGATCCTCGCCGCGGCCTCTAGGTCTAGGCGAGGTCGTCGGCAAGGGCTTTGCGGCCCTCGCGCAGTGGCCGGCAGCCTTGTCGGCCGGCCGGCCGCCACTGCTGGCCGGCGGAGGAGGGGCCAGGGAGGAGGAGAAAAAGAAAGAAAAGGAAACAAAATAATTAAAAAATTCAGAAAATAAAAAAAAATCGAAAAATAATAAAAATATTATAAAAAATATTGTCGTCGGGCGCCGCCGCCGTCCACGCGTCATTTCCGGGCAGCCAAATTTGGCCGGATGAACTAAATTGACACAATCGCAAAAGGTTTAGAACTGAATCAGTAAAAAAAAAGGTTTAGAACTGAATTAGCACAATTGCAATAAGTTTATGACTTTTTTGGCAATTCTCTCGGTTTAGGACTTTTGGGGTAATTTTCTTCTCTACGCATTAATGTTTGGACATTTTGAAAGGTTTCACATATGTCGAAGAATTTATACATTCATGGATTTAAGGTATTCGGTTAATTTATATAAAGCTACGCATAGCTTAATCTGAAAGATGATTACAGCGTGAATTTTTGGTCAATTTCTTAGCTTATTCAAGTATCGATAGAATCTTAATTGATTCAATATAACTGCTGCGGATATAAATTGATTGGACCGATGTTCTACTTGAGGCCCAATGTCATACCTCGATCCAAGCTCAAGCAATGACCGGCCCTTGAGACTCTTTACCCATCAAAACATGCAAAAGTAAGCCCAAGTCCTTATTTGCATAAAATATTCCTATAAAGATGTTTGGATTCTAACTATTCACTCCTTCCTGACAGCAAAAACATGAATCTTACAACTAGGATACGATATATTTATTCCGAAGTATATGTGATCAGATATGGAGTAACCATACAATTTGCTCGCCATTGTTGTTAATATATGAATTCAGTACTACGTAATGACACCAACAATGGTGTGATAGCTAGATTTATCAATGACCAAAGTTCCTACTTGTACTTCCAATTCCACTCGATCGAGCTTAGAATGAAAACGCACACACCATACTATGCCATAGACCAGACTACATCCTCTTCACCCACATCTATGTCCAACCCTAAAGCATGCCACACCGCATCTGATCCATCAACGATGTCATTCTTGCACGGTGGTTGATAGTCATGCTCATCGTCGCACCCGTTCCTCGAATCACATTCATCGACCACTTTGGCATTCACGCTTTTCCCGGTCTTCGTGGACGTTATCCTGATCCTGTCTCCACACTTAGACCCACCAGCATACCACCCTGTCGACAGCGCAACAATCGGCTCAGAGTTCTCGTGGTACTTGTCGTCACACTCCGACGGGCCCCCGCCATCACCTCCTTTGCTGAAGTCATTATTCGTCAAGGTGGCCTGAGTCGACGATGTCACCGGCGGAGAGCAATCATATTTGGGGTAAGACTGTCCCTTGCAATCCATAGTGCCTGAAGGCTGACATCCGGCTCCAGATGGGGACGGTGGTGAATTGCCGCATATGTGTGTGCCCACCTGGGGGTCGTCGGTGCACCTTCCATTGATGCAAATCAATTGACCATCACAATCATCAAGTGTTTGGCAGGGGCCATTGCATGAGTTCGCATGAGAAGGAGACGCGAAGAAAAAGCTAATAACAAGGAAGAGAGCAATGTGGAAAGATGTTGCAAGGTTCTCCATGTTCAAATATCCAAGTTGAAGAAAGTGATTTTCTCTGGTGTGTGGAGAGAGGTGCAAATTGGGAGGCTTATATAGAGCTTCATGCTTGAACTGCATTCTTGCAGTGGCTTGATTTGTTTAATGTTTGGCGTGGTCTAGGGTCAGAGAATTTACACGCAGGTCGGTGTCAAACCACCATGTGCTGTGCCTTACGGGTTAGGTTGTCTGCTATAGCTAGCGGGGAAGACCGGGCAATCAAATTACTCCGCTGATGATGGTTGGAAGACCGGACAATCAAATTACTCCGCTGATGATGGTTGGAAGACCGGACAATCAAATTACTCCGCTGATGATGGTTGATATGATTAGCATGTATGTATCATTAAACTGAATAAGCCGTCGACATGCAATGATAGGACTCCGTTCGCATAATGATCTCGCTCCCCTCAAAGTTATTTTGACCGTGAGATGTGGTGCGAAAGTGAAACCTAACGCATTCAAACTAAGTATAGACTTGGCGACACGGAGTTGTTGCTTTTCCCAAGCCACCTCCGTGTTGTCGTGAATCATATCATGTTCTATACCCAACTGTTGATTCGTCTGATCCACTCTAGCCCGCGAATTCCTGCAAAGCAACGCGGCACCGCGGCTGTTTTGGAGAACGCGCTCGAGGAGGAAGGAGGGGGCTTTTGTTGGGGATTGCTGGGGATTTGTAGAACAACTGAAAACGTTTGCTGGGGGATTGCAGAGTTTCTCACTCGTTCACGATATGCAAAGCCAAGAATGCAGTTTAGGTGTTTGACAAAATTTCTGAGAGAAGGAAAGTCTCTTTGAGCATGTTCCATGGTTTAGGCCCTAGAACGCATCAACCCATATGCCACCCCTTGCCACAATCAATGCTCTACCACTTTGAATAATAGTGTTCTTGCAACAATGGTTAACACTCGGAGTGGGGCTTGATAGAAGCAACATTAGACAATATTTAGTTTTGTCCAAGATAACGCTCAAAGCATGAAGCTCTATATATAAGCCACTCCACTGCATTCTAGAGATCAACCTCACATTTGTAAACATGAGGAACTTGCAACCTTCTCAAAATTGTTAGTTTGCTTCTTATTAGCTTTGCCTTTTTATCGTCTCCTTATGCAACTTCATGTATTGGCCCTTGCCGAACACGGGACGATTGTGATGGCCAATTGATATGCATCAATGGGAGCTGCAATGACGATCCCGACATAAGCATCCACATATGCAGCAACTCATCTCCGTCTCCATACAGTGGAGGATGTTAGCCATCAGGAACTATGTACTGGGACGGACAATCTTATCCCAAATACAATTGCTCCTCACTAGTGACATCGTCAACTCATGCCTCCCTAACGAATAACGACTTCAGCAAAGGGAGTTATGGCAGGGGCCTATTGGAGTGCGATGATAGTTCCCGCAAGGACTACAAGCTTATCGTTACACCATCGACCATTTGGTACATCAGTTTGTCTTGGTGTAGAGATATGATTTGGATAATTGATAGAATATTTAAATATTGAAACATGTATTTATCTAACAACTTAAAATTTTAGAACAATTAGTACTGATCTCACAAAATCTCACATGGTACCAATGCAGGAGGTTCTGAGTGCAAGTTTTTTGAGATTCCATTTGTCTCTCCAATAAAAAATATCCAAGCTTAGTGCTAGGCCAAAAAAAAAAGAAAAAGATCAGACTAAGTATGATTAAGCTTTTAGAGTAATTGGTAGTAAAATCTCACCATAACATTCATAAAGATTAGGATTTGAGGAAAGGGTGCAACAATGAGTACATCTATCAGCCACCTTAAGAAGTTCCACAATCTAAGATCTTCTGGATATTTTGGCAAGTTACTATATGTATAGAACTATTTGTTAGATATCTCCATTGTGGATTCGTGAATATTGGACATGTGAAAGAACAATCTTACTCCAGTTTCGTGGTTTTTCAACCCATGGTAATGCTACTTTTGTTTTAATATTTTCATGCTATTTCTAGTTATATCTTGTTTTTGTTGAATTTGGTTCAGAATCAACTCAAGATCAAGACCGCATCGGACTGAACTGACAATTTGCGGTCCAATCTAATCCTATTCCTATGGGATACACAATCCGATCCTCTGTCCCAAGAATTAGGAATCGACATTGACGATCCAATTCCAAGGTCAAGGCGCTGAATTGGACCGACCCTAAACTTCACTATCACTAAATGATTAACTAATGTTTGCTGCTTTGTTGTATTTGAGGTGGTTTGAATTTGGAGCAATTGTTTCTCGATGATTGAGGAATGAAGTTCTATAATTCATTATTTTATGTTATGTTCTCTTAACTTTCTTATTGTTTATATTTTAAGTATTTATCTTATATGAATTGTTGCTTTTAGTAAGTAGATATTTTTGCAGTCGCTCTAGCTTTCATTTTGCTTGATTGAGATATGAATTAGATAATTCTTTGTTGCTTGAGATTTTTGTTTGATTTGTACTGGTGTTTTGTTTCTCTTTTGTTGCTTGTTCTAAACACTTTCAAATAGTAAGTTTGTTATTTTAAGGAATAAAAATAATGAAATAATAAAAATTGTCAGTTTCTTGAATAGGACTAGACCATCAAAGTTGGTCCTACTTTCAAAATCTGGGAATTGACCCTTTACTGACACTAACTTGAAGATTTTCGACCTCTTGTTATGTGTCATGGGCTAAACTCTGATGGATCCCTAGCATGGAAGAGTCACTAAACATGCTGATTGAAATAAAAAGTTCGAAGCATTATATGGGATTGACTCAATTGACTCAAAATTGGATCCCACCGAAGCCTCTTACCTTAAAATCAACATTGATGGAGCTTTTATGGAAGGAGTAACAATAGGGCCCATCTCAGGAGTTCTTTGAGATGCATCGGGAACCCTTCTCGACGGCTTCGCGAAGATGGTCCCAGCTTCGTCGGCAATCCAGACAGAGTACTAGGCCTTGATCGAAGCTCTGAAGTTTTTCTAGTAAGAGAAAGATTAATATGGAGATTGAGTCTAATTGTTTGGATATGGTGGATGCTGTTCTGCAAGACAAGCAGGTGCGATGGGAGTTGTTGTCTTTAACAGAAGAGGCTGGACTCCAGACTCATATCGGCCGTTATGAGCACACTACCTTGGCCCATTGTGATCGGTCCGCAAATTTAGTAGCTAATTGAGTTGCTAAAACCCAACGGAGAAACACACTAACCTTTTCTTGGGTGGCCCATTCCCCACAACCTCTATGGGATTTATTATGTTTGAACGTTCATTTGTCAGGTTTTTTATTTTTTTAAGAACTGTTAAGTATCAATATTATCGTTGCTTTCTTAAAAAAAAAGAAGAAAATACGTACTCTTGTTTATCGATGCTCAAAGCAGGAAGGGGCAATGCTCTCAATTAGTCTCTATGTGCTCTATGAAAGAGACAACGCTAGTAGCAAAATCGCTCACGAGTTGGTGAAAATTTTTTAATTTTGGAAATTTAAGGAAATTAAGATGTGCATGGAAAAGCTCTACACTTAAATGCCAAAATCGGAGCAAAAATGATTAGCTAAGTGTCAATGGCGAAAAAATTCTCGCCAAATTGCCACGTGTCCATTTTCCGGCGATTTTATTTGCTGAGGGAGCATTTTTTTCAAAATAAAAAATCCACGTGGCAATTTTAACAAAAAAAAAATTGCCCAAGTCGACTAAATTTTTTTTTAAAAATCAGTTTTATTTATAAAAAAAAAAAAAAAGAGAGGAAGGGGATCCGGTGAGGGTTGTGCAGCCCTCGCCATTGCCACCCCATCATCGCTGGAAAGGGCCGGCAACGGTGGGCGAGGGTTGCGACCCTCCCCTAGATCCGGCGAGGATCACTGGCCCTCGCCTAGTCGAGTCAAGGGTCGTCGGCCGCCTAGGCCCTCGCCGTAGGTCAACTGGGGTCGCTAGCCACTAGCCGGGGCCGTGACCCGGCCGACCCTCGCCCACCGTCGCCGGCCTTTCTCGGTGATGGTGGGGCGTGACGGCGAGCAGCAGTGAAGGTTGCATAGCCCTTGTCGGATCCCTCTTTCTCTCCTTCTTTTTTTTTTATAAATTAATCAAATTTATAATAATATTTTTTAATTATTTAATATTAATTATTTAATCATCTTTAAACTCTACGCCAGCGCAAAACGACGTTGTTTTAGCTAATTTTTCATCGACTCAATTTTCGGTGAGCCACGTAAACAATTTATATTATTAAAATAAGTCACATCGGATTTCTGGCAGCCTTCGTCGGAGTTGGCACTTAACTAATCCAATTTTCAAAAAAAGTGACATTTAATTGTATCTTTTGTAACTTTTGGCACTTAAGTGTTCCATCGTGCCAAGTTTTGGCACTCGGACTGTACTTATGTCGCATGGCCAGTGAATCTATACAAACATAATGCTCTTCATTTGCTTGTGATTGCTAAATTATGCCTCGAATTTGAATTCATATATGAAGCTCGACCTGATTGGAGGATATAGACTGGTCTGTATTAGATAAGACGTAAAAGAAAAGTTCGAGTTCAATTTTGATTTAATGTTACCTTCTGCAGATTATAATCCTGGATTACGAATTGTTTTGCTCGTTTGATATAGATTCGACGTCAAAGAGATAATCTCCAGGTTTGATTTGAATTTAATTAAGGAAGGTTATTGTTGACTATACTTTTGGGGAACAAGGGTTTGACCGTGAAAAAAGACCATATATAAATCTGTCCTTTTGTGGAAGCTGCACGGTTCTTGAGATTTACTTTGGGGTTGAACACACGTTGATATGTGCCGTGAGTTTTACATCCAATCGAATTATTTATTTGTAAAAATTTTGAGTTTGAGTGTAATCTTGGGTTAGAAAACATTTATGCATGTGGGCAATTGTAAGTATGATTCTTCAATTATAGTGAGTTATTTGCAATTGTTTATTGACACTTCTATGAAATTACGTAAATCTCTGATTTCCTTTATTATTCCTGATTTATTAGATTTCAAGATCCTCTTAATGATTTATGAATTTGAAAGGGAAAGAAAATATTTTAAACGTGCCTACACATTGACAAAGTTACCATATACGAACGCTTAGCGTGTGAATGAGAATGACCACCGAAGAATGTATTCTTAAGCATTGGACCTGTAAAGATTTCGCCAACCTGTTCTTCAAAAATTTACGCTCTCTGTCACGTAATTCTCATGGAGGAGGCGATGCCGTCGGCTGATCGAAACATGCCAATAGACCACAAGAAGCGTCGTGTGTCCTCAGCTCTCTTTGAAAGTAAACGCAATGCGAAAGTTTCTCTAGTTCCCATGGGCTGGATCCTGCCTAACGACCTATGGGAACAAATCCTAGCATGCCTCCCGTTCGCAGACCTTGTCAGAGCGAGCGCTGTTTGCACTCGGTGGCATGGAATTATAACTTGTAGCAGTTTTGGGAAGTTACTTCCACCCCCAGGAGATGCTTACGACCCTGTCTACAACGTCTGGTCCAGGTTCGATCTACCCAGATGCAAATTATCCGCTGCAGTTATGCTCAAAATCGTAGCTTCCACTGGCTTGGTTTCTTATCTCAGCAAAGGTAAGGATGGTTTGGCCGTGTTATGTGTCGGCAACCCTCTTACGGAAATATGGAGAGAAATTGCACGGTCCCCGAGGGTGGAAAAAGTGTTGGACACCGCCCTTGCGATCAGCGTTAGTAGGACAAGACCAGGTTATAAGGTCTCGACCGTGACTACAGAAGGTCTCCCTGGGGATCCGGTCGGACGGGAACTTTCGATTCAACTCTACGATTCCGAAACGAGGAATTGGGTGACTTGCAAGAGAGAGGTCTTGATAGGTTGGAGAAGCGGTTACCAGAGTGCAATCTGTGATGGGGTTCTGTATTTCTCAATCCATCCCACGAAGGATGCTCCTCCTGAAAACAGCTGTGGCCTGGTGATGTATGACCTCTCCGGAGGACGATGTTCCGATGGCCTGTTAGCAAGCTTTGTTCCGGTTCCTTGCTCTCTCGCGCATGGATGTCTGATGAACATGAAGGAGAAGCTAGTTTTGGTTGGGAGTATCTGCAAAGATGATCGAGCGTTGTTCATATCAATGAAGGGAGTCGGCATTTGGGTCTTGAATGGCAGGGAGTGGCATGAGATTGCTCGCATGCCTGATCATCTTCTTCTAGGATTTGGGTCTAATCCTTGGTTAAGTAGCTATGGCTTGAATGATCTTATATACGTCCAGAGAGGCCGTTATATTGTTACTTTCGACATGAACCAAAAACAATGGTCACGGAACAGTCTTGCCGAGGTCCCTAGACACGTCTTTGTTGGTTCATGCTTCGAACCGTGGTTCAAAATTATACCGTAATTGTCTCTCTCGCGTCATGAGATCACTTGATTCTATTTCCATTTGGTGAGCATTAATTATCTATTTCTTCTTTGAGCTCCACTAGAGTCTCTCTATCTTTTATGATACTTTATTGAGAACATATAGTGAATGAAATTTATTGATAATTTTCCAATTTACTGCAAAGTGTGATGAGTATGACTAGTGAATGGAACAACAAGGTCACGGAAATAGATAAAAACAAAAGAATTGTGCCGTATTTTTATCAAAAAATTTTCCTATTCACTTGGCTAAACTTTGTTAGACTTGACATCTGTGTTTCTTTTACAATTCAGCCGCATAGTTGGATGGTGCAACTTTTGGGTATGAAGATTAGGTTGCATCCGCACCATTTTTCATGCAACTATGCTATTCCATCTCTCCAAAGGATTCTAAGGGTACACTCCCTCATATTGGTCAAGTACATTCAACATTTACTTTTGGAGTGCTCTCAATAAGACTTGAATCCGAGATTACAAGAAGCAAAGCAAACTCGCTCACTAGTTAAATCAACACCTTGTTGATTTTTTCCGACAAATTGCTTACGCAATCCACAAGTTGTCCACGTCAATATTTTGGATAGTCAATAATGATTGGACACCATATCAATAAATTCCAATGGCAATTAGCAAGAAGGACTATAATGAAATTTTATGGTTTATGACTATATTGATAAAATTGGAAAATTTATGATTGAATTGGCACATATACAATATGTTTATGATTGATTGGTAATTTTCCATTTAATTCATTAGTTTATTATGTGACAATTAGTCAATTAGATTAATTAAATTAAATCAAATTGACATTTATTGAAGTCAAATTTGAAACAAATTGGATAGTTTGTAGGGGTAATCAGGTCTAGGGTGGGTAAGTTTCAAGCTAGAACTTGGAACCTACCTAGAATTTACACTTCTTACTTGGTGTAGCTTGTTACTTGGGTCATCCCAATTTTTGAACTCTAGAACTTATCCTATTTGTTTGGAACTAGATATGGAACCTACCTTGTTTTTCCAATCCGATTCCAATGTCTACTTGAGAACTTTTTTTTTTGGTTCCCTTTTTAGTTCATTTTTTACATCAAAATCATATAACATTGTGAGCAACAAAATGGTTGAAAGTAAAATATGGACAACAGAAATTCTTGTCAATCAAAAAATAATAATCCATAAGATGAACATGCAATCACGTACAATTATAAACAATAAAAAGTTTAAACATGTAACATAAAACATAAATTATAAAATAAAAATTTAGGAGAAGAGAAAAAATTGGTGAGGAATTTCGAGGAAGAACAAAGGATAAAAGAGTGTTAAGGTGAAGATTTACAAGAAAAAGAAATTAGGGTTTCAGTTTTTTAGCTTATAAAACATGTTTTAAGACAAGACAGTCTGGTCTTGTTCCCAAGTGAGTATTTACTTGGAACCTGTTCTAAAACTAGTTTTAATCGATTCCAAAAATTTGGAACATGTTCCGAATAGAACTGGTCTAGTTGCATACTAGCTTGTAAGAAGAAGAGTATGGATGGAAAATCTTGATCGGCTAATCGGGTTTGAGTACAAGGACTAAAGTTTCCATTCGTCCTCTTATAAATAGGAGGCTACTCTATTGGTTTTGCCACCTCTAGTAGCGAGAGACATATCGAAAGTTCACGGAATTGTTGTCTCTTGGAGACTAATGCTTTTTCGAGAACTCAAAGCTTCGGCTGCGATTTGTGAAGAATATTCGAAGTTCCTGATGTTCGATTCGTGGCTGAGCCATCAAGAACCTCGAATCATATTCAAGAGAAGACAGATTTGTTGGATTCTTATGATTCGATATTGTCATTAGAGATTGAACTCAAGTTCCAATCATAACCCAAACTTTTCTTTATCTTATAGAAAACACAGACTTTATCTCAAGTCTCAATTCTAGCCAAATTTTCCTTGTCTTATAATTTTATTTTTTTTATCTTGTGTCTTAATTTTGGCTCGAGCCTCTCTCATTTTTTTTTTGTCTTATAAAAATGCATCAACTTTCAATTGATATCCAAACTTGGCCTTTGTCCTTGTTTACGTCGAGTTTTCACTAAGTATACTTGGAATGACACATCGAATTTGTGACTAATGATTTCGTGAATTAAATTTCATTCTTTCTAGGGTTGGTTCATAACTTAACAAGCACTGATTTCAATGTATTATATTCCAATAATCTGGCATTATTTTATTTATTTTATTTTCAAGAATCTTTTGAAATATGTGGGGGATTGTTGGATATTTCAATAATTTTTAAAATTTTACAATAATAACTTTTACAAAAGTTATGACCACATTGAAGGTCATCATTATTTTTGCGATTATATAATGATTTTTAACAGTCATGTAACAATTTTTCAATCGCTTTTTAACGTTTAATTTATTTATCAAATAAATCCTCTAATAATCTACAACAGCTTTATAACAGTTTCTTAACAGCTCTTTAACGACTCTATTTTATTTGAATATAAAAATAAAACTTAAAAGGCAATCTAGAAATATACACAGAATTAAGAAGAGAATATCTTTTTCCTCAAAAATTATTTCCTTTCCTGGTTTTTTGCTAGATTATACACAATGTTATTATGTTCCTTCTTTGTTTAGTGCGAAATATAGGAAACGATTTATTGTATCTTGGGAGAAAAGCCGTTGGAACCTATTGCATCAAGTATTGTACTCCGAGGGACATAATATCCTTAAGTGCAGTGCTCTTGCACACTTCAGACAAATTTTCTCATCACTTTTTACAACATACAAGGCTTTATGAACTATGGGTGTTGTATACCGGCAATCTGTGATTTGCAAAATTTGATGTGCTACAAGTGTGATCAATTCAAAAATTGTTTAATCACTTCATTTTGATTATTGATAAATATGAAATGTCTATTTGTTAACTTATTCGTTTTGAGTTACGCAAGTAAATAGACTAATGATCCTAATGAAATTCAACTTTTATTATTCTACTATTTCGCTCTTTCTCAATCTATTATGCAATGTTCTTTTCTTCATATAATAATAATAATAAAATACTTAGTAAACTTAGTAAAAATCCTAATGAAATTCAACTTTTACTAGTTTACTATTTTGCTCTCTCTCTCAATCTATTATGCAATGTTCTTTTCTTTATATAATAAAAAAAAATAAATACTTAGTAAACTTAGTAGAAATCCTAATGAAATTCAACTTTTATTATTTTACTATTTCGCTCTCTCAATCTATTATGCAATGTTCTTTTCTTCATATAATAAAAACAAATAAATACTTAGTAAACTTAGTAAAACAAATAAGGATTTACTTGTTTTATGGAAAATAAATGAGTCGGATAACACTTTCCTAAAAATAATCATATGTATTGTATTAAATAATCGGTAGATGAAAAAATATTTTTTATTATCAAGAAAATTTTAGGTCCAATTCTTCTGAAAAAACACCACTTGAACTCAAGTTCCAATTATAACCCAAACTTTTCTTTATCTTATAAAAAAACACAAACTTTATCTTGTCTTATGTTTTTTTTTTTTTTTTATCTTGTGTCTTAATTTGGGCTCTAGCTTGTATTTTTGTCTAATAAAAATGTATCAACTTTTAATTGGTATCCAAATTTGATCTTCATCCTTGTTTTCATTGAGTTTTTGCTAAGTATAGTTGGAATGACACGTCAAATTTGTAATGGCATCATTGGATGAAAACTTGACGGGGTTGGATTTGGGTACCAATTGAAAGTTACTACCTTTTTTACGAGACAAGAAAAATTGAGTTATAATTGCAATCCCATTTAAACTTTGTGTTTTTTTTTATCAAACAAAAGATTGTTTGGGCTAGAGAATTGGACCTAACCTAAATCTTGTGCTTTTTAGGGGAATTAAGCTCAATAATTTATACCTAACTAACGTAGGGGACGGTAAAAAAAAATCTAATTTATTTTAATTAGCGATACATATAATTAATTTTGAGAAATATTTTTTAAATTATATATCTTTCCCAAAACGAAAGAAACTTATTTTGCCCATTCCCTTCTAAAGCCCTACTGAGCTTTACTCAGAGAGAGAGAGAGAGAGAGAGAGAGGATGAGGAAGATGAAGGCGAAGGCGCAATCGGAGTCGCAGTCGCAGAGGGAGGAGCTGCTCCAAACCCTGACCGACTTCACCAGCAAGGACAACTGGGACAAGTTCTTCACCCTCCGCGGCGGCGACGACTCCTTCGAGTGGTACGCCGAGTGGCCCCAGCTCCGGGACCCCCTCCTCTCCGCCCTCGCCGCCGCCCCCCCGCCGCCGCAGATACTCGTCCCCGGCTGCGGCAACTCCCGCCTCTCCGAGCACCTCTACGATGCTGGGTTTCGCTCCGTCACCAACATCGACTTCTCCAAGGTCGTCATCTCCGACATGCTCCGCCGCAACGTCCGCGATCGGCCCGCCATGAAGTGGCGCGTCATGGACATGACCGCCATGCAGGTTCGTCGGACCTTGTTTATCTGTTTCTTTTTGTGGAGGCGTAATGCCTTTCACGTGTGTGTGTGTGTGCGCGTGCGCGCTGTGCATACGGAGTTTCTGAATGTTATGTGAACTTACGTTGCGCGCGTGTGGCTTGTTTGTTGAGATGGTGTTACTGGCGTTCTTGCGATTATATCTGCAGTGCAAGCTTAAAAATGACCTCGGATGCCTCCGAAATGAGCGGTTTATTGGTGTTCAGGCCATGATCAGCTAATGGAAGCTTCAAAATTTGTGTGTATTTTGGAGAATTTGTGGTCGGTTGTGTTTAATAAGCATACCCAGTATGTTTCATGATCAATGAGGTGAAATCTGATTGTAGCTGCTTTCAGGAATTCATTTTTTTCCAATATTGTTCATTCGTCGAACGTATTGTTGTTGAAGTGATTTGTCTTCTTCTATTCCAAATACGTCGATCAAGGTAATGCATGGTAAAAGAATAATTATAATTTTCAGCAGAAGTAAGCAGGGAAACCGTACATTAGCTTGATTGACATATAGAGAGGAAGATATGTGGTTGAATTGGATTGGCAAATAAGAGCCACTAGGAGAGGAAGCTGAATAAAGCTAAATGGAGCACTTTGATAGTGGCTTGTCTGTCACTTGGATATAATGTCCATACCCACATGCATTCCCATGCCTATGCCATTCCCTCATCACATCATTTTGCTGCAGTGCACTGGTCTTTGGGGTACCCCATGGGTTTTGTCTATGTAACTTCAGATCACGATTCATCATCCATCAACTTGAAGTCACTTTGTTGACCTTGCTTGATCAAAAATGCACCAAAGCTAGTCTTCAGTTTTGCTGTGCATGTATGTTGGATCTTCCATCAATGTGTTTGGTTTTCAACTTCATTGTCTTGTTTCTCTGTCTAATGGCTTATGCTGCTTTTGACTTTTTCATATGCTTGTTTCATTCAGAAAGATGTTTACATTTTTGTTTTCGTTTCCATCATTATCTTGAGTCTAACTGTTAGCATTTGCACCAGTTCTCAGACGAAACATTTGATATTGTTCTTGATAAAGGTGGATTAGATGCTTTAATGGAGCCAGAGCATGGGCATAAGCTGGGAGATCAGTACTTATCAGAGGTATGTTGATACAATTTCTATGAATGTTTTGAGATACATGCATTTGAGTGTGCTTTTAAGGAATTTAGCTTAGACTGTCCAATAAAGTATACAGTTAAGTGGATAACTTTTGTTGTTTATTACCAGGTGAAAAGAGTTCTCTTATCAGGGGGAAAATTTATATGTCTCACCTTGGCAGAATCACATGTTCTAGGTACTTCTTTTCAAAATCTTGTCGAGTTGTGAGGACTTAATTGCAATCAATGCCCCTTTTCTTTCAATTTATTAGTGCTATTTAGCAACTGACAATCGTATGTTGTTAACTAGACTAGAGTGCCTACTCTGCATGGGCAAGGCATGCAGGAGATGATTTTTCTGAAAAGCAAATTTTAAGTGGTTTCTTGATGTAGGAATGAGATGCAAGATGAACATGAAATCTTTCGCTTATTTTTCATGTTGTGATGTTTCGATTCAATACCTTCTGTTCCATTTTCTTCTTTCCAGGGTTGCTTTTCTCTAAGTTCAGATTTGGCTGGATAATGAGTATCCATGCCATACCTCACAAGTCACGTGAGAAATCCAGCCTTCAGACCTTTATGGTGATTGCTGTCAAAGAGAGTCCTGCTGTGTTACAGCCAATGACATCATCCTTTAACCGCTCATCACTTGACTGTAATAGTAACCAGGTGAGGGAACTGATTGAGGTGTTTTTGGGACGGACAAGTGTTTTATGTCGACATAAGTAATTGTTCTGTGGTAGCTTGTGAAGACATAACGAGTTGCTTTTCCTACTTTGTTGACATTGCAATTTTCTCTCTTTTGTCCTGCTAGTTGGAAGTATCTTAATTTTACAAGATTATAAGAAAGTATGCTGTTACTGCAGAAGCTTGAAACTGCTTGTTGAATTTTCAGATTTCCGGGATGTATAAAGAACTTGAGAATGAGAATAGGACTCGTGAAGAGTACCTTACTGGTTCTGATGTGTTGCACTCTCTCGAGGATCTTCGACTGGGAGCTGAAGGTGCCCTGGATAAACTCAATCCTGGACGTCGAGTACAGCTTATTCTAAGCAGTCAAAACTCACGATATAGTTATAGAGCCGTACTTCTTGATGCACAAGAGCAATCCGACAACTTCTTGCACCATTGTGGTGTAATAATTGTGCCTAAGGTTGGTACTTCTTCCATTTACTTACCAAATGTTTGGCTACATAAAGCCTTTCCTGTGTGCATGTGGTCCTGGCTGTATGAAATTCAAGTATACATCTTTGTTTGAGGCATAACTCCTACTCAACCAGTATTTGGTCTATGTCAACGCATCCATGTCTTTTGCAAATTAACGTGTGTAATTGAGTTAGTTTGATTGCTATGATGCTGCAACACTTCCAGTCATCAAAGAGGAATGGCATTAGTTCATCACTGAAATAGGTGTTTTTCTTGTTGGGCAATAAAGTAAAAGAAGACAAACTGTCACAACCTTGACTTAATGGTATTTGGAAGTAATGGTCGCCTAGTGCGGCTTCTCAGTAACCAAATTATGTGGATGATACTTGAATATTAATCTTAAGAAAAGCCCTAGACTTTGCAATAGGTGCTGTCATGGATGATCAGCAAGTATTCGCTTCAATTAGATAACAGATATTGAACTTGATGTATACATTTTTCCCTTGGTTGAGTATGCTTTAGAGAAAAATCTTGTCTTTTCATACTCGATTGTCCAGGTATTTTGTGTGCCAAATAATTGATTCCAAGACAACATAAATGCATGCTTTTAGTGTGATGTGAATAAGCTTCTACCTGAGATAGACATACCCTATTCTAAATTTATATTAGACAAGCTATTATAAATTTGTCAATGTCAATCAGGTCATTTGATGGAATTTGGGCTGTAAGGTCTGTTTAACTGTTGGAAATATGCGACATAATGTTAATTTCAGACTCGGGCTCATGGGTGGCTCTACTCTTCAGAAGAAGGTCAATGGAAAGTAGTTGAAAGTGCAGAGGCAGCTCGCTTGATAATGGTACCTTTCCGGAATTCGACATTGCTCAAGTTTAATTAGAAGCGTCAACATTCCACTTGATATACTGTATGATATGAATATTAGGTTTTTCTGGACAGCAGTCATATGCATGCTAGCATGGATGACATTCAGGTACTGTTTGCTTTGTTTATTCACTGGTCAAGATATATGTGCATCTTAATTTCTGTTGCTAATGACTTTCCGCTTTTATTGTTTTCAGAAAGATTTGTCTCCTCTGGTCAAGCAGTTGGAACCTGCCAACAATAATGGATCTCAAATACCGTAATGCTTCTCCCATTTTATTTAGATCTCCAAATTATTTTGAAACTGTAAGCTAAACTCTAAGGCTGCGCATGATACTTAGGATAAAATTTAGTGTTTGGTGTCTGCTCAAGACTGGATAAAGTTGGATATAAAAGGGGATATAGATTGGATAAAATTATCCTCAGGGGGAGGTGGGATAAAGGTAGATAGGATTTTTAACACCCATAATATAAAAATTGTTTTTCTCAAATAACAAACTTCTTAAAATAATAAAATTAAAATAATATTTGAATTTCTAGTATAAAAATTCTAAATAACAACAAAAACAATAATTTCTTTATTTATTTAATCCTACTTTTATTTATATATTCGAATTTATATCTATCTTATAATATAAATTCAGTATATAAATATATGTTTAGTATTTTATGTATATTAGTATAGTTAACTATTTAATAAAATATTACTTGAGAATGAAGGGGAAAAAAGAAATAAAAAATAATTGAAAAAAAGAGAGGAAAAAATAATATAAATAAGCAAATAAAAATGAAGTAGGCAAGGGTGTCGTGAGGAATTCTTGCCGTGTCCATTTGTGCAATTATTAGGTTCATTTATACTATATGCCATTTATACCAAATAATATACATGATATGATATAAATATATTTGGTTTTATTACTATGGTTGACCAAATAGTAGATAGGATATAGCAATATTTTTAAATTTCATATCATATCCTATTCAATCCTATCTTGGCTAAAAATCTAGAAGACCAAAAGTAGAGTAACTGTAGGAGTACATAAGGAGTGGAAGTACAATGACATAAACAAGAGCAAAAAGCATGGTGATAGGACATTGTTTCTGTGACTTTAGTTATTCTGTAATTGTGGTGGTAATTGCCTTAACCACTCAAATGAAAGTGAAATATTGGGAAGAATGCAATAGATTAGTAAAAAGGCCTGATGATTAAGTGTCTGAGCAAGTACCTTGATCATCCTGAGTATATTAGGTGGTGACATGCAGTTTTCTAGTATCTTTTCCCAGTATAGTGTGTTTGCAACAGATAAAGATGATATGAATTTAGTTCTAGTGTAGCCATAAAAGCTTTGTTTCTCAGTGCTGGAGTTTGAACTTTCAGATTGGAAACAGGTGGACGCTTCCTTGCTTTCTTTGAACTTTTTTGCTTCCATGAAGACAAAATATGTTTCCTGGCTTTCTGTAGTTATATAAGTGGCATTTGGATTGTTTAGATAATGCTCATTTCATTCTGGAAGCATTGATTTTATATCACTTTAAAATTCTGCTTGTCTCTTATTCAGGTTCATGATGGTTGATGACCCAATCAAGGACAGAAAATTAATCCACCAGGTTCTTACCTTCAACTGTCCATCAATTAAATTCATTTATACCGTGAACTGGCTTAAGAGAAGGGAAAAAGATGAAACAGGATTTATAAAATATGGATTCACTGAGAAAGCTGTATAAGATTGGAGCAAGGAGAATAGAAGCGTGACAAGAAGAGTAAGAAACACTAAAAATGTACATAAGAGGGATTTCCAGAAAGAATAGGTAATTATTTTGTTGTCTACAACACAAGTATAGTCCAAGACATTTCAAGAAAACCTCATGATCTTAAATTTCCTCTTGACTGATGGTCGTGCTTTATAAGAATTTTGCATTGCAGACTGATAAAATGTTAAGACCATCAATAGGATTTTTATGGATGGACTAATGAGAATTTATAAGGCATAAAAAGGAAGCAGAAACGTGTGAATGTTACAAAGAGTGCTCTTTCATTCTCTACCACCTTCTGACTTTAGGTTGTCATTGGCCTTGTAGAGTTATGCTGGCTGGCTGTTGCATAGCCTGTTTGGTTGTTTCTAGACAGTGGTATTTTCATATTAAAGACGAGGTTGAGAAATGACTGTCATTGTTAGGCAAATAATGGAACCATCGTACTTGCATTTTCATTTTGTATCGAAAACTATTATCTTCATGTTCTCACATTTGGTGACATTGTTTGCATGTATATCTGTCCTTCCATAGCTGTCATATCAGTTTTCAGTAAATCTCGTATTTATCAATGCCCTTACTTTTGCAATAACAGTTTCTCACTGGAATGTTCTGCATGATTCTTTTGTAAACTGCATTTCTGTATAATGTCACTGACTTCTGCATGGGGGCTGTAAATGTGAGAAATGCTTGGATGAACCGAAACTATCGACCATAACTAAGCTACACATTTTAAGCGTGACTTTTTTTATACAAAAAGAATGTAAGCATGTGCCATGTGTGATCCTCTGACAATTCTTGCCGTAAAATTGTAGGTCACATCTTCCTTGACTGGACGAATAACCATAGATGATGTGGTTTACAGTAATGTTGAAGGTGATGTCAGTCACATCTTGCCTGATGGAGACTTGACATTCCGGCGCATGATTTTTCAGAGGAATGAGGATTTGGTGCAGTCTGAGGCTCTGCTAACGAGGGAGGGATCAACTGTCATTAGTAGTGATAAAACTGACAGGACAAAAAGTTCATCTTCCAAATCCAGAAAAAGAGGAAATCAGAGAAAAAACATCGGTACTGAGTGGCAGGCACATTTTCCATACTGGATTTCAAATGCCTATATTAATAACTTATTACTGAAGATTTCATTTTTATTTTGAAATTATGTCTCTAAAGAGCTCTGGGATTATCTGTTGGTTTTTGACAAAAGTTTGCATTATCTTAGTGGATTGGGAAATGCATGAGTTGCTGAAGTATTGCGAATTTTATATGTAAGGAACCACACAGGAAGGGGAAAGTGTCAATAATTAAAGGGTTTTGGAGTCACTGGCCAAGTGACTTTTTACACTTTTGATGCTAACATATTACTCATATTCCAGGCAATACCTCTTCTATCCATTTTTTGCTAGATTCCTAGATAATTTGATTGATTTGGTTGGCACCTTTGTTTCCATGTGTGATTATTTGGAACCTAATGGTGATTGACAGAACAGGCATTAACTTTAATAAGAAGAGGGCTAAAGTTGCTGAAATATAATAGATGAGTCTCCTCGCGTAGAAGGACATGGATTGCTTAATCTTTTCACTCTCAACCAAAATGCTGTATCTAACATCTAAAATAGAATATGCTATTATCTGTGTGAAAATCCCTATAGCATTAGCCTATGTAGTAGTGTTTAGTGGTCATTCTTCTCTGTAAGTTTAGTTTTGCAACTTGATGAGGGATTCTAAAATGAGACAAGTTAATGGACAAGAGTAGTCTGTGAATACTTAGCTAATAAGAGAGCAGAACTGCAACATCTTTCATCGCTTCATCAAATTTTCCCTCTTTTTATTTTATGAACAGGGTGAGACTTCATAAGAACTGAGAATGGTGAGGATAGAGCCATGAAGCTTGGTATACCAACTACTTTTGGCAGTATGTCATCGATTTTCTTGGTGCTTCACTTTTGATATATTTAGCAACCTACATTACATTTTCACATAATGGTCCTTGAAGCATATTTCCAATTGTGTATATTTTAATCTAATTGACCGAAGCGGAAGTAAAACTTCTGGTTCTTTGCACCAATGAGGGGATTAATTACTTCTTGGAGTGGTAAAAGTTCCTTTTCCGCTTTTCTTTTGCCACAAAATGCTGGCATGCAAAGATTGCTGTTTGGATTTTTCATTGCTCTTATCTCAGCAATGTTCTTCCCTACTCTTGCTCAGTTGGTCTCATTCATTTCATGTTGTAGAGCCACAAGCAGCCTTGAAGATCTCTCATGACTATTTGGCTAGTTCGTACCACTCTGGTATCTTATCGGGGTTTATGTTGGTGTCATCATATTTGGAAAAGGTCTCATCCATGAGAAGAATAGTAAGTGCTGCCGATACTGATTATCCCTTTCCCTTTAAAAGTAGTTGGTGATAACTGTCAAGAGAGCTGGACTCCCGTTTCTGCTTTGATAGCAATTCCTACTTCTTTAGGAGGCAATCTTATTTATACTTTTAATCTACTTATGCATGACTGTCGACCATAGCACAGTCTATGCTTTAGTCTACAGTGGATAAGATCATCTTTTTCCTGATAGTTTCTTGCAGATTTATAATTTGAGCAAATGTTTGATATGTTATCCTCTCAGGTTAGAGCAGTAGTTATAGGTCTTGGAGCAGGTCTACTTCCTATGTTTCTTCATAGGACTATGCCCTTCATACATGTTGAGGTGAACAAAGGCTCATTCTCATATATTATGCTTGTATGGCTCTATAGTACTGGTAATAAAAGAATTTAGTTGTACATACAGGTAGTAGAGTTGGATCCCCTTGTTGTTAGTCTTGCACGGGAGTACTTTGATTTCATTGAAAATGATCGGATGAAGGTAATTCATCTCCATGAACATTTTCTTGTTCTTCAGTTATTCAATTTTCTTTGAGACATTGCCCTCTTCTCTACTTCACCTCGCACATAGTATTTCGTCTGTTGATATACATAGAAGAGCGTGATGGAGCATATTTGAAAAGTTAAGGTACATGGTTGTACAAAAAGAAAAGAAAACTAGGTTTTGTATTGCAAAATGGGCAAAAGTTCAGGTACTTGTGGTGTTTTTATCCTAAAAAGAAATTCCCAGAATGAGTAAACTGGTGTCTGATTTCTTGGCTTTTACAACATTAAAATCTCCAAGTGGGCTGTTCTTTTCCCCCATATTCTTGTCAAGGTTCCTCTGAGTTCCTTTTTGCCTCTGTGCTGTAACTCTGGTATCTTGTATCAACGTGCCACAAGGTAGAGTGCACCTTTTGAGTATCTTATTTTAAATTTTTTTTTTAAACTGGTGTATTTTAAGCATAGTGTTGTCTACTTCAATGCTATTGTAGGTACATATCACTGATGGGATTGAGTTTGTCAGACGGGTTGCAAGTACTGTCGCACCTGTGGGGGATGCTGAGATTGATAGAAAGGAGAATGGGAATTTGAAGACTCTTCAATCTCCTGACAGCGAGTCCCTCCTAGACGAAATTGACATACTGGTTGTTGATGTTGATTCTGAAGATCCAAGGTTATTATGAATTCTTAATTGTACATAGAGTTCTTGTTATCGTGTGGAAAGCAGTGTGGTGTTCACGTATTCTAAACTTTTTACTATAATTTATTGCTGTCTATTACCTGGCGCAGCTCTGGGTTGTCCTGCCCTGCTGCTGATTTCGTTGAAGAACCTTTCCTAAAGGATGCAAAGAACTCCATTTCCAAGCAGGGTCTGTTTGTCGTGAATTTGGTCTCTAGATCGACAAAGATCAAGGAAATGGTGATTTCAAGATTGAAAACGGTGAGTACGTTGAACTCCAATTCTTGACTTATGCTAGAATGTATGTAATTTCTTGTTCTGTTTCTATATTATTCTCGTAATGTTGTCATAACATGGTGGCTATTCTTCTTCTTCTTCTTCTTCTTTGTTTTTTTTTTTGGGCCAAAAGATGGTCGTTATTCTGATGTGCGGTTTATGTTGCATATTTGCAGGTCTTCAACCACCTTTATTCCCTTCAACTCAAAGAAGATGTCAATGAGATTCTTTTTGCTCTGAAAACAGATGATGGTATCAAGGAAAATCAGTTCACCGAAGCTGCTGATCAGCTTCACAAGTTATTGCTCTGCAGACATCCGAAGATGAGTCAAACCATTGTAGACACATCCAAGAAAATTAAATGCTTGAAGTAAAATATCAGTAGCAAAATTTCTATTCTGTTTGTAGCTTTCAAAAAGAAAATCAAAATATATTTTGGTGCTGCAGCTAGTGATAGCCAATTCCATCCATTGTTCCTTTTGGGGGGTTCTGTATCAAGATCTGCATAGTGGGCTTTTGTTCCTCCTGAAAATTGTGAACTGATCAACAGATCAATATTCAAGAACTGCTAGATTCACATTTTCCATTTGGGAATTTTTTCGCTTGGATGGCGTTGTCATTCTTGATGCCCCAGTTCAAGGTATGTGGATGTTCTACTTCTACCAATTTTTCTAGTTTTCGGGATTTTGCAGAGACCACACCTTATTTGAAGCAGGCTAACTGGAAACTGGTGCTGTCAAGCATATCCTATATCACTTGAATGTACATGCAATGTGTGGGAAATATTACGTGGATTCCTATTGTCGTATAAACAGGTGGCTGTCTTCCGAGTGATGATTTGTGAATTCAAGTTACTTGTGTAAGTTAATGAAGCTATTGGTGTGGCATTTATCTGAGATTTCTGGAGCAGTTGCAGGTTAAGAGTTTTGAGTCCGTTGGTAGCTAGAGGTTGTCGTGTGTTTGTGTGTCTGCAAAGTTAAGGGGAGCATGGTTCTAAGGTAGAACCTAGAACCTGAGAACCACATCGGTGGAAACTTATAGGTTTGAGGTTCCAAGGCATGTAAAATAGGTTCTAGGTTCCACAATTTGGGTAATTTGTTTCGATAGATAGGTTATAGCTTCTAGGTTGATAGAGCCTGGAACTTGTAACTTGGAATCTATAACAACTTTTTGTGTTTTCTTAGCTATGTTTTTATGCAATCTTGAGATATATCATGACATTTGATGATGAGTGTATAATATTGGACCGAACTTCTATTTTATGATTGAGAATTTTATTTTTATAGACCATAAGACCAGTGGAAGCTTTACTTGATTCTTTGATGTAGTTATGTTTGACCAATTACTTATTTTAAAATAATGATTTTATATAATATAAGAGCAATCGGTGCATTGAAAATCATAAAATTTTCTTAATATTATTCGATAGGTGCTTATGAACATTTGTTTTTAGGCAATCGATAATAAAATCTTTATTCATTTTTATTATTGCGTTTATTTTTGTTTTGCTTCACTAAAAAAAAAAAGAACCTATTAGAATCTAGAATCGACTCTGGAATCTGTAACAGGGTAGGTTCCAGGTTTCGGGTTTCGATTGGTAGATTCCAAGTTCAAAAATATAAGAAACCTATATCTAATGGTATGTTTCAGACTTCATATGATAGCTATAAAGAACCTGCAATAACTCACCCTTATGTAAAGCCAGCTAATTCATGATTATTGATTGTGCTATATTGGTTAAATTACCAGTTTGCCTATTAGGTGTCTTTTCTCTTTTCAAGGAGACAAAAGTATGTTGTAATTCATCATCACATCAAGTTTTACTTGATCATATACTTTGTGGTTCAATTTGATTTTGAGTTAAATAAGTGATGCATGATGCATTTCTTCTCTTAGATGTTTTCATATCGATGTCAAAAGTGTCGGTTGAGTTTGGATCGACTTTATGCGATTTTATTTACACAAAGTCATATTGTGCTACATGTCTTTGAAATTTTCTTTTGAATGAAAACTCATATTACTATGTGACTTCCCTTTGTGGCCCGCTTGCGGGCAAGGAAACGATTAGGCCGTGATTTAATGCGACAAAACTTTTAGGGGCAAAACTATGGCAAGATTGCATAAATTGAACCTATGACTCACCTGATTGATACATCGACATAACGTGAGTTTTGGAAGTAGGTAGCATCAGCAAGGGACAAGATGGTAGATAGAGCTCGAGGTATGACGGATATGATCGACTTCTGTGTGTGAACTATCAAAAGAATGCGTAATAGATGTACTAGAATACGGTAGTTCAGACAAAAAAAAAAAAAAAAAAAAACCCTACATGGATGCCGTAATTACAAAATGTCGAGTCTAAAATCCCAGAGGAGGCACTCAAAGTGACGGATGGAGCAGTGCATTGGCTTGAATTAAGATGGACATGCTTTGATAAGGTTTCCAAGATCCTTAAACTGAATGGAAGGTTTTAGAGATGGAAAACATCGATGGTGGCATCATTAGCGAGACCGAGTGATCCACGATGCAATTCTCGCGGACGTACCCACGTCCAGTTGCAATTTTTTGCAAGTATGATGGTACATTCTAGCAGAAAAATGCCCGTTCTCATGACAATAATGACGGTATTTGGATCCAGATTGGTAGCTTTGTGGAAGACGAGACGCTCGTGCGCCGTTGAAGCAAAGTGCAATGCTGCTCCTAACTTTCAAAACTCTTCAGTTTGGTTTTCTCAAGAGATAAGGCATATACAAACGTAGTCTCCAGGGAGGTAAAGGAGCGCAATGAAAAAACGATGTAAGGATAATCTTCAACTAAACGCTTATGATCTTGATGACTACTGTATGGCATCGCATCACGAAGGCTAGAGAGTTCTAACTAGTCTCGAACCATCTGCATCCAACTAAAAGAAATCGGAAATGGAACATACCCAAATTTCGTAGCTTCATAAGAGCATTAAGGGATTGCTCTTTGCTCTACCGTTTAAGTAGATACTGAAAACCGACAAATTTCTCTTTTGAAGGCATCAGCATCGGCTATAATTGTACCCTATTCACGTTTGAAGCTTTCACCGCCTGTCCAATGGACAGTCTTCTATATTTGGGTTAAATGCTTGTGTTAGGATTAGCCAGTTCTTTCTTTTTACAGTCGGGTCTCTATGACGTCAAGCCTCTCACTGGCTGTCAAAAGTGGGTTTGGACTTTCCAACAGAAATTGAGCTAGAGCTCTCATCTTTTCATGGGTTTATCCACTTCTATAAGTCTAAGAGTACCCCAAGGAAGGTTCTTATCCCTGTATAACAGAAGAAAAGATTGGAGAGATGCAAATGGTCAATAGTTAATGAAAAGATAGTTTTATTTTGATTTGGACTTAATAGTGAACAAGCTCTTAAATTTAGAAGTACTAGTATTGCTCCTCAATGATAGTTGAGGGTTCTGTCAACAATCAAAAGTTTGAAGACAATTTTGGGACGTGGATGATAGCCGAGTGACCACTTTCGACAATTTTCGACCGAGCGGAAAGTAAATAGTAACTAAGCAGAATCGTATCTATAACCTAGACGAGGCTCAACATCCCAGATGTGCCATGAGTCGTCTTCGCTCTCAACACAACCACACGACTCCTTTCTCAATCATTGGGAATTTCATCAATGCTTGAAGAGAAATCAAGCATGCATTTGAATACACACTGCAAAGGATATAAAGAACCTTAAATCGCCATCATCTATAACATCCAAAACAACAGATAAACCCTAACTTGCCACAGCAAAACTTTGCCAGAATTGTATCATAACAAAAACAAGATGCTCACTCCCCAAAAATCCTCTTGCAGCTAAATAACAGGAAGCACTGGTCAGATAATTCAATACATGCATAAATGCTAAAGCTCACGCAGTTGCAGATGCTTGGGCAGCAAGCCTTTTCCTCGCCTCCTCAATGATGGACAATTTGATACCCTTGCCCTTAGGAAGCGAGACCCAAGGCTTGGTTCCCTTTCCGATGATGAATACATTGCCCAATCGAGTTGCAAACTCATGGCCCTGTGAGTCCTGGATGTGAATGGTCTCAAAAGTTCCCTTATGCTTTTCACGATTCTTGATAACTCCGACACGTCCCCTATTCCTTCCCCCAGTAACCATGACGACATTTCCGACATCAAACTTGATGAACTCAGTGATCTTGTTAGTCTCAAGGTCAAGCTTGATGGTGTCATTAGCCTTGATTAGAGGGTCAGGATAGCGGATGGTACGGCCATCATAGGTATTGAGGTATGGGATGCCTTTCTGCCCAAACTGGATTGAGCGAACCTTGCAAAGCTTTAACTGTGATGAACATATTCCATAAAATCAGAACAATTATTGGGAAATGATATAGTCAATTTATTACAATTTTCACATTTTGACTGAATCTAACGATTTCAACATAGCCAACAGAAAGATGAGAAACCAACCTTTGCCTCATCATCTCTGATGCTGTGGAGTCGGAATCGGCCCTTAGTGTCATAGAGGAGACGGAAGTTCTCATTTGTCTTGGGAATTGAGACAACATCTGATAAGAAAGATTTTAAATAAGTTAACCATGTATTACTGCAAACTACTAGGTTGTTGAGAAGGAAGGACTCCTTAATATATCAAGAATGACAACCTACTTTTATTTAAATAGTACAATATTGGCACATATAATTTGAAGCTGATTCTAACGTATAGCTACCAGAATAGATACCATCCTCTCTTAAGTTTTCTGTAGATAATTTTAAAGTATACCAGCAACCCAAAATATAGTCTTACAAATCAAATACAAAACTTATACATAATATTCAGTCTTAGAGCATATTCCCATATATCCACTGATTCCAGCGTAAAACTTAAAAGTGACAAAGAAGCATTAAAGTCTCAGAAAGACAAAGAGAAGCATCAACATACCCATGAAACCGGCAGGGTAAGTCTTATCTGTCCTGACTTTGTTGTCAACAAGGACATGTCGCTGCATCAAGATGGCAATGACTTCACGATATGTAAGAGCATACTTCAGCCTGTTTCGCAGAATAAGGATCAAAGGCAAACATTCCCTGGACTTGTGAGGTCCAGAAGATGGCTTAGGTGCCTGCACATCCGAAGATCACATTTAGATCACAGAACGAAAGCAAGCAAATCCGATAGACAGAAAATTTGGGATTCAAAAGGGTAACTTACGAATGCACCGCCTAGCTTGTCGAGCATCCAATGCTTGGGAGCATTGAGCCTCTTCAAATGCTTCTTCAACCCTCGCGCCTGTTCCACACAACAATGTTAGACCTCTGTTTTCATCAATTCTAAAGGGAAAGGTAAGAACATCCTGGACTTGTAGTGCCCAGACATCAAATTTGTAGATTGCCCGGCTTTCCATCTCAACAAATCCCCCACTAAAAGGTTTCAACAAGCCTACTGGACCTTCACCTTCAGAGTTCAGACCATGGCAAGCAGAACCCAATTTCAAGCTCAAGCTTTTCACTTGAGGGTCAGCGCCAGACACATCCTTACAAACTACTAAGAATCCAAGAACTACTCCCACGGTCAATCCCTCTACGAAAAGGGCGCTGTTTGAGATCAAGAAACGTCTCCGAAGAGAGCTCATTCGTCTAAAACACTCCATCTCGGAAAAGAAGAGAAAAAACACAAAGATGCAAACTTGATACCACCCCCACACACCCTTTGCACGACCGCTTCGGATCAGAGACGTCTTAACGTCTTTACACCATGATGCAAACAAGACAAACACGCGAACCTCCAACCCACGAACCCAGCACGGTTCCTGGGTTTCTTGCCCAGCAGGTCGCGGAGACATCGGCCGACATCGAAAGGCACGGAGCCAAGACGACCCGCAGCACGGTCGAGGTGACTCCGAAGGTGAAGAAAAAGAGGAGGAGAAGAACGGGGGGCTCTCACCATTTTCGGGTGCTCTGCTTGGACCAACCGGCGTCGGCGGAGCTTCCCTTCACAGCGGAGTCCTGAAAGGTATGCGAGTTCGGCCGCTCGAGAGAGACGATGAATGAGGCGCGACGTAAAAAACCCTACCACCTTTTATCTTATGGCTCAGGTATTTGGGCTTGCAAGGCCCGCACCAACCGGACCGACCCGGCCCAAGAACCCAAAAATCCGGGTTTTTAATCAGAGCATGCGAAACTTTCTTCTTCTTCTTCTTTTTTTTTTTTTGGAAAATTTCAAAAACTAACTTGACTTTTCTAACTCATATTAATTTGTAGGCGTGCTTTTCAAATGCAATTATCCAAAACTAAGAAAGACCCATTTACCCCTCTTCATATAGAAAAACCACAAAAAATGATCACCACTGCCTGACCAAAGTCCGTGGTACCCATGTTCGAAAGATCCGCAATGTTCACCCCAACCCATCACCAACCAATGTGCTCTTGTCTAGGAGGGGCATGCATCAATCTAGTCCCACCTTGGAACCAGACCAAATTAACTGGTTTGGGATGGCTTTCAGAGGAACCAATTCAGTTCCATTTTCAAAAATTGGAATCAAGGATAACCAATTTGGTTCCTGATTCCACGTGAGGAACTAGATTGGCCCATATTACTTGATTATTTTACTTTATATTCTAAAATAAATTCTAAATTAATAAATTATATTTCAATTTTTATCGAGATAGAGTAATGACTTCCAAATATATATAATAGGAAACCTAGGCATTCCTTGATGATTTTATTTGTCCATATACACATACTTTTATTATTCAACATATATTGATATGTTGTCATGTAATAGATTAACGATTACAAAATCCAATGAAAAGCTAGTGATCATTAATTAGCATGTGCACCCGATCATGTAAACATTTATCTAACGAATAAATTGGAAATAACATTCTTATTTTTCATTTAATGTTGAGTGACTTCCCACTTGTAGGGAATAGAATAGACAAAAAAATGGAAAATGTATCATTGATCCGACCATGGAATTGGCCTAAAGTAGCTAGTCCGATTCCAAGATCAAGTGGGTCGATTTCCAATTGTTCTACAAATTGGGAATCAACCCTACCAAATTTGATTCTAAGATGGAAACTAACCTATCTTGAAACTGATCATCCTTATTATTCTATGTCCTCTTGTGCATGAGCTCTAAAAGAGCTTGGTTATGGAGCTTAGGCTCAAGCTACATTTAGAGATTTGCCATGGCAAGCTATATTTAGAGCTTGGCCACGGTCGGCCAACTATGTTAGAGCTTGCTGAGGTAGCTATAGGGAGCTCTATTTGAAGCTTGCCATGGCTACAATGTCGAGCAACTAATGAGAAAGTTATAAAAAAGTTCTAAACCTATTGTATAGTTGCTACTTTAGTTATAAATTTTTTAATTTGGCCAGTTTAATCATAAATCTTTTGATAATTTATCAACACCAATTTTGGCTAGAAAATTATTAATGTGGATGTCAATTATTATATATGGTGACATTGGCATTGACATGAACAATTTTTGAAATTTTTTTGAAATTTTTTTTCCTTTTTTTTCCCTTGTTGGTTCTAGCGACCCTCACCAGCCACAATGAAAAAAGAGAGAAGAAAATAAAATAAAATTAGAAAATCAGAAAAAATAGAAAACTGTTTAAGTTAGTGCTAGGCATCTTATGTGGCATGATCGGTGTCCATGTTAATTGTTAAAAAAAATTTAGAATTAAATTGGCAAAGTTTAAATGTTTAAGATTCAATTGACATATGTACAATAAATTTATAACTTTTGTAGTAATTTTCTCAACAACTAATAGTAACTTACCAACCTGCATATGAATTAACAACTATCATATAAATTTTATCAACTCTAATCAAGTACTTAGTTAGTACTAAATTGCTAACTTTTATTTGAATAACTTGGCCAATTTCAAATCACTGATTTTTTTAAAAAGCTTAGAAACTCTTATTTCAATAACTTATTTATTTATGCAAGAGAACACCGAAGAAGTTGATAACATGCTATTGATTCGATGGTAAATTTTTGACCAAAAAAACGTACGGGCAAATTCATTATAGGTAACTTTCTACCACAAAAGCAGCCAACGTCCGTCACTTTTTGCAATAGTTAAGTAAAATGTCATTGAGAATTTGGTGTAAATCACTAATTATATTGTAAGTTCCGATTGTTTCATAAAGAATAGATAGTTTAGAAATTTTTTTTCTAAAAATGATCTAATGTATCGCTCATAAAAATAAATAAATGAAAAATACTTTTATTGTCCACATGAATGTTTAAACATAAATTATTGTTGATATTGAAAGCATTTTTCATCGACTAATTATTTCAAGTGATATAAGTAATCATTTTTAGGAAAAAAATTTCCAAATTATTTATTTCCTGCGGAATAAGTGCACCCCAAGTTATTATTCAACCAATAAGATTGTGTTCGGATTATCTTTGGAGACACGTTAATGTGCCAGTAACTTACTAATAACTAATAAGGCATGGGGAAAACAATATATATGACACATTATTTCTAGGGAAAATTTCAAATAAGGATTTGAAGTGGCTATGGTATTTAAAAAAGGACATGAAGTGGCTATAATAGTTTCAAATAAAGACTTCACCTCATCGATTGGCTAAAATATTCCAACCGATCAAGGGCATTTTCATCTAGTATAATTTTAAAATTAATTATATCAAAAATAAATTTAAAAAAGAAACAAGAAGGAAGGAAATCGGGCAAGGGCTAAGCCCCTCGTTGCCGCCAGGCCATCACTTGCGGCTAGTGGTGGCCCTCGTTGACCCTTGGCCGGCCATCCCTGGCCATGGTGGGGGCAATGGCGGTGAGGCCTACCTGTAGAGCCCTTGTCCTTTTCCTTTCCCCCTTTTTTAATTGATATTTTCATTTAATACAGAAAGCGGAAAAAAGAATGAAAAAAAGGAACAAAATAAAAAATGAAAAAGGATGAAAATGCCCTCATCAAGTTAGGTTAGACCCTTTCCTTTTTTAGACTGATATGTTTATTTTAAGCCATTATTTTAAAAAATGAGAACACTTCAAATTTTTATTTAAAACGATATCCACTTTAAGCTTTTATTTAATAAAAAAGAAGACGTGTTATGCTATTATTTGGGATTTTTCTTAATTCTATTAATAGTTTTCGAAACTCATCATAATTTATTTGAAATGATATCCATTTCAAGTCTTTATTTAAAAAAAAAAAAATCTCATGCTTTTATTTAGAATTTTCCTTTATTTCTATCCGTACGGTTCGAAACTCATGACAACTTTAGCAATTTGCCCATCCTTATTTTTCTTGTCGACTTATGATCGTGATTGTCATTAATTATCGACTAAGCACATCATCGAATACTATTGTTTTGTGAAATTTCTTCACGATGCGACGTGCGCCTCTCGCTTCAAGAAGGACGGAGGGGAAAATAAAGGAGGAGTGCAGACTCCGTCAAGACGCGATGAAATGGAGGACGAAGTCAACGACGACCGGGGCTTGTGAGATCCACCATGATTCTCCAGGCGCTCTGTATTCCGGATCACCGCTTCATGCCGTTCATTCATCCGAAGAAGAAGACCTCATGTTGTCTTCGTTCTTTATATATTGAGCCACCGCCTCCTCCTTCAGTCAGGCCTCTTCCCTTCAGAAACGAAGCTTCTCTGAGAAGAACTGATGGCGGTCAGTACTTTCTGAACAGTCCTCTGTGCTTATTTTTCTTGTCTTTTCTCGTTTTCTTGGTCCAAATGATGATGGGGGTCTTCATTGTATGGTTTCCCGTGCGTTGTTCTGTTGTTCTTGCGGCTCATTTTTGTTTGGAAACAGGAAAAGTTGTAGTGATCATCTGTTGACTGTTCTGTTCCATATTAGTATTTAGGGCTTAGTTATTTAATAATTTGCTGAGGATGTATTGGGTGTGTAGTCTTTCTGGGTAATTTTCATTGACAGCCATGCACTTGGAGCAACTTTGGTTCGGCTTTAGTTTCAATCACTTGATGCACTTTGGCTGTTCTTCGACCAAGGCAGCCACGATGCTGGAAGCATGTCGATTGCTAGGTAAACGATGGTTCAATGCATTTGGTAACAAAGTTGAAATTTGACAACCTAAATAGAAGTTTCTCCCCATGTGAGGCGCTATTAACCCCCGATCTGTAGTTTTCGGTAGAACAAGGCATAGAAAAGATGTTTTCACGCATGAATTCATATTAAGATTGCTTCTTCACGAGCTTAAACTGTATGGGTTCAGTTTATTCCCAGATACAAGTACGAATTCGCCGAATAAGGTAACCTTATGGTATTGACTTCTGTGTTTTGAAGCTGTGTATTTGCAGCATTAATAAGGTTGTTGGTGATTGTTTGGTATTTGTTTTGACTTGTCTGTTCTGCTATGGTGATCACTAAGTGGTTTTTGTATTAATCGCGGTCATATATCTTCACATCGATGGATCTTCTGTTCTATGCCTATAATACGAAGGATTTCTAGTAGGAATTTCGTTAATGGCTGACTGGTTTTGCACATTTTGAATCCCAGCAAGCACTTGTAAATGTTGGAGAGCCCATTATCTCTTTCTTGGAGTAGGAAATTTGGTTTTTCTAGAGAGTAAATCGTCATGAGGACGAAGCTCGAGTCTAGACATTTAATGGGAAGATATTTGCACAAAAACAATTTCTCCCTGACTCAAGATGTTAGTCTGGCATGCATCTCGAACATTTAGTGCTTATCTCGGGCGCTAGCCTGGTTATAATGCGTATTTTTAGCCATTCCAGTCGGAGGAATGTATCTCCAGAACATAAACATGTGAAATAATATTATCAGAGGTTGATTACTTTGATTCCTACTTCGATTTGGATATTGTTGAGGTCAGGAATAGTTGCCTTCTGGTAGGTATGCTTAGTTCAGGAAATTTTAAGTTCGCATTGTTTGTGATAGTCTCTCCTTTTTCTTGGTCTTTTTGAACTTTGGTGTTGGTTAATGCAGCAACAACGCTCACAGTTGCCGACATTCGGAAACTGGGAAAATGGAGATAGCGTTCCTTATACAGCCTACTTTGAGAAAGCAAGAAAAGGAAAAGGCCATGCGAAAAGAAACCCAAATGGTGTTCAGAGCGATTATGAAACAAATATAACTAGTGAACCTAGTAAAACCTTTTCTATCCAGAAGGAGGTCGACCTGGGTTTACAGAAAGTTGCAGAACCCGAGGCAGCAATATCGAAGCACAAGCACTACAGAAATGGAGGTGAAGCCGACCAGGGGAGACTCATTGTTTCATCCCTGCATCATGGAGCCACTGGTGGGAGAACTGCCTCGGGCGCGTGTCGACCATATAATAGTGGCGTAAGAAAGCCCAAAACCGAAGCTGAACAGGTCATGAAGGGGCAAGATGCAAGGAGGCGGAGCCTTCAGCATCGGATTAGAGTGGAAGAAGTTGATCGTCCCTGGAGGAGGCTTAGTGACTCTACACTGCATCGAGACGCTAGATATGGCAGAGTTGCTGCAGAATTGCCCATTCGTCGAGGTGGAATGAGCTCTTGTCGTTCCCCAAGCAGATTGGTGTGGCAAAATCCACGGTCAGAGCACATTGAGTCCCCTTCTCACCACACACAACATCAAGCTAGTGTTGGGGGCAGAGGAGGTCGAATGTCTTCTCCAGTGCGGGAGAAGAGGTATGCATCCACAATTAGCGGACATAGCGCAGCTCCCATGACTCCAGGAAGATCTCATCTCAAATCAGTTGCCCGAGGAGATAAAACAGTAATCTCTCAACCGTGTTCGCATTTCTTAATGAAGAGTATCCGGTGAATCTGAGGAAATTTTTAGAGTGACTAACAGTCGAAGCAGTTAATTGCTCATCCATTAAGAAAATGAACACACTTTAGTCTCGTTGCAGTTAGAGAAACCAAGCCTCGGTAGCCTTTTTGTGATCATGTCCCTGCCTCATTGACATGGAAGGAAAAAAGCAGTGAAAAAGAGTCAGAATGTAAGTGGTTCCTACAACATGGTGTTACTCAAAAACAGCATTTTTGGAAGCTGGATTGCATAAGTCTCGATGGTCCGAGTGTGCATATGTTTCAAAAGCAAGATAGACACGGCTTATGGAAATCTAGTCTGCTTCTGCTTCCATGGAAGCTCGAAAATGTCAATAGAATTTAGGGTTGCATTGAGCTGAGGCCTCTAGAAGTCGGAAACTTTCCTGCATTTTGTTGCTCTGTGGCTTGAACCATTTGTTTCTGATTCTTGTTTTCTCTTTTATCAGCCAAATCACAGCACAGCCGTTCCTAAATTTGGAGATTGGGACGAGACAAACCCTTCATCGGCTGATGTATACACAGATGTATTTAATCGTGTGGTGGAGGAAAAGAAGGGCGCCGCTGGAGCAGCACCAGTGATTACAACCGAGACCCCTCATTCCAATGGTCAGCATCCCCGTGCTGATACAAGGTCTGAGGTATGCAATGCTTTTGCAGTGGCTCTTCATTTAGCATTAGGGTTCTATATTTTTCTGTCAATTGAACAAGTCCATTTAAGATGATGATCTCCTTAACTCTAAGTTCATTATCCTCCTCATTGTAGTCTCGAGGATGCTGGTGCTTTCCATGGCGACGCAAATGACATCTAAACTGCACAGAAATGCGCCACACCCTTTTTATCGATCCGCACAACTTGGGCGGGATTTGTATGCATAGTTTATTCTGTCAAGTGAGCATTTGATATAGCAGCAACATGATGGTTGAAGAAACAAATGTCGTGCATTCATTAGGTTTTTCTCGCATTTGCCAAATTCTGCTTTGGCTTGTATTCATACATTCCATGTGTATAATGGTGATAATACGCAGCTGAGTTTGTAGTCAGCTGGCTTGTTCTTTTAAATGAATAGGTGAGGGAAGAGGCATTTTGAGTTCATAGCAATCGCCTATGTTCATGCTGGCTATCGTTTTAACAACATCAGAGCACTGGAGTGATTGTAGTGGATCTCAGAAGGGACCTTTATTAGCCATAAAACCAAGATTAGAGCAAACTGCGGCTCCTAGAGCAAACATTGCATTTGACGATCACGAACCACTCAAAGGCAACTATGCTACTCATCTGTGTATTGACTCGACTTCATCATGGACATATCTTGTTTCATCAGACGATTTTGGTGTACATCCAAACATAGTAGAGTTGCTAGAATGAGGAAAATGGTAGTAAATGCATGGTGCAATTGAAATTATCAAAAGACTTCAGCTTCCAAGCAATACAGGATCACTGCATTCCAGCACCACAGTCCAATGATTTGCATCAGTAACTACTGAAAGACACCACTTGCTGAATCACCCGAATTCAATAGTGTAGAGATGAAGTCTATTTATTGGGATCCCAGCAGTTCGGAACAGATAAGAACAAATCAGCTACAATTGACCAAAACTCTTAAGCTACAGATTTGTATCTGGTGTACTTTCCACGATGCATTGGCAACACTAAACAATTGACCCGGCTGAGGAAGCATGATATGGAGCCTTTGCTTGAGAAGCACGCAACAAGGCAAAATTTTTGAAACAGATATTCCTCAGTTGGCCCCTATAATCGACTCATTTAGTTTGGCTCTTGCTCCAAGATCTTTGACCTCATCCAATCCAAATTACTTCTTCGAAATAGGCGGTCCATGGTGCCAAGGCAATTACCAACAAAGGCAGTATTGGCAACACATCCAAATCAAAGGTTTGCTGCATTGCTGACTTTAATGATATTCTTGCTTACAAGTTAAAACTCACAACTAAGGAGCTCCAAGTCATAGACAATTACCGACGGTCCACGGCGTCAAGGCAATTACCGATGAAGACAGTATTGGCTACACATCCAATTTCAAGGTTCGTTGCATTGCTGACTTCAACGATATTCTTGCTTATAAGTTAAAACTCAGAACCAAGGAGCTACAAGTCACAGACTTCCTTCTACAGAGAATATCTTTGGTACTGATAGGATGAATTTTGAGACTTTTTTTCCCCTGTGCTGTACATAGATGCAGGAGATGAGTATATGAGAAACATTTCTACTTGAAGTGCATCTTACCTACTCATACAGTCATGCTTGAAGCTTTTTGGTGGATCCACAACCACTAGGTTTCATCAGGGCTTTGACTTGTGGAAAGAGGAGTTACGAAAATATTACAAGTAAACCAAGAAACACTTCCGCCATCCCAACCAAACACAGACACACGGAATAATCCAAAAGGAACCCACAAAAGAGAAGAACAAAGTGCCTAAAGCAGTTATTCAGGTACCCTTGACTTCACAATACATCGAACTCGGCATCCACATCACGACTAGCCCTCTAGGAAGCTTTTCTCCTGCAGGACAAGATATGAACTTAAACTCCCTATAATAAACCCAAAAGAATACAGAAACCAACTTTCGTTTCCAAGCATGCTTTGTATCATCCCTCTAAAACAGAGGCTAAATGAGATCAATAGTACCTTTTACTGATAAGATGGCTATTGGCTTTCTCATATGAAGTTTCGCCTTGTGTACATGCTGATTGATTCCCGGTGAAGTCACTTTTCTCCATAGGCTCCTTCACCTGAGACACATATTGATTCTGCAGCTTTGCTCCATGAGGTGAAACTAAACTCTCAACGTACACTGCAAAGTCTAATATACCCTCCTTTACAAACCTCTTTGTCATGACATTTCTCAGGATCATAGATAGGCATGTTGCGCTGATTGAACTGAGTGCTATCTTACCTGCTCTAGCAGAGCACAATGGCCTCATGTGGAAATAAGTGGTCAAAATCTGATTTGGGAGACTAACACTACACAAGTTCGTCCAAGAGGACGGACTCATCAGCCATTCCAAAAGCATGTCCATCTTTGTCGGGTTTTCAAATATGAGAAGACATTCACCGACAACTCCCAATGCTCTGACACCAGTACCTTCATCAACCTCCGGCAGCGGGAACAACGCATCGTCAAACTTCTCTCTGCTCGTGCTGAAGGAAACAATCTTCTTGTGTTCCGAAGGATCTCTTCCCTCGACCAGCCAATGAAGGAAACCATTCGCATAGGTCCCGACTTCCGGCCGATAATTGAAGTCATCATGCTTGTCATGAACTCTCCTCCAGGAACCAGTCCTCAGCGCGAAAACATCGAAAGCGTTGCATTCCGGAAACCCATATGCCTCCCTAATGCGACAGTGCCGCAATATTTTGTAATCATCAGTCGAGGGATCATAGCCAAGTCCGCAAATGGTCGGTCGATGACTTGTGTGACTAGCGTTTGGGATATCTCTAGACTCTCCCGTTGCTGGGTTCTACAAGACAACAATCCGATGATCGTCGTACGCTAAGCAGAACAAACTGTTGCAGTATCCGGCGATGCGGGCGCGACATCCGTCGGGAGCTTCAACCGGAGACCGAAGGTGGGTCAGAGGAACACCTTCGTGACCAGCATGATCATCATCATGGAGTGACTCGCAGCTCACGGACCGAGTGTTGGAACCAAAATACTAAAGAAAAATGGTAACGTTTGGAAAATTTGGAATGAGGCACGAATGAATACTGGAGGAGAACAATAGAAATGGAAATGTTTTCTAGTGGATTCAGGGGTGCGTTTACAAGTCTAAACTCCTCAATCTTTTTAAAGAGGTTGAGCACGTACATAGAAGACAAACATTAAATGAGGCACAACCAAAAGTCTACAACAATAGAAGAAAGTCTACAATAAGAAGAAAAAAGAGAGAGCATAAAGCAAAAAGCAATATCTGCAAGACAAGTCTTCTGCAGCACAAATAGCACCCTTCAACAAGGCATGCATTAATGAAGGAGAGAAAAATTGGACGTAGAACCTTCTCTCCTTTCCTTTCTTTTCCAAAGCCCTCTGTAGTAGCATTTATGAGGAAAGAACAAAGGAGCTTCACTTTTGACTTTGGAATTCTCTTTGCAGAAGTTGTTTGTTTTGTTCTTTTCATTTGTCTTCATGCAGCAAGACATGTGCAAACGAAGTAAGTCTTCAACAATCAATTTTATATTATTCTAACAGCCTCCCTTAAAATTGATCGTTGAATTCAACAACACCAAGCATCATCTTTAATTTTTCGAACAATTCTGCCTTCAGTGGTTTTGTCAAAATATCTGCAATTTGATCTTCTGATTTGCAAAAATTTAGTTCAATCTCACTATCTTTGACTCGCTCACGAATATAGTGATACTTGATGTCGATGTGTTTGCTCCTACCATGAAAAACTGGATTCTTGGCTAATGCAATAGCCGACTTGTTGTCACACATTATTTTGGTAGTACCTGTTTGCTCATGTTTCAATTCACACATCATCCTACGAAGCCATATTGTTTGACAAGCTGCCGAAGCTAATGCCATGTATTCTGCTTCAGCTGTCGAGAGTGCAACAACTTGTTGTTTCTTCGAGGACCACGAAATTACTCCTGATCCAAGAAAGAAAGCATATCCAGAAGTGCTCTTCCGAGTCTCAGTGTCACCTGCCCAATCACTGTCTGTATACCCCACTAAACTGAAATTGTCAGTATAAGAATATAAAATTCCATGGTCACGAGTTCACTGACATATCGTAAAATTCTTTTTGCTGCTTGCAAATGTGATTGGTACGGTTTTTCCATGAATCTACTAATAATTCCCACTCCATAGGTAATATCTGGTCTAGTAGAAGCCAAATATCTCAAACTACCAACAATGCTTTTGAAATAAGTGGGATTTACCAGTTCACCAATTCCTTCTTTCTTCGGCTCCAACCGTTCCACTACAGAGTCCGGATTGGTTTGAGCGATTCCATTTTCAATCGCTTCAAAATATCATTAGCATATTTTTGCTGTGAAACAAATATGCCATCATTTGTTTGCTTCACTTCAAGTCCAAGAAAATAGGACATCGATCCTAAATCTGTCATCTCGGCGGCTAGTCATAGCCTCCCTGAATTTAGCAAACATTTTTTCACAACTCCCTGTAAATATCAAGTCATCAACATAAAGACACACAATTATTATGTCACCGTTAGAATTTGACTTGATATACAGTGTATGCTCATACGGGCACTTTTGAAAACCATGCTCTAATAGGTACGTGTCGATTCGTGTGTACCAAGCATGAGGTGTCTGTTTTAGCCCATACAATGCTTTCTTCAACTTGTAAACTTGATTTTCATGCCCTTTCTTCACATAATCCTGTGGTTGCTCCACATAGACTTCCTCTTTAAGGACACCATTGAGAAATGTTGATTTCACATCCATTTGATGGATCCTCCAATGATTTTGAGCTGCAAGTGCTAAAATCATCCGAATGGTATCCATTTGGGCCACTGGTGCAAATACTTCAAAGTAATCAATACCTGGCTTTTGCTTGTAGCCTTTTACAACCAGTCTGGCTTTGTAATGGTCCACCTGACCATCGGATTTGTACTTCGTCTTGTACACCCACTTGACACCAATGGGCTTCTTACCCGGAGGTAAAGAAGTTAGCACCCATGTGTCATTCTTCTCAATCGAGTTGATTTCTTCATCCATTGCTTGAATCCACTTCTCATCTATAGCTGCTTCATCATAGGATATAGGGTCACATTCAGCAAATAGACAAAAATTTGCCATAGTTTCATCAGTGATTCCATCACTATCACTGTCATCCTCTCTTGTGACCACATAATCCCTGAATTTTGCTGGAGTCTCTCGTAATCGCTGCGAACGACATAATGGTGGTTTTGAAGTTGCTGTTGGTGAAGAAGATGCACCACCAGTCGAAGATGATGAAGGTTTTTCTGTGTCTCCCTCCAATGGTTCATCTTCGATGGTAATGCCCTTTTGTTCACCCTTTTGGTTCCAGTCCCAGGTTTCATCTTCAAAAAATTGGACATCCCTGCTGATGATTACCTTTTCAGTGACTGTGTTATATAGCTTATAACCCTTAGTTGTGTCACTATAGCCAATGAAGATACACTTCTCGCTTTTGTCATCCAACCTCTTCCTCTGTTCATTTGGTATATGGGGATATGCCACGCACCCAAATACTCATAGGAACGAAACATCTGGCTTGTTGCTGCTCCAAGCCTCTTCTGGGGTTCTTCCAAGAACACTCTTTGTTGGACACCTGTTTAACACAAATACAGCACACGCAACTGCTTTTGCCCAAAATTTCTTGGGTAAATTTTTAGCTCTTAGCATACTTCTTGCCATTTCAAAAATTGTCCTATTTTTTCTTTCGGCTATACCATTTTGCTGAGGAGTATAGCTAGCAGTCAACTGACGTTTCACTCCATGAATTTTACAATATTTGTCAAATTCATTTGAGGTAAATTCTCCCCCTCTGTCTGATCTCAACGTCTTCAAATTAAAGCCACTATGTTTTTCAACATAGACTTTAAATTCTTTAAACTTGCCAAAAGCTTCAGATTTTTTTCTCAAGAAATATACCCAAGTTTTTCTAGTAAAATCATCGACAAAAATTAGTATGTACCTTTTTTGTCCAAATGATTCTACCTCAACAGGACCGCATAAGTTTGTATGTACCAACTCCAATGGTTGTTTTGCTCTTCTAGCTTTTCAGATTGGAAAAGAGTCTCGATGTTGTTTCCCAATGAGACATCCTTCACATGGACGGTTTGGACAGTCAATCAATGGCATGCCGGTCACCATCTTTTTCTAGACTAGTAATTTTAGTCCTCGAAAATTTAGATGCCCGAACCGGAGATGCCACAACCAGTTGCTATCTTTCATCACCGCTTGAAAACTCAAGAGACTCTTCGTCTGAAGAGTAAGAGGAAACATCCGGTTCTTTGTCATTTGTACCGTCGTGATCAACTTGTTGTCAACACCTCTGATGGTGCAAACTCCATTTTTAATATGAACCATGTAGCCGTTTTCATAAAGTTGCCCAACACTTAGCAAATTCCAAAAAAGTCCTGGCACAAATTAAACATCTGCAATAGTAACATTAGTACCATCTTTTGACTTGATATTAATGTTACCTTTCTCCATCACGGGAATTTTTGATTTATTCCCGAAGTTGACTTCACCACGACTCGTCTCATCCAACTGCGAAAATAACTCCTTTCGGCCAGACATATGATTGCTGCAACCAGTATCCAGGTACCATATGTTGGTGTCTACGGTGCTTGAGTCATCCTTCTTACATGCTAGGACCACATATTCCTCAAAGCATTGGCGGCATGTGCATGTTCGCTTGCTCGTACGTCGTCTTTGCTTGGCATTCAGATTTGTAATGTCCGAATTTATTGCACTTAAAACACTTGACTTTTGATTTGTCACGTGTTTTATATTTTATGGTGAAATTTAAATTTCCACCTCTACCTCGGCCTCTTCCACGGCCTCGACCGCCTTGGTAGCCTCCTTGACTTGATGGAGCGACCCGACTTTGCAATGCTTGCTCGGGATTCGAACTAATGGACTTTTGATTCATTCTTTGCTCATGTGAGCATAATGAACCCATCAACCGCTCCAACGTTAGGGTTGACACATCTTGCCCTTCCTCGATCGCTGCAACAACGTAGTCAAATCTTTCGGTCAAAGACCTCAAGATTTTTTTCTACAACTCGTACATCTTAGAGTTCTTCACCATTAACCCTCAATTGGTTAACAATAGTTTGCACACGATCAAAATACGCCGAGATTGATTCAGAGTCTTTCATGCGTAAAGGCTCAAAATCACCTCGAAGTGTTTGAAGCTACACCCGTCGGACTCGATCATCGCCTTTGTAGGATTTTTGCAAAATATCCCACGCTTCTTTTGCAGTCTCCGCACTCGATATTTTTTCAAATATCGTTTCCTCCACAGCTTGAAAGATCGCATACAATGCTTTCTGATCTTTCTACCGAGATTCCACCAAAGAATCTTTCTCCTCCTTTCTTAGAGCCTCGAATGCTTCAGCATTGGCCACTTCAGTGTAGCCATTTTCCACCAAATTCCACAAATCTTGCGATTTGAAGAGAACCTTCATCCGGACGGACCGAGTTGTTGAAGTTTTTTCCATTCAACTTTGGAAGTTGCAATTGAACGGAACTAGTAGATGCCATTTCTAGCTCTGATACCAAATGTTGGAACCAAAATACTAAAGAAAAATGGCAACGTTTGGAAAATTTGGAATGAGGCACGAATGAATACTGGAGGAGAACAATAGAAATGGAAATGTTTTCTAGTGGATTCAGGGGTGCGTTTACAAGTCTAAACTCCTCAATCTTTTTAAAGAGGTTGAGCACGTACATAGAAGACAAACATTAAATGAGGCACAACCAAAAGTCTACAACAATAGAAGAAAGTCTACAATAAGAAGAAAAAAAAGAGAGCATAAAGCAAAAAGCAATGTCTGCAAGACAAGTCTTCTGCAGCACAAATAGCACCCTTCAACAAGGCATGCATTAATGAAGGAGAGAAAAATTGGACGTAGAACCTTCTCTCATTTCCTTTCTTTTCCAAAGCCCTCTATAGTAGCATTTATGAGGAAAGAACAAAGGAGCTTCACTTTTCACTTTGGAATCCTCTTTGCAGAAGTTGTTTGTTTTGTTCTTTCCATTTGTCTTCATGCAGCAAGACATGTGCAAACGATGTAAGTCTTCAACAATCAATTTTATATTATTCTAACACCGAGGAGGGTTGGTGGCGAGGAGGATTCTTGGGGAAGAAGCGAAAATCTGAAGATGGGTCTTGGCGAAATGGGGAGAGGAGATCAGCGAGCTCCATCGCCTGCACACGCACCTGAACCTGAGCAGAGATTTCACGGGAAGCCGCAGGAGGATTTCGGTTTCCACGTCTTCTCTAAGATTCGACATGGCCTTCTTCTCTCCTTAAAGCGAATCTTGATCGAGGATGGATTTTGGTAATGATTCTTGGGGGAAAAGTTCGAAGTCGTCACCCTCCTCTAGAGTTCCATTGTTTCGGTGACGCCTCCAAATTTGCAATTAGGGTTTGTCAGCTAGCAATGCCTCTGCTCCCTAATATTAGGTTCAGGTAATCAACGAGATGCAACAACAGTATGACTTAAATGTCAGACTGGAGTCTAGTTATTCACTTTGGAAAACTAAAGTTGATTAAACACCTAAAGGCCTAGGAAGTGATGGGAGAGTCACTAAAGCGCATTTGAGAAATAACCAAGATAACTGTAGCTCAATTTTTATACGACGTTCACTTCAATAGTATAACTTTCTTTTCGCTCATTTAAATGTCATATTGGGGTAAATATATTATGAGTGCCAGAACTTTTGTATAACGCTCACTTGAATATCATAACTTTTTTTTTTCAATTCAATTGAGTACCATAAATTTAAAAAATTGATCATTTAAATACCCTCGGCAAATTGCCTTGCCGGAAAATCCAATGTGGACTCAGGCATCCTACGTGGCATCATCGGTGTTGATATAGACAATTAATAAAAAAATCAAAAATAAAAAAATCCACGTCGAAATGGAAAATTAATAAAAAAATCCACACATGACCATTTTGCTATGAATGACACTTAAATTATAGATTTTACTCCGATGCGACACTTAAGTAAGCGAAAAAAGTTATAGTATTTAGGTAAGCTCCATGTAAAAGTTATGGCACTCTTACCATCCTTATCCCAATATTTTTATTTATAAAAGAAAAGAGTGGGAAGGGTCCATGCAACTATCCTTATGAACTTTACCTTAAGAGTCCCACATAGATTTGCCTTGCATTAATTAATTCTTTATAAGACATTAATAGAAGGTTGTACCATATATATAAAACTAAGTACTTTTCAATAACAAGGCCTGTTGCATACAAAATTCAAAATATTTTAAATTTAATTTTAAACAAAGATCAATTTTAAAATATCATCAAAACTTATTATTATGTATTAATGTATAAGTAGTATTAATTATTAATTGCCTCATTCGCCTCTCCTTTTTCCCAATCATATGGCCTTGGATTCTAGAAATCAATCATACTTTCTCTTTATTTTACTCACATTAACTCAAATATAAATAAGTAGGTTATGTTTAATATTTAAATGAGCAATTTGCGAAAAGGACAAACGCATAAATATTCATCCTTTTTTAATCCATTTTTTGACTTCTGACACTCCCTTTTACCTTAAATTGATTACAATATCTCTCACAGGTTTCAAATTTAAAATTATTTCTTACATTATTTCTTCTCTTTCTTTGGAAATTCTGATGCATTTAGAATTGACAAGAAATATGTATTTGCCAAAGGTTTGATGGTATTGTCTTATAATGCAAATACAATTGCCATAATTTTCTTGTTAATAACTAATTATTCCATTTAATCAGCCCTAGGTAGTCCTAAACTTTGGATCATATATGAAAATCGCTGATGTGGGCAATTTGTTGATTTTCACATTGCAATTTGCAACCACAATTGGCAAGAAATACTATATTTAGATATTGTACGAACATGTAGGATTATATTGACAAGATTAGAAAGTTCAAATTAAATCAATATCCGTACTATAGGGATACGATTAAATTGACAATTTTCCCAAATATTTAAGTAATCACTCTTTCAACAGGCACGTGTATAAGCATTTTTGGGATAAGTACATTAGGAGCGGCATAATTTTCTTGCGGCCCTCACATGAGTGCCACAAATTTAAAAAATCAATTACTTAAGTGAATATCAGCAATTTGCCTCGTTGGAAAATCCGATGTAGATTCCGATTGTTCTATGTAGCATCATTGCACTAATGTGGACAATAAAAAAAATTAACAAAATTAACAAAATTCATGTCAGATGGGAAATTAATAAAAAATCCACATAGAACGATTTGCAAGAAGTAGCACTCAAATGATCAATTTTACTCCGATATGACATTTAGTGAGCTAAAAAAAAAGTTACGATCCTTAAATGAGCACCGTATGAAAGTTATAGTACTCATACTATTTTTATCTTGCCACATCGGATAAAAGTACCAATCCCAGCAAATCATCCTATGTTGATTTTTTATTATTATTAATTTTCCATTCAAACATGGCTTTTTTTCAATTTTTTTTATTAATTATCCACATTAGTGTCGGTGTTGTCACGCAGGACGACCGACGTCCATGTTCGATTTTCCGATGAGGCAAATTGCCGATGGCACTTAAATACTCGTTTTCAAATTTGTGACACTTAATTGAGCGTCTCATAAAAGTTATGGCATTTTTTATGTACTTATCTCAAAAATGCTTATATGTGGGTCGATTGAATGAGTGATTATTTGGGAACATTATTAAATAATTAGTTGTTGACAAGAAAATTATGACAATTGCGATAGCATTATAAGACAATCCAACTAAACCTTTAGCAAATACATATTTTTTGTCAATTCTAAATGCATTAGAATTTTCAAAGAAAGAGAAAAAAAAGATAAGAAGTAATCTTAAATTTGGGACCTACAAGAGATATTATGATCAATTTATGGTGATATAGGGCATCATAAGTCAAAAAATGGATGGAAAATGTGCGCGTCTTTACTCGTTTATCCTTTTCACATAATTTTTTATTTATATGTTAAACTTGACATACTTATTAATATTTGAATTGATACGAGTAAAATAAGGAGAAAGTAGGATGGGTTTCTAGAGTCAAGTGCCGTATGGCGGTTGGGAAAATGGAAAGGCAAAGGAGATAATTTATACTTCATACAATTTATGTATTAGTATATAATAATTGTTTTAATGATATTTTAATTTCGCTCTTTGTTGAAAATTAAATTTAAGATATTTTGGATTTTATATGCAATGGGCCTCATTTATGATAAGTACTTAGTTTTATGTATATATAGTATCCACTTCTCTTAATATTTCTTATAAAGAATTAATTAATGCAAGGTATTTGTCCATGTGGGACCCAAAAGTTTAGAGGGATAGCTACATTGATTGGTTGTCTCCAACCTTTTCACTTACAAATAAAAATTCTTGGGATAAGAGAGTCATAACTTGAATGCTATAATTTTTTTTTTTGGCATACTTAAGTGACACATCAAAAGTAAAATCAATTATTTGAGTGCCATTCTTGGCAAATCATCCTGTATGAATTATTATTATTAATTTTAAATTTCTATATAGATTTTTTTATTTTCGAATTTTTTATTAATTGTCTACGTTAGTATCAACGATGCTACATAGGACAATTGACATTCACGTCGGATTTTCCAGCGATGCAAATTATTGATAGCATATAAGTGATCCGTTTTTCAAATTCATGAAACTCAAGTAAGCAAAAAAAATTATGCTATTCAAGTGAGCGTTATATGAAAGTTATGATACTTCAATGTATTTATCCCAGAAATAACTAGTCTAAGAAATCCTACAGATCTTAGGTCTGGGGTTCGCTTATGCATGGGATGGATTAGCATCCTACAATGCCCTTTCAATATTGCAACCGTATTGAACATTCTAAATGATTCTTCAATTAATTCCCTCAATTATTCATAAAAATGTCATAAAAAACTCTTATTCAACAACATTGATTAACGTGTGTATGCATCAGTCAACAAGGCAAAATTTAATTACAATTTGAGAAAATGACATATGGTAAATTCAAAATTTAGACATGATTAAAAAATGACATGACTTAACAACAATATGGCAAATTTGAATTCCAGACATAACTGAGAAAATGACATGGCATGACAACAACATAGCAAAATCAAAATTCAAAACATAACAAGATAATGACTTGTCAATATTCAAAACATGATGGAAAAATGACAGGTCATGGTAAATTTGATTAAAAAAACTCATAATATGCCCATAATATGGCATGTTCAAAATTCAAAACATGATGCCAAAAATGCAATGACAGAGCAATACTCTAATTTTTGCATTCAGATATAGTAATACACATACAGCACGAAACAACAAATCATATTCAAACCAAAAAGATGAAATGACAAGGAGATATTTTCATGCAACATGACATAACAAATTCAAAATATGATGAATAAATGATATGACATGGCAAATTCAAAATTCAAAACATGATAAGGAAGACTTGGCATAGTGATATTTACATGCAACATGCCATGACAAAAAAAAAATTCAAAGCATGAAGACGAAATGGCATGGAAATATTTGCATGCAACGTGACATGACAAATCGAGTTCAAAACATGATAACGAAATGATAAGATATGGTACATTCTAGCACATTCTTAGCACAGCTAGCATATAACGATTTTAATTCAAATGAAAGATTTAAAGCCATCATTACAACAACTTAAGAATGTGCATAATTATTAGCAAAATTTCGGCAGAGTAACAATGTATTATAGGTTTTGAGATTTCATTTCGGCATTCCGATGACCTAAGAACATGAATTTTGACTTTTCAAATGGTAGCATAGTGATGTATTCCACACTTTGAGATTTCATTTCAGCATTATGACTTCTTGAAAGCATGTGTTTTGCGACTTTTCAAACGGGTAACCTAAGACGCATTCTTATAATCTACAATTCTCGAAGGACATTATAACATCCCAACATTCATTTTTATTTGAAATTTATAGAGAGGGTATCGGGAATTTACCTATAGAATGTGAGAACCTCGCTACTTACGTAGACGAAGGAAAACAGGCGAAAAGAGAAAACTTAGGAACCGCTGTAAAAAGGGAGAATTTCAAAGAGAAGAAGAGCAATGCAATAATCACCAATGATAGAAATGAAGGGGAAAAGGACCTTTCAATAGGCCATGAACGCACGACTTTGGTAGACGTATGGCCAGTTCGACCTGAGGCACGTGATTTCCCGCTTTCATAACTTTCTCGTCTGACATATAATTCATAATTATTGCAGCATTGTTTGAGGCACATGATGGGTTATTGAAGTATTTACTTGTGCACAAGTTATCGGTAATTGTGGATTATTACAGGGATAGTTAATGGTGATTACTATTTGGAGTACTATGGGAATATTGTGACGTTAATTGATTGGGACTAATTGTTAGATTATGACCTAAACTGCTGTTTGCTGGTTATATCTAGAACTGTTAAATCATGTAAGTTCATGTGATCATTGTTAATCATTGTATGGCATTATATGTGTGATGATTGCAATAGCATATTGCGTGAGTACAAACCATGGTTGCATTGACATTAGAGAAAAGAAAGAAATGATATGGTTGATGATTGTGCTGAATGGTCACATAAAAGGAATAGCCGGCGCCACTAGAAGACCGCCAACCTTTGGGTTATGCCATGGCCGTTGAGGTCACTCGATTTTTATTAGTTGCCTGGCAGTGGTCAGATGATGAATCGCGATAAAGGCCGGACCAATGCTCTCTTGGGAATGCCATCTAGGGAGAGGCCTATGATGTAGCCGTGCCCACAATGGGGATAATGCCTAGTTTTTAGATAGTAGGTCGCCAATCATAAGGTTGTGTCGTGACCCGAGGGGTTGTAATAATTGGAACATGCATGGATGCTGATGCATGTGAAAGTTTGATATGCGTCCTGATTATGTGAGCTACTTGTTGATGTTGTTATGGCATGAATTATATTACATCATGCAGGGTACATGTGCTAAGGCAATGTGAGATTGCTTTTAGTTGCATTTGATGGTTGATAGTTTATATTATGGTTAAGATTCTCTACATGTTATTTGATAAGGCAAAGCGTGGATCGCTTTGCAATTGATCTGCCATCGATAATATGTCGCATAGTTAGATTGCATCTAAGATGAGCGAAGTTCCTAACTGAGGTTTAGGATTATAACTTACTGAGTTTATCTCACCCATCGTAGTTAAATATTTTTAGGGCCTTAGTATAACGTTGTACCCGGTGAGATTTGGTGTCCCTATGGACATGAGCACCGCCATTATCACGCGACTCGTCTCGGGTCGCAATTTCGTTTATGAGCATCATGTGACGACGATATAGGTAGATGAGGGGGAGAGGGACCAATATATGCTTCACGTTTTCAAGGCTTGATTCGTTAGGTAGGGGGATATGGTTTACGGCTCTTTGAGGAGCTATGACGTACCTCTGCCTCAGGAGGGTCCGGAGGATATAGGTGTGGGACCCCTTGGATCTCAACCCTCTGGATGGCGCGGTGGAGAATCCTTCGTCGGGCGAGTTTGACCATTCTAAGGCTAGCGATTAGGCACATGATGCTTAATCCTTTTTGATTGACCCTCCCCTCCTTTTTGGTTGATTGTAGGTTAGTCAGACCTAGTCTCTTTTTGTGTAGTAGAGCTTATATATGTACGGTTCCCTAGGCTAACCTCTATAGATAAATAAAAATGTGATGCTATTTTTTTACTACTGTGTCTTTCTGTTATCCCTACGTGATGTTTGGTTGGGTGTGTTTAGTAACGTTTTTGCATGTGCTTAATGGCAAGATAAAATAAATTAGTAGGCGATCAAACCTAGGGTGTCGCATATTTCTAATTACAAGTGAACAGGGATTGTCACGAGCTCGTAGGTCAGGATGTGACACTAATTTTCTTGATTTTGTCCAATTATAGTAAAATTAAAATTGTTATATGCAAATTGGATCAAATTAGATTAAATTGGGTTACCTAAAATGACTAATTGTGCAAGAAATGTCTTAAATTGGATCCATTTCTATTGAATTGTGATCACAAGTTAGACTAACATTTGTAAATGGGATTTATTTGGCCAAATTGAAGCTTGATAACTTCAATTGGATGTTAGTCTAGAACGGACCAAGTCAAATTGGCTTGATTAGAACACATTGGCTCAAATTACTATGGTTTAAGAAAGTTAAATTGACCAAATTAGAATGTTCCCAAGTGAATTTGCCAAAATTGACCTTGGATTTGGATTCAATTTAAGAAACTGAATTGATCCAAAGTGTGAGTCCACAATTCATGTGGAATCGATTTAGACCCCTAATTAGGATCAAAACAACGATTTTTATCCCAGCATGTTAAATGTCAAAATTGATTGCACGAGTGATTGTGAAATGACTTTTAGATTAAATGTCATAAAAGGAGCTAAGCTAAAATATGAACATAATAAAAGTAATATTATTTTGGCCGATTTTGAACCTAAAATCAAAGAAATTTGGAAAATGAGGTTCTTAATCGATTTTCGCAAAATTTTTGATGCCAAAGTCAAATTGGAGCTAAAATGAGATAAATTGTGAGTTTTTGCATTTTTTTTTCATTTTTTGGTTAAAGAGTAGTGATTTACTCATTAAAAGGTTGATTTCGTGATCAAAATTTTGAAATTTTTGGAAATTTTTGTGGCCATAGAGAAATTAAGGTCAAATAGGATCTTTTTGTGTAAAAAGCTAAACTTTGACCTGAGGTTGACTTTTGGCTAACCATTTGACCTTTTGGGTTTTCAATGAAAATAATTAGAAAATCACTTAGATAAGCCAAAGAAAAAGAAATGAAAAATGGCACTTTGGGTTCAAGAAATGGGCTTCGTCGCAATTGAAAATCCTAACCTCAAGTTTTTACCTTTATCGATATGTTGGTTAAAAATCAAGTGTCAACATAAACATGAAGAAAAGTGATGATTGATCATGAAAAATGGTGATGGTAGAATAAGTTACCGATTCTTAAGAGATGTGTTGGTTGGTTGTCTGTATATACGATCAAATTATACATTCTTTAACACAACTGTTCAAGAATAACAACCTTATCTTCTTCATAACTCTGTCTTCTACACAATATTCTTCTCTTTTCACACACAAGTTTCACAAATATTCAAGGTGAAATTTTAAGAGAGAGAGAGATTGAGTAATTGTTGAACTCATTTCTATGTTGCTTTGGTGTATACCTTAAAGGTATATTTGTTTTAAATTCAATAGTAACAATAGTGAGGGTAATTAATACCTAGAGACATTTGTTTTCATCATGCATCAAAGAATTATGAACTACTATTGCTTTATCTTAATCAACAATTTAATTCCCAACGGTGCAGGGGGCTGAGCAACCAGGGTACATCTTTGAGGCTTGTGGACCATTGCTTGATCACTACGAGAAATACCAAGAGTAACTTATAGCATCCCAGAAACAAGAGGTGCACCTGGAATCCTAGGACTGGAAGCAAATCACATAGAATTGATAAATCGCCTGTTAACTAAGCATAACGCCGTGCTGATCGCAAAGTTGGAGTGGATGCGCAACTTAAGAGCCATTTGAGCCAGATCATCTGCCTAGATCTTATTTTGATCATTTGATTCCTGCTTCTTCCTTGGCTTTCTCTGGCGGCATGCTTCCTGTCCCAGTCGTTTCCAGATTTCATGGTGCCGGTCCTTCTGACTTGGATGGGACTCGCCGTTCTTCTTTGGTGGGGATTGGTGCTTTGGATTCCGACCGATGTGGTATTCTCCGGATGATAGTAGCTGAGTGACCGCGACTTTCCTTTTTCTTACGCCAAAAAGAATTCATTCTTAAAAAGCATCGTTAAGAGAGCGTTGATATGATGCTTTTGTTGATGCTGCATTGACAGTCGAGCGCAATTCATCAGACATCTAATAGCTAGTTGACGACATTAGTGCCAGATCAGCAATTTCCATCCGATGATCTTATGAGACCTCACACTGAGCCAAACTAAGATTGAAGTACCTGATGGACAAAGATAAAGTTTAGCTCTTGCGGTGTCATTACTCACCTGGATAAGAACTCAATGTCAGAATTTCTTCCACTATGCTGTTCGGGGATTCACTGTTTGAAATCGCTTTTAAGGGCCTTAACATGCCCATTTACTTATCCTGAATTGCGAATTAAGTTATCGTCAATCATTACTGACAAAACCAAGAACTTTATAATGAATCGCCTGTACTAAACTGAGAACCAGAAGATCAGCTATCATGAGGACAACAATTTGAAGAACAGTAAAACAGAGTTCTATCTTAAGCACTATAACAGAAGCAACCAAAAAAAAAAAAAAAAAAAACAACCCTCAAGTCTTTACGAGTTCAATGAAGCTCTCCAGATTCTTCAAGGACGACCCTCCTTCACTCACACTCTTCCTGGCCATCTCCTTCATCCTCAGACAATTTGCCCTTATCTCATCACTCCCAAGAACTGCTAGTATCTTTGTCCTCACCTCATGCCTAGTTATCACTCCATTTTCATCACCATCCACTTCTAGACCCACCCTCCACACATCACATATGAAGCTCCTGTTCAGGCGCTGATCTGCAAAGTAGGGCCTACATAGAAGTGGGATACCATTGCTCAGGCCTTCCAGTGTAGAATTCCACCCACAGTGAGTGAAGAAGCATGCCACTGAAGGGTGTGCTAGGACCTCCTCTTGTGGTGCCCATTGGACCAGCTTGCCATGATTCCTCACCCTTTGGAGGAACGTGCCATAAAATTTGTTGACAGGCCCATCCGTCATGTCCGGGCGTACGACCCACAGGAACGGTTGGCCAATTTGCTCAAGGCCATGGGCAAGCTCATAGAATTGTTCTGGGCTGAAGATTGTTGTGCTTCCAAAGGCAACATAGATGACTGACTGGGGTGGATGCTGGTCTAGCCAGGTCGAGCAGGTCAAATCCTCATTCAACAGGCTTCCTCTGCAATGGAGCAATCGGGTGCTCGCTAACAATGGACCAACCAGGAGAACTCCAGGAATAACTCCACAAGCCGATGCTTCAAGTTCATGGAACGAATTGCAAAGATATAAGGTTGAGCGTTTGCTGTGATGGATGATGGCCAACGCCCATTTGAAAAATACTTTCTGCACCGTCAGGTCTTCTGGTACACTCCAGGTGAGGTCATCACTTTTATATGAGGGAAGGTTCTTTGATATTGGGATCACATCATTCTTCAGAGCAATACCTGCATGAAATTTTTAGGCAAAATTAGATTATCTTTAGATTACCTGTTCCTACAATCACATAGCTTAATTGCATGATTCCTTAATGTGCCCACTGCCAATAAAACAATTGAGAGAGAGAGAGTACATCCCATATTAAGGCTTCCTGAAGATTGACTGTTTTAGGGTTCTAACTCTGGCCCCTTACCCTCGTTGTCTATGAATCCACCCTCAATCAGCTTTGGAATATGAAGTGCCAAGGCCAGAGAGGAAACTGAGGCAGGCCAAAATCCAGCTCGCTTGATACCCATCCTTTCGGCAACTTCCAGGGCCCATCCGGCAGTCAGGTCCGCAATTACAAAGCTGATCTGGTCATCTTCATTGCTATTTGACTGCTGCTTCACTTTCTCAATGAACTCCTGCAAATGACCCGGCATCACTCTTGATATGCTCTCCAGCAGCTTTGCCCAGTCGTTGCGCTCCTCGTTGGTGTTGAGCCCATCTGGAAATCCGACAGACTTAATCTGACTCAGTCCCTCATCTCGTTGGTTTTCAGCCATCACTTGCGCATGAACAGACTCGGTGTTCACAACGGTAACCTTGACTCCATAATCCGCAATACAGTGGGAGAGTTTCAGGAGAGGAGTGACATGACCTTGTGCAGGAAATGGTACACAAAGGACATGTTTTTGCTTCGCCATTGTTGGCACCGAATGAGGAACAGTTGCTTCGCACGCTTTGTACTGGCTTCCTAAATCTCAAGTTCGACTGTAATTGTCCTGTTTTGAAGTGACTCTGAGGGACTGTGGCACTCGGCTTTCTGTAGTTTTATCTCCGTCAAGAGCAAAGAACAGAAGCTGCTGCAGCAACAAAGATAAAGAACAACTGGCGAGCCATTTTTCTATGGTAGGTTTGTTTTTTCACGTCTGCGTTTCGTTATCAACAAGTTGGCGCTCTCCAGTTTTAGGCTGTCCCTTCTCTTGAGAAGATAATTTTGGCCCCTTCCATCGAAAGAAACCGTGTTGGACAAAAATGCTGCAAAGCACGCTGGGTGCTTGGTCTTCAGTTGCGGTTCCGTTTATCTCGTCCACATGAGTTCATTTCATGTAATTATCACTCTGGCGTGCCACTTGAGAGAGCGCATATTCGGATATCAAGTTCATGGTGGACATAGCTTTCGATTCGGTGATTCTTTTTGAATTGGAATTTTAAAAAAATTGGATATTATGTGAGTTGGCACACGTAATGACATGTTTATAGCAGTGTCTCAATATTGTTTTAAGCATTGAAACTGTACAATAAATAAAACAAGGAAATGAATTTGATACCGGATTAACGTTCAGTCCATGGAACCTACTCTACAAGGAGAGTAGCATATATTTTCACTATAGAATGAGGATATTTCAACTATGCTTGAGTACATCCATTGAGTCACTCAATAAAGTAACTCACAAATTTTATCACGGGATTTATTGGCTTCAAATCACTAGTGATTTCTTCATGACGTAATTCACAAGCAAGCCACACAATTAAGTTGTTACAGTAAAAAACTCCTCTATGCAGTAATGTGTCGAAACAAAAAAATCCCCTCTTACATTTATAATATTAGGACCGAAAATAGTTAAACCCTTGTACCCTATTCAAACTAGGAATCCAACTCTAATATTGGGGGTCAAATGTCAAGCCTTTTTTGGATTTTGAATTTCTACTCATATTGTGTTTGCTTGACAAGCTCAAACTAAAGATATATTATCAAGGGTAGAAGAACACTAGGAGTGCCACAACCTTCGTACGGCACTCACTTTGATGCCAAAATTTTTTTTTCGCTCACTTAAGTGTCATAAGTTTGAAAAAAAGTTTACTTGAGTGCCACTTCCGATTTGCCCACCAGAAAAGCTGACATGGCGTCGGAAAGCTGACGTGGCTACTGGTGAATAATATTTTAATTAATTTTTTTGAATTTTTTTGCTTTTTTTTTTCTAGGGCCGGCGAGGCGAGGACCACCGTTGACCTTCGCCGGCCGCCGAACCCTTGCCCAAATTGGGCGAGGGCCCTTTGTCGTCGGCTGCAAAGGCCTTAGGTGAGGCCGGTGAGGCCATCGTGGCCTTGCCCAAGGCCTTTGCGACCAGATTTGGGCGAGGGCCGCCTGGCCCTCGTTGTAGCCGTCACGGGTGAGTCTGTCGGGTCCTCGCTGGCCATTGGCGAGGCCGTGACGGCCCTCGCCAGCTTTGGGCAGTTGGTCACGAGGGTTGCCTAGAGTTGGTGAGGGCCATTCGGCCTTGCCAGCGGTCGGCGAGGACCCAACGGCCTCACCCGCGGCGGCTATGATGAGGGACAGGCGGCCCTTGCCCAGATTTGGCCCGCAAAGGCCCTGGGCAAGGCGGCAATGGCCCTCGGTAGCCATGGGGAGGCTGCAACGGCCTCACCCAAGGCCTTCGTGGCCAATGGCGAGGGGGCCCTCGCCCAATTTGGGGGAGGGTTCCGCGGCCGGCGAGGGTCAACGGTGGCCCTCGCCGGCCCTTAAAAAAAGCAAAAAAATTAATTAAAATGTTTTAAAATTTTAAAATATTGTTCACCGGAGGCCAAACCAACTTTCCGATGGATACGTTAGTTTTTTCGGCGGGCAAATCAGAAGTGGCACTCAAGTGAATGTTTTTTCAAACTCGTGACACTTAAGTGAGTGAAAAAAAGTTTTAGCACTAAAGTGAGCGTCGTACAAAAGTTGTGACACTCCTAGTGTTCTTCTGCCATTCTCAAGAGAGTATCACGAATGCAATGGGACTAAACTAACTCATCCTCTTGATAAATTGAATACGCCCTGGCCATTGCAACTTCCCAAGAACAAGGAGACGTCATTGGAAAAAATGGCTATGAATTTGCCCTTCATTAGAATTTATTATCAGTATAATCATAAGAACTTCTTCCGATTCCTACTCCGACATCAGTTAAGAACGAGAAAAAAGGACACACATTACAACTTATTCACTAAAAGGCAAATCAACAAGGGTAAGGTAATCTCTTCTAAGAGTGAGCATAGCACATAACTTATGATCAGTTACAACTAACAAAGAAACAGGATCAATGGTTTGAAGATTCACCTATTAGAGTGTGGTCCATACTCCCTATCAACAGGAAGACATGGGAGTTTTGCTCCTCGATGAGCGGGTGGGGGTCTAAGGGCTGCCCCGATAGGGGTCATGGGGGTAGCGCCCTCGAGCCGCCAAAAGACTTTTATAGTTTGAGTTCATATTTATTAGTAAGTTGGGCTTGAACTCATTAATAACTACTGGATATATACATATATAATCCCTTTCTATAACTAAGAGTTGTCATAAAAAGGTACGGGATGCTAACTATAGCGGAATCTTCTAATGAATGTAGCTCTAGTTTAAGGGTGAATTAAGAAAAACCTTGTGTCTAATTTTTCTTTCTCACTTTTACTCTCTATTTCCCCTTCATTACAATATATTAATAGTACTATCATAGTAACTTCTTTTGATTCCTACTCCGAGATTAGCTAAGAAAGAGAAAAATGGATACACATTATAAATTGTTACTAAAAGGTGAATCAACAAGAGTAACGTGATCTGTTCCAAGAGTGACTAGAGCACATAACTTACAATCAATGGTCAAAAGATTCACCTGTTAGAGTGTGGTTCACACTCCCTACAAACAAGAAGACATGGGAATCTTAGCCAGGGGTTTAAGGGCTACTTTGGCAAGGGTCATGGTGATAGCACCCTCAAGCTCCCAAAAGGGCTTTTATAGTTTGAGTCCATATCTTATTGGTTATTTGGACTTGAGCCTATTAATAGCTACTATATTTATTTATTTATTTTGTAATTGAGGGTTATAATAGAAAGGTGTGGGATGCTAATTATAATGGAATCATCTAGTGAATATAGCTCTAGTTTAAAGATGAACCAAAATAAATCTTGTGTCCAATTTCTCTTTTTCAATTTTACACTATAGGGATAAGTGCATTAGAAGTCCTAAAACTTGTAAAAAAAATACAATTAAATTCTAAAACTTTTGAAAAATGCAATTAAATCATAAAACATGTTACGAAAGTACAATCAAGTTTTAAAGCTTTCAAAAAGTGCAATCAAATCTTAAAAGTTGTCACGAAAGTACAGTTGAGTCCTAAAATTTACAAAAACTATTAAGACTTGATTGAATCAATTTGACAAGTTTTATGACTTAATTCCACTTTTTAAAAGTTTTAGGATCGATTGCACTTTCATAATAAATTTTAGATTTAATTACACTTTTTAAAAGTTTTAGAATTAAATTATACTTTATTAATAATTTTTATGATTTTTAATGTAGCTTTCCCTACTTTTATATTTCATTGTGTTGAGTGCCTAATCCTAACCTCACCTATATGGGGGGGGGGGGGGGAATTCGCAATTGTCCATATTGTGGGTCCAATGTGCGGGTGCAGGGCCAACATGGGGCCCACAAAGTCATCGGCAACGAAGCACTCAGGTCCGCTGGCAAGAAATCCTTCCCACAATGTCACATGTATTGTAAAATCAATCAAGTAGAACCAGGCAGAAATTGCAAAATCAACGTCACATGCCAAATTAAACCATTCGAGGCAATATCCGAATGGGCCGGATTTCACTTAAAACTTATCGAAGGCTCTCGATAAACAAATGATATAATCAAAACATGGGAAAGTGCTCTAAGAATTCCGAAACCACACGAGAGAATGCCTAGTTGTGCCCAAGTCACGTTTGCAAAAAACGGTGGGTGTTAGGCCCAAAAGGCCAACTTTAACCCTAAGCTCAAATGGACCCCAACTGGGCTTATTATTATAATGAGTAGTTTACTCACTAATCTTTTGTTTGGGCCGAATATATATATCTATATATATATATATATATATATATATGTGAATATTCAAAATTCATTGGCTATAGTGGGTTTAATCCGCATTTTTTTCTCTTTTTTTTTTTTTAAAGGCTATGATTAAAAGACCGGTTTTGAGTCCATATCCTTCTATATTTTGTTATTAATTCAAAACTAATTTAGGGACTTAATGGATTTAAAAATTTCGGATTTAGGTGTTTAAATCAAGTCAAAGCTGATTTAGGCCTAAAAAATTATTGGCGTGAGTCATAACGAAATTCTATACTTAGGATATCTTTTGGGCAGCACTATTTTCACTCCCTATATAACAATATCCACCCCCATTTTCACTAAAAAGAAAATGTTGTCCTCAATTTCAATTACAATCTAAAGTGGTGGCTCCAAATTATTTACTATCCTTCTTTTTCAAGTTTTTCAATTTCTATGCAATGTCACATGCTTGTTTTGGTTTATGGTTTTTCGTCAAATTTGAACTTATTGCTATTTAGAAAATAAAACTAGTCTTTTCTACATCATTGCTTTCATAACAACTCATTTATTTTTCATCCATCATTTATCAAAAAATTACTTTCATGGTATATTTTTTATTTTTTATAATTTGTTAGTCTAAAATATATATCAAGTCTTTAAATTTTTTCTAGATTTTTTTGGACAATTAATCCATAAATTTGCTCGACGCTAGAAAATAACTAGTTTTTTTTTAAATTTCTCTTTTTTACAAAACTAATTTTTATAGAAGCAAAATATAAAAATAAAGAGAAAACATAACACATTTAATATACATGGGATGCTCTTAGTTATGGCAACTAGATCTAGGAATAGAAAAATAACAAAAAGGAAAGTAAATAAATTAGGGGCACCACTTTAAATTGCAATTGAATATTTAAGGGCAATTTTGTCTTTTTAATGAAAATATGGTGGATTTAGTTGTATAAAGGATGGAAATTGTGCCACCCTATCTTTGATATGTCAAATTATGTACTAAATTGTCTTATTTGAAGTTCAAAACATTTTTTTTTTGTAAGGTAAACGTATATAATTTCCAACCACCAACTGTACAAATTAGAAAATATCGGCATCCACTTACACTCATCATAGAATGACTAATGAGTGGAATGGTACCGGGATCCGAAGAAAACTAAGGCAACATTCACATGGCAAACGCCGAAAGAAAAACAGCAACAACTAAGGCAGCAACTTAAACAGCAAAAATGGAAGAGTCAAGACCCCATGATCTTTGTAATCTTCTATTAACAGGAGTATCTTGAACAAGCGGGACAGCCACCACCTTGTCCTTGACAGCCTTAGAGATGTGATGCTTCCACGATGGAATGAAGACAGCTTTTCCCCCAAATAGTGCATCATTGCGAGCCTTCCAAATGACATAACAAAGAGTGCCAAATGAAGACCTAGCAATCTCCTTCTGAAAGCCTTTGCCAAACAAATATTGATTAACCCAATCAAGGGTATTCCTCCAAGATCCTCCCGGCCAAGCAAGGTTGCACTTGCCTGCCAAAAAACCTGCTAGGACACGCGTGACATTAGAGCCAAAAAACAGGTGATCAATGGAGTTCGGGTTGGTACTACAAAAAGCACAAACCACACTTGAAATCCTACCATATGAGAGAAGGAGCATTTGGGTAGGGAGGCGATTTTTAGCAATCAACCATAATAGAAATTGATGCCTCGGTACAATAGTTTTGTCCCAAACAAAGGAGGACCAATGAAAAATCGAGGCCCGACTCCTAATAGATTCCCAAGCCGAGGCCATGGAGAACTTACCCGAAGAAAGAGGCAACCAAGTAAATTCATTTGGAAAATTGCTGAGATATGGGAATGAATGCGACCAGCTTTGGATTTATTGAAGAACACAAAATCCCGCCGGCGAAAATAGGTCCGCCACCTTTGCTTCCCTAGTAAGGCCGAACCGGTAAATGAAAGAGTTAGAGAAAATAGCATTCAACAGACCTAAAGGATGCCACGGATTGAACCAAAGTGAGATAGTACGTCCATTGCCTACCTGCCATCTTACAAAACCGAGGATTTCAAGTCTCAGGGCAAGTAATTTCCTCTAAGCCCAAGAACATATTGTAGGCATAGTGGAGGCCCAAAAGTTCTTGTTCTTTAAGTAGGTAGCATGGATCCACTTATACCAAAGTGATTCCTTGTCTGTAAACAAGAGCCAGATGTGTTTCATCATTGCAGCTCTATTGCTCTCCCGAAGCTTCCGCAATCCTAGTCCACCTATAGCCTTCGGAAGACAGATCTTTTCCCAAGCCACTTTAGCACTCCCAGAGCCAAGTTCAGGACCCTTCCACAAGAATTGCCGGCAAATGTGTTCAAGGCTTTTTAAGATTGAGCCGGGCAAAATAAATATGCTAGCCCAATATACTTGGATAGCATGAATGACCGATTTGATAAGTTGTAACCGACCAGCAAACGACAGAAAACGATGCGTCCAGGAGTGAACCCGTATAGTAAGAAGACTAACTAGAGCATTACAATATGCTTTGGCCATCCTTTTTGTGATAATAGGAACGCCAAGATATCTTACTAGAAGGGGTCCCAACCGGAAACCCCATATCTGATAGATATGATCCCAGGTAATAGGAGAGACACCGGTTATAAATACCTCACTTTTACTCAAGTTTGGCTTAAGTCCACTCCAAGAAGAGAAAACTTGCAGTCCCTCCTTAAGGCATAAGGACGACACCGTGGAAGTTTCACAGAAAAAGAAGACATCATCTGTAAAATATAGGTGAGACAAAATAATGGATTTACATATCTAAAAGAACTTAAACCTCGGTAGCCGAGCCTGACAAGAGATGATCCTCGATAACACCTCCATGGCAAGGGTGAAAAGATAGGGAGACATAAGATCCCCTTGTCTTAAACCCCTCTCACTTGAGAAATACCCATGAAGCTCACCATTGATCGAAATAGAGAATTTAGGAGTTCGCACATATATCATAATACGGTTCAACAGCTAGCTAGGAAAACCAAAAGCTTCCAAAGTTAATTCTAGAAAATTCCAGTCAAGAGTATAATAGGCTTTTTGGAAGTCCACCTTAGCTGCACACTTAGGAAGGTAAGGCTCATTATGAAAGCCACTAAATAACTCCCGCGCAAGTAGGATATTATCACTGATTCTCCACCCCCTTGACGAAAGCATTTTGATAAGGGCCCACAAGAAAGGAGGTGACTGTAGCCACTCTATTAGTAATAATCTTAGTGATGCATTTATAGATAGTATTGCAACATGCAATCGGCCTAAAGTCCCCCACTGAAGAAGCATTGGGAGTTTTAGGCACTAGGGCAAGAATAGTATTATTCACCTCCCTTAACAATCTCCTAGAGCTGAAGAAATCTAGGATAGCATCTATAACAGACTAGCCTACCACTTCCCAATTCTTTTTGAAAAAATCAGCATTAAAGCCATCCGGACCTGGGGTTTTATTCCCGGTAAGAGAGAACATAACATCATGAATTTCAGTAGGAGTAACAGGGCTGGATAGCAAACGCACTTGATCATCCGTAATGAAAGACTTGAGTACACTTTTTATCTCCATAAGTGAAGGTCGAATATCCATCTCCATTGGGGCAAGTAACTCTTGGAAATGCCAAATAAATAAGGTGTGCACCTCCTTCTGATTCGAAACCAGATTGCCAAGTTATCTCGAATAGACAGAATTCTATTTCGGAGATGCCGATTGTTCACCGAATGGTGAAAAAATTTTGTATTGAGGTCACCTTCTTTTAACCATTGAATTCTGGATTTCTAGCGAAAAAAAGACTTCCTAGGATCGGAGTTCATAGAACATCCGGAGCTGGGCTCTCTCAAGGTTCACCAATGCACAATTATGAGGCTCCAACCGGTAGGCGTCTTGGGTGGCCTTGAGAGTCCCCCTAGCAACCTCTACATGTGAAGATAAGTTAGAGAAGGCATCCTTGTTCAGTTGTTTAAGATGGGAATTCACCGCTTTCAGCCTGAAGTATTGAAGTTCAAAACTTTAATAAGGCTAAATCTATCAAAACATGCAGGATCTCTCAATATAAACACTTCTTACTTGTTTATTAGGTGTTTCAACCATACCAAAAAGGTATCAACACGTTTAAATACATTGAAAATGTGGATCAAAGCTAAAAATACAAAATATATCACAGCAATTCCCAAGTCACAAACCCTTCGTCATGACATTTCTCATGATCATAGATAAGCATGTCCACCAATCGAAATGAATGCTATCTTCCCTGCTCCTATAGAGCACAATGGCTTCACGTAGCAATAAGTGATTAACGTCTGATTCGGGAGACTAACACTACACACCTTCGTCCAAGACGATCTTCCACCATATTCCCTCATCATCCATGCCATAAACATGTCCACGCCCACCATGCATTCAAATAAGAGAAGGCATTCACCGACAACTCCTAATACTCCCATTTCAGTGCCTTCATCAGCCTCTGGTAGCGGCAAATGCATCCTCAAACTTCTCTCTGTTCATTTCGAATGAAACAATCTTCTTGTGTTCCCAAGTATCTCCCCTCCGCCCCCCTGACTAACCAATGAAGAAAACCATTTGCATACATCCCGACGTTCAGCGAATACTTAAGGTTATTGTGTTTATCATGAACTCTCCTCCAGGAACCCATATTTAGCATGAGAACATCAAACACGTTATATTCCGCAAGCCCATATGTACCCATAATGCAACAATGCCGCAATATTTTGTAATCATCAATCTATGGATCATAGCCAAGTCCACAAACGGTCTATCGGTGATCCACATAACTAGCGTTGGGGATTTTTCTAGACTCTTCTGTTGCTAGGTTCCACAAGACGATGAACCCATGATCGTCATACTCTAAGCAGACCAAACCGTTGCAGTATCTGACGATTTGTGCATGACATCCGTCAGGATCTTCCATCAGAGACCGAAGCTTGGTTAGAGGCATACCTTCGAGATCATCATCTTGAAGAGATTCGCAGCTCACGGACTGAGGAGGGTTGGTGGCGAGGAGGATTCTTGAGGAAGAAGCGGAAATCTAGAGATGGGTCTTGGCGAATTGGGGAGAGGAGGTCAGTGAGCTCCATCGCTTGCACACGCACTCGAACCTGAGCAGAGATTTCACAGGAAGCCGTAGGAGGATTTCAGTTTCGACGTCTTCATTGAGAGTCGACATGCCTTCTTCTCTCCAACCTCCCCTATTCCAGCCACAAGGATCTCCTCAAGCAAATCTTATTCAAGGATTTTGGAGATGATTCCGGGGGCAAAGTTTGGAGTATGAAATTTCCAAAAAGCCCTCCAAATTGGAAGCTTTTTCTAACTCGGCCTCCCTATTGGGACTTTTTCCCCAAAATACGCTCGAAATGAGTTGCCATGTTCCAATTGACATCCTCATATTATCGTTGGTGCTAAACCACCATCCAGCCGGCGAGCACGTGATAGTCACGTGTCAATCTTTAGGCAATGGTATGCTCGTGGCTGCCCAAACACACTTCACCCCCACTTGCAATTACAAAATACATATTTCACGTGCATAGATTCACATGAAAATATACAAACAAAAGAACACATCTAAAGAAGAAAAAATACGACTACTGCATGGAAAATTGTGTACTTGCATCCATCATTATTGAATTCTACCACACGTGACATCACATTGAAATTTAGCTTGTCACACTCCTCTAAACTTCAATTGTTTCTGTTGTGCCTCGAAATTTGCAAATAGGGGTTTGTCAACTAGTAACGCCTTTGTTCTAGGATGTTCCCAAATCTTAAGTTCAAGTAGTCAACGAGATGCAACAACAATTATAGACTTATATGTGAGACTGGAGTCCAACTAATCAGTTCAGAAAACTTAAGTCAATTAAACACCTAAAGGCATAGGCAACGATGGGTTAGTTGACTATCAAAGTGTACTCGCGAAAGCATTGATCTGCAAAACCTACGGATCTTAAGTCTAGGGATTCAATTACAAGTCATGATGCCTTTTTGGTCCCGCAACCCTATTGAAGTCCAAAACGATTCATCATCTAATTTCCTAAGTATGTGTAAATATTGATCAAAATATCATAAAAAACCACCTATTTCACATCATTATTGATTAGAGAGATATTTTCTTGTGTATTGTAATGTTACCTAGTTTAAGTGGGATTCAAGATTTTCCTTTGTTTTGGCCCCATTGCTTATACTTTGAAATTTTCTTGAATTTCAGTATTCATACTTCAAAAGGAGAAAATTGTCTAGTTAATCATAAGCCTAATGTACGGATGCCATGAGTCCTAAACTTTATAATTTTATAAATTTGGCCTTAAATCTTCTTGCAAAATTCTAATGTAGTCCTTTCACCTAGTCTTCACTAGAAATCATTAATGTGGTGATGTGACACGTAGGATGGTCAATGATGATTAAAACCATCATGTCAGTGATTTCTGGTGAAAATTAATCAAAATGACTATATTGTAATTCCACATAAAGGTTTAGAACTAAATTAGCAAAATTAAAAAATTTAGAAGTAAATTGTCATATATATAATAAGTTTAGCACTTATTGGATAATTCTCCTTGCTTTGAAAACATGCTTATTTGTAAAAAAGTTGATTCTTGTGACTCGAGATAAGTTCTCTGGGGCCTTGGTCGCTCAAATTATCGAAAGGCTGATCGTCGGCAAATTCACTAGGCAAAATTGCTTTTGAGGTTGCGTGATTATCTACTAGTCAAAAAGATAAACATTGGGCCAGTTGAGTTTTGAAATGAAAGGAGATGCTTATAATAGGATCAGAAGGCTCAAAGCAAAGTGTTTGGGGGGTTTCTGACAAGAATCACACATCTCCCGTCCTTGAAATGGGAAGTCGTCTCCATATAAAATTGTTCCTCCTTTTATCATCTTTCATCATCAGTCATCGCTACCTTCATTTTCCTTCAAATATCCTCTTCATCATTTTACCCTTTTATCTTTACATTTTTAAATTTTTTTTTTTTTATCATATCTAATCATTCTGCCGTGCCACTCTTGTCAATCGGAAATTGTCTTAATAGAAAGCACGCAATGTCGATTTGGGCTATTGGTTGTTGAAACAAAAAGTAAATCCCTTTTGCTTCGGGATTGCGAGGCTCGGCCTCGTGTTTTGGCGATTTCGGAGTAAGTAGATGAGGTCAATCAAAGCCTGAAATGGCACTATTGCAGTCATTTAATGTCCTACAGACACTATCTTCCACATTGCTCCAGAGCTTATGCTTTCACAGTGTTTCCTCTACCTCTGACTGACCCATCATCCCGTCGTTTTCAACCTCCCTTCATATAAACAATAAATAGCCCTTGGATGGATAGTTTACCGGTCCAACCCGTTATGAATCACTCCATATTGGCTAAGGCAGACTTTCTCACTTTCCAAAAGGGAGAAGTATATTATCAGTACTTTAACTTGTGTATGGCGCTCACTTTTATGCCATAACCTTTTTACGGCGCACTTAAGTGTTAAAATCGGAAAAAAATGATCATTTAAGTTCTATCGCCGATCTACTTAGCTAAAAATCCTATGTGGCTTTTTTTCTATTAAATTTTTAGCTAACGTGGCTTGCCCAAACACATGGATGCTAAACAACGTTGTTTAACCAATTGTTTGCGGATCACTTAGGTGCCAAATTTTTTGAAAAATGGTTACTTAAGTGCCAATTTTTTTGAAAAGATCACTTACATGCCAAATTTTTTAAAAAAATAACTTGTTCAGTGCCAAATTTTTGAATAACGATTTTTTAGTGCCAAATTTTTGTTGACACTAAAAAAATTGGTATTGAAACAATCTTTTTTGAAAAAAATTGGCACTAAAAAATCATTTTTCAAGAAAATTGGCACTTAAATAATTCGCAACTAATTGGTTAAACCACGTTAAGTGCCATGTTAGCTAAAAAATTTAATTAAAAAAGTCAAATGTTAATTTTGATCGGAATATCTTGTCGAAAGCACTTAAGTAATTATTTTTCTCCGATTTTGACATTTAAGTACGCTGGCGAAAAGTTATGAAACTAAAGTGAGTGTCCTACACAAGTTAATGAAAGTACTCATTTGCACTGATTATGGCACACATGAGTTCATACCGTGCAAGGTATAGATATGGTAATGTAATATTGTCTACAAGTTGATTTGACTGTTAGTTGATTGTTGTGGTGATGAGAATGCTTATTTTGCATTGATTATGGCATGTGTTAATTTTTACCATGCAGGGTATGTGTAGTGGCAATGTAAGAATGCTTACTAATCAAATCGATCGTTGAGTGTTTGTTATGTGTTTATTTATCAGGTCGTGTCTATAGATAAGGCAAATCGAGGGTCGCTTTGCTATCGATATTTCATCGATATGTGGTTGAGTGTTTAAAAACCCCAAGGTGAGATGATATCCTAACTGAGGTTTAGGATTGTAACTTACTAAGATATATATATCTCATTCGTTGTTGTTAACCATTTTTCAGGCTGTGGTTATGGCGTCCCTACTATCATGGATTTGGTAGTGATAGAGCACGTCACTGAGAGTAGTAGGATCGTGTGTTTGATGGTTGAAGGAAATAGATTAACCCTGCCTAATATCTTTTGATGACTATTGAGGAAGTCGCTCGACTAAAGGGCTTGTATATGAACTTCCTAGGATTAATTCGTACAAAAATGAAATGATGTTGTTGCTGTTGTTATTGGTCTTTTTGCTATTCCTGTTGTTTGACTGATTGGGTGTTGTTAATTCTCTTCCGCATGCGTATAACTCAAAGATAAAATGAATGGTCGGTGACGCGTCTTGAGACGTCGCATTCATATGACCAAACCGATAGGAATGGGTGTTGTTGATTCACTTTTGCATGCGTATAACTGAAAGATAAAATGAATGATTGGCAACGTGTCCTGCGACATCGCATTCATTTGAATGAAGTAAATGAGGTTGTCACGAGCTTAAAGTTGGGGCGTAACGTCAAGAAATACCAGGAGCACCTTATTGTCTCCCAAAAACAAGAGGAGGTACACTTGGAAGCCCAAGAGTGGAAGGTGATGGCACATAGCATAGAATTGATAAATCACTTGTTAACTAAGTAGAGGTCCATGCTGATCGCCAAGTTGGAGTGGATGCGCAACTTAGAAGCTGTTTGAGGCAAATCCCTTTCCTACTTTTGATCATTTGATTCCTGCTTTTTCCTTGGCTTTCTCTGATGGGGTCGTGCTTCCTGTCCTGATTACTTCTAGATCTCATAGTGCCGGTCCTTCTAACTTAGATGGGGCTAGCCCTTCTTCTATGGTGGGTATGACACTTTGATTCTAGCCGGTGTGGAATACTCTGGACGGTAGCAGCAGAGTGATTGTAAATTTCCTTTTTATTTTTTGGGTTAATACTGCGACAAAATCAAAAGTGGTACACTTGTGACAAATTTATTCTAAACTAATTTTTTTTATCACGAAAAACTTTAAATTGCAATATATGTGATAAATGTACCTCAAATGACCATAAAAGCTCCAAACTGGTAAAATTGTGACAAATTCACCTCAAATTAATTCTTCAACTGCCAAAAAATCAAAATTGGTACATTTGTGACAAATATAGCTTTTGTTAAATTGGATTAATACCACGAAAAATCATAAAACCAGTACAATTGTGACAAACATATAATAGAATTATAAATTGGTATGCGTGTCATTTAACTCAATAATTTGATAATAAATTTAATGAAAATTAACAGAGGATAACTTTATCACAAGTATATTAGTTTAATGTAAATTTGTCTTAATTTGGGGTTTTTGATAATCAAAAAATTAGTTTTAGGTAGATTTATCATATGTGTACTAGTTTTGGGTTTTTTATGGTATTAACTTCTTCTTTTTTGGAGCAAGAGTTTATTTTTAAAAAGAATCATTAAGACAAAGTTGATGTGGCGCTTTTGCTTATGCTGGCATTGACACGTCCAGTGCCAATTCAGACATCAAACAGCTAAGTAACAACTTTAGTGCCAAATCAGCAATTTCCATTTGACAATCTTATGAGAGCTCACATCGAGCCAAACTAAGATTGGGGTGCTTGATGGGAAAAGATAAAGCATAGTTCTTGCGGTGTCATTACTCCCCTGTATAAGGACTCAATGCCAGAATTTTTTCCACTTTCCTGTTCCGGGTTCCACTGATTAATTTTCTTTTATGAGCCCTTACATATCCATTTGCTTATCCTAAATTGCGAATTAAGTTGTCGTCAATCATTACGGACGAAAACGAGAACTTTATCATGAATCGCCTGTATTAAACTGAGAACCAGAAGATCAACTATCACGAGGACAACAATATGAAGAAGAGTAAGACAGTTTCATCTTAGCCACCATAACAGGAGCAACAACAAAGACCCTCAAGCCTTTACGAGTTCAATGAAGCTCTCCAGATTTTTCAAGGACGACCCTCCTTCACTCACACTCTTCCTGGCCATCTCCTTCATCCTCAGACAATTTGCCCTTATCTCATCACTCCCAAGAACTGCTAGTATCTTTGTCCTCACCTCATGCCTAGTTATCACTCCATTTTCATCACCATCCACTTCTAGACCCACCCTCCACACATCACATATGAAGCTCCTGTTCAGGCGCTGATCTGCAAAGTAGGGCCTACATAGAAGTGGGATCCCATTGCTCAGGCCTTCCAGTGTAGAATTCCACCCACAGTGAGTGAAGAAGCATGCCACTGAAGGGTGTGCTAGGACCTCCTCTTGTGGTGCCCATTGGACCAGCTTGCCATGATTCCTCACCCTTTGGAGGAACGTGCCATAAAATTTGTTGACAGGCCCATCCGTCATGTCCGGGCGTACGACCCACAGGAACGGTTGGCCAATCTGCTCAAGGCCATGGGCAAGCTCATAGAATTGTTCTGGGCTGAAGATTGTTGTGCTTCCAAAGGCAACATAGATGACTGACTGGGGTGGATGCTGGTCTAGCCAGTTCGAGCAAGTCAAATCCTCATTCCACAGGCTTCCTCTGCAATGGAGCAATTGGGTGCTCGCTAACAATGGACCAACCAGGAGAACTCCAGGAATAACTCCACAAGCCGATGCTTCGAGTTCATGGAACGAATTGCAAAGATATAAGGTTAAGCGTTTGCTGTGATGGACGATGGCCAACGCCCATTTGAAAAATACTTTCTGCACCGTCAGGTCTTGAGGTACCCTCCAGGTGAGGTCATCACTTTTATATGAGGGAAGGTTCTTTGATATCGGGATCACATCATTCTTCAGAGCAATACCTGCATGAAATTTTTAGGCAAAATTAGATTATCTTTAGATTACCTGTTCCTACAAGCACATAGCCTAATTGCATGATTCCTTAATGTGCCCACTGCCAATAAAACAATTGAGAGAGAGAGAGTACATCCCATATTAAGGCTTCCTGAAGATTGACTGTTTTAGGGTGCTAACTCTGGCCCCTTACCCTCGTTGTCTATGAATCGACCCTCAATCAGCTTTGGAATATGAAGTACCAAGGCCAGAGACGAAACTGAGGCGGGCCAAAATCCAGCTCGCTCGATACCCATCCTTTCGGCAACTTCCAGTGCCCATCCGGCATTCAGGTCCGCAATTACAAAGCTGATCTGCTCATCTTCATTGCCATTTGACTTCTCAATGAACTCCTGCAAATGACCCGGCATCACTCTTGATGTGCTCTCCAGGAGCTTCGCCCAGTCCTTGCGCTCCTCGTCAGTTTGGAGCCCATCTGGAAATCCGATGAACTTAATTGCATTCGGTCCTTCATCTCGTTGGTTGTCAGCCATCACTTGCGCATGAAAAGACTCAGTGTTCACAACGGTAACCTTGAAGCCATGATCAGCGATACAGTGGGAGAGTTTCAGGAGAGGAGTGACATGACCTTGTGCAGGAAATGGTATACAAAGGACATGTTTTAGCTTTGCCATTGTTGACATCGAATGAGGAACAGTTGCTTCGCACGCTTTTTACTGGCTTCTTAAAGCTCAGATCCGACTGTAATAGTCTTGTTATGAAGTGACTCTGAGGGACTCTGGCACTTGGCTTTCTGTAGATCTATCTTTGTCCTTCAAGAGCAAAGAACAGAAGCTGGGCAGCGACAAAGACAGAAAACAACTGGCCAGCCACTTGTCTATGGCAGGTTTGTTCTTTCACGTCTGCGTTTCGTTCTCAACAAGTTGACGCTCTCCAGCCCAGTTTTAGGTTGTCGTCTTCCATTGAAAGAAAACTTGTTGGGCACTCGGCTTTCTGTAGATTTATTATCTTTGTCCGTCAAAAGAAAAGAACAGATGCTGGACAGCGACAAAGAAAACAACTGGCCAGCCATTTATCTATGGCAGGTTTGGTCTTTCACGTCTGCGTTTCGTTCTCAACAAGTTGATGCTCTCCAGCCAAGTTTTAGGTTGTCGTCTTCCATTAAAAGAAAACTCGTTGGACAAAAATACTACGGACATAGCACGCTGGGTCTGCAGTTGTGGCTCCCCATGAGTCATTTCTTGTATTTTTTATTCTGGCGTTTCGTTCTCAACAAGTTGACGTTCTCCAGCCCAGTTTTAGGTTGTCGTCTTCCATTAAAAGAAAACTCGTTGGACAAAAATACTACGGACATAGCACGCTGGGTGCTTGGTCTGCAGTTGTGGCTCCCCATGAGTCATTTCTTGTATTTTCCATTCTGGCGTTTCGTTCTCGACAAGTTGACGCTCTCCATCCCAGTTTTGGGTTGTCGTCTTCCATTAAAAGAAAACTCGTTGGACAAAAATACTACGGACATAGCACGCTGGGTGCTTGGTCTGCAGTTGTGGCTCCCCATGAGTCATTTCTTGTATTTTCCATTCTGGCGTGGCACTTGAGAGAGTACATCCTCCGTTGCATATCAAGTTCATAGTGGACTTAGCCTTTGATGTAGTGATTCTTTTTGGATTGGATATTTTTAAAACTCGGATATTATGTGAGTTGGCGCACTTAATGATATGTTTACAAAAGTCTCAGTATTGCTGTGAAGAACAAGCGATGAAACTATACAATAAATAAAACTAAGAAATGAATTTGACACTAAATTAACGTGATAGAGTATGCAGGACCTACTTCATTGGGAGAGCAAAACATAATTTCACTATAAAATGAACTATACAGTGGATATTTCAACTACACTGGAGTGACTTGATTACTATCACTGTTTCCAAGCCTCCAATTACACATCCAATGAGTCACTCAATATTTAGCTCACAAAATTCATGGCAAACCAATTTCTCAATCTCAAAAAGTAACTCAATAATCTTACCACGAGATTTATTGTCTTCAAATCACTTGCGATTTCTTCATGATGTAATCCATGAGCATGTCGCACAATTAAATTATCATAGTCAAAAGCTTCTCTATGCAGTAATGTGTTAAAACTAAAAATTCGCCTCTTATATTTATAGCATTAGGATCCAAAATAGTAAAACCCCTGTAGCCTATTCAAATTAGGAATCCAACTCTAATATTAGGGTCAAACCACAAGTCCTATTTGGATTTTGAATTTCTACTCGTAGTGAGTTTTCTCAACGGGCTCAAACTCAAGCTATATTCTTAACAAGAGTATCATGAATGCAACAGGACTAAACTAACTCATCCTCTTGATAAATTGAATACGCACCGGCCATTCCAACTTCCCTAAAACAAGGAGATGTCATTGGAAAAAATGGCTACGAATTTCCCCTTCATTAAAATATATTAACAGTATAATCAAAAGAACGTCTTCTGATTCCTCCTCCGGGATCAATTGAGAAAGAGAAACGGATACAAATGATAACTTATTCACTAAAAGATGAATCAACTGGAGTAAGGTGATCTGTTCTAGGAGTGACCAGAGCACAAACTTATGATTAGCTATAACTAACAAAATATCAGAATCAATGGTTCGAGGATTCCCTTGTTGGGGTATGGTTCATACTTCCTATTGACGGGAAGGTATAGGAGTTCTCTGCTCCTCGGTGAGCAGCGGGGGTTCGAGGCCCACCCTAGTAGGGGTCGCAGGGTAGTACCCTTGAGCCGTGAGAGGGTTTTTATAATTTGAGTCCCTATATTATTAATAGTTTGTAGGGATATGCAATTGGAAATGCCCCAAATAGGAATTACTCGGACTAGACCTGATCGATCGATTCTTGGCAGTTCCCACGAGCATTAGTCTGGTTCCCGATTCCTATTTCTAGAACTGGTGGCTAGTTGGTCTAGTTCCTAGTTCCAAGATGGGAATCGAATCAATTGGACCAAACTGACTATCATATATATATATTAATTTCTTAAAAACCCTAATCTTTCCTCGTTTCCTAGGTATGTATTTTGTGAGGTATGTATTTTGTGATGCTCAAAACTACTTTTTACGTAGCTAGAAGATGATATTTGACACTTTGCTTTTAAAAGTTGAAGCCTAATGTCTATTATGATGACAAAAAATGCAACAGATTTGGAAAGCCAAGTCTAAGAAGAGCTACCTCTAACAAAAGCAATACATGTTCATTTGCAATAAGTGATTGAAAATTGACACGCTCGAATTGCTTTCTTGGATAGGAAAAAACAAATAAGTGATTGATTCTTTGGTATGGTTTTTGATCTTGAGACTAGCCGGTTTGGTTCTTGATCCCAGAAATTGGGAACTGGTCCTCTCGGTCCAATTCCTAATTCCTTGGTGGGACCGGACCGGACCGAAACTGATCACTCTTAGTATTTTGAGCTTGGGCCCACAAAAACTATTAGAGTATCTTTTTCTTATAATTGAGGGCTGTAATAAAAAGGTGCAAGATGTTAACTATGGTGGAATACTTTGCTGGATGTAATCTTAGTTTAATGATGAACCAAAATAAACTTTGTATCTTGATTTCTCTTTCTCACTTTTACTATCTATTTTGTTATGTTTGAATGCCTAATCCTAACACCACCCACAATTTTGGAGGGGGGTGATGTGCAGGGCCCACATGGGGCCCGCAAAATCATCGGTAGCAAACCTGGGTCCGCTGGCAAGAAATTCTTCCCAAAACGTCACATTTATTGCAAAATCAATCCGGCAGAACTAGGCAGAAATTGCAAAATTGACATCACATGCTAAATTAAACCATTCGAGGCAAGATCCGCACGAGCCCGATTTCACTTAAAAGTTGTTGAAGGCTCTCGATAATCAAATGAGATAATCAAAACATGGGAAAGTGCTCTTAGAATTCCGAAACCACACAAGAGAATGCCTAATTGTGTACGAATCACATTTGCAAAAAAACGGTGGTTGCTAGGCCCAAAAGGCCCAACTTTAACCCTAAGCTCAAACGGGCCCAAACTGAGCTTATTATTATTAGTAGTAGTTTACTTACTAATCATTGTTTGGGCCGATTATTTATATGAATATTCAAGATTCATTGGCTATATATGGGTGCAATCCGCATTTTTAGCTTCTTTTTTTTTGAAAGGTTACCATTAAAAGGCCCGTTTCCTTCTATAGATTTTTGTTATTAATTCAAAATTATAAGGGGCTTAACGGATTTAAAAATTTCGGATTTAGGTGTTTAGATCAAGTCAAAGCTGGTTTAGGCCTTAAAAATGAGCGGCTGGAGCCAAACAAAATCTTATATTAGAAGGTTCACCCTATTTCTACCTTTTATTGGCTCTTGACATCTCTCATCCCATTGAATTGACTAAATTATCCTTTACGGTTTCTACTCTTGATTAAAGATTATTTTTTGAATTTCTTCTTCTTTTTCTTTTGTTTTGACATTTATTAAAAGAAAAAACTATCCACATTACTTTCAAACAATTTTTTCACCCCAGCCACTTCTTCCACACATATTATATTCCAACATTTCCTTCATGTTTCTCTTCTTCTTAACCTATTCCACCAATTATTAACTTTATTTCCCTAGACCATCCCAATATTGTGGATATTTTGACTTCAATTTGCAGTACAACTTTACGAGAATTTACTCAAAGATTAAATAGTGTGGTTGATGAATCATTATTCACACTTTACTCATTTTTCATTGTTTTTTCTAGTGTGGTCACCAAGGAAGACAATATTGAAGACTACAAAAATAGCTTCAATGTATTTATTAATGATGAAACTACAAATGGAGAAAATCAATCAATCATGTCCACCAGTTCATTTGGAGCTTCCCGCACAAAACATTGAAAATTATTCCTTCATAAATATTTGTTTGAAGTGAATAATGACCTTTTCTTAATGTAATTGAAATATTTTATTGTTTGATTCACATAAAAAAAAAATTTGAGCAAGTAACCATTTTAAGGGGAGCCAAGCAGTTCAATAGCTTGTTAAGTTGCATGTGCAACTTATTATTGCAGTACATTTGTACTTTGAGAATATTTCTTTTCATTGATTATTATATGAAAATTTTGATACATTTAGGATTGAAAAAAAAACATGATTTTACTAATGGTTTGAACGGGTTATCTTATAATTTCATTACAATTGCCATAATTCTTCTCAACAGCTAATTATATCATGTAACCAAGGCAAAAATAATGCTCTATGAGCCTTAACATGTCCATTTGCTTATCCTGAATTGCGAATTAAGTTGTTGTCAATCATTACTGACAAAACCGAGAACATTGTCATGAATCACCTTTACTTAACATTGAACCAGAAGATCAGCTATCATGAGGACAACGATTTGAAGAAGAGGAAAACAGAGTCCTTAGGCCCTGTAACAGGAGTGAAAAAAAGAAAAAAAAAATGAAGCCTTTATGAGTATGAAGCACTCCAGATTCTTCAAGGACGACCCTACCTCCCTCACACTCTTCCTGGCCATCTCCTTCATCCTCAGACAATTTGCCCTTATCTCATCACTCCCAAGAACTGCTAGTATCTTTGTCCTCACCTCATGCCTAGTTATCACTCCATTTTCATCACCATCCACTTCTAGACCCACCCTCCACACATCACATATGAAGCTCCTGTTCAGGCGCTGATATGCAAAGTTGGGCCTACATAGAAGTGGGATACCATTGCTCAGGCCTTCCAGTGCAGAATTCCACCCACAGTGAGTGAAGAAGCATGCCATTGAAGGGTGTACTAGGACCTCCTCTTGTGGTGCCCATTGGACCACCTTCCCATGATTCCTCACCCTTTGGAGGAACGTGCCATAAAATTTGTTGACAGGCCCATCGGTCATGTCTGGGCGTACGACCCACAGGAATGATTGACCAATCTGCTAGAGGCCGTGGGCAAGCTTGTAGAATTGTTCCGGGCTGATGATTGTTGTGCTTCATGATGTAACTAGTATAAACACCTAGAGGGGGGATGAATAGGTGTAGATGGATTATTCACGCAAATATATATATAACTTTTGCAATCTACAAATAGAAATTAAATAGAGAGAGTTAGAGAAGATTGCAAACATTGTTTATAGTGGTTCGGCTTTAGACAAGCCTACGTCCACTCTCCGGGTGATCAGCAAATAGGCTGTATTTCACTATATGATCAACGGTGATTACACACTCTCGAGTGTTTGTACTTGGTGATGATATGTCTTACTAAGTCACTCTCTTTTGTAATACACTGAGATCACTCAAATACGCATTATGAACAACAGTTGAAGAACGGAATTAGCTTTGGAATTATGTTCATCTATTCTACCCCCTAAGTCTCAGCCTATCCTTAAATACTCTCCAAGCCACACTCGACCGTTGGCTCTTTCCTTGAGAATTTCGTCTTCCCTTTCTTGGACAGACTTTATAAGGCAAGTCTTTTTGACCGTTGAAGGTAGATCAGATCCCCTTAGATTCTGTTCGCCCATACAATCAGAATCTGGGCTTCCAAAAGTGCTCTATTCTTCTTTGGAAGTTGTCCATTAATTGATCTTGCTAATCAGATTAATTTAACAGAATCAACATAACTAAGGTAAGTGAAATAGTTTACCGTTGATGATCTTATCTTGTAGATTCATCTTAAGTCTAACAGACTTAAGTTCTGAGTCTGCCTAGATTTTCAGTCTGGTATGGTCAGACTTAAAATCTGAGTTTGGTACGGTCAGACTTAAAATTTCAATCTGGTCAAGTCTTCTGTTTGGTACGGACAGACTCAATGACATCTCATGCTTTATCTTTTGCCATCAGCAGATTTTAAAGCCTATGTCATTCTGTGACCTTTTCCTTCGAAAGATAATTATAAATATCACTCATAAAATGTTTTGTTAGCATCAAAACTATGAGTTTTTTCAACAATCTCCCCCTTTTTGATGGTGACAAAACTTTTTATGCATATGGCTTATTGTCCCTGCAAAATATGGTTAAACAGAGCATGCTTCCAACTATTTTGCTCAACTCATAAAAATAGCTCATATCAACCCTGTTTAGATAATAATTTTAGAACAACAGCAATAGCCCAGATAATTTCACATCACAACTCAACATGTTTCAGACTTTATCAATACTATGTTATCAGCATATCAGAAAATATCATCAACCATGCATACCATTACTTTCATATCAGAAAATATCATCAGCCATGCATACCATTATTTTTATATCACAGCCCAACAAAATGTCATGCATCATCAAAATGTCATGTATCATCAAGATAAGCATGCCATGCATTATCAATAAGCCATATACTCTCCCCCTTTTGTCAACTTCAAAAAGTTAAGTATTGGAAAAGAGTCAGTAAGGTCAAAAAATAGAAACAAGTTTCTAAACAGAATAAGGCAGAAGGTGTTTTTAGGAAGTTTTCTTTTTAGGGGTCCGAACAAGGGTGAAATCCTCCATATCTGTTGCAGACTTCTTAATCCTGTTAATACACTGATTAACTGTCTTCTCGAGAGTCTTCAGTCTGTTATTGAATGAGATTTCCATTGCTACATGCTGATCTCTGATCTGTGTGAGAAGTGCTAAGATCTTCTGAGAGTCAGTATTCTCGGACGAAGCTGCAGGAGCTTGAATTTCAATATTCTTATAATGATGCTCCCCCTGAGTTGATGTTTTATTCTGTTCTTGTTGCCCCTCTTTATCCCTATCCTCATCTGCTTCTTCTGCTTGTTCTTCTTCTGGGTCTTCTTCTGATTCAGATTCACCATTCTTCTCAGGTTCTGTGCTGAGAATGTTTTCTGCATGTGTTTCTACTTCTGGTTCAGACATTCTGTGAGAAGTTTGATGCATAGTTGCCAAAATTGCAGAAATGCTTTCCTCCTCATCTTCTTCATTTTCCAATAGGAGCTGTATTCTCCTCTTAGAACTTGGCTCAGCAGCAGCTGATTCTTTGTCTTTTCTTTTTGCTGTTTCTGCTATAGCCAATTCTTTTTCCTTTCTTCTCCATGTTTCTACGACGTCCTTTAGTCTCATCTTATTGATCATTTTCATATCAATGGCCATCATAGGAAGTGTTTTAGTGCAAAATCTCCTAGGTATATCTATCTTGAGATGGTCAAAGATTCTGGTCATCAAGGCTCCATAGGGTAACTGTCCTTTGTCCTTAGACATAGTTCGATACATATGCAATATAATTGTGTGAGGCAGTGAGAACAGTACTCCCTTTTCAATCGCCCACATCAATTTGGCCTTAAATCTAGATACATCAGTCTTAGATGATGCTTTTGGACGAATGCAGCTGATTATAATCTTATGCAGGATAGTTTTTGCAGAAGTTAAAAGATGATAAGTTATACTAGTCCTAACAGATTTTGTAAGAAACTTACAAACTGTCTCATAAGAAACGTCTATTGGCCTGAAGGTACCCCTCTCAACTTTTATAATGTCAGCCAGAGTATCTGTACTAATATCATAGAACTTGTCATTGACACTGAATTGCATTTTGTCTGGAGATAGAAATGTCAAGTTCGAGTAGAAGTATGCTGTTAATTCTGGATAAATAGCAGCAGAGTCAGTGCAAAATTGGTCAATTTGCAATATTTCAAAGTATCTACGTAGATTCACTTCAGCAGCATCTAAATAATCAAAGTCCACTATCTTGTGGTTCATGACTCCTCAATCCATCAGTCTGTTAAAGAAAGTCTTATGTTCTCTAGATCGAAATAATTTCCCGGTTGTGGTCCGGGCTACAATAGCTATTCCCATTCCGACTTCAAAATTTCTGTAAATCTTCTCATCATCCTCCTTCACATTATCTCTACTTCTCACTATGTCACTAACTCGTTCTCTACGAGCAGATGGTGGTTCTGTAGTCTGAACCGCTTGGATAAGACGTAGTTCATTTGTGTACCCTTTCTCTCACAAGAAATAGAGTTTAAAGTCTTCTGTAGCATTTCGTTGGACTAACTTCTCATATCTCCTCATAACTACATGAGGATTATTAGTGGGTGTTGGTAGAGTTAATCCAGACGTACCTCTACGTAAGACATTCCTTTCTTCAGATTGTGGGTGGAGAGCTCTTGGAGATTCTCCTTGGATATCTTCAGAAGTTTGTGTTAGATCAAAATGCGTCTGCCCTTCTTCGATATTTCTTCCTCCTCTTCCAGCAATCCTGTTTGATCTTCTTCGAGGAGATGGAGATCTTGATCTGGACACGGAGGGTCTCGAAGCCATGTTCAGAGAGAATTGATTTTGAAAACGTTTTGCTCTGTTAGGGTTTCTAAAAAGGCATTCTGAAGAGTTGTGAAGAAAAGACTCGATTTTTTGAGGTTTTTAAACCCTTCGTTGTGAGAACAAATGAACAGTCGCAACCAATTTTTTTTTAAAATGGCAGTTATTCCAAACTTAACAAGAATATTCAATCATCATAGACATATGCCAGAAAATATGCAAATCAATCATGCAGATCAAAAATTTACTAATAAAGATTTACCAGATTTAAATAAGGAAATAACATACCAACCTAAAATACCCTTATTTCCTTTTTCATTCTTCCCAGAAGATTAGTCTGTCCAGACGATTGCTTCTATCAGACTTTGTTCTGTTCTCATAGATTTTATAAAAAAAGGTTAATAATATTTAATCTCCCACATATGGAATCGAATGTACCTTTGTCCGGTTTTGTGAAGATGTACGCTAACCGATTTTTGGAATCAATGAATTCCACATATACATCTCCATTTTGCACATGGTCTCTAATAAAGTGATGTTTGATTTCAATGTGCTTTGCCCTGGAGTGTAGAATCGGATTCTTGGTGAGATTTATAGCACTCGTATTGTCACATCTTATTTCTATAGAGGATTCTTCTTTTCCATAGTTTCTTAGTTGCTGTTTCATCCACAGAATCTATGAATAGCAGTTTCCAAGTGCAACATATTCTGCTTCTGCTGTTGATAGAGCCACAATGTTCTACTTTTTGGAAAACCATGAAACTAGCATTTTCCCTAAAAGTTGGCATGTTCCAGAAGTACTTTTTCTGTCCATTTTACAACCTGCTAAATCTGCATCTGAGTAGTCAAAAAGAGTAAAATCTGTTTCTTTTAGATACCACAGACCCAAGTGTGGATAAGTGGCTATATACTTAATTATGCGTTTAACAGCAGAAAGATGTGATTCTTTGGGATCCACTTGAAATCTAGCACAAAGACAAACACTGTATAAAATATCTGGTTTGGATGCAGTAAGATAGAGAAGAAAATCGATCATGCTTCTATAAGTCTTCTGATCGACTTTCTTTCCCGTTTCATCCTGATCTAGTTTGATGGAGGTTGCCATAGGAGTTTCAGTCTTCTTGCAATTCTCCATTCCAAACTTCTTAATTAAGTTTTTGGCATACTTTTCTTAATAGATAAAAATTCCGCGTTTTGTTTGATTGACCTGAAGTCCTAGGAAGAATGTAAGTTCTCCCATCATGCTCATTTCAAATTCTTCATGCATAGACTTTGAGAAGTTCTTGCACAAGTGCTCATTAGATGATCCAAAAATAATGTCATCTACATAAATTTGTACAAGCAGAATATCTTTACTTTCCTTCTTAATAAACAAAGTTGTATCTACCATACTTTTCTTGAATTTATTGTCTAGTAGGAACTTGCTCAATCGTTCATACCAAGCTCGAGGTGCCTGTTTCAGACTGTAAAGTGCCTTCTTTAATCTGTATACATGGTTTGGCTTTCTTGGTTCCTCGAACCCAGGAGGCTGCTCTACAAAGACTTCTTCTTTGATAAACCCATTCAGAAAAGTACTTTTCACATCCATTTGGTATAGCTTGAAATTTTGATAACAAGCATAGGCAAGCAATAGTCTGATTGCTTCTAATCTTGCAATTGGGGCATAGGTTTCATCATAGTCTATTCCTTCAGATTGAGAATAACCCTTTGCCACGAGTCTTACCTTGTTTCTGGTGACTTTTCCAAGTTCATTGACTTTGTTTCTGAAAACCCATTTAGTGTCAATGATGGTTCTTCCTTTTGGTTTGGGCACCAATTCCCATACATCATTTCTCATGAATTGTTGAAGTTCTTCTTGCATTGCCTCTATCCAGCTTTCATTTTCCAGAGCTTCATTAATTCCTTTGGGTTCAATTTCAGAGATCAGTGCAACAATACCTGTGTCCTTTTTATTCTTTGATCTGGTTTGAATCCCTTCGTTGATATTTCCAATCACCAGCTCTTTAGGATGACTGGACTTATGCTTCCAGTTTCTGTTTGGCACTTCATTGTTATCAGAATCTTCTGCTGATGCATGAATGTCAAGCTGAGTTAGTCGTTCTTCTTGAATTGCTTCTTTGACTATTTCCTGGGAAGATTCTGCTTCTTTATTGAGACTAGATCTTTCAGGAGCAGCATTTGATTCTGATTCTTCATTTACTGTTTTGCTCTGTTTTGAAATTTCTTGCTCTAGAAACTTTACATTCATAGATTCTTCCACTGTCTGAGTATTCTTGTTGAACACTCTATATGCTTTACTAGAGTTTGAATAGCTCAGAAAAATACCTTCATCTGACATTTTTCAAATTTACTAAGTTGATGATTAACATTTTTGAGGATATAACATTGACAACCAAAAATGCGAAAGTAGGAAACAATAGGTTTTCTTTCTTTGAAAATCTCATAGGGAGTTTTCTCAAGAATTGATCTAAAAAATACTCTGTTAATGATATGGCAAGAAGTGAAGACTGCTTCTGCCCAAAAACGAGTTGCCACCTTGCTTTCTATAATCAGAGTTCTGGTCATTTCCTGCAAAGACCTATTTTTTCTTTCCACCACTCCATTTTGTTCTGGAGTGTAAGGAGAGGAAAATGTATGCTGTATACCATTTTTGTCACAAAAATCTGCAAAGTCTTAATTTTCAAATTCTCTCCCATGATCTGTTTTAATATTTGAAATAGAGTAACCTTTCTCATTTTGAACCCTTTTTGCAAATGTTGAGAAATGTGAGAAGGTTTCTCCTTTATTAGCAGGAAAAAAATACCCATGTAAATCGAGAATAATCATCTACTATCACAAGACAGTACTTCTTATCTCCAATGCTCTAAGTTCTAGTTGGTCCAAATAGGTCCATATGAAGAAGCTGCAATACACGATTAGTAGAAATCTGTTTTATAGACTTGAAAGAACTTATTACCTATTTTCCCAGCAGAGCAAAGCTCTATCTTCTTGTAACTTAGTGAGGGCAAGCCACGAACAAGTTTTTTGCTGGCAAGCTTAGAAATTTGTTTCATACTAACATGCCCAAGTTTGCGATGCCAGGTATTTGCTTCATCTTGGACTGATAAGAGACATTTTGCAGTATCTTCATTTATGTCCAGAAGATAAATGTTCCCATGTCTTCGTCTAGTGAATGTTTGTGAAGAGTCATTGCTTGTTCCGGAACATAGATTCTCTTTAAAGTTAATTCTGAAGCCAGCATCGCACAACTGGTTGATGCTTGGAAGATTGTAGTTTAATCCTTTGACTAAGGAAATATTGTTGATGATTAAGCTACCGATCTTGACAGTTCTCAGTCCAATGATGTTTCCTTTGGTGTTTCCTCCAAACGAAACTGTTCATTCCTTGATTCTTTCGAATCCAATGAATATCTTTGAGTCTCTTGTCATATGTCTTGAATATCTATTGTCCAAATACCATTTCTTTTTACTTTTGAAGCTTACCTGCAATGTTCACACATACTCATTTTTTCTTTGGTACCCAGATTTTCTTGGATCCATTGAAGTTAGTAGTATATGTTTTTTCTATCCATTTCTGTCACGCCCCGACCCTCGAGCACGCGGCAACCCCTGTTCTCTTGCGGTCATTTGATTTGCGACTCCCCAGGATCCGTCGCCGACCGTTATTTTTATCTTTTAATTAAACGCATGCGGAAGTGAAACACAATCCCGGTCAATTATAAAAACGGGGATAGCGGGAAAACCCAACAAGAACACATCAAAAGTATCGCTTTATTAACTAAGCGATTAACCCTAGGAAGTTTACAAGTACAAGCTCTTACCACGGGCATCTTCCTAACGAGCCAATGAAACCGACAAGCCGGGGTTAATCTACTCCCTTCAAAAGATGGCCACGAGCCGTAACACGTGTCGATCCTCCATCCTACGGACTGAAAAATGTTAACCACGACGGGTTGAGATAAACTCAGCAAGTCAAAGTCCTAAGCCCCGGTTAGGAACTTCGCTCGCCTTGGGAGCAATCTAACCATGCAACCTAGTTCCGGCAAACAACACATACCCACCTCAAGCGGTATTATCATACGACGGTTCAATAGCGAGATGCAAACACGGGCGACCCTACCCGGCTTTGGCACACGCAACCCTGCGTAAACTGTCATTTCAATCATCACGACATTAAGAGCATGCGAATAATCGAGCATCTCACACACTTTCTCGGCCTCACACCCACACATATGCTCCGATTATTACGATCCTCTAGGCCACGGCACAACCTTATGGTTGGCGGTCAAGCGGTCGTAAACTGTATCGTCCTCCCCCGTGAGGCACGGCGACGTCATGGGCTTTCCCCACCGACGGCATTCCATAAGGAGCATGGGCCGGCCTCAACCGCGACTCCGCATCGACCACCTTTGTCGGGCGACCCAATGGTCACACGGCACAACCCCGAAGGATTGGCGGTCATCCGGCTCAACCGGGCTATCAACTTTAATCGACCATGCAACACATCAAGAAACAGTTCATTCTTGTCTTTACTTTTGCTTGGTCGTGAATGCAATACCACTCATACGCTCATGCTCATGCGACATGCCATTTCGAGACCATTTCAAATAACCCACGCAATTTGTCATGCGATCTCACTCGACAATTTCCAAAATCCAATTTCCAATCAGCATTCAATCATGCACATTCCCTAACTCTTGGGAACAACCAACAATTCAAGTCACGATCGTCAATCAATTCCGACCAATCAACCTCACGATACTTGCGCACTTTTCCAAATAATCACGTATATTTAATAATAAATAAATACGTGTCCTCACGACGACGCCAATAAACTATTTCCAACAATACTCAATTATCCAAAAATAAGTATAAAATATAATTATACTTAAAGATACTCATTTAATAAGCATATAATACTATAGTCGATTGTTCCGATAAAATAATTTAAGTCCCACAAAATACTTATAATTATTTTTCAATCCCATAATTAATTATCCAACCCAAATAATTCCATTTGGTAAAACCCTTCTTCAATAAACCAATGTCATTTAATAAAATAGTATATAAATACTATTGACTTTGGAAAAATAGACTATAGTAATTTTCCCCCAAAATTACTCAATTAAAAACCATTTCCAATAAATAATCACAATTAATTATTTTCTCCAAAAATAATTAATTTTCAGCAATGAATAGTAATAACAATATTACTATTAATAATTCGAAATTATAAATTAATTTAATTAATTAATAATTTCGAAAATAATAAATTATTATTATTTATTCCAAAAATAATAAATAATAATATTTATTAATACTAAACATGATTAACACTAAGCAAAGCTTAATCAAATAGTATTAAAACACTAATAATAATCATCCAAAGCATTAATCCAAGCTTAAACTAATTAAACTACTCCTAAGCAAGATTAACCCCTAACTAAGGGATTAGGAAATCGACTCACGGTTTAGCGATTCCGACGACACGAGTGCGACGACGGCGGCGAGGGGAACGCACGGGAACTTCCGGCGCGTCGAGACGAAGCGGCCCGGGACCGGGTCTCGGCCGAGGGCGGCTGTCCACGCGGCAAGGGGCTGAGAAACGGAGATACCGGCGACTGTGGCGACATGAGGCTGGCTGGTGGGTGGTCCGGCAGCTCCGGACGGCGGCCAGCAGCTCCGGCGAGGTCTGGACAGCAGCTGGAGAGGGAGAAGGGAGGCAATGCAACTGGTTTCAGGGGGGGACAGCAGCTGGGGTGGCTCCGGTGCGGCGGAGGGGTCTCGGGAATGGTCCTCCGGCGGCCTGTGGTGGCGTGCAGCAGCGAGACTGCTGGCCGCGTGTCCAAGTCACGGCCAGAGGGGCCGAGAGGGAGAGAGGGGGCACGGCAACAGTTGGGATGGCTCTCGGACGGCTCCCAGTAGCGGTCTCGGGTGGCCGGACGGCGGCGAAGGGCGGCTGGACGGCGAGGGCAGCCATCTCGACCTCAGATCCGAACTGAAAGGAGGAGGAAAAGATGGAGGTGGCAGCTGGTTCGGGGGGTGGCAGCAGCGGTTCGGGGTGGTTCGGCGAAGGGTGGAGGTGGCCGAGCGACGACGAGGCAGCAGCTCGCTGCCTGGCGTCCAGGCGGTCAGTTGGCCGGCGTTGCAGCGGCGGACAGAGGAGGAAGGCAAGAAGATAGAAGTTGGGCGGTGCTAGTTCGGCCCAAGGCCGGCGGACGGCAACTCGCCGGCGACCGGGCGGAGAGCAGGAGCGGTGGAGCTGCGGCGGTGGTCGGTGATGGGTGGCAGCAGCAGCAAACCAAGCGTCGACCAGCAGAGAAGAATAAGAAGAAGAAGAAAGGAAGAAGCTGCAGGGGGAGGGGCGAACGTGCAGGAGAAGCTGCCCGATGAGAGAGAGAGAGAGAGAGAGAGAGAGAGAGAGAGAGAGAGAGAGAAACAGCACATGGGTGTCAGCAATTGGGGTAGAAAGAAGAAAGAGATAAGAGAAGACTAGTCAAAGGGGAGAAGGTGAGAAAAGATGGGGCAAGTGGGGTTGTCGATAAGGGGGAAACGTGAGGGAGGAGAGAGAAAATGGGGGAGAGAGAGAACGTGCGGAGAGAGAATGGGGGAAAAGAAAAGAAAAAGAAAAAGAAAAGAAGACAAGACAAAAATCTAAACAAACACATAGGAAAGGGGTATTTTGGTCTTTTTACCCCTGAAGTACAAATTCCAAATATTTGGCTCCAAAATTCGGCCCGTTGAATCATTTTCCAATAATTCGGGCTTACCGAAATTTTGGATGTTACAACTCTTCCCCCTTTAACAAAATTTCGTCTTCGAAATTTGCAAAACTTTCTGCATCCTTAAACTAATTGAGGTATTGATGCCTCATTGCATCCTCTTTTTCCCAAGTCGTTCATTCTGCCTCATAATGCTATCAAACACTTTCAATGCTGCCAAAACTTCCAATCCTGCCCAAACTGTCTTTGGTTCCAAAAGGCTAAGCACTTGTCCACTTTTGCAAAAAAAAAAGAAAGTTGCAAAAAGTTGGTTTTTCTTCTTTTTTTTTTTTTTTTTTTACTAAGCGGCTAATTGCCGCTTCGGGGATTCGAAACCCCGATCGGACCAAGCGGCTTCATCCCGCGATACCACTCGGCTATAAGCGCCGACGGTGCTCCAACTTGCTTCCTTTATCCATTTAAGGGCAAAATCTTTATCCGCTCCAAATTTCGAAAGGTTCGATATGTTTAGGGCTCAACTTTCCTTTCTTAACCAATCGAGATGTCCCTATCATAGGCGACACCATAAGGAAAACATGATTCCCTACTTGAAATTCCAAAGGCCTTAGTCCTTTACTCGCATCACTTTTTTAGCACTTTGCACTGTCCCTGATATCTTCACAACATCCATTAACTGCAAAACCATCTCTGAACTAGTGATCGTCCTTTCTCTGACCTTGTTCCAATAAACTGGAGTTCCACAAACTTGACCATATTTCTGCTATACCACACCGATAAAATCTTATCCCACAAGCACTCTATTTTTGCCAGTTTGTAGTTCAGTTCATTTCTGCCCCTTTCGACATCCTAGAAGCTTGCCAGGAGTCGCTCTTTGCTCAGGCACTCTGGCCCCGGCGACCACTCCCCGCCCTCGTCGGATTAGTCGTCACGGGCATCTACGAACTGCACCACTACTAGCAAAAGTCCATTTTAAACATGCTTTATCTCATGGAGGTATTATCCGCTTTGGCTTGTCCCATACCAAGCCTCACGGTTTTAACCTCGTCCACCTTCAAGTACAAAACTTCCTCCAGCTCGTCAACCCATGAGCTCGTTTCCACGGGGTCACTTATCGATACTTGAATTCTAATTCACCTTATTTCCATCAAATTGCTGTCCGAATTCCACAAATCACCAATTTTTCTTTCAACATTCATTTCATGTCCATTTAATAATCAAATCAAGAATTCACCTCAACCACTTGAAAATTATTGCAACCAAAATGTCATTTATTGCACTAAAGGCTTTCGGGTACTTCTTCAAATCCTTAATAATACCTCGAGAAGAAAATCATCGATAATGCTATTTCACCATTTATCCACCTAACATCAAGGGATAATTAATTCTTAATCCACCGAAAACAAAAATCCATTCCTCAAATCCCTATTTCAATTTTCTCCCGAAATAATCCACCTTGGATAAATTCATATCTTAATTGAATCTAAGACCTCCGAACAATAAATCATCTTACCATTTAATAAATCATCATTTATGATCCAATACCTACAACTCCTCAAATCATCAAAATAGAACTTATTTGACTTCCATTAAATCCAATGACCTCAATTGTCGTGACGCGTAAGCAACCAATCTTCCTTGTTGTCTTACCACGCCGTCAAATCACTTATACGACACCTCACTGTAAATTTCATAATCTCCGATACTAGACTAAATCCTCAAAACTGGTGCAGTAATCAGCTTATACTTAAGCTCTTAAATATTATGCTCGCACTTATTCGTCTATTCAAATTCTTACGTCCTTCATCAACCTTCGTATCAGAGGCGTAGTTACCATAGAGAACCTTTCTACGAATCGTCCGTAATGATCTGTCTGACTTAGAAAACTCCGAACCTCTGCCACTGTCATAAGTCTTGGTCAATTTTTTTTGACTGCCTTGATCTTGGTGGATCCATAGAATTTCTTTCGTCCAAAATCGCTCAACCCACAAAAGCAACGCGAGTAAATCCAAACTCGTACATATTAAACTCGACATACTATTTATGCTCTCGAATGGTCTATAGCACTACCCTCAAGTGCTGTTCGTGTTTCTCTAAATCCTCGAATATTTCCAATATATCGTTCACGAACATAATTATGAATCAATCCAAATACGCCTTAATTACTCAATCCATTGAATCCATAAAAACAACTGGCATATTAGTTAATCCAAACAACGGTACGGTAATCTCTTAGTGACCATATGACACCCAGTGTGTCATCTTCGGTATATTCCCCTTTTTAATCATCAATTACTGATAGCCCGTCCTTGGGTCTATCTTGGAACATATCGAAGCTCCTTGAAGTGGTCAAACGAGTCATCTGTCCTTGGTAATTGATACTTGTTCATGACCGTCCTTTGGTTACACTGCCGATAATCAATGCATAGGTGCAATAATCCATTCTTAATTCCTCAGCTAACAAATAAACCACAATCGTCCAATCATCTTAGCAACCTTCATCCAATAAATGGATTACTTCCAATGATAAAATTGAAAGGATCAAGGGTCCTCCTTGATTTCCGATTTCAAACCATCTCTGACCTTCTGACTCGGTCTGCCAGATTCCCAATCATTCTCGATGCATACTTCGAGAGCTCTGCAAACTTAACCTCCTATTGCACAACTGACAAATGATTCTAACGAAATTGCAGGAATTTAGTCACCTTTTGCTCCCACGTGCACTTAGAAAAGTATTCTCCGTTGAACGCTTCAATGAAGGCACCCCACTCGAGAACCATACCTTTGGGCAAAACCCTTCCTTGGGTTACTTCCCAGTACGTGCTAACTTTACCTTGCAATTGGTACTCTGCCAGGACTATCTGATCTTCCTCTAAGCATTCTAGCAATGTGAGCACTTACTCCAATCCTTGGTCCAGAAGGTTGCGACATCAAGATTACTCATCCTAGCAGACTTGGACTACTCAAACTCCAGGAACAGTTCAACCAATTTAGCACTAGCTCATCCTTCAACTGCCCTTCCTCAAGAACTCTCGAATCAGGATCGTTCGTCTAATATAATTATCACAGAAACCTTATTTCCAATCCCACGAGGAATTAGAAACCATGAACGACCCGCTTAAAGCCAGAGAATCAAATAAACAAACACAAGCACGAGGTGTTTTCCTAACTAACTATCCCAAAACCCATCGCACCTTATCACTCCATGTATTGACCAGGCTCTGATACCAAAATCGACGGGGTTGTCACGCCCCGACCCTCGAGCACGCGGCAACCCCTGTTCTCTTGCGGTCATTTGATTTGCGACTCCCCAGGATCCGTCGCCGACCGTTATTTTTATCTTTTAATTAAACGCATGCGGAAGCGAAACACAATCCCCGGTCAATTACAAAAAACGGGGATAGCGGGAAAACCCAACAAGAACACATCAAAAGTATCGCTTTATTAACTAACTGATTAACCCTAGGAAGTTTACAAGTACAAGCCCTTACCACGGGCATCTTCCTAATGAGCCAATGAAACCGACAAGCCAGAGTTAATCTACTCCCTTCAAAGACGGCCACGAGCCGTAACACGCGTCGATCCTCCATCCTACGGACCTGAAAAATGTTAACCACGACGGGTTGAGATAAACTTAGCAAGTCAAAGTCCTAAGCCCCGGTTAGGAACTTCGCTCGCCTTGGGAGCAATCTAACCATGCAACCTAGTTCCGGCAAACAACACATACCCACCTCAAGCGGTATTATCATACGACAGTTCAATAGCGAGATGCAAACACGGGCGACCCTACCCGGCTTTGGCACACGCAACCCGCTAAACCTGTCATTTCAATCATCACGACATTAAGAGCATGCGAATAATCGAGCATCTCACACACTTTCTCGGGCCTCACACCCACACATATGCTCCGATTATTACGACCCTCTAGGCCACGGCACAACCTTATGGTTGGCGGTCAAGCGGTCGTAAACCAGGCATCGTCCTCCCCGTGAGGCACGGCGACGTCATGGGCTTTCCCCACCGACGGCATTCCATAAGGAGCATGGGCCCGGCCTCAACCGCGACTCCGCATCTAACTACCGTCGGGCGACCTAATAGTCACAGCACAACCCCGAAGGATTGGCGATCATTCGGCTCAACCGGGCTATCAACTTTAATCTGATCATGCAACACATCGCAAACAGTTCATTTCTTGTCTTTGCTTTTGCTTGGTCGTGAATGCAATACCACTCATACGCTCATGCTCATGCGACATGCCATTTCGAGACCATTTCAAATAACCCACGCAATATGTCATGCGATCTCACTCGACAATTTCCAAAATCCAATTTCCAATCAGCATTCAATCATGCACATTCCCTAACTCTTGGGAACAACCAACAATTCAAGTCACAGTCTGTCAATCAATTCCGACCAATCAACCTCACGATACTTGCACACTTTTCCAAATAATCACGTATATTTAATAATAAATAAATGCGTGTCCTCACGACGACGCCAATAAACTATTTCCAACAATACTCAATTATCCAAAAATAAGTATAAAATATAATTATACTTAAAGATACTCATTTAATAAGCATATAATACTATAGTCGATTGTTCCGATAAAATAATTTAAGTCCCACAAAATACTTATAATTATTTTTCAATCCCATAATTAATTATCCAACCCAAATAATTCCATTTGGTAAAACCCTTCTTCAATAAACCAATGTCATTTAATAAAATAGTATATAAATACTATTGACTTTGGAAAAATAGACCATAGTAATTTTCCCCCAAAATTACTCAATTAAAAACCATTTCCAATAAATAATCACAATTAATTATTTTCTCCAAAAATAATTAATTTTCAGCAATGAATAGTAATAACAATATTACTATTAATAATTCGAAATTATAAATTAATTTAATTAATTAATAATTTCGAAAATAATAAATTATTATTATTTATTCCAAAAATAATAATAATAATAATAATATTTATTAATACTAAACATGATTAACACTAAGAAAAGCTTAATCAAATAGTATTAAAACACTAATAATAATCATCCAAAGCATTAATCCAAGCTTAAACTAATTAAACTACTCCTAAGCAAGATTAACCCCTAACTAAGGGATTAGGAAATCGACTCACGGTTTAGCGATTCTGACGACACGAGCGCGACGGCGGCGGCGAGGGGAACGCACGGGAACTTCTGGCGCGTCGAGACGAAGCGGCCCGGGACCGGGTCTATGCCGAGGGCGGCTGTCCACGCGGCAAGGGGCTGAGAAACGGAGATACCGGCGACTGTGGCAACACGAGGCTGGCTGGTGGGCGGCCCGGCAGCTTCGGACGGCGGCCAGCAGCTTCGGCGACCAGGCGGCGGCTCCGGCGAGGTCTGGACAGAAGCTGGAGAGGGAGAAGGGAGGCGGTGCAACTGGTTTCAGGGGGGGACAGCATCTGGGGTGGCTCCGGTGCGGCGGAGGGGTCTCGAGAACGGTCCTCCGGCGGCCTGTGGCGACGTGCAGCAGCGAGGCTGCTGGCCGCATGTCCAAGTCACGGCCAGAGGGGCCGAGAGGGAGAGAGGGGGCACGGCGACAGCTGGGATGGCTCTCGGACGGCTCCTAGCAGCGGTCTCGGGCGGCCGGACGGCGGCGAAGGGCGACTGGACGGCGAGGGCAGCCATCCCGACCTCAGATCCGAACTGAAAGGAGGAGGAAAAGATGGAGGTGGCAGCTGGTTCGGGGGGTGGCGGCGCAGCGGTTTGGGGTGGTTTGGCGAAGGGTGGGTGGTGGCGAGCGACGACGAGGCGCAGCCGATTCGCTCGGCGTCTAGGCGGTCACCTGGCCGGCGTTGCAGCGGCGGACAGAGGAGGAAGGCAAGTAGACAGAAGTTGGGCGGTGCTAGTTCGGCCCAAGGCCAGCGGACGGCAACTCGCCGGCAACCGGGCGGAGAGCAGGAGCGGTGGAGTTGCGGCGGTGGTCGGTGATGGGTGGCAGCAGCAGCAAACCAGGCGTCGACCATCAGGGAAGAATAAGAAGAAGAAGAAAGGAAGAAGCTGCAGGGGGAGGGGCGAACGTGCAGGAGAAGCTGCCCGATGAGAGAGAGAGAGAGAGAGAGAGAGAGAGAGAGAGAGAGAGAGAGAGAGAGAGAGAAACAGCACATGGGTGTCAGCAAGTGGGGCAGAAAGAAGAAAGAGATAAAAGAAGACTAGTCAAAGGGGAGAAGGTGAGAAAAGATGGGGCAAGTGGGGTTGTCGATAAGGGGGAAACGTGAGGGAGGAGAGAGAAAATGGGGAGAGAGAGAGAATGTGCGGAGAGAGAATGGGGGAAAAGAAAAGAAAAAGAAAAATAAAAGAAGACAAGACAAAAATCTAAACAAACACATAGGAAAGGGGTATTTTGGTCTTTTTACCCCTGAAGCACAAATTCCAAATATTTGGCTCCAAAACTCGGCCCATTGAATCATTTTCCAATAATTCGGGCTTACCGAAATTTGGGATGTTACAATTTCTTTTGAACAGGTCTCCAGACTTTAGGACATTTATTTTCAAAATGTTCTCTTTCTTCACAGTTAGAACACTTTAGATTTTCTCGATCAACAAATTTAACAAAATTCTTTTTAAAATGATTATTATAGGCCTGTTGAGGAAGTCTCTATTTAATTCTTTCCTTGACTTTGGGAAAATCAATTAACGATTTACTTTCCTTGCAAAACCCAAGTCCTGACTTATCATAGTGAGGAATTTAGATAGAAAGAATATGCTGCAGATTTTTCGTCCATTCAGAAAACTTTATATTAATATTCGAAATTTCCTTTCTAAGAAATAGATTCTCATTTTGTAAAGAACTTTGATTTTTCTTTATTTCCAAAAGTTCCTTTTTAAGGGACTAATTTTATTTACGATAGAATCACGACTTTCCTCCATTTCTGTAAATTCCTTTTTGAGATCATTAAATTTTCCTTTTAATGAATGATTCTGATGACTCAACTTACGATTTTCCACTTTTAAATTTGAGATCTTTTTCACGGTAGTTTTTAGATTTAAACAAAGCTCATTTATGTAATCTGAGATTTCTATTAGGATATCGGAATGATTTATCTCGATTTCTTTGTTTGAATCTGAGTCTGATCCTGAGTCTGTTTTAGAGTCTGAGTCTGAATGTACCATAAGATAGATGTTGCCATATTCGTCTTCACTATCCTCAACCTCTGTGTCACTCCATGTTTCAGCTTTCAGGGCTTTCTTGTATTTCTCGAATTTCCCTTTGTTCTTTTTGAGCTTGGGACAATTATGTTTAATATGACCATTTTTCTTACATTCAAAACAAATGACATCTTTGGCATAATCTTCCTCGTCATTAGTTCTGCGTTGTCCAGACTATCTGTTTTGTTACCTGTTGTTGAACTTCCTGCCTTTCCTGTTTAACTTCCTCACTTTTTTTATCAGCAGTGCAAGTTCTTCGTCATCCAACTCTTCCTCATAATCTGTAACATCAGAATCAGTGTTAAACTTAAGAGCAATGGATTTCTTACCTCTGGATTCCACTTCCTCGTTCATTTGTTTTGCTTCATAGGATTGCAGAGTACCAACGAGCTCATCGATTGTCAGTGGTGAAATTCGCAGAGTTTCTCTGATAGATATCTTCACATTATTCCATTCTTTTGACAATCCTCTCAGAAGTTTGTTGACCTTCATTGGTCCAGGAACATGTTGTCCTTGATATGCCAATCCATTTCCAATTTCTGTAAAACGACTGAACATGTCTCCTATGGACTCTCCCTGTTTCATCTTGAAGGATTCATATTGACCGAGTAATATGTTTACTTTGGTCTCTTTGACACGATTAGTTCCTTCGTATGTCACATGTAATCTATCCCATATTTCCTTTGCTGTATCACAAGAAGATATTCGATTATATTCATTAGGTGATAAAGCACAATATAGAGAGTAAATAGCCTTCGCATCAAGAGTTTGTCTCTTTGTCATTTCTTTAGGAGAGATAGTGGCTGATGCTTATGTTTCTTTCCTATTGTTTCTCTTTGAAGTTTTTCTAGTTTTATCAGTTGGGTCAATTCCCCTCTCAACCACATCCCATTCGAGTGGATCTTTTGATCTGAGAAAGGCCTTCATCTTATTCTTCCATATGTTGTAATCTTTGCCGTTGAAGTAGGGTGGATGAGTGTTACTCTACCCCTCAATCAAACCTGGTGCAAGAATACTAGCCATAGAGGATCTTTTAACTCAGAAGTAATAAACACTTCAAGATCTTGAGCACAAGGCTCTGATACCAATTGATGTAACTAGTATAAACACCCAGAAGGGGGGTGAATAGGTGTAGAGGGATTATTCGCGCAAATATATATATATAACTTTTGCAATCTACAAATAGAAATTAAATAGAGAGAGTTAGAGAAGATTGCAAAGAGAGTTAGAGCTGTATTTCATTATAGATTGTGAACACACTTTATAGTAGTTCTAAGTCACTCTCTTTTGTAATACACCGAGATCACTCAAATAGGTTGAAGAACGGAATCAGCTTTGGAATTATGTTCATCTATTCTACCCTCTAAATCTTAGCCTATCCTTAAATACTCTCTAAGCCACACTCGACCGTTGGCTCTTTCCTTGAGAGTTTAGTCTTCAATTTCTTGGACAGACTTTATAAGGTAAGTCTTTTTGACCGTTGAAGGTAGATCAGATCCCCTTAGATTCTGTTCGCCCATACAATCAGAATCTGGGCTTCCATAAGTGCTCTATTCTTCTTTGGAAGTTGTCCATTAATTGATCCTGCCAATCAGATTAATTTAACAAAATCAACATAAATAAGGTAAGTGAAATACTTTATCGTTGGTGATCTTATCTTGTAGATTCATCTTAAGTTTGACAGACTTAAGTTTTGAGTCTGCTTAGATTTTTAGTTTGGTACGGTCAGACTTAAAATCTCAGTCTGGTACGGTCAGACTTAAAATTTTAGTCTGGTCGAGTCTTCCGTCTGGTACGGACAGACTCAATGACATCTCATGCTTTATCTTCTGCCATCAACAGATTTTAAAGCCTATGTAATTCTGTGACCTTTTCCTTCGAAAGATAATTATAAATATCACTCATAAAATGTTTTGTTAGCATCAAAACTAGGGGTTTTCTCAACACTTCCAAAGGCAACAGAGATGACTGACTGGCGTGGATGCTGGTCTAGCCAGTTTGAGCAAGTCCAATGCTCGTTCCATAGGCTTTCTCTGCAATGGAGTAACCTGGTGCTCGATAACAATGGACCGACCAGGAGAACTCTGGGAATAATTCCACAGGCCAATGCCTCGAGTTCATGGAACGAATTGCAAAGATATGAGGTTGAGTGTGTGCTGTGATGGACGATGGCCGACGGCCGACGGTGGGCGCCCATCTGAATAATACTTTCTGCACCATCAGGTCTTCAGGGAAATTCCAGGTGAGGTCATCACTCTTATATGAAGGAAGGTCCTTTGATATTTGTTGGAGCTGTGTCTCAGTGCTATTGTTGAACTGTTGATGTTATGTCATTTTTTTTTATTCAGTCAAGTTTATTTGTTAGGCGGTTAGTTTGTTAGCTATTTTCTAAGAAGTGGAACAAGTCTATTTTGCATGTTTGTGTGCGGTTCTATTTTGCACGTTTGTGTGTAGTTTCAAAAGAGGTTCTTATTTAGCTTGTACTTGATAGTTTTTAAAAAAAAGGCTGAATGAAGTTCAATGCTCTGTTTTTTCATTCCTTCTCTCTTAGCAAAACAGAGAAGTTTCTGCTGTTAATTAATTATATCAGCTATAACAGTGGTATTAGAGCCTCTATGGGACCTTAAGGGACTGTGAAGTGAGGGTAAGTGAGTCAAAACTACTTCCAATCTGCAAAGAAAAAGTTGATGGAGGCAGGATCGAGTGGATTCTCCACAATGGCTACTCCAGTTTTTACTGGGGAAAATTATCAAGCTTGGGCTGTCAAGCTGACAGCATTCTTGGAGGGTCATGATCTATGGGAGGTTGTGGAGAATGATTATGAGGTTGCTCCACTTCCAAACAATCCGACCTTGAATAAGATAAAGTACCATAAAGAGAGAATCACAAGGAAGGCCAAGGTAAAGTCTTGCATGTATGCTGCTGTCTCACCCGCTATCTTCACAAGGATCATGAGATGTGATTCTGCAAAGACAATATGGGATTTCTTGAAGGACGAATACAAAGGAGATGAGAAGATAAGGAGCATGAAGGTGCTGAATCTCTTGAGGGAGTTTGAGAGATAGTAGATGAAGGATTCAGAGTCAGTGAATGAATATTCTGATAGGCTAATTCAAATAGCTGAAAAAATCAGAATCTTAGGGACTACCTTGAAGGATGAAAGGCTGGTTCAGAAGATCCTGGTGTCTCTTCCAGAGAAGTTTGAAGCCACCATAGCTTCTCTGGAAAATACAAGAAACTTAGTTGACATAAAGCTTGCAGAATTGTTAAATGCCCTGCAGGCACAAGAGCATAGAAGACTGATGAGAAGAGAAGAGCCTATAGAGGGTGCACTGCAAGCTAAAGTGAAGTCCAATGATGGAGGCAAAGGGAAGAAATAGAATCAGTCCAAAGGAAATGCAGGTGACTCCAAGTTTGCAGCAAAAGAAGGAAGTTCTAGTGGGTCTAGCAAATGGAAGAAGAACAAGAAGCCTTGTCAACATTGTGGTGGAACTAATCATCAGTCCTTTAAATGCTGGAGGAAGCCTGATGCTAAGTGCAGAAGATGTCACAAGGTTGGTTACATGGAAGCGATCTGCAAAGAGAACAATTACTAGCAAGCAAGAGAAGCACAGATAGCAGTGAATGAGACTGAGGAAGAACACTTGTTTGTAGCTTCCTATTCTGGCTCTTCTGTTGAGAATGATGCGTGGCTGGTGGATAGTAGCTATACCAATCATATGACTGGCAATTTGAAGCTGTTTAGGAGTCTAGAAAGGTCAATCAAGTTCAGAGTCAAAATTGGCAATGGACAGTATATTGAAGTGCAAGGGAAGGGTACAATGGCTATTGAAGGAAACAGGAGGTGAAGCTGATCAGTGATGTTCTCTTTGTACCAAAAGTTGACCAGAATCTGTTAAGTGTTGGTCAATTAGTTGAGAAGGGCTATAAGGTGAAGTTTGAAGGGAAGGAATGTCTTATTAATAATGCAGATAGTAAAGAAGTGCTGAGAATGCCAATGAGGAACAAGAGCTTCATGTTCAAGCCACAAGAGATGCAACAAATGACTTTAAAGTGCAAAGAAGAAAATGTAGAGCTATGGCATAAAAGGCTTGGGCATGTTCACAAGAAGAACATGTTGTTTATGCAGAGGAATAGCTTGGCAAATGATTTGCCAAGTTTGGAGGAGGAATTTCCACAGTGCAGAACTTGTCTTCTTGGCAAGCAAGCTAGATTTCCTTTCAAAGGAGGAGACTGGAGAGCATGTGAGAAGCTGCAAGTAGTCCACACAGACTTATGTGGACCTATGTCTGAGTCATCTCTCAGTGGTAGTAGGTATTTCATTACTTTCACAGATGACATGACTAGGATGAGTTGGATTTATTTTCTGCAAGCCAAATCCGAAGTTGCTTATGTGTTTGTAAAGTTTAAAGTCTTAGTTGAGAATCAGAGTGGGAAGAAAATTAAAATGCTCATGTTTGACAATGGTTCTGAGTATACTGCTCACAAGTTTAAGTTAAACTGTGAGTAAGCAGGCATTGTGCAGTAGTTCATTGCTCTCTATTCACCTCAACAGAATGGGGTCAGTGAGAGGAAAAACAGAAGCATTATGAAGATGGCCAAATGTATGATGCAGGAGAAGATGTTACTTAAGAAGTTCTAGGCTGAGGTAGCTAATACTGCAGTGTTCCTATTGAACAGATTGCCCACAAAGGCCTTAGAGAGGTCAACACCTTTTGAAGTATGGTATGGTGTTAAACCTTCTATGAAGAATTTGAAGGTTTTTGGGTGTTTGTGTTATACTCATGTTCCTCAGGTCAAGAGGGACAAGCTGGATAAAAGAGTTGAGCTTGGAGTCTTCATTGGGTACAATCTCCAATCAAAGGCTTACAGGATTTTTCACCCTATGAAAGGGAAGGTGATTGTGAGCAGAGATGTTGTTTTTCTAGTGGAAGATGAGTGGAATTGGATGGAAGAAAAGAATGTAAGACAAAAACAACCTGCAACAATTGTGGAGGTTGATTAAGTTGTGGATGGATTAGAAGATAGTATGGGTGATCTGCCAGTAAGAGGCACAAGGTCACTTGTTGAAATCTATGAAAGGAGCAATGTGACAGTGCTTGAACCATCTAACTTTGTGGAAGCTAAGGAGGATCAGATGTGGATTGCAATAATGCAGGGGGAGTTTGCAATGATTCAGAAAAACCACACATGGGAGCTTGTTGACAGACCATCTGATAAGAATGTGATTGGGGTTAAGTGGGTGTTTAGAACAAAACTTAATCATGATGGTTCTGTCAATAAACACAAAGCAAGACTAGTTGTGAAAGGCTATGCTCAAATTTGGGGAGTAGACTATTCTGAAACATTTGCTCATGTTGTAAGGCTTGATACAATTAGGCTACTATTAGCTGTTGCAGTAGAGAAGGGGTGGTCTATATTTCAGTTAGATGTCAAGTCTGCATTTTTGAATGGAGAGCTCGAGGAGGAGATTTTTGTTGAACAACTTGAAGGCTTCAGTACCAAAGGGCAAGAAGAGAAGGTATACAGATTGAGGAAAACTCTATATGGACTGAAGTAGGCTCCAAGAGCTTGGTATGGGAAGATAGATCGATATTTGCAGGGTCTGTTTGTAGGTTTTTAGATGTCAAACTTGGGAAAGATGGCTTATTTCTTGGGTCTGGAAGTCAAACAAGCTTTACATGAGATCTTTATTTGTCAAAAAAAATATATGAAGGAAATTATAAAGAAGTTTTAGATGAAAGATTGTAGAAGTGTAAGCACTCCTATGGCTGCTAAGGAGAAGCTGCAGAAGAATGATGGAACGGATGCAATAGATGCTTCTATGTATATAAGCTTGATTGGATGTCTCATGTATCTTATAGCAACCAGACTAGATATTCTATTTGCTATGAGTGTTCTATCCAGGTTCATGAGTAGTCTTAGTTAGTTACATTTGATTGCTGCAAAAAGGGTCTTGAGATACCTAAAAGGAACATTGTTCTTTGGTGTGAAGTTTAAGAAATGTCAGAAGTTTAAGTTGTAGGGCTTTTCTGATAGTGACTGGGCTAGCTCAGTGGATGACATGAAAAGTACATATGGGTATTGTTTCACTCTTGGTTCTGCCTGTTTCTCCTTGTGTTCCAAAAAGCAGGAGATTGTAGCTCAGTCCACTATAGAGGCTAAGTTTATAGCAGTTATTGCTGTTGCAAATCAAGCTTTGTGGCTGAAGAAGATAATGAAGGATATGTGGTTGAATTCTAGTGATTGCATTGAAGTTAATGTGAACAATCAGGCTGCATTAGCAATATCACAGAATCCAGTTTTCCATGGCAAAACCAAGCATTTTAAAGTCAAATTCTTCTTTCTGCGTGAAGTGTAACAAAGTGGTGAAGGTCTATTGCAAACCTGAAGATCAACTTGCAGACATGTTCACAAAGCCACTTCAGGCTGGAAGATTTGAGCTATTAAGAGAGAAAATAGGAGTTTACAGGAACAACTGATCCAAGGAGGAGTTTGTTGGAGCTGTGTCTCAGTGTTACTGCTGATGTTATGTCAGCTATTTTCTAGGAAGTGAAACAAGTCTGTTTTGCACGTTTTTGTGCGGTTATGTTTTGCACGTTTGTGTGCAGTTCCAAAAGAGGTTCTTATTTAGCTTGTACTTGACAGTTTTTAAAAAAAATGCTAAATGAAGTTCAATGCTCTGTAAAACAGTTGTTGGGAGCACGCCGCAAAAGTTTAACATCTTCACCTGGGGAGATCTCCTAAGGGAAAATCCAAGTCCGAGCTCGTCAATATATCTAATTAGACCCACCTCAACTCAAAAGCTTAAGCTAGTGAGTTATGAGCCAACTAGTATATATTAACTACTTCACATCACATTTATTCTCCGATGTGGGACTACTTCTCTAACACAACTTCGCTTGTATCCTAACAATATTGAGATCACATCATTCTTCAGAGCAATGCCAGTGTGAAGTTTTTAGACGAAATTAGATCGTCTTTAGACTACCTGCTCCTACAAGCACTTAAGCTAATTGCATGATTCTTTAATGTGCCTGCTGCCAATAAAGCAATTGAGAGAGAGAGAGAGTACATCACAAATTAAGGCTTCCCAAAGATTGACTGTTCAAGGGTTCTAGCTCTGGCCCCTTACCCTCGTTGTCTATGACTCCACCTCAATCAGCTTTGGAATATGAAGTGTTAAGGCCAGAGTCGAAACTGAGGCAGCCCAAAATCCGGCTCACTTGACACCTATCCTTTCGGCAACTTCGCCACTGTAAGCAAACGTGTTGGACAAAAAATGCTACGGACAAAGCACACTGGGTGCTTGGATCTTCATTTGTGGTCCCGTTTCTTACAATTTCCATTCTGGTGTGCAGCTTGAGAGAGTATATCCTCCGTTATATATCAAGTTCATAGTGGCCTTAGATAGAGAGAATATTTTCGAATTGGTTTTTTTAACAAACTTCCCATCAATATATAACTTGATTATTATGTGATTTGGTACACTCGTCACCCGTTTACAGTAGTCTCAAATAAGGAAAATGAATCTGACGCTGGGTTTACATGATTTAATCAATGGGATCTATTCCACGAGGTGAGTAGCACAAAACTTCACTGTAGACCAAGCTATACGATGAAGATTACAACTACACTTGAGTCAATTAATTAGTCAATCAATTACTCTCTCTACTTCTTAGTCTCTAATTACATCCAATTAGTCACCTAGTATTCAGCTCACACAATTCATGGTGAAACGATTTCTCAATCTTACAAAATAATTTACAAATCTTATCACCAGATATTGACTTCAGAACACTCGCAATTTCTTCATGATGTAATTCACAAGCACGCCACACAACTAAATTGTCACAGTCTAAAGCTCCTCTGCCCACTAATGTATTAAAACCAAAAATTCACCTCTTGTGCATAAAATATTCGGATCCAAAATAGTAAACCCCTTGGCCTGCCCAAACTAGGAATATAACCCTAATGTTGGGGTCAATCTACAAGCCTTACAGGATTTTGAATTTCTACTTGGATCAGTTTCCTTGACAAGCTTGAACTCAAGATATATTCTTCCCAAGGTATTATTAATGGAAAAGGACTAAACTAACTCATCCTCTTGGTAAATGGAATATGCATCAGCTATTCCAACTCCCCAAAAACTAGGGGATGTCATTGGCAAAAAAATAGCTACGAGTTTCCCCTTCATCAGAAGATATCAACAGTATAATCAACACAACTCCTTCAACTCCTACTCCAGGACGACATTAGCCAGTGAAGAGAGTATTCTAGCTTCGACCAAAAAAAAAAAAAAAAACAGAAGAAAAGAAAAGAAGTGAGTATTCTAGAAAAACAGAGATGATTTGATGACCATTCGTCGAGCAGAGATCTAACCGAAACATCTGGAGAGGAGAACAGCAGATCTCATAATAGACTCTTGACACTGTCTTCGTTTCTTGTTCAAATTCCACATGATCATTCAACAGCTCAATATGGCCAGATCTCCTCCAAAAATGAAACACAGAATGAAAAATCCAGTATAACAACTCTTAAAAGGCTCTATATTTTTATGGCTCACAGCCAAGATAGGGAGAAACAAGAGTTTCCACATAGGTAGCAGAGTAGATATTGCTGTAGTTCTGGATTGGATAATCCTTGTAAAGTATTATCCTCTGGATCGAATAGAATCATCCGGGACGCATTGAGCTGGAAAACGATTTTTCCACTCCTTGTGTACACGACAGGGATAATCTGCGTATGGTTGTAGCCAGGAGGTATTCCTCTAGTCGAGATACTGAACAATTTTGTCCAGGACCCTCCGTTCCCATATTCACTCCTTATCCACGCCTGGAAGCAGTGGGTATAACTGCCATGGTACATGAACAGATTGGCCCCATGAATCCCAAGTCCCTTGAAATTTATGCCCCCATCGAGTTCAGGGGCCGGAAGCACCTGCTGGAATTTCTCTTCCGACAAATTGAATGACAAAATCACAGCCTCGGCCGGCATTTTGCTGTGGTCGATGGAGCACCAATGTAAGGCCCCGTTCCAATAAACTCCCGCCTGTTCGATGCCGTAGAGATGCCTTCTTCGGACTTGGGTCGTTTTCCAAGAACCGGACTTGAGCGAAAATATTGCCACCTCCCAATTCGTAGAACCGCCCTGCCATTGCTCAGTACCCTTGCATTGTACTATCTTGTAGTCATCAGAGCGAGAGTCATATCCGAATCCATGAAATATCTCGGGTAGTTCAAAAAGATCGGAACTGGGCAAATTCCTACGCTCCCCAGTGGTCGGATTATAGAGGACAAATCGGCCGAGGACAGATAAACATACCAAGCCATCGCAAGACCCCACGTGCTCGGCATAACAGGTATAAGCGTCCATTCTTGGCTCTTGAGACTTCACCACCACGCCGCCATCATCGCTGCCATCGAGCACTTCGTAGTTTATAATCTCAAAGGGGCCGGTCTTGAAGATTCTCTGGCTAGAAATTATATCCCCGGCCTTCAGCCTTTGCAGATGTGACTTGGCAAAGCCCGGGTCGGATATTAGAGACTGCCACCGTTTACTGACGCATTTGAATCGCATCAAGGACTTGGCCGGTAGCCTCAAGAGTATCTCGATGACGATATCCTCGTTGAAACTTTTGGCCACTGCGTAGGCCAAGGTCCCGCTTGATTCGGCGAACAGGCTCTTCATTGGTCAGGTTTGGAGTGAAGGACGTGTTTCTTTGCCTTTCGATCGTTTACACTAAGTCAAGAAGCTAACCCAGCACAGAACAAGACGAGGGTTGATCACGTCTTTCGCCACGCATGAAAAACAGAAGATCTTAGGGTCGTCCGAGCCCTAGCTCTCGGATCCTGGGATCGTTCGACACGATCGAGGAGGTGGCGAGGTTGAAGACAGGGTGAGGGGGCTCGCCGGCGTGGTGGCGATCGCGTGTGGAGTCCAGCAGCGCCGGAGATGGCTGGTTCGACGGCGGTAAGGTGGAGGCGGCGAAGAAGAGAGAGAGAGAGGGCGCTCGTGATCGTGAGGTTGCGAAATAATATATTCACTTAAATATGCTTGGCAGAAAGGATGTTTCTTCTTTAAATAGGAGGGTAATATCGTACATTCACGTATCACCCTATCTCTCCCGTGGCTGGAAAAGTACTTTTTCTTCACATGAGGTGGCATGCTAAATATCAAAAAGTGAGAGGCACATTGTCCATGATTACAATAACAATTTACGCAATTCGTATCATCCAGGCAAAGATAATTATAGATTAACAAGTGTAACACATGAATTATGGACATTCCGGTTAGATTATTTCGTAATGGAAGATTCATAGATACTTTCTCAATACAGAAAGAACATGTAACGTCCAACTGAATATTTGAAAATGACGAAATTTAGAAAGCACAACGGTGAAGTTATTGATCAATGACTAGATCTCACAATAGACTCTCAACAGTGTCTCTTTTCATCTTTGAATTCAATAACATCATTCAACCGTTCAAGACGGCTAGACATCTCCACAGAAAAGGAAATTCAAACGAAGATGGTAAAACCAAATCCACTAAAAGAACTCATAAAGGCTTTAGATTCTTGATGGTTCACGGCCAACATAGGGAGAAACAAGAGTTTCCACATAGACAACAAATTCGATACTATCATAGCCCTAGATGGGATAAACCTTGTAAGTATTCTCTTTCGAATCGAACATAATTATCAAGTACATAGATTTTTCCACTCCTCGTCCACATGATGGGGATAAGCCATTATTTGCAGCCAGGTATGACTTCAGTTGAGACACTGAACAATTTTGTCCACGATCCTCCTCTCTTGTACTCATTTGTTATCCATGCCTCGAAAAGGTCATTGTTGGTGCCGTGGCAGATGAACAGATTTGCCCCATGAACATCGAGTCCCTCGAAAATTATGTCCCCACCAACTTTAGGGACTGAAAGCACCTTAGGGAATTGCTCTTCTGCCAAATCAAACGACTTAATTGTAGTCTCTCTCTTGTTTTGGCCCCGGTCAACCTCAAGCCAGTGTAAGGCCCCTTTCCAATAAACTCCTCGGTGGTAAGCAAGTTGGCTTTCTCGTTTTACTTGTATCACTCTCCAAGCACCGGACTTGACCGAGAATGTCGCCATCTGATAATATTTAGTACGGTTGCCTTGTACTATTTTATGGTCATCGGAAGCAGAGCCGTATCCGAATCCATGGAAGAACATGTATCGGAACTGTGCAAATTTCTTGACTCCTTGATGGTCGGGTTATATACAAGGACTCCGCCACGGACAACGAAACAGACCAAGCCATCGCAAGACACAAGATCGGGCTGCCACCTAGGATTGTCCAATTTCGGCTCATGAAGCTTCACCATCGCGCTACCGTTGTTGCCGCCAATGCCACCATCTAGCTGTTCGTAGTCTATGGTCTAGAGGGGGCTGCTTTTGACGATTCTCTGGCTAGGATTTATATCCCCTGCCTTCAGCCTTTGCAGATGCAACTTGGCAAGGTCTCGGTCGGAAATTAGAGATTGCCACCGTTTGTTTACGTATTTGAATTGCATCAAGGACTTGACCAGTAGCCTTATCTCAATGAGGATATCCTCAGTTAAACTTTCGGCCACTGAGGACGCTTAGTTTCGGCTTGTTTCGGCAAATAGTCTCTTCATGGGGTGTGTTTTGAGTGAAAGATCTAATTCTTTGCTTTTCAATCTATTGCTTTGCAAGGCTTATGTACGAAAGTATAATACCAAGTCAAGAAGCTTACTGAGTCAGAACAAGACGAGGGTTGATCAGATCTTTTGCCACGCAGGGCGCAAGATGGAAGCAATAGTTGTTGGCGGTACGTCAAAACAGTACCCCATCCTTATTCAGCAAGCTTTTCAAATGTGTCAAAAGTCGATTTTCTACACTTCCCGCATCGAACGGAGTCTAAAATTCGGAAGCAAATGTTGTCATACAAGACTGTCCCAAATATTAAATGAATATTTTGACACTGAATAGAAGGGAAACATCGTACTTTCAGACTTCTCTCTCTTAAACTACCTCTCAACCCAAGAAATCGAACTCCTATTTTCAGATTTTTTTTTCCCAAAGAAAATTATATTTATTACTTAAAAGGATTCAGAAGTACATAATCTTCATGACAAAGCAAATCGAAATAGAGCATGAATATTGAAAAACAAAGCCAAATCCAAAAAGTAAGGAGGATCAACAGAGTATAAGCAAAGTTAAGCATAAACTCATTTGACAAGAATGAATCTGTCAAACAAAATCGGTAGCCAATCATTGGAACTTGTGTCTTTGTCGTGATAAGCACATGTCGGAAATTTTCCTTCTCTAATAATTACAATATCACCAGTTGATGGTGCACACCTAAGTTCGGCTTTCTTTACACCATCAATGTATGGAGACAACCAATATAAGTTAAACAAACATGGATCTAACATATGGAGGAGCAAATCTTTGTAATTCAACGAAACGCCAAAACTTCTACGATCATCATTGAGGTTGGAGGCAAGAACCTGTACACGAACAGAGCAAAGGAGCATCAAATTGCCAAAAGTATATTTATTAAATTCTTAAATCTAGATCGGGAGAGGATAGTACCTAAATCTAGAACAAGATCGAGAGAGTTCACTCTCAAATCAAGAACTAGATTAGGAGAGGAGAGCTCCCAAATCTAAATCGAGAGAGAAAAAAAAGTAAGAAAAGAGCAATAAAACGCAAAACAGGCCACGACCATGGTTAAAACTATCTAAGTTCCAATTTCCACGAACATTACTACAACCATGAGCTCCTTGACCACCACGAGCCACCATAGCACTGCTATCTGATATGGCTAAAGTCTTGGGACTAGGAGTAAAATGAGCAGCCCAAGAGTACACTTCTTCAGTGGAAGGTAGAGAGCCAAGAGAAATAATCTGATGCCAAAGAGCACTATGAGCTGGACCAAGACCTCCGAGGAAAAGGACTATCACCGTGTCTACTTCTCACTGCTGCAATTGCACCCCGAATTTCTAACATATAATTTGCCGTCGCACTAAATCTATGCCCATTATATCCTTCACAGAATAAATGTCGCATCTTGGCATAGAAGGACGATTACATAAATTCATATATCCCTCTCTCTTGTGACTGGAAAAGTAGTTTATTCACATAAGGTGGTATCCCAAATGTCAAAAGGACGAGGCACGTTGGATATGATTACAACAATAATTCACACGATTCGCATAATCTCAGCAAAGGTAATTGCAGACTTATAAGCGTAACATGATTCACAGACACGCCGATTAGATTATTTTATTATGAAAGAGCAAGCTCAGTAGATACTTTTGCTCAATGGTTGTAATCCACGATCGGGCTTCCTTAACGGACCCACGAAGCAGCGAGGAAAGAATGTCACAATAAAGCACCTGGCCATTATGTAAGCTGTCAATTCGAGCCGATGCACTTGACCTGCACTATGTACATTGCCGATGTGAATTTTTAATACCATCCACGGTATCACAATCAAGATGAAATTTGCCGATCCCCTTATTCTCTTACTTCAGTATGTTTTATAATGATACTATTAGTAAATCAAATCAGAGAAGTGAATTTTGTATGGAATCAGAAGTTGAAAAGAAAACAGCAATTGATGAAATTCTAATCTCCAGTGATTGCAATACAAGAAAAAAATTAACTATGTAGCCTTATTTGAGCCTGGACGGTGCTAATACAGATGATCTTATTAGTCACTCTACGTGGGTAGAGAGTGAAAAACTTGTTTTTATATGGTTGAGGGCTGTTTGAGAGTCTGAATTGTTTTAATCAGTACAAGAATATGTGATGTCCAAATAATCTGGTTTGGTTCCTTTGTATTTGTATGTTTTGATTAGTTACTGCTGCTGCTGTGTGTGAGGTTCCCTTTTCCATTTTGTTTTTACTTATTTTGCAGCAACTACCACTTGTAAGCGACGCGCATGACGGGTCAGAGGTAGAGGAAACAATGTGAAAGCATTATTGTGGCAGGAATGGGGAAGATAGTGTCCTCAGGGAATTAGTGATTTCGATAGTGCCATTGCAGGCTTAAATTGACGACATCTGCTGTCTCTAGAACTGCCAAAGATGAGGTTTGAGTCCATGGTTGTTGAGGGGCATCGATTGTTGGATATTTCAGAAGTTTTGAAAAATTGAAAGCTATTAATTTTTGTAATTATTTTTTACTATTGTCAATTTATAACGATTTTTGTCTACCATTAATATTAAACAGTCTTGTAACATTGTATAGCGGCTTTCTAATGGTCAAATAATGATTTGATATACTTCTTTTTTAAACCCCATTATTTGTAATGATCATGTATTAATTATCAATTGTTTTATGACGGTTCCCTAACAGCTCTTTCCTAACGTCTATTTCTTAACAATTCTCTCTTTCTCTTGTTTAAATATAAATTAAACTTCAAACCCAGTTTTAAAGATATGCTTAGTTCTTATATATTTCTTTGTTTTTTGTTAGGTTATACACTTAACGTTGTTTGGTTTCCTTTTAATATTTAGTGCGAAATATAGAAGACGGTCTGTTGTATATTGGGAGAATAGCTGCTAGAGCCTATCGCACCGAGTCTTGTACTTTGAGAGGTGGAATTATCTTTAAGGATAGTGTTTTTGCATGCCTCAGACAATTCATTTTATTTTCCAAACATCAGTCAGGACGCAGCAAAGCTAAGACACCATTGGCGTGTGAATAGGCAAGATGTTGAGGAGGCTAAGACACCATTGCTCGTCACCGCTAATGGAGTCGTTTCCTATACTGATTGGGGGTGCAGAGCGCACCATCTGAGCACACACGGGTCCCACTCTACCATAGCAAGACCCCACGAGCTTGGCATACCAGCTGGGATCGTCCATTCTCAGCTCATGAAGCTTGATCACCGTGCCATTGTTGCCGCCGCCAATGCCGCCATATAAGAGACCACCTCTGTTTGGCAACGCACTTGAATTGCATCAAGGACTTGACCGGTACCCTCAAGAGTATCTCGATGACAATATCCGTGGTGAAACATCACAAGACCCCACGAGTTGGAGCTCCCACCTAGGATCGCCCATTCTTGGTTCATGAAACTTTAGCACTGCACAATCGTCGCCGTCTAGCATTTCGTAGTCTATGGTCTGAAGGAGGCTGGTCTTGACGATTATCTGGCTAGGAATAATATTCCCTGCTGTTATCTTTGCAGATGCGACTTGGCAAAGCCTGGTTTGGAAATTAGAGACCACCACTGTCTACAGATGCATTTGAATCTCATCAACCGGTGGCCTTGAGAGTATCTCGAAAACCATGTCCTCAGTGAAACTTTCTGCCACCGAAGGCCAAGGTTCGGCTTGTTTTGGCAAATAGTCTCTTCATTGGGCAGGCTTTGAGTGAAAACTCTGTTTCATTGCGTTTCGATTGTTTGCTGAGGTGTTCAGTCAAAGTCAGTCAAGAAGCTTACTCAGCACAGTAAAAGACGAAGGGTAAACTGGATTTTTGGCCACGTGGCACAAAATGGAAATAGAAACTCTCTGGGCTCGGATCTTGGTCTCCCGCTACGTGATTGAAGTCGATTGAGTCAGCAATGGCCTAGGTGGCTTTTTCAAGAATAAATGTTACACCAGTTAATAGAAGATTGATGAAATACATTCAGACTTTTCAGAGCTTTTCAGAAGGTAGGGTGTTTTTATGCTTATCTGGGTTTGGTTCAGTCATATATCTGTATCTGTTGATTAGTTACAGTTGCTACTGTGTGTGAGGTTTCCCTTTTCCATTTCGCTTTTACTTATTTTGCAGCAACAATAACTTGTGCAAATTTTTGGAAACTGAGAATGTCTGCCTTAGCCAATCTGCAGCAATCCATAACATGGAGAGCAGTTCAATTGGTGTGCTAGGACCCTTAATGGCTTCATTTGGAAGTAGTACCGGGAGCGGGCACATCACGTAATAGCTCCAACAACTAAGTTTGTCTAATGTCATGCAAGCATCAATGGACGGCTCAATCTCTATGCATCTGGGGGCTCTAAAAATCTGGAAAGGATGTTCTAAAGTTGCCCTTTATGGGAGGTGACGGGTTTTCGATTTTCTGTAGTAGATTAAGGATTGACAAATCTGTGCATTTAATTATGGAATTATACTTCCAAAGTTAATTTTCATTGCTAATTTGCTCCATACTATGCATTGTTGATTTTAAAGTTTCTCTTTATGTTGATAGCCCTAAGCTAATTTTTAAGATGTTTTCGTCACTATTAGGACAATGCTAAGTGCAAGTTTGCAAGAGAAAAAATCTTTTTCTATAGGGAAAATGATTCCAATAATTCAACTTAGGCGTAAGGTACAGTGCTCGATTTGAAATTCTTGCTTGTCTTGGACTGTATGGTGATTGTGGAAATTTTCAATGGATTGATCTTACGTTGTCGTTGCACGAAGAGTGATTTGTCAGTCGATGAGAAGGAAGTCTTGGAAAAGAGAATTGAAAGGATGGAAAGTTAATTCAAAGCATTTGAGGAAAAAGTCCACGCCTCTCCAAATGCAGCTAGAAAGGTGTGCGCATGCTTGGACGCAACTGAAGGACAGGAGCAACCCACCCATGGAAGTGTCTTGAAAAAGTAACAAAAAAGCTGGACCAACATTTCTTTTTCATAATTAAATGGATTTGATTATATCAATTTAGGAAGTTTTAAAATTTGTGATATAACTAGTATCAACACCTAGAGAGGAGTGAATAGGTGTAGAAGAATTTTACGCGCAAGAAATACCAATCTTTTACAATCTATAAACAGAAATTAAATAGAGAGAATAAAGAAGATTGCAAACACAATTATAGTGGTTCGGCTTTAGACAAGCCTACGTCCACTTTCCAGGCGATCAGCCAATAGGCTGGATTTTACTATGCGATCAAAAGTGATTACACACTTTTGAGTGTTAGCACTCGGTGATGATATGTCTCACAAAGTCACTCTTCTTGGTAATGCACTAGGATTACTCAATTTCGCACTTTTTCAAACAACTAATGGAGAACAGACTTGAGCTTTGGAATATATTAATCCTCTCTTTTCTTCTACGCCTCATCCTCTCCTTATATACTCTCCAAGCCACACTCGACCGTTAGCTCTTTCCTTGAGAGACTAGTCTTTCCTTTCCTTTCCTAGACAGATTTCATAAGGAAAGTCTTTTTGACCATTTGAAGGTAGATCAGATCCCCTTGGATTCTGTTCGCCCATACAATCAGAATCCGGGCTTCCATAAGTATTCCATTCTCCTTTGGAAGTTGTCTGTTGATTGATCCTGCCAATCAATTCAATACAACAGAATCAATTTAAATATTGTAAGTGAAATACATGATTTGTTGGTGATCCGGTCCTGTAGTTTGATTATGAGTCTATCAGACCAAGGTTCTGAGTCTGCTTGAGTTCTTCGTCTGGTACTCATAGACTCATAATCTGCATCTCTTCGTGTCCTCTGTCTGGTATTGACAGACTCAGAATTTGCGTCTCTTCGTGTCCTCCGTCTGGTACGGACAGACTCAGAGACACTTTCTGCTTTGAGCAGATTCAAAAGAATACGCCACCTTGTGACTTTTCTTCCTTACTAAATGTATGATTTCTCGAATGCATAAAATGAATTGTTAACATCAAAACTCGGAGTTTTCTCAACAATTTGATCATACTTATTGAAATTTTTGTAACTTGATTGTACTTCTATAAAATTTAGGACATTAAATACATTTATTCCCAAATAAAATCTAATGTTGAATATAAGCACCCTTTATGTGAAAGGTGTGCCTATCAATTTTTATAATTTCTGGTTGTTTAATTTATTAATGGTATGATCTTATCTTTTATTTTAAAGAAAAGATTAGAGATGCAAAGGAGTGGTGGATACTATTATGGTAATAAACTATAGGTGCATTTCAAAAATCTAGGGGTTGAATCTATGCACCCTAGTTTGACAAAAAAAAAAAAAATGTATACACCCTTTGTATCAAAGGAGGGTCTCTCAATTTTTATCATTTCTGGGTGTTTAATTTATTAATGGTAATGATCTTATCTTTTATTTTAAAAAAGAAGATTTGAGATATAAAAGAGTGGTGGATACTATTATAATAATTAACTTAAGGCGTCATTCCAAAATAGTAAACTTTAGAAAATTGATTTAAGAATTTAATAATACTTTTTTTTTCTACTTATTTAACTCAAAAATATTGTTGATAAAGTAGAATCAATGTATTTTGTTCTTCACTTTTATATTACTCATGGTTCAACGACTATCAATGAATTAAGGTATATGTCACACCCCAAACCCTATAAGGATAAGGGAGTAACGCAGCCATCCTTTCTCCAAATAATGCAGCCTCAAACCCAATATCAAGTTCCCAAAAGTTCTTGCAATAACACTCTCAATTTGATAGCCACTAACTGAGGGACTTGAAAGCATAATAAGAAGAAAGAATGAACTATTATGGCCTAATGAGCAATACATTTCTTCTAAGCAAACCGAATAATTATTATACATATTTAAAACACAAACATAACTCACTTTCACCAAAATTGGAATATAACAAACCTTCAAGGTCAAAATGCAATGTTTATTACTTCAACATAATATATTCATAGAAAAAATATCCATTCAACCCAAATCCAAGATATAACAAACTTATAATAAGAGAATAGTTGCATTTTAACATAGCTATATTTATAACATAAATATCCATTTCACAATAATATCAAAATTGTCGTGACCTATTTTTTTCTTGTCCTGAGAGAGAAAGAAAATGTCTAAATAGGTTTAGGGGTATTGTCTAAAGGGTGGGTCAAGAACTCTTCATTAGACTCGGGCTTTCCCAAGCCCATACCCCGCGTGACCTTAGATGTTTATGAAAGTCTTCAAACAAGGAGTTGCCACTAGCCTATTGGGGTCAGTTAGAAATCAAGCGAGGCATGGGAGCGTGCCTCACTTTCTACGTAACTAAAGAATCTAGGGTCGGGGACTTGATTACACTAATTAGCTAATTAGTGTCCTTTCGATACCTAATCTTGTCCATTTCAAAAAGATTTTTGTTAGGCAATTTGGATTGACTTTAGACTTAACCACTAACATGTAAGGTGATTATGCGGGTGCGCAATCATCAAAATAACAATCAATAATTGAAGAAAACGTTGAATAAATTGCAAGGGAAAATAAACACTTAGCATTTAAGAAATAAATAAATGGCGATCATAATTAAACTAAGGGGGAAACCATAACCATCGCATCGTAAGCGTGCAATCAAGGGGCATAGCATTCGTGGATAATTAAAACCCTAAGGTAAAACCGTAAGAGCTTAATCAATTTTAAGCACAATCTTAGGCTGATGATTTTCCCACATCTTTTAAGAGAAAATCATCCAAAAATTACTCTAAAGCTTTTTTAGGGAACTTTAAAACAAACTTAGAATTTTTGGGATTTTTGAAAATTTTCTTTTATAATTTTTTTTTTTTCCGAAAATTTTTATAAATTTTCAGGTTTCCAAATTCTCCATGAATTTTCTGAAATTTCGAATTTTTAATGATTTTTTAATATTTTTAATATTTTTTTATTTCTGAATTTTCGATTTCTTTTTATTTATTTAAATTTTTTTAATTCGGACCGGGTCGGGAAACCCGGCCCTACTAAACCGACTCGGACCCTATCGGTCCGGGCTGGACTATCGACCGGGCCGACCCTAAGGCCCACACGAATTTTTCATTAAAAAAGAAATAACTCAGCCCATTTCAACATTTTTACAAAACCCAGCCAGCCATTTTCAGTCCACACCAAAATAGGCCCAACTCTCAGCCTAAGCCCATTCGAAGCTCTCAGCCCAGCCCCTACCTTTTTCCATTTTCGGCCTTTTCTTCTTTTTTTTTTTTTTAATTCTTATTTTTGGTCTTCTTCTTCCGCACGCCCGAAGTCTGCAACTTCTCCGCCGCGTCGCCGCCGACGCCACCGCGAGTCCTTACCACCTTCCGGTCGTTTTGTCACCAGCATCTACGTTGCCGCCGAACAACCGTACCCATTAATCAACCACCCCGACCACCACTCGTCGCCGGAGGTGCCCTCTTTGCCGGCGGGAACCAAAAAATGACAACGGAGCAGCGAACCAAACCGAACGATCAACGCACGGAACGCTAACCATCGTGAGAAAAACTTGGCTCCTTGGGACGAAACCTAGACGACTAGACTCCGGCGAAGATAGCAAAACAAAACCAGATCTCATTGTGGCATTACATCGAACACCTAGCATATACTATGGAAAAGAGTGATTCTCAGTTCATTCGAGACTCGAATTCGGGCGGGGATTCTCGAAAAAACAAACCAGAACACGGAGCAACTCAACGAGGAACCGGCGGGGCCGAATCTAGCGCGAATCGGTCGGCCGCGAGCTCCGGCCCCGCATTTTCCAGAAATGGGGGACCAGTGTTAGGGGGCCTTACCTTGTTCGGAGGAGGAGCTGCGACGGGCCATGGCGGGCTGAGGGGACCTCCGGCGAAGGTTAGTCACTCTCTCGGGCTCACCTCCGTGACTTTCGCTCACTCAGCTCTCGCCGCTGGGTTTGCCTTCTCTGTCTCAGATCTCTCCCCTCTCGGTTTCTCTCTCTGTCCGCTTCTCAGTCTGTTTCGCGGTCTCTCGGCCGTCTCTCTCTCTCGGACCTCTCCGTCTCTGCCTCTGTCCGAGTTCTCCCGTTCGAACTCTCTCTCCGTTTTTTCTTCGTTTTCTCTCTCGGGTGCTCTCCGTTTCTGCCCTCTCCCGAGCTCTCTCGGCTGAGCTAGAGACAAAAACCTCCCTCGCTGCTCTCTCTTTTCGCTGCCTTTCTGCTCCTCTCTCTGCCTTTGTTCTCTCTTCTGTTCAGCCCTCAAAAATCCAGAACCACAGCCAACCTCCCTTCGATGTCTGCTGTCGACGCCGGCAAACCATTTCTGGATCTTCACCACAACACTCTCGGGTCACCACGGAACCGATTTCATTATCGGCCTCTCCATTCTCTACCGGATTACTCAAACGCAGAGCATGGAAACAGAAACATACTTGAATAAACAAGCACCACGATCAAACCAGTGCCTTTGGGCTTAAGGGACGGATGCTCGGACCATCAGTTTGAATGCCGATTCCTCTCATCAGCGGCCATCGTCATCGAACGCAGCAAAGAAACATGCTGGTGACGCTAGTATTACGACGAACGCTCGAATCGGCGACAGGACCTTTTGCGATCCAACCAAACCAACGAAATCTCGGCTTCGCAGAGGATTTCCAAACGAGATATGTTTCCCTTCGAACCAGCTCGGCCAAGAACAAAGACAAACCGGGACCGATGCGACGCCGGCTCTTTAGTCAATGCAGCTGAGATCAGTAACGGCGGACGGCGGCAGACGACGGCGGATGGCAGTGATGGAGCAGTAGCTTGATCGTCTTCAGCGTCCTCCGCCGATTCTCCCTATCCTTTCGAACGCAAATCTGTAAATCTCTTCAGCTCTCCCCTTTTTTTCTTCTCGTGATAGCGCAGCAAGGGAATCTGGAAGAGTGACGTGTCCGAACGGCGTTGTCGGTTGCTGAGTTGTGTGCCTTGTGTGTGGGCGTCTGAGCGTGTATGAGGGGATAAGGAGAAAATAAAATGGAGATGGGCTGTGATAAAAGGGGAGTAAAAAAGGGCACGGCTGGGCTAACAAAAATTCGGATGTCAACAAAAACAAATATCAATGGCTAAAATCATTAATCAAATTCGTCAAAATCACATGATAATGGTCTATTCCATTGACCAAACTTATGCTTAGTTATGGTCACGCATAATGCTCATGATAAGAAGATGGAGATTTCCCCCTCCATTAGATCTTCACAAAGATATCATAAAGTAGTATGTGCATATTTACACAACCTTCAATGAGTTCATGGAGACACTGAAACTGCTCTTAAAAGGTTCTAGATTCTTGATGGCTCATCACCAAGATTGGGAGAAATAAGAGTTTCCACATAGATAGTAGAGTAGATATCGCCGCTCTTCTCGATTGGATAATCCTCGCAAGTATTATCTTCCGGATTGAACAGAATAATGTTGTGCGCAGCGAGTTGGAAAACGATTTTCCCCCTCCTTGTGTATGCGACGGGGATTTCTAGGCTAGGCATTTCCGTAGTTGAGACGCTGAACATTTTTGCCCAGGACCCTCCTTTCATGTATTGACTCATCATCCACGGCTCTTGCTGGAAGAGGTCGCGGTAGTACATGAACAGATTTGCCCCGTGAATCCCAAGTCCCATGGAACATGTGTTCCCATTGACTTCAGGGATTGGAAGCACTTGCTCGAATTTCTCTTCCGACAAATTAAATGTTATCACAGTCTCGAGCTTTCCTTCATTCTTGACGAGCCAGTGTATGGCGCCATTCCAGTAAACACCCCTTTCTTGTTGGACGAGGGAGAGGTGCCTTTCTAGTTGGGCTTGTGTCCTTTTCCAAGAAGCGGCCTTAAGCGAAAATATTTCCATCTGCCAATTTTCAAAACCGTCCTGCCCATTTTCAGAACCCTTGCCTTGTACTATTTTGTAGTCATCCGATTGAGAGTCATATCCAAATCCATTGAGTAACTCACGTAGATGAAAAAGACCGGAACGGGGCAAATTCCTAGACTCCTTAGTGGTCGGATTATAGAGGGCAAGTCTGCTGGCTATAGATAAACAAACCAAGCCATCGCAAGACCCCACGAGCTCTGGACAGCTAGAAGCATCTATTCTTGGGTCATGAGACTTCACCACCGCGTGGTCATCATCGCCGCCAATGCTGCCATCGAGCGCTTCGTAGTTTATGGTCTCAAAGGGACAGGTCTTGAAGATTCTCTGACTAGAAATCATATCCCCTGCCTTTAGCCTTCGCAGATGTGACCTGGCGAAGGCTGGGTCGGATATTAGAGACCCCCACCATTTACAGACGCATTTGAATCGCATGAGGGACATGGCCGGTAGCCTTAAGAGTATCTCCATGACGATATCCTCGGGGAAACTTTCGGCCACTGCGGAGGCCGAGGTCCGGCTTGATTCAGCAAATGGGCTCTTCTTCATTGGGCAGGTTTGGAGTGAAAGATCTGTTTCTTTGCCTTTCGATTGTCTACACTAAGTCAAGAAGCTTTCCCAGCACAGAACTGGACGGAGGGTTGATCAGATCTTTCGCCACGCATGAAAAACAGGAGATCTCAGGGTCGTCCGAACCCTCGTGTCTTGGGATCGCTCGACGCGATCGAGGAGGTGGGAGGTGGAAGACAGAGGATGAGGGAACTCGTTGAGTCCAGCAGCGCCGGGAGAGAGAGAGAGAGAGAGAGCGAGGTGAGAAATAGTATATTTGTGCTTCGAAGAAATAAATAAATGTTCTTTTCCGTGAATAAGAAGGTAATAAACGTACGCGCGAAGTTCGAAATAGTATATTTGTGCTTCGCAGAAATAAATGTTCCTTCCGTGAATAAGAAGTTAATAACGTACGTCGATCTCTCTCTCTCTCTCTGCTGAAAATGTACTTTTTCTTCACATGAGGGGGTAAGCTAAATATCAACAGGAGAGACGCAATAAAAAAATCATAAAAAATAAAAAGGAGAAAATCTGAAATAAAAAATAATTTTTTTTGCAGAATCAGAAAAATAGAAAAAAAGAAAATAATAAAAAATAAATATGAATAATTAAATAATAAAAAATCCAAAAAAAAAAAAAAAAATTAGGAAAATGTTTAGAAAAATGACTTTACTTCAATCCATAAGATTTTTAGTCTTTAATTTAATGAATTTTATAATTTTCTTTCCAAATAGACATTTTTAGTATTAAATAAAATGTGGAAATCATTTAAAATAATGAAACTCAATTGAATAAACTTTTAGAGCTTTGCAATAGGAATTTGTTTTATGTTGTTTTCTTTTTAGAGAGTCACTGCTTGTACATTTCAATTCAATTATAATTGATTGCGCAATATCCATACACTGGTTGTTGTTTTCCTTTTTATCATGGTTAGGATTTTTTTTAAAAAAAAAAAAACCCATGAACACTTAGTAGATTAGCCTTAAAATTGATGAAAAGATTGCATGAAGAACACTTTAGTTGACAATATAATCAAGTCTAAGTACCGAAAATGCATTAATTGTATAACTAGTATAATCAAGTCCTCCAATCTTAAATTTTTTAGTTCCGTATAAATAGAGACAAAACTCTCACGTTTCAATTGGTTTATAGCCAACCTTAATTGACTAGTGGTGACTCCTCACAAAGAGTTTTGATAGGATTAATTTGAACTTAAAATAAAAAATCTAATGTCGTGTGATGTATGGACATGAGAGAGCCCATATTTATGATCGATGGCCTGTTTACAATGTTGTCAAATGATGTGCATCTGAAATCATCGTTTGAACATACCATTTGGTTGTCTCATAAACAATTGCTTCTAAACCTATTTGCTGAGGGCAACCCCTCGAGAGTAGGTCATGACACTGGTCATCTATGCATGAGAGTATCAGTAACACAAGATGTGATAATTTCCAAGATTTTTAACTTCTTATATTTTTCCTTTGTTTTTAGGAGGGCTTTTTTTACCATCCGAAATTAGAGGAAAATTCCTCTAATTAATCTTTTAATTGGTGGTTACAAAACATCAGCATCCCCCACATTATATTTAATTAAATTTACAAGCGTATGACATCCATTACTTATAACTCACCGATCAAAACCACATTTAAAAGAACAAGAGTTTATAAATATGTACTCTTTCTATTTTCTTTATGTGACGTTAGACCATAGCTTGGGTTTGTAAATATGTACTCTTTTCATTGTAAGATCGGTTTAACTGTCTAAATAATGGAATGGAAAATTGGTACTTTTCTCTATGTTTGAGTGAGTTCCAACTTTGTGTCATGTGTAACTGTTGAAAAGTGTCTATTTTAAAAATGTCATGTATGTAATAGATTGGACTGTGTCGAATGAATTTGGACACACTACATCAATACTGGTCAAACTTGATGATATTTTGGCATTTTATGGCAACAAGAATTTGACTTATGGAACCACCCACTTGGATGGCGTTGTTGGTTCGCACTCTTCTTCCTCTCGCAAAAGGTCGAGAGTTCGAATCCCAGCTTCGTCATAGAGTGACTTAACTGGTTTCACGTGTGTGGTGGCTAGCACGTGTGGCCCCCAAGGTTTACTCCCCCGGCTGTCGGTGGGGTGCGGGGTTCCCTGGGTCACCAAAAAAAAGAAAAAAAGAATTTGACTTATGGAAGGTATCACTAAAAATCCCAAGATGGCCATGCTAGATGAAGTTCTTTAGGGGTTGGGTCACTATTGGTGTCAAAAATTTTGTATGGTACTCACTCTGGTGCAAAAACTTGGCACTTAAAAATACATTTAAGAACTTTTGGCATTTAAGTGTTCTCTTGTATTAAATTTTGGCACTTGCACTATAATTTTGCCGTAGTTACTCTGTAAGTTATCAAGTGGTGAGTTGAGCAAGTTATACACAATATGATGACATAGGAAGTTACCGAGCATGTGAAGTGCGGCAGCAATCTTGGACGCGCACAAAGAGTATAGTGGGGTTTATAAAGCCGTCTAATTATTGGCTTGTTAAGGAAGACTTAATATCCAAGCAACTAAAAAGCCTCAAAAAGTTTCGACCCCATTACAAAAGTATCTTGTCTATTTTTCTTTCTCTGTAATATGGAAATACCCCCGAATTTTATGTCCCAGAGTTTAGACGAAGTAGTTTAAGGACTTGCTCAAGTCCTAGAAGACTTAATATCCAAGCAACTAAAAAGCCTAAAAAAGTTTCGACCCCATTACAAAGTTTCTTTTCCTCCTAATATCTCTCTCCTCACTTACTTTTTATGACTTACTTGCAATTTAGTTTAATTGTCTAAATTAAAAAAAGCCATGCTTGCCTCCTTTAGCTTTATCGTACCTCCAAATATTGGAGAGATTCTCTCTCTTTTTAACTTATCTGCATGAAAGATCTTGAGGATTGATGATTGAAACATCTGTATCTGTACATGCAATGAATTTTGCTAAACGTTTCCAGTAATTAAACGAGATTTTGCATCTATGTCTAGTCATTCTTTTGTTATAGCATTTTCATAGGAAGAAAAGGAAGAGATCTATTTAAGAGCCATAATTGTCTTGATAGGACTTATGTGGGTATAGCTGCTGTTTAAGTTGGATAGGAAAACACAACATTGCTTGCCTTAGATTGGCAAGCTTGGAAATGGTGTAGGTTGCTCATCTTTTTTGCTTCTAAGGTAGGATCACTCACGTGTAGGCCTAACCGCTGCGATGCAAAGAACGGGAATGATGTATTTTTTTTTTTTTTTCCCTAGTCCGGACATTCTTTTGGGCTTGGCCTTGAAGTAATGACAAAGTTCAGAGTTTTGTATCTCATTTATTGGCGTTTAACTGTATTAGCACCATTAGCAAATCATATACAACATGAGTACATGTTGATGCTGCAGATTTAGCAGAAGTACTACTCATTGCATATGGCCTTGCAGATCAAACTAAAAGGACCAATCCAAGTTCTGTGTTTTTTTTTTTGCTAGTGCATATGATTCTGCAATTTTAACGTGACAAACTCTAAAATTCAATATATTAACCATTCAAAAGTACATCTTCCATGATTACATGACCTCTAATCAAAAGAACATCTTCCAACATGATTCAAAAGAAAAGAAAAAATTCCAACTGCTACTAAAAGGTTCATCACTTTTTCAAATCCAACATGGTTCGGCCATACAAAGAAACAACACATCCAAGTTAGCAAAGTCAAACGCAACACATCCTACTCAAGCAAAGTTTAATCCAGGTGCTGATGACTCGCAGATTGTTGAGTTGCAGAGGGTCTATAAGGTTGAGTTGATATATGGCTTGTCTTGCTTGCAGAGGGTCCAGGAGCACGACTTGCATTACCTCTGCATATTTAAGGATAAAACCATTACTAGACATCTGAAACTACCAAAGAGAAAGCAGGTTATCATGGAGGTCCAATTGCATTGAAAGGATCATAAAACAACTGCCTGTTCAGTTTTTAAAAAATATGAACTTAGAGATATACATACCTTCAAAATATGAGTTCCCTATGGATTTTAAAAAAGACTTATCCTTGTCGAATCTGTGAGTAAAGCAATTGAACATTAGTCTGGCCATACTGGAAGCAAAATGAACTCGCACGGATCATTCGAAAAAATCATTTGCGGCATTGAGGACAGTGCGATCATTGCAACCAATGATCCACTTAAAGTTCCGTGGTAGGAGCTCCAAATTGTTGGGTCTTGTGACAGCTTTTTCTGTTGCTTGAATGGCAAATCATTTGTATTATGGAATCTAACTATTAGAGAGTCTTGAGAAATTCCAAACCCTAAAGTTAAAGTTAATTATTGCAGTAATATAAGTGACTTCAAATTTTTTGGACTTGACTATGATTGCTTATCTGACAATTAAAATTCTTGAGTGGTCATTTCAGTCACTTTAGAAGCGATTTGGATGGATGAATAGTTGATATTTCTACTCTGAAGGGCAATTCCAGGAAATGTCAATTTTGAACTGCCTTCCTCGAAGGGATACTTGGGTTTGGATTCTTGCATTGGGGCTATTGCAAAGTAATCGGCACAAGAGGCACGTTTCTTTCAATATGGCCAAGGAGAGATTGTTCGAGGCAATTCCGCTGCTGGAGATTGATCCTCCCCTTACCTTGTAGGGCATGGACTCATCAATTGGTTCCTTGGGTGCCAAGGTACCGTCCAATCAACCGAAACAAGAGGCACGTTTCTTTCAATATGGCCAAGTAGAGATTGTTCGAGGCAATTCTGTTGATGGAGATTGATCCTCCCCTTACCTTCTAGGACTTGGATTCATTAGAGATTGGTTACATGGGTGCACAGGTACCAACCAATCAATTGAAACACGAACCATGAATATGAAAGAACATGCAGTAAGGCTGTCATGGACAAAACTATATAGTGTGGCGAAGAGCACAAAGTTGCCTTCAAGCGAGTTTGGCTCAGAAACAATGTGTGTTACAGAGGAGGGCAAAGTGATTTGGGTTTATTGTGCTGTTGGAAACTTGGATGTGCAATGTGCAAGACCCTATGAAGCATACAGTCAAGACTTTCTCAACTCTGATAGGCAATGATCGGCAACGGTATGGGCATCCTGTGTATGTTGAGACACTAGTCTGGCCCTATTAGAACAATGTGGCGGCATAGTGTGGAATAAAATTGTGTTGAAATAGTTCAAAGAAATAGATGAAATTCACTGATTCTGAGGTTTTCTTACTTCAGTTAGCATATTATATCATGATACTCTTAGTTTTTTCTTTCCTAGACATGAATGAAATACTATATTTTCCGATAATACTAATGTGTTTATTCTTTCTTTTAGGTTGAACTTACTGCATTTGGACCATGCGCTTAGTATGGGATAATTACAGGACACATGAAAAAGGCCATACTACAAGTTTTCATATAGAGTTAAAGATTATTTAACAATGATGATTGAGTCACAAATCAATTCAGGAGGTAATGTATGTAGACTGGAGACTGGACTCCTTAGACCTAACAAAATTTTATATTAGAAGGTTCACCCTATTTCTACCTTTTATTGGCTCTTGACATCTCTCATCACATTGAATTGACTACATTATTTCTTGTGGTTTCTAATATTGATTAAAGATTATTTTTTGCATTTCTTATTTGTTTTCTTTTGTTTTGATATTTATTAAATGACAAAACTATCCACATTACTTTCAAACAATTTTTTCACCCCAACCACTTCTTCCACACATATTATATTCCAACATTTCATTCATGTTTCTCTTCTTCTTAACCTATTCCGCCAATTATTAACTTTATTTCCCTAGACAATCCCAGTATTGTGAATATTTTGACTTCAATTTGCAGTACAACTTTACGAGAATTTACTCAAAGATTAAATAGTGTGGTTGATGAATCATTATGCACACTTTACTCATTTTGCATTGTTTTTTCTAGTGTTGTCACAAGGAAGACAATATTGAAGACAACAAAAATAGCTTAAATGTATTTATTAATGATGAAACTATGAATGGAGAAAATCAATCAATCATGTCCACAAGTTCATTTGGAGCTTCCCGCACAAAACATTGAAAATTATTCCTTCATAAATTTTTGTTTGAAGTGAATAATGACCCTTTTCTTAATGTAATTGAAATATTTTATTGTCTGATTCACATAATTTTTTTTTTAGCAAGTAACCATTTTAAAGGGAGCAAAGCAGTTGAATAGCTAATATCTTTTGTGTAAGTTGCATGTGCAACTTATTATTGCAGAACATTTGTACTTTGAGAATATTTCTTTTCATTGATTATTATATGAAATTTCTGATACATTTAGGATTGACATAAAAAAAACATGTTTTTACTAATGGTTTTAATGGGTTATTTTATAATTTCATTACAATTGCCATAATTATTCTCAACAGCTAATTATATAATGTAACCAAGGCAAAAATAATGCTCTATGAGCCTTAACATGTCCATTTGCTTATCCTGAATTGCGAATGACGATGGCCGACGGCCGACGGCCAACACCCATTTGAATAATACTTTCTGCACCATAAGGTCTTCAGGGAAATTCCAGGTGAGGTCATCACTCTTATATGAAGGAAGGTCCTTTGATATTGAGATCACATCATTCTTCAGAGCAATGCCAGTGTGAAGTTTTTAGACGAAATTAGATCGTCCTTAGACTACCTGCTCCTACAAGCACTTAAGCTAATTGCATGATTCTTTAATGTGCCTGCTGCCAATAAAGCAATTGAGAGAGAGAGTACATAAAATATTAAGGCTTCCCAAAGATTGACTGTTCAAGGGTTCTAGCTATGGCCCCTTACCCTCGTTGTTGACTCCACCTCAATCAGCTTTGGAATATGAAGTGTCAAGGCCAGAGTCGAAACTAAGGCAGCCCAAAATCCAGCTCACTTGACACCTATCCTTTCGGCAACTTCCAGTGCCCATCCACTGTAAGCAAACGTGTTGGACAAAAATGCTACGGACAAAGCACACTCTAGGGGTAATTGGTTCCCGGTTCGGTCCGGTTCCAAGGTGGAACCAGAACCGGACCGGTTCCCATTTTTTGGGACAGTGGACAGGACCGGGCGGTCCTAGGACTAGGAACCGGACTGGACCAATGGTACGGTCCGGTCCGGTCCGGTCCAATAGGACTGACCACTTAGCCAAAAAAATTAAAAAAATACTAGAAAACTTATTATTTTAGGGTTTATTGCATTTTTTAAGAAATTTAAAAAATATATTTTAAATTAAAAAATTTGTCGATGCAGTGCAGTCCGGTTCCCCCGGAACCGGGAATCGGACCGAAAATCACCGGTTCCATTTTTATGGAACCGGGAACCGGACCAAACCGGCCGGTCCGATCTGGTCTGGGCGGTTCTCGGTTTGGGCGGTCCAATGTGCTCACCCCTAGCACACTGGGTACTTGGATCTTCATTTGTGGTCCCGTTTCTTACAATTTCCATTCTGATGTGCAACTTGAGAGAGTATATCCTCTGTTATATATCAAGTTCATAGTGGCCTTAGATAGAGAGAATATTTTCGAATTGGTTTTTTAAACAAACTTCCCATCAATATATAACTTGATTATTATGTGATTTGGTACACTCGTCACCCATTTACAGTAGTCTCAAACAAGGAAAATGAATCTGACACTGGGTTTACATGATTTAGTCAATGGGATCTATTCCACGAGGTGAGTAGCATAGAACTTCACTGTAGATCAAGCTATACGACGAAGATTACAACTACACTTGAGTCAATTAATTAGTCAATCAATTACTCTCTCTACTTCTTAGTCTCTAATTACATCCAATTAGTCACCTAGTACTCAGCTCACACAATTCATGGTGAAATGATTTCTCAATCTTACAAAATAATTTACAAATCTTATCACCAGATATTGACTTTAGAACACTTGCAATTTCTTCATGATGTAATTCACAAGCACGCCACACAACTAAATTGTCACGTTCAAAAGCTCCTCCGCCCACTAATGTATTAAAACCAAAAACTCACCTCTTGTGCATAAAATATTCGGATCCAAAATAGTAAACTCCTTGGCCTGCCCAAACTAGGAATATAACCCTATTTTGGGGTCAATCTACGAGCCTTACAGGATTTTGAATTTCTACTTAAATCGGATTTCCTTGACAAGCTTGAACTCGAGATATATTCTTCCCAAGGTATTATTAATGGAAAAGGACTAAACTAACTCATCCTCTTGGTAAATGAAATATGCATCAGCTATTCCAACTCCCCAAAAACTAGGAGATGTCATTGGGAAAAAAATAGCTACGAGTTTCCCCTTCATCAGAAGATATCAACAGTATAATCAACACAACAACTTCAACTCCTACTCGAGGACGACATTAGCCAGTGAAGAGAGTATTCTAGCTTCGACCAAAAAAAAAAAAAAAAGAAAAGAAAAGAAGTGAGTATTCTAGAAAAACAGAGATGATTTGATGACCATTCGTCGAGCAGAGATCTTACCGAAACATCTGGAGAGGAGAACAGCAGATCTCATAATAGACTCTCGACACTGTCTTCGTTTCTTGTTCAAATTCCACATGATCATTCAACAGCTCAATATGGCCAGATCTCCTCCAAAAATGAAACACAGAATGAAAAATCCACTATAACAACTCTTAAAAGGCTCTATATTTTTGATGGCTCACAGCCAAGATAGGGAGAAACAAGAGTTTCCACATAGGTAGCAGAGTAGATATTGCTGTAGTTCTGGATTGGATAATCCTTGTAAGTATTATCCTTTGGATCGAATAGAATCATCCGGGACGCATTGAGCTGGAAAACGATTTTTCCACTCCTTGTGTATACGACAGGGATAATCTGCGTATGGTTGTAGCCAGGAGGTATTCCTCTAGTCGAGATACTGAACAATTTTGTCCAGGACCCTCCGTTCCCATATTCACTCCTTATCCACGCCTGGAAGCAGTGGGTATAACTGCCATGGTACATGAACAGATTGGCCCCATGAATCCCAAGTCCCTTGAAATTTATGCCCCCATCGAGTTCAGGGGCCGGAAGCACCTGCTGGAATTTCTCTTCCGACAAATTGAATGACAAAATCACAGCCTCGGCCGGCATTTTGCTGTGGTCGATGGAGCACCAATGTAAGGCCCCGTTCCAATAAACTCCCGCCTGTTCGATGCCGTAGAGATGCCTTCTTCGGACTTGGGTCGTTTTCCAAGAACCGGACTTGAGCGAAAATATTGCCACCTCCCAATTCGTAGAACCGCCCTGCCATTGCTCAGTACCCTTGCATTGTACTATCTTGTAGTCATCAGAGCGAGAGTCATATCCGAATCCATGAAATATCTCGGGTAGTTGAAAAAGATCGGAACTGGGCAAATTCCTACGCTCCCCAGTGGTCGGATTATAGAGGACAAATCGGCCGAGGACAGATAAACATACCAAGCCATCGCAAGACCCCACGTGCTCGGCATAACAGGTATAAGCGTCCATTCTTGGCTCTTGAGACTTCACCACCACGCCGCCATCATCGCTGCCATCGAGCACTTCGTAGTTTATAATCTCAAAGGGGCCGGTCTTGAAGATTCTCTGGCTAGAAATTATATCCCCGGCCTTCAGCCTTTGCAGATGTGACTTGGCAAAGCCCGGGTAGGATATTAGAGACTGCCACCGTTTACTGACGCATTTGAATCGCATCAAGGACTTGGCCGGTAGCCTCAAGAGTATCTCGATGACGATATCCTCGTTGAAACTTTTGGCCACTGCGTAGGCCAAGGTCCCGCTTGATTCGGCGAACAGGCTCTTCATTGGTCAGGTTTGGAGTGAAGGACGTGTTTCTTTGCCTTTCGATCGTTTACACTAAGTCAAGAAGCTAACCCAGCACAGAACAAGACGAGGGTTGATCACGTCTTTCGCCACGCATGAAAAACAGAAGATCTTAGGGTCGTCCGAGCCCTAGCTCTCGGATCCTGGGATCGTTCGACACGATCGAGGAGGTGGCGAGGTTGAAGACAGGGTGAGGGGGCTCGCCGGCGTGGTGGCGATCGCGTGTGGAGTCCAGCAGCGCCGGAGATGGCTGGTTCGACGGCAGTAAGGTGGAGGCGGCGAAGAGAGAGAGAGAGAGGGCGCTCGTGAGGTTGCGAAATAATATATTCACTTAAATATGCTTGGCAGAAAGGATGTTTCTTCTTTAAATTGGAGGGTAATATCGTACATTCACGTCTCACCCTATCTCTCCCGTGGCTGGAAAAGTACTTTTTCTTCACATGAGGTGGCATGCTAAATATCAAAAAGTGAGAGGCACATTATCCATGATTACAATAACAATTTACGCAATTCGTATCATCCAGGCAAAGATAATTATAGATTAACAAGTGTAACACATGAATTATGGACATTCGGTTAGATTATTTCGTAACGGAAGATTCATAGATACTTTCTCAATACGAAAGAACATGTAACGTCTAACTGAATATTTGAAAATGACGAAATTTAGAAAGCACAACGGTGAAGTTATTGATCAATGACTAGATCTCACAATAGACTCTCAACAGTGTCTCTTTTCATCTTTGAATTCAATAACATCATTCAACCGTTCAAGACGGCTAGACATCTCCACAGAAAAGGAAATTCAAACGAAGATGGTAAAACCAAATCCACTAAAAGAACTCATAAAGGCTTTAGATTCTTGATGGTTCACGGCCAACATAGGGAGAAACAAGAGTTTCCACATAGACAACAAATTCGATACTATCGTAGCCCTAGATGGGATAAACCTTGTAAGTATTCTCTTTCGAATCGAACATAATTATCAAGTACATAGATTTTTCCACTCCTCGTCCACATGATGGGGATAAGCCATTATTTGCAGCCAGGTATGACTTCAGTTGAGACACTGAACAATTTTGTCCACGATCCTCCTCTCTTGTACTCATTTGTTATCCATGCCTCGAAAAGGTCATTGTTGGTGCCGTGGCAGATGAACAGATTTGCCCCATGAACATCGAGTCCCTCGAAAATTATGTCCCCACCAACTTTAGGGACTGAAAGCACCTTAGGGAATTGCTCTTCTGCCAAATCAAACGACTTAATTGTAGTCTCTCTCTTGTTTTGGCCCCGGTCAACCTCAAGCCAGTGTAAGGCCCCTTTCCAATAAACTCCTCGGTGGTAAGCAAGTTGGCTTTCTCGTTTTACTTGTATCACTCTCCAAGCACCGGACTTGACCGAGAATGTCGCCATCTGATAATATTTAGTACGGTTGCCTTGTACTATTTTATGGTCATCGGAAGCAGAGCCGTATCCGAATCCATGGAAGAACTCATGTATCGGAACTGTGCAAATTTCTTGACTCCTTGATGGTCGGGTTATATACAAGGACTCCGCCACGGACAACGAAACAGACCAAGCCATCGCAAGACACGAGATCGGGCTGCCACCTAGGATTGTCCAATTTCGGCTCATGAAACTTCACCATCGCGCTACCGTTGTTGCCGCCAATGCCACCATCTAGCTGTTCGTAGTCTATGGTCTAGAGGGGGCTGCTTTTGACGATTCTCTGGCTAGGATTTATATCCCCTGCCTTCAGCCTTTGCAGATGCAACTTGGCAAGGTCTCGGTCGGAAATTAGAGATTGCCACCGTTTGTTTACGTATTTGAATTGCATGAAGGACTTGATCAGTAGCCTTATCTCAATGAGGATATCCTCAGTTAAACTTTCGGCCACTGAGGACGCTTAGTTTCGGCTTGTTTCGGCAAATAGTCTCTTCATGGGGTGTGTTTTGAGCGAAAGATCTAATTCTTTGCTTTTCAATCTATTACTTAGCAAGGCTTATGTACGAAAGTATAATACCAAGTCAAGAAGCTTACTGAGTCAGAACAAGACGAGGGTTGATCAGATCTTTTGCCACGCAGGGCGCAAGATGGAAGCAGTAGTTGTTGGCGGTACGTCAAAACAGTACCCCATCCTTATTCAGCAAGCTTTTCAAATGTGTCAAAAGTCGATTTTTCTACACTTCCCGCATGGAACGGAGTCTAAAATTCGGAAGCAAATGTTATCATTCAAGACTGTCCCAAATATTAAATGAATATTTTGACACTGAATAGAAGGGAAACATCGTACTTTCAGACTTCTCTCTCTTAAACTACCTCTAAACCCAAGAAATCGAACTCCTATTTTCAGATTTTTTTTTCCCAAAGAAAATTATATTTATTACTTAAAAGGATTCAGAAGTACATAATCTTCATAACAAAGCGAATCGAAATAGAGCATGAATATTGAAAAACAAAGCCAAATCCAAAAAGTAAGGAGGATCAACAGAGTATAAGCAAAGTTAAGCATAAACTCATTTGACAAGAATGAATCTGTCAAACAAAATCGATAGCCAATCATTGGAACTCGTGTCTTTGTCAGTGATAAGCACATGTCGGAAATTTTCCTTCTCTAATAATTACAATATCACCAGTTGGTGGTGCACACCTAAGTTCGGCTTTCTTTACACCATCAATGTATGGAGACAACCAATATAAGTTAAACAAACATGGATCTAACATATGGAGGAGCAAATCTTCATAATTCAACGAAACGCCAAAACTTCTACGATCATCATTGAGGTTGGAGGCAAGAACCTCTACACGAACAGAGCAAAGGAGCATCAAATTGCCAAAAGTATATTTATTAAATTCTTAAATCTAGATCGGGAGAGGATAGCACCTAAATCTAGAACAAGATCGAGAGAGTTCACTCTCAAATCAAGAACTAGATTAGGAGAGGAGAGCTCCCAAATCTAAATCGAGAGAGAAGAAAAAGTAAGAAAAGAGCAATAAAACGCAAAACAGGCCACGACCATGGTTAAAACAATCTAAGTTCCAATTTCCACGACCATTACTACAACCATGAGCTCCTTGACCACCACGAGCCACCATAGCACTGCTATCTGATATGGCTAAAGTCTTGGGACTAGGAGTAAAATGAGCAGCCCAAGAGTACACTTCTTCAGTGGAAGGTAGAGAGCCAAGAGAAATAATCTGATGCCAAAGAGTACTATGATCTGGACCAAGACCTCCGAGGAAAAGGACTATCACCGTGTCTACTTCTCACTGCTGCAATTGCACCCCGAATTTCTAACATATAATTTGCCGTCGCACTAAATCTATGCCCATTATATCCTTCACAGAATAAATGTCGCATCTTGGCATAGAAGGACGATTACATAAATTCATATATCCCTCTCTCCTGTGACTGGAAAAGTAGTTTATTCATATAAGGTGGTATCCCAAATGTCAAAAGGACGAGGCACGTTGGATATGATTACAACAATAATTCACACGATTCGCATAATCTCAGCAAAGGTAATTGCAGACTTATAAGCGTAACATGATTCACAGACATGCCGATTAGATTATTTTATTATGAAAGAGCAAGCTCAGTAGATACTTTTGCTCAATGGTTGTAATCCACGATCGGGCTTCCTTAACGGACCCACGAAGCAGCGAGGAAAGAATGTCACAATAAAGCACCTGGCCATTATGTAAGCTGTCAATTTGAGCCGATGCACTTGACCTGCACTATGTACATTGCCGATGTGAATTTTTAATACCATCCACGGTATCACAATCAAGATGAAATTTGCTGATCCCCTTATTCTCTTACTTCAGTATGTTTTATAATGATACTATTAGTGAATCAAATCAGAGAAGTGAATTTTGTATGGAATCAGAAGTTGAAAAGAAAACAGCAATTGATGAAATTCTAATCTCCAGTGATTGCAATACAAGAAAAAAATTAACTATGTAGCCTTATTTGAGCCTGGACGGTGCTAATACAGATGATCTTATTAGTCACTCTACGTGGGTAGAGAGTGAAAAACTTGTTTTTATATGGTTGAGGGCTGTTTGAGAGTCTGAATTGTTTTAATCAGTACAAGAATATGTGATGTCCAAATAATCTGGTTTGTTTCCTTTGTATTTGTATGTTTTGATTAGTTACTGCTGCTGCTGTGTGTGAGGTTCCCTTTTCCATTTTGTTTTTACTTATTTTGCAGCAACTACAACTTGTAAGCGACGCGCATGACGGGTCAGAGGTAGAGGAAACAATGTGAAAGCATTATTGTAGCAGGAATGGGGAAGATAGTGTCCTCAGGGAATTAGTGATTTCGATAGTGCCATTGCAGGCTTAAATTGATGACATCTGCTGTCTCTAGAACTGCCAAAAGATGAGGTTTGAGTCCATGGTTGTTGAGGGGGCATCAATTGTTGGATATTTCATAAGTTTTGAAAAATTGAAAGCTATTAATTTTTGTAATGGTTTTTTACTATTGTCAATTTATAACGATTTTTGTCTACCATTAATATTAAACAGTCCTGTAACGTTGTATAGCAGCTTTCTAACGGTCGAATAACGATTTGATTTATTTCTTTTTAAAACCCCATTATTTGTAATGATCATGTATTAATTATCAATTGTTTTATGACGGTTCCCTAACAACTCTTTCCTAACATCTATTTCTTAACAATTCTCTCTTTCTCTTGTTTAAATATAAATTAAACTTCAAACCGCAGGTTTAAAGATATGCTTAGTTCTTATATATTTCTTTTTTTTTGCTAGGTTATACACGTAACGTTGTTCGGTTTCCTTTTAATATTCAGTGCAAAATATAGAAGATAGTATGTTGTATCTTGGGAGGATAGCTGCTAGAGCCTATAGCATCAGGTCTTGTACTTTGAGAGGTGGAATTATCTTTAAGGACAATGTTTTTGCATGCCTTAGACAATTCTTTTATTTTCAATTATTTTTATTTTTCATATTGGATATTATAATATTTTTCCAAACATCAGTCAGGAGGCAGCAAAGCTAAGACACCATTGGCGTGTGAATAGGCAAGATGTTGAGGAGGCTAAGACACCATTGCTCGTCACCGCTAATGGAGTCGTTTCCTATACTGATTGGGGGTAGCAGAGCGCACCATCTGAGCACACACGGGTCCCACTTTACCATAGCAAGACCCCACGAGCTTGGCATACCAGCTGGGATCGTCCATTCTCAGCTCATGAAGCTTGATCACCGTGCCATTGTTGCCGCCGCCAATGCCGCCATATAAGAGACCACCTCTGTTTGGCGACACACTTGAATTGCATCAAGGACATGACCAGTACCCTCAAGAGTATCTCGATGACAATATCCGTCGTGAAACATCACAGGACCCCACGAGTTGGAGCTCCCAGCTAGGATCGCCCATTCTTGGCTCATGAAACTTTAGCACTGCACAATCGTCGCTGTCTAGCACTTCGTAGTCTATGGTCTGAAGGAGGCTGGTCTTGACGATTATCTGGCTAGGAATAATATTCCCTGCTGTTATCTTTGCAGATGCGACTTGGCAAAGCCTGGTTTGGAAATTAGAGACCACCACTGTCTACAGATGCATTTGAATCTCATCAACCGGTGGCCTTGAGAGTATCTCGAAAACCATGTCCTCAGTGAAACTTTCTGCCACCGAAGGCCAAGGTTCGGCTTGTTTTGGCAAATAGTCTCTTCATTGGGCAGGCTTTGAGTGAAAACTCTGTTTCATTGCGTTTCGATTGTTTGCTGAGGTGTTCAGTCAAAGTCAGTCAAGAAGCTTACTCAGCACAGTAAAAGACGAAGGGTAAACTGGATTTTTGGCCACGTGGCACAAAATGGAAATAGAAACTCTCTGGGCTCGGATCTTGGTCTCCCGCTACGTGATTGAAGTCGATTGAGTCAGCAATGGCCTAGGTGGCTTTTTCAAGAATAAATGTTACACCAGTTAATAGAAGATTGATGAAATACATTCAGACTTTTCAGAGCTTTTCAGAAGGTAGGGTGGAAATTTTCAATGGATTGATCTTACGTTGTCGTTGCACGAAGAGTGATTTGTCAGTCGATGAGAAGGAAGTCTTGGAAAAGAGAATTGAAAGGATGGAAAGTTAATTCAAAGCATTTGAGGAAAAAGTCCACGCCTCTCCAAATGCAGCTAGAAAGGTGTGCGCATGCTTGGACGCAACTGAAGGACAGGAGCAACCCACCCATGGAAGTGTCTTGAAAAAGTAACAAAAAAAGCTGGACCAACATTTCTTTTTCATAATTAAATGGATTTGATTATATCAATTTAGGAAGTTTTAAAATTTGTGATATAACTGGTATCAACACCTAGAGAGGAGTGAATAGGTGTAGAAGAATTTTATGCGCAAGAAATACCAATCTTTTACAATCTATAAACAGAAATTAAATAGAGAGAATAAAGAAGATTGCAAACACAATTATAGTGGTTCGGCTTTAGACAAGCCTACGTCCACTTTCCAGGCGATCAGCCAATATGTTGGATTTTACTATGCGATCAAAGGTGATTACACACTTTTGAGTGTTAGCACTCGGTGATGATATGTCCCACAAAGTCACTCTTCTTGGTAATGCACTAGGATTACTCAATTTCGCACTTTTTCAAACAACTAATGGAGAACAGACTTGAGCTTTGGAATATATTAATCCTCTCTTTTCTTCTACGCCTCATCCTCTCCTTATATACTCTCCAAGCCACACTCGACCGTTAGCTCTTTCCTTGAGAGACTAGTTTTTCCTTTCCTTTCCTAGACAGACTTCATAAGGAAAGTCTTTTTGACCATTTGAAGGTAGATCAAATCCCATTGGATTCTGTTCGCCCATACAATCAGAATCCGGGCTTCCATAAGTATTCCATTCTCCTTTGGAAGTTGTCTGTTGATTGATCCTGCCAATCAGTTCAATACAACAGAATCAATTTAAATATTGTAAGTGAAATACATGACTGTTGGTGATCTGGTCCTGTAGTTTGATTATGAGTCTATCAGACCAAGGTTCTGAGTCTGCTTGAGTTCTCCGTCTGGTACTCATAGACTCATAATCTGCATCTCTTCGTGTCCTCTGTCTGGTACGGACAGACTCAGAATCTGCGTCTCTTCGTGTCCTCCGTCTGGTACGGACAAACTCAGAGACACCTTCTGCTTTGAGCAGATTCAAAAGAATACGCCACCTTGTGACTTTTCTTCCTTACTAAATGTATGATTTCTCGAATGCATAAAATGAATTGTTAACATCAAAACTCGGAGTTTTCTCAACAATTTGATCATACTTATTGAAATTTTTGTAACTTGATTGTACTTCTATAAAATTTAGGACATTAAATACATTTATTCCCAAATAAAATCTAATGTTGAATCTAAGCACCCTTTATGTGAAAGGTGTGCCTATCAATTTTTATAATTTCTGGTTGTTTAATTTATTAATGGTATGATCTTATCTTTTATTTTAAAGAAAAGATTAGAGATGCAAAGGAGTGGTGGATACTATTATGGTAATAAACTATAGGTGCATTTCAAAAATCTAGGGGTTGAATCTATGCACCCTAGTTTGACAAAAAAAAAAAAATGTATGCACCCTTTGTATCAAAGGAGGGTCTCTCAATTTTTATCATTTCTGGGTGTTTAATTTATTAACGGTAATAATCTTATCTTTTATTTTAAAAAAGAAGATTTGAGATATAAAGGAGTGGTGGATACTATTATAATAATTAACTTAAGGCGTCATTCCAAAATAGTAAACTTTAGAAAATTGATTTAAGAATTTAATAATACTTTTTTTTCTACTTATTTAACTCAAAAATATTGTTGATAAAGTAGAATCAATGTATTTTGTTCTTCACTTTTATATTACTCATGGTTCAACGACTATCAATGAATTAAGGTATATGTCACACCCCAAACCCTATAAGGATAAGGGAGTAACGCAGCCGTCCTTTCTCCAAATAATGCAGCCTCAAACCCAATATCAAGTTCCCAAAAGTTCTTGCAATAACACTCTCAATTTGATAGCCACTAACTGAGGGACTTGAAAGCATAATAAGAAGAAAGAATGAACTATTATGGCCTAATGAGCAATACATTTCTTCTAAGCGAACCGAATAATTATTATACATATTTAAAACACAAACATAACTCACTTTCACCAAAATTGGAATATAACAAACCTTCAAGGTCAAAATGCAATGTTTATTACTTCAACATAATATATTCATAGAAAAAATATCCATTCAACCCAAATCCAAGATATAACAAACTTATAATAAGAGAATAGTTGCATTTTAACATAGCTATATTTATAACATAAATATCCATTTCACAATAATATCAAAATTGTCGTGACCTATTTTTTTCTCGTCCTGAGAGAGAAAGAAAATGTCTAAATAGGTTTAGGGGTATTGTCTAAAGGGTGGGTCCAGAACCCTTAATTAGACTCGGGCTTTCCCAAGCCCATACCTCGCGTGACCTTAGATGTTTATGAAAGTCTTCAAACAAGGAGTTGCCACTAGCCTATTGGAGTCAGTTAGAAACCAAGCGAGGCATGGGAGCGTGCCTCACTTTCTACGTAACTAAAGAATCAGGGTCGGGGGACTTGATTACACTAATTAGCTAATTAGTGTCCTTTCGATACCTAATCTTGTCCATTTCAAAAAGATTTTTGTCAGGCAATTTGGATTGACTTTAGACTTAACCACTAACATGTAAGATGATTATGCGGGTGCACAATCATCAAAATAACAATCAATAATTGAAGAAAACATTGAATAAATTGCAAGGGAAAATAAACACCTAGCATTTAAGAAATAAATAAATGGCGATCATAATTAAACTAAGGGGGAACCATAACCATCGCATCGTAAGCGTGCAATCAAGGGGCATAGCATCCGAGGATAATTAAAACCCTAAGGTAGAACCGTAAGGGCTTAATCAATTTTAAGCACAATCTTAGGCTGATGATTTTCCCACATCTTTTAAGAGAAAATCATCCAAAAATTACTCTAAAGCTTTTTTAGGGAACTTTAAAACAAACTTAGAATTTTTGGGATTTTTGAAAATTTTCTTTTATAATTTTTTTTTTTCCGAAAATTTTTATAAATTTTCAGGTTTCCAAATTCTCCATGAATTTTCTGAAATTTCGAATTTTTAATGATTTTTTAATATTTTTAATATTTTTTTATTTCTGAATTTTCGATTTCTTTTTATTTATTTAAATTTTTTTAAATTCGGACCGGGTCGGGAAACCCGGCCCTACTAAACCGACTCGGACCCTATCGGTCCGGGCTGGACTATCGACCGGGCCGACCCTAAGGCCCACACGAATTTTTCATTAAAAAAGAAATAACTCAGCCCATTTCAACATTTTTACAAAACCCAGCCAGCCATTTTCAGTCCACACCAAAATAGGCCCAACTCTCAGCCTAAGCCCATTCGAAGCTCTCAGCCCAGCCCCTACCTTTTTCCATTTTCGGCCTTTTCTTCTCTTTTTTTTTTTTTTTAATACTTATTTTTGGTCTTCTTCTTCCGCACGCCCGAAGTCTGCAACTTCTCCGCCGCGTCGCCGCCGACGCCACCGCGAGTCCTTACCACCTTCCGGTCGTTTTGTCACCAGCATCTACGTTGCCGCCGAACCACCGTACCCATTAATCAACCACCTCGACCACCACTCGTCGCCGGAGGTGCCCTCTTTGCCGGCGGGAACCAAAAAATGACAACGGAGCAGCGAATCAAACCGAACGATCAACGCACGGAACGCTGACCATCGTGAGAAAAACTTGGCTCCTTGGGACGAAACCTAGACGACTAGACTCCGGCGAAGATAGCAAAACAAAACCAGATCTCATTGTGGCATTACATCGAACACCTAGCATATACTATGGAAAAGAGTGATTCTCAGTTCATTCGAGACTCGAATTCGGGCGGGGATTCTCGACAAAACAAACCAGAACACGGAGCAACTCAACGAGGAACCGGCGGGGCCGAATCTCGCGCGAATCGGTCGGCCGCGAGCTCCGGCCCTGCATTTTCCAGAAATGGGGGACCAGTGTTAGGGGGCCTTACCTTGTTCGGAGGAGGAGCTGCGGCGGGCCATGGCGGGTTGAGGGGACCTCCGGCGAAGGTTAGTCACTCTCTCGGGCTCACCTCCGTGACTTTCGCTCTCTCAGCTCTCGCCGCTGGGTTTGCCTTCTCTGTCTCAGATCTCTCCCCTCTCGGTTTCTCTCTCTGTCCGCTTCTCAGTCTGTTTCGCGGACTCTCGGCCGTCTCTCTCTCTCGGACCTCTCCGTCTCTGCCTCTGTCCGAGTTCTCCCGTTCAAACTCTCTCTCTTCGTTTTCTCTCTCGGGTGCTCTCCGTTTCTGCCCTCTCCCGAGCTCTCTCGGCTGAGCTAGAGACAAAAACCTCCCTCGCTGCTCTCTCTTTTCGCTGCCTTTCTGCTCCTCTCTCTGCCTTTGTTCTCTCTTCTGTTCAGCCCTAAAAAATCCAGAACCACAGCCAACCTCCCTTCGATGTCTGCTGTCGATGCCAGCAAACCATTTCTGGATCTTCACCACAACACTCTCGGGTCACCACGGAACCGATTTCATTATCGGCCTCTCCATTCTCTACCGGATTACTCAAACGCAGAGCATGGAAACAGAAACATACTTGAATAAACAAGCGCCACGATCAAACCGGTGCCTCTGGGCTTAAGAGACGGATGCTCGGACCATCAGTTTGAATGCCGATTCCTCTCATCAGCGGCCATTGTCATCGAACGCAGCAAAGAAACATGCTGGTCCGTGACGCTTGTATTGCGACGAACGCTCGAATTGGCGACAGGACCTTTTGCGATCCAACCAAAGAACGAAATCTCGGCTTCGCAGAGGATTTCCAAACGAGATCTGTTTCCCTTCGAACCAGCTCGGCCAAGAACAAAGACAAACCGGCAATTCTCCCTATCCTTTCGAACCCAAATCTGTAAATCTCTTCAGCTCTCCCCCTTTTTTTTTGTTTTTTATGCGAAAATGGTCCCTTTTTTTCTTCGCGTGATAGCGCAGCAAGGGATGGCGTCAGTGCGTGTGTTGTGTGCCTTGTGTGTGGGCGTCTGAGCGTGTATGAGGGGATAAGGAGAAAATAAAATGGAGATGGGCTGTGATAAAAGGGGAGTAAAAGAGGGCACGGCTGGGTGCTGACAAAAATTCGGATGTCAACAAAAACAAATATCAATGGCCAAACCCATTGATCAAATTCATCAAAATCACATGACAATGGTTTATTCCATTGACCAAACTCATGCTTAGCCATGGTCACCCATAATGCTCATGATAAGACGACGGAGATTTCCCTCTCCATTAGATCTTCACAAAGATATCCTAAAGTAGTATGTGCATATTTACACAACCTTGAATGAGTTCACGGAGACACTGAAACTACTCTTAAAAGGCTTTAGATTCTTGATGGTCATCACCAAGATTGGGAGAAATAAGAGTTTCCACATAGATAGTAGAGTAGATATTGCTGCTCTTCTCGATTGGATAATCCTTGTAAGTATTATCCTTTGGATTGAACAGAATAATGTTGTACGCAGCGAGTTGGAAAACGATTTTCCCACTCCTTGTGTATGCGACGGGAATTTCTAGGCTAGGTATTCCTGTAGTTGAGACGCTGAACATTTTTGCCCAGGACCCTCCTTTCATGTATTCACTCATCATCCACGGCTGGAAGAGGGGGCGGTAGTACACAACAGATTTGCCCCGTGAATCCAAAGTCCCATGGAACATGAGTTCCCAATGACTTCAGGGATTGGAAGCACCGGGATTGGAAGCACTTGCTTGAATTTCTCTTCCGACAAATTAAATGATATAATCAGAGTCTCGAGCTTTCCTTCATTCTTGACGAGCCAGTGTAAGGCGCCATTCCAGTAAACACCCCTTCCTTGTTGGACGAGGGAGAGGTGCCTTTCTAGTTGGGCTTGTGTCCTTTTCCAAGAAGCGGCCTTAAGCGAAAATATTTCCATCTGCCAATTTTCAAGACCGTCCTGCCCATTTTCAGAACGCTTGCCTTGTACTATTTTGTAGTCATCCGATTGAGAGTCATATCCAAATCCTTGGAGTAACTCACGGAGATGAAAAAGACCTGAACGGGGCAAATTCCTAGACTCCTTAGTGGTCGGATTATAGAGGGCAAGTCTGCCGGCTATAGATAAACAAACCAAGCCATCGCAAGACCCCACGAGCTCTGGACAGCTAGAAGCATCTATTCTTGGGTCATGAGACTTCACCACCGCGTGGTCATCATCGCCGCCAATGCTGCCATCGAGCGCTTCGTAGTTTATGGTCTCAAAGGGACAGGTCTTGAAGATTCTCTGACTAGAAATCATATCCCCTGCCTTTAGCCTTCGCAGATGTGACCTGGCGAAGGCTGGGTCGGATATTAGAGACCCCCACCATTTACAGACACATTTGAATCGCATGAGGGACATTGCCGGTAGCCTTAAGAGTATCTCCATGACAATATCCTCGGGGAAACTTTCGGCCACTGCAGAGGCCGAGGTCCGGCTTGATTCAGCAAATAATCTCTTCTTCATTGGGCAGGTTTGGAGTGAAAGATCTGTTTCTTTGCCTTTCGATTGTCTACACTAAGTCAAGAAGCTTTCCCAGCACAGAACAAGACGGAGGAGGGTCGTCCGAGCCCTCGGGTCTTGGACTCGCTCGACGCGATCGAGGAGGTGGGAGGTGGAAGACAGAGGATGAGGGGACTCGTTGAGTCCAGCAGCGCCGGAGGGGAGCGAGAGAGAGAGAGAGCGTGATGTTCGAAATTGTATGTTTGTGCTTCTTAGAAATAAATGTTCCTTCCGTGAATAAGAAGGTAATAACGTATGCGCGAAGTTCGAAATAGTATATTTGTGCTTTGCATAAATAAATGTTCCTTCCGTGAATAAGAAGTTAATAACGTACATTGATATCTCTCTCTCCCTCTCTGTTGAAAAGGTCCTTTTTCTTCGCCTGAGGGGTACGCTAAATATCAACAGGAGAGATGCAATAAAAAAATCATAAAAAATAAAAAGGAGAAAATCTGAAATAAAAAAATAGATTTTTTTGCAGAATCAGAAAAATAGAAAAAGAAAATAAAAAATTCTCAAATAATGAAAAATAAATATGAATAATTAAATAATAAAAAAATCCAAAAAAGAAAAATTGGGAAAATGTTTAGAAAAATGACCTTACTTCAATCCATAAGATTTTTAGTCTTTAATTTAATGAATTTTATAATTTTCTTTCCAAATAGACATTTTTAGTATTAAATAAAATGTGGAAATCATTTAAAATAATGAAACTCAATTGAAACTTTTAGAGCTTGGCGATAGGAATTTGTTTTATGTTGTTTTCTTTTAGAGAGTCATCGTGTCACGCCCCGACTCTTGAGCTCGCGGCAACCCCATTACCTTGGTCGATTGAAAGCGACGTCCCAAGACCCATCGACGACCATTCATTTTAATCTTTGATTATGCGCAAGCGGAAGACGAACCATCCCCTGACAAACATACAATCAAACAGGGATAGAGGGATGAACAGCAATGACAACAGCAACTACTCATTTATATATTCTTACTGGATTAACCAATGGAGGATCGTTTCCGAATTACAAGCCCGACAAAAAGGGCCGATCCATCCTCTAAGCCAAACCAAAAAGAAACTAGGCTAATCCAATTAAACAAGAAGAACCCTCAGGTTCAACACCATCATCACTCGGACCCATCAGACTCAAGCTCCGTCGAGTCGATCACTGGAGGAGCAGGGCAGAATCCTCCATTGCGGGTACGCCATTCTAGGGGCTTGAAAATGGTTAACCACGACGGGTTGAGATAAAATTTCAGCGAGTTCTTCCCCTAAGCCCCGGTTAGTACACCAACTCAACCCGGGGTATCTCTCCAAAACCACCCTCACTCAACCCAACAACAAACGACCAAAACCAAACAACAGCCAACAACAGACAGGGCAAACCAACAATCAACATTCGGTTTGTATGCAACCTTACCCGGTTTGCCATACCCTGCACGTCAAATCTCATACAATGCAAGCAAGGCACATGGCCGTCAGATGATACAGTTCATCAATTACATGCGAGTCGCACCACAAGCGATCTCACCTGGCCATTGCCACACCGCACGATCGTCAACTCATGCGTGCGTACCATAATTAATGCAATCATCACGACATTAAGAGCATGCGAATAATCAGAGCATCTCACATAGCTTTCTCATGTCTCACACTCACACATGCTCCGATTATTACGACCCCTCCTCTTGGGCCACGGCACAACCTTATGGTTGGCGGTTCCTGGCTAAACCAGCTTCGTCCTCTTTACCTCGAGGCACGGCGACGTCGAGGGCTCACTCCCAAGACAGCATTCCCGAAGAAGCACAAGACTCGCCCACTACCGCAGTCCCGCTACTGACAGAGGCCTAGGACCCGCCCCCATACCGCGATCCCACATAGAACCCCCCTCCTCGTCGGGCATCCGACCGAAGTCGGGCGACCCACGGCCACGGCACAACCCCATAGGGATTGGCGGTCTTCGGCAACGCCGGGTTCTCTCATTTAATGTGATCATGCAACACCTTATCAAGCAATCCATTTATATCTTTGCTCTGTCGTGAATGCAACATCACTCATGCTCATGCGACATGCCATTTCGAGATAACCCACGCAACATGTCATGCGATCTCACTTGACAATTTCCAAAATTCAATTCAACCAACACTCAATCACGCATTTCATCAATATTCACGAGCATAATTAACAATCGGCACTCCAATTAATCACAACAATCAAGAGCACATCAAAATAAGACTAAATTTTAGGGCTAATAAACTTAATTAAACTTCCTAAACCAATCTTACCACTAATTAACCCAACCCTAAGCAAGTTTAGGCACTAAATAGGGATTAGGAGCTAAACTCACCCGTTAAGCGGGCCAGCGACACGGACGTGGCGGCGGCGACGAACCCGACACCCGGGGACCTCCACCACGACGATCCAAGGCGGTCCCGGGCTCAACACAGCAGCAACAAACTCGGAATCCCCACCGCAACTCGAGAAACTGCACCGCTGGAGGAGGAAGAAGCTGATCGGAGTTGAACGGGCTGCCCGGAGCTCCGGTGAGCGGCGGCGGGCCAGCGACCAACAGCACCTGGGGTCAAGGGGGAACCACTTGTGGCTGGGATGGGCGGTGGTTTAGTCGAAAATGGAGAGAAACGGAAGAAAAGGCGGAGCTGTGCAGGGGGCGACGCTACAGTGACGGACGGAGGACCGATGACTTCTGGCCGCCGTACGGGTCGGACGGAAGCTCCATTCGGAGATCGGCCGCCGTGAACAGTACGGAATTTCTGTTCTGAACATTTTGATAGGTGGCACGGCCCGAGATTCCACCGGGAAGGGCATGAACAACTCAGTTTTCGGTGAGAGGTCAGAAACTGAAATTTCAGGAAAGCAAGGGAAGAAGGGGAGAGAGGGGCTGCGATTTTGGAGAAGATGAAGAGGAGAGAGAGAGTGAAGTGAAGGCTGAAGGATAAGCCTTATCAAGGCCATCAATGCTTGCCCCACTTGCCAAACAATTGACCTCATCTTCTCTCTCTTCTTTTTGACTTTTCTTCAAAATATCCAAGGGCATTTTGGTCATTTCCACCTTGCACACTTCCCAATGTGCCCTTGGGCTGAAAATGAAGGGCGGCCCTAGGAAATGGGCCGGAAAATGAATAGGAACGGGCTCGGGAATTTATTGGGCTCAAATTGGCTCAGGTTTGGATAACGGGCTAGGACGGGTGAGAGGTCGGTTGGGTCCAACGGGCTTGCTCGTCGTCTCGATCTTCCACGGTGGCTGTCCCACCTTGGGCGTGAGGCCCACACTGTTCTTGCCCGGCCCACGTCCTCGTAGGCTCGTTTTCTTGGTCCGAAAATCCCTTTTCCAAATACTCAGCTTAACCGACACCGTCGATTGACTAAGAAGCATCGTCTAAAAGTCCGTCCCGGACGTTCCCGAAAATTCGAAGTCCAATATTGGATTCTCGTGCCTTGTCAATTTCGCCCGAATGCCATTTTGGTACTACTCGGGCCCGACGGGCGGCTTTGAGGATTCACGCGTAACCGACTCGTGCTAATTCACGTTCAAGACTTCTCGACACATGGACGTCCTTGACTGCATGAAATTGCGAAGGATCGATTCTTATTTCAAAGTACACGATTATCAAGGATCGACATAGGGTCGGTCGCGGGCTCGATAATAGTAAACGGAATCACCCGTCGTCCCATTATATTCTGTCCGCGAATCGACTTCTATTCATCCCTGGAATCGGCCTGCATAACTACAGGATCGTTCTTACGCAAGTCTCATGGTCGAGTCGTTTTCCCAGGTCAAGTTCTTTAGTCGCACGAGTTCTGTCCTCATTAGCCTTTCCCCTCAAGGTCAGTATCTCAGGAGTGATCAGTTCCGAGTGAGATCAACCAACAATGCATTGGCGAAATTAATGTTCATTCACCCCTTAAAAGGCTCGAATTTTAGGATGTTACACACTGCTTGTACATTTCAATTCAATTATAATTGATTTTGCAATATCCATACACTGGTTGTTGTTTTCCTTTTTAGCATGGTTAGGATTTTTTTTATAAAAAACAAAAAAACCCATGAACACTTAGTAGATTAGCCTTAAAATTGATGAAAAGATTGCATGAGAACACTTTAGTTGAAAATATAATCAAGTTTAAGTACCGAAAATGCATTAATTGTATAACTACTATAATCAAGTCCTCCAATCTTAAATTTTTTAGTTCCGTAGAAATAGAGATGAAACTCTCACGTTTCAATTGGTTTCTAGCCAAACTCAATTGACTAGTCCACAAAACATTTACTTACGTTATGCGGCTGGACAAACATGGTTTGGTTAGATCTCAGGCTCAGAATTCATACTTCCCCTACGCATATAACACGAATGGACAAATGGGTCTGTGAATACCTGATTTCTGGAATTTCAGAACGGGAGAAAGCCTTATTTGCAGGGGTCCTCTAGTTTTTGTGGAAGGCGAGAAATGCCCTGACTTTGCATAAGCGAAAACCACAACCCAGCTCAATAGTAAGCGAAGCAATCATTACAAATCAGCTATTTGAGAAGTGGAATCAACATACCCAAAAAAGTGCAGCTGATATGGCCTTCTCGCTGGAACGCTGGAGTCCTCTAGCTTGTGGGGCGTTGAAAGTGAACATAGATGCCTCCTGGAGTAGTTCTGATATGGAGGGATCCATTGTTGCTATTTGTAGAGGAAGGGATGGGGTTTTTTTAGATGGTTTTGCGAAGACAATCCATGCTCCTTCGGCCTCAGTGGTTGAAACCCTAGTTGTGCGACACACTTTGCTTTGGCTAAAGGAGACTCACAATCGAGGGTGGAGGAAAGTACATAACAGTGCAATTGAACTCAAAGTGCAGATCACACAATTGAACTCAAAGTGCAGATCACATGTGATAGTTTATCAGTTGTAGAAGCTATAACGGGCCAGGTGGAGATTCCATGGGCTACCAAGTCAATAGTAATGGACTGCCGTGAGATGCTAGCCCAGTTTGAAAATGTTAGTTTGATTTATGAACCAAGAGGAACAAACAAGGCAGCGGATTGGGTAGCAAAAGCCCACCGCACCGCCACTCTCCCTACCAACTGGGCTTTTAGGCCCCCGCACTCCCTTTTGCTTATTTTATGTTTAGATTTCGAAAATGATTGTAGTCCACCACTATGCTAATTCGTAATGAAGTTTTTTTACGACCAAAAATAAAAAAACTTAATTGACTAGTGGCAACTCCTCACAAAGAGTTTTGATAGGATTAATTTGAACTTAAAATAAAAAATCTAATGTCATGTGATGTATGAACATGAGAGAGCCCACATTTATGGTCGATGGCCTGTTTACAATGTTGTCAAATGATGTTCATTTGAAATCATCGTTTGAACATACCATTTGGGTTGTCTCATAAACAATTGCTTCTAAACCTATTTGTTGAGGGCAGCCCCTCGAGAGTAGGTCACGACAGTGGTCATCTATGCATGAGATTATCAGTAACACAAGATGTGATAATTTTCAAGATTTTTTACTTCTTATATTTTTCCTTGGTTTTTAGGAGGGCTTTTTTTACCATCCGAAATTAAAGGAAACTTCCTCTAATTAATCTTTTAATTGGTGGTTACAAAACATTAGCATCCCCACATTATATTTAATTAAATTTACAAGCGTATGACATCCATTACTTATAACTCACCGATCAAAACCACATTTAAACGAACAAGAGTTTATCTCCTCTTTCTATTTTTCTTTAAGTGATGTTAGACCATAGCTTGGGTTTGTAAATATGTACTCTTTTCATTATAAGATCGGTTTAACTGTCTAAATAATGGAATGGAAAATTGGTACTTTTCTCTATGTTTGAGTGAGTTCCAACTTTGTGTTATGTGTAACCGTTAAAAAGTATCTATTTTAAAAATGTCATGTATATCAATACTGGTCCAACTTGATGATATTTTGGCATTTTATGGCAACAAGAATTTGACTTTAGGAAGGTATCACTAAAAATCCCAAGATGGCCATGCTAGATGAAGTTCTTTAGGGGTTGGGTCACTATTGGTGTCAAAAATTTTGTATGGTACTTACTCTGGTGCAAAAACTTGGCACTTAAAAATACATTTCGGAACTTTTGGCATTTAAGTATCCTTTTATATTAAATTTTGGCACTTGCACTGTAATTATGCCGTAGTTGCTCTGTAAGTTATCAAGTGGTGAGTTGAGCAAGTTATACACAATATGATGACATAGGAAGTTACTGAGCATGTGAAGTGGGGCAGCTATCTTGGACGCGCACAAAGAGTTTAGTGGGGTTCATAAAGCCGTCTAATTATTGGCTTGTTAAGGAAGACTTAATATCCAAGCAACTAAAAAGCCTCAAAAAGTTTCGACCCTGTTACAAAAGTATCTTGTCTATTTTTTTTTCTCTTTAATTTGGAAATACTCCTGAATTTTATATCTCAGAGTTTAGATGAAGTAGTTTAAGGACTTGCTCAGGTCCTAGAAGACTTAATATCCAAGCAACTAAAAAGCCTCAAAAAGTTTCGACCCCATTACAAAGTATCTTTTCCTCCTCATATCTCTCTCCTCGCTTACTTTTTATGACTTACTCGCAATTGAGTTTAATTGTCTATATTTAAAAAAGCCATGCATGTCTCCTTTAGCTTTATCTTACCTCCAAATATTGGAGAGATTCTCTCTCTTTTTTTAACTTATCTGCATGAAAGATCTTGAGGATTGATGATTGAAACATCTGTATATGTTAATTCAATGAATTTTGCTAAACGTTTCCAGTAATTAAACGAGATTTTGCATCTATGTCTAGTCATTCTTTTGTTATGGCATTTTCGTAGGAAGAAAAGGAAAAGATCTATTTAAGAGCCATAATTGTCTTGATAGGACTTATATGGACGTACGGACCTCTAGAGTGCTAAAACTTGGCATGGGGATACTTAAGTGCCAAAAGTTACAAAATGTATATTTAAGTGCCAAAATCGGAGCAAAATGGATCAGTTAAATGCCAACGGCGAAAAATTCCGACTAAACTGCCGTGTGTCCATTTTCTGGCGACTTCATTTGCCGACGGAGCATTTTTTTCAAAATAAAAAATCTACGTGGCAATTTTAACAAAAAAAAATTGCCAAGTCAGACTAAATTTTTTTTTAAAATCGATTTTATTTTAAAAACAAAAAGACGAGAGGAAAGGGATCTGGCCCTCGTTGCCGCTACCATCGCTGCTGCCCCACCATTGCTGGGAAGGGCTGGCGATGGTGGGGCGACAGCAGCGGCGATGGCGACAGCGAGGGCTGCACAGCCCTCGCTGGATCCCCCTTCCCCCTCTCTTTTTTTATTAATAAAATCGATTTTATAATAATATATTTTTAAATTTTTTTTATATGATTTAATTAATAATTTTTAAAATCCACGTCAGCACAAAACAACGTTGTTTTGGCTGATTTTTCGCCGACTCAGTTTTCGGAGAGCCACGTAGGCAAGAAAATTAATAAAAAATTGCCACTTAGGATTTCCGGGAGAGTTCCGACGACTTGGCATAGAAGTGATCCATTTGTTTTAAAAAATGTCACTTAAGTGTATCTTTTATAACTTTTGGCACATCCCTTTGTGCTAAGTTTTGGCACTCGGGTTGTACTTATGCCGACTTATATGGCTATAGCTACTGTTTAAGTTGGATAGGATAATACAACATTGCTTGCCTTAGATTGGCAAGCTTGGAAATGGTGTAGTTTGCTCGTCTTTTTTGCTTCTAAGGTAGGATCACTCACGGGTAGGCCTAACCGCTGCGATGCAAAGAACGGGAATGATGTATTTTTTTTCCCTAGTCCGGACATTGTTTTGGGCTTGGCCTTGAAGTAATGATAAAGTTCAGAGTTTTGTATCTCATTTATTGGCGTTAAACTGTATTAGCACCATTAGCAAATCATATACAACATGAGTACATGTTGATGCTGCAGATTTAACAGAAGTACTACTCATTGCATATGGCCGTGCAGATCAAACTAAAAGGACCAATCCAAGTTCTGTGTTTTTTTTGCTAGTGCATATGATACTGCAATTTTAACGTGACAAACTCTAAAATTCAATATATTAACCATTCAAAAGTACATCTTCCAACATGATTCAAAAGAAAAGAAAAAATTCCAACTGCTACTAAAAGGTTCGTCACTTTTTCAAATCCAACATGGTTCGGCCATACAAAGGAACAACACATCCTACTCAAGCAAAGTTTAATCCAGGTGCTGATGACTCGCAGATTGTTGAGTTGCAGAGGGTCTATAAGGTTGAGTTGATACATGGCTTGTCTTGCTTGCAGAGGGTCCAGGAGCACGACGTGCATTACCTCTGCATATTTAAGGATAAAGCCAGTACTAGACATCTGAAACTACCAAAGAGAAAGCAGGTTATCATGGAGGTCCAATTGCATTGAAAGGATCATAAAACAACTGCCTGTTCAGTTTTTAAAAAATATGAACTTAGAGATATATATACCTTCAAAATATGAGTTCCCTACGGATTTTAAAAAGGTCTTATCCTTGTCGAATCTGTGAGTAAAGCAATCGAGCATTAGTCTGGCCATACTGGAAGCAAAATGAACTCGTACAGATCATTCGAAAAAATCATTTGCGGCATTGAGGACAGTGCGATCATTGCAACCAATGATCCACGTAAAGTTCCGTGGTAGGAGCTCCAAATTGTTGGGTCTTGTGACAGCTTTTTCTGTTGCTTGAATGGCAAATCATTTGTATTATGGAATCTAACTATTAGAGTCTTGAGAAATTCCAAACCCTAAAGTTAAAGTTAATTATCGCAGTAATATAAGTGGCTTCAAATTTTTTGGACTTGACTATGATTGCTTATCTGACAATTAAAATTCTTCAAATTTTTTGGACTTGGATTCATTAGAGATTGGTTACATGGGTGCACAGGTACCAACCAATCAATTGAAACACGAAGCATGAATATGAAAGAACTTGGAGTAAGGCCGTCATGGACAAAACTATATAGTGTGGCGAAGAGCACAAAGTTGCCTTCAAGCAAGTTTTGGCTCAGAAACAATGTGTGTTACAGAGGAGGGCAAAGTGATTGGGGTTTATTGTGCTGTTGGAAATTTGGATGTGCAATGTGCACGACCCTGTGAAGCATACGGTCAAGACTTTCTCAACTCTGATAGGCAATGATAGGCAACGATATGGGTATCCTGTGTATGTTGAGGCACTAGTCTGGCCCTATTAGAACAATGTGGCAGCATTGTGTGGAATGAAATTGTGTTGAAACAGTTCAAAGAAATAGATGAAATTCACTGATTCTGATGTTTTCTTACTTCAGTTAGCATATGATATCATGATACTCTTAGTTTTTTCTTTCCTAGGCATGAATGAAAGACAATATTTTCCGATACTACTAATGTGTTTATTCTTTCTTTTAGGTTGAATTTACTGCATTTGGACTGTGCGCTTTGTATGGGATAACTGCAGGACACGCATGAAAAAAGCCATACTACAAGTTTTCATGGTATAGAGTTAAAGATTATTTAACAATGATGATTGAGTCACCAATCAATTCAAGAGGTAATGTGTCACGCCCCGACCCTCGAGCACGCGGCAACCCCTGTTCTCTTGTGGTCATTTGATTTGCGACTCCCCAGGATCCGTCGCCGACCGTTATTTTTATCTTTTAATTAAACGCATGCGGAAACGAATCACAATCCCCGGTCAATTACAAAAACAGGGATAGCAGGAAAACCTAACAAGAACACATCAAAAGCATCGCTTTATTAACTAACTGATTAACCCTAGGAAGTTTACAAGCATAAGCCCTTACCACGGGCATCTTCCTAATGAGCCAATGAAACCGATAAGCCAGGGTTAATCTACTCCCTTCAAAGATGGCCACGAGCCGTAATACGCGTCGATCCTCCATCCTACGGACCTGAAAAATGTTAACCACGACGGGTTGAGATAAACTCAGCAAGTCAAAGTCCTAAGCCCCGGTTAGGAACTTCGCTCGCCTTGGGAGCAATCTAACCATGCAACCTAGTTCCGGCAAACAACACATACCCACCTCAAGCAGTATTATCATACGACAGTTCAATAAGTAGATGCAAACACAGGCGACCCTACTTGGCTTTGGCACACGCATGCAGAAACTGTCATTTCAATCATCACGACATTAAGAGCATGCGAATAATTAGAGCATCTCACACACTTTCTCAGGCCTCACACCCACACATATGCTCCGATTATTACGACCCTCTAGGCCACGGCACAACCTTATGGTTGGCGGTCAACTGGTCGTAAACCAGGCATCGTCCTCCCCGTGAGGCACGGCGACGTCATGGGCTTTCCCCACCGACGGCATTCCATAAGGAGCATGGGCCCGGCCTCAACCGCGACTCCGCATCTCGACCCCTTGTCGGGCGACCCAATGGTCACGGCACAACCCCGAAGGATTGGCGGTCATCCGGCTCAACCGGGCTATCAACTTTAATCTGACCATGCAACACATCAGCAAACAGTTCATTCTTGTCTTTGCTTTTGCTTGGTCGTGAATGCAATACCACTCATACGCTCATGCTCATGCGACATGCCATTTCGAGACCATTTCAAATAACCCACGCAATATGTCATGCGATCTCACTCGACAATTTCCAAAATCCAATTTCCAATCAGCATTCAATCATGCACATTCCCTAACTCTTGGGAACAACCAACAATTCAAGTCACAGTCTATCAATCAATCAATTCCGACCAATCAACCTCACGATACTTGCGCACTTTTCCAAATAATCACGTATATTTAATAATAAATAAATACGTGTCCTCACGACGACGCCAATCAACTATTTCCAACAATACTCAATTATCCAAAAATAAGTATAAAATATAATTATACTTAAAGATATTCATTTAATAAGCATATAATACTATAGTCGATTGTTCCGATAAAATAATTTAAGTCCCACAAAATACTTATAATTATTTTTCAATCCCATAATTAATTATCCAACCCAAATAATTCCATTTGGTAAAACCCTTCTTCAATAAACCAATGTCATTTAATAAAATAGTATATAAATACTATTGACTTTGGAAAAATAGACCATAGTAATTTTCCCCCAAAATTACTCAATTAAAACCATTTCCAATAAATAATCACAATCAATTATTTTCTCCAAAAATAATTAATTTTCAGCAATGAATAGTAATAACAATATTACTATTAATAATTCGAAATTATAAATTAATTTAATTAATTAATAATTTCGAAAATAATAAATTATTATTATTTATTCCAAAAATAATAATAATAATATTTATTAATACTAAACATGATTAACACTAAGCAAAGATTAATCAAATAGTATTAAAACACTAATAATAATCATCCAAAGCATTAATCCAAGCTTAAACTAATTAAACTACTCCTAAGCAAGATTAACCCTAACTAAGGGATTAGGAAATCGACTCACGGTTTAGCGATTCCGACGACACGAGCGCGCGGCGGCGGCGAGGGGGAACGCCCGGGAACTTCCGGCGCGTCGGGACGAGGCGGCCCGGGACCGGGTCTCGGCCGAGGGCGGCTGTCCACGCGGCGACAAGCTGCGAAACGGAGGAACCGGCGGCACGGGGGCTGGGCGGGTGGGCGGTCCAGCGACTCCGGACGGTGGCCGTAGCCGGCAAGGGGCGACGGCCGGCGAAGCTGGACAGAACCGAGAGAGGGAAAGGAGAGGTGGTGCAGCAGCTGGTTCGGGGGTGGTAACCGGCTAGGGTGGCTCCGGCGAAGTCTGGGCGGACGGCGAGCGGCGGCCAGGGTGGAGGGACGACGGCGAGGCGGCGGAGGACGGCTGGACGACGAGGGCGATCATCCCGACCTTAGACCCGAACTGAAAGGAAGAGGGAAAGATGGAGGTGGCGGCTGGTTCGCGGGGTTGGCAAGGCTGGGGTGGTCGGGCGGAGGACGGCGGTGGCCGAGCGACGGCGAGGCGAAGAACTCGCGCTCCGGCGTCCACGGTGCGGGTTCGGCCCAAAACCGAGGAAGAAGAAGAATAGGGGAGGCAGCAGCGGCGGCTCGGGGTGGTCAAGCGAAGGGCGGTGGCTTGCAGCGACGGTCCTCGAGCGGTCCGGCGTCTGGCAAGGCGGCCGGCGGCAGCGGTGGCGGTGCAACCAGCCTGGAACAAGACAGCAGCACCGTCGGACAGAGGAGAGAGGGGAGGAAAACAGAAGCTGGGCGGAGCCGGTTTGGCTCAAGGCCGGCGGACGGCGGCTCACCGATGACTGGGTGGCGAGCTGGCGGGACGGTGGAGCTGTGGCGGTGATGGGTGGTGGTTGCCAGCGCCGGTGGCAGCAAACCAGCTTCGGCTGGAAGAGAAGAAGAAGAAGAAGAAGAAAGGAAGGAGCTGCATGGGGGCTGAGCGTGCAGAGGAAGCTGCGCATGCGGAGAGAGAGAGAGAGAGAGAGAGAGAGAGAGAGAGAGAGAGAGAGAGAGAGAGAGAAGCAGCACATGGGCTCGTCGGGCAAGTGGCCAAAAAGAAGAAGATAAGGGCAAGTGGGATGGGGATGCTGTCGACAGTGGGGGAAACGTGAAGAGGAAGAGAGAGAAAAGGGAGAGGGGAGAGAAACGTGGGAAATGAGCGGCCAAAAGGGGAAGAAAGGAAAAATAAAAAGAAAAAGAAAGACAACAAGACAAAACAAGACAAATCCTATTCAAGCTTCTAGAAAGGGCAATTTGGTCTTTTTGCCCTTGAAGCACAAATTCCCAAATATTTGGCTCCAAAACTCGGCCCATTGAATCCTTTTCCAATAATTCGGGCTTACCAAAATTCGGGATGTTACATAATGTACGTAGACCAGAGATTGGAGTCCTTAGACCTAACAAATAGCAATTTTAGTGAATCAAATGGGAAAGTGAAACTTCGGTATCATAAGCAGAAAAAGAAACGGTTGTTGATGAAATTCTAATGGCCGATGATTGTTGTACGAGACAAAAAATAGATATTTAGTCTAATTCAAGGTTGGACTGTGCTTACACAGACAATCTTATGATTTGCTCTACGTGGGTAGAGAGTGAGAACTTACATATATACAAGTCCAAGGGCCTTTTGATATATAATCAACTCAAAGATAGGTGATAAATATGCTATGTCTAATAATCTGGTTTTGGTTCCTTTGGATCTATATGTGTTGATTAGTCAGAGTTGCTGATGTGCGTGAGGTTTTCCTTTTTCAATTTGTTTTTACCTTCTGCAGCAACCATAACTTGTGCCTACTTTTCAAATGGTGGAGGTCTACTTTAGCCTATCCGGAGAGATTCACACAAGTGCAACCAGCAAACTGACTGGCCAAGTACTATCTTCTTTCTTTCATCTGAAGGGAGGTCGTAAGCCGATGCGCATGATGGGTCAGAGGTAGAGGAAACAATGTGAAAGCATAATTGCAACAACAATGGGGAAGATAGTGTCGTCAGGAAATCAAGTGATCGCAATAGGCAATAGTGCCATAGCAGGCTTAAGTTGACCGAATCTGCTTGCTCCAGAATCACCAAAAGATGAGGTTAAGGCGACAATTGTGAAGGAAAAGGAGTCAGGATGGAACGAAGCTATGGCACGCTTGGCGTATGAATTGGGAAGATGTGGAGGTGGTTGATTGCTTGTTGCGTCTAGTCGCGTGGTTTCCTAAAGCGGTTGGGGCAACAGAGTGCAGCCTGAGCACAAGAGTCCTATCCTATCAGTGTTCTCGAAGCAGACAGGTTGCTTGCATCCAGTTTGCTAATTATGGGCTGTCGCTCAACATGAACCAGAGCACTCAACTTTCAAGGGAAAGTGCAAAACAGAACAGATCTCCAACATGTATTGAATGGATTATGCTTCTGTCTCTCCGTCGATAAGCAGATTTAGCTGTTGATAGAATTATGTCCCTGATGTTCCACCATAACCCAATCACTAGATAATATTGGGATGTCCTCGCTTTAACTTTCACAAGATTAGAGTTGAATGTTCACTACATAAAATCACCCAGTGAATGGCAGCTGAAATTTACACAAATCAGATCGGACAACATCAGCTAGTAAAGTGAGTGTTCTATCAAAACATAGATGATTGAATGGCCATTCGTCGAGCAGAGATGTAAACCGAACAATTGGAGAGGACAAAGTACTAAAAGCACAATGGTGAAGCTACTAATAAATGACGAGATCTCATAATAGACTCTCGACGCAGTCTTTATTTCCTCTTCAAATTCCACACAATCATTCAACAGCTCAAGATGCCTAGATCTCTTCAATAAAAAAAGGAAACTCAGAACGAAATCGCGAAGATGAAATCCACTATAACAATTCCTAAAAGTGCCTAGATCTCTTCAATGAAAAAGGAAACTCAGAACGAAATCGTTAAGACAATCCGCTAGAACAACTCCTAAAATGCTCTAGATTCTCCATGGCTCACAATCAAGATAGGGAGAAACAAGAGTTTCCATGTAAATAGCAGACTGGATATTGTCGCTGGGCTGGACTGGATAATCCTTGAAATGATTATCTTCTGGATTGAACAGAATCATCCTGAACACATCGATTTGGAAAACAAATTTTCCACTCCTTGTGTATGTGACGGCGATTTTTCGCCAGAAGGTGCAGCTAGATATTCCTTCAGTAGAGATACTAAATAATTTTGTCCAAGATCCTCCTTTCCCGTATTCACTCGTTATCCACAGCTGGTAGTCCTCATAGGATCCGTGGTACAAGAACAGGTTGGCCCCGTGAATCCCGAGTCCCTCGAATCTTATGTCCCCGTCGACTTCAGGGACCAAAAGCACCTGCTGGAATTTCTCTTCCGACAAATCGAATGATATAATCACACTCCTAATCTTTTCTTTGCTCGGGCCGATGCCGCACCAGTGTAAGGCTCCTTTCCAATAAACTCCATCTCCTCTTTCGTAGAGGGAGAGGTGCCTTTCTAGTTGGACTTCTGTCTTTCTCCAAAAAGTGGACTTGAGCGAAAATATTACCACCTGCCCTCCTTCAGGATCGCCCTGCCATTCAGAAGCCTTGCGTTGTACTACTTTATAGTCATCAGATCGAGAGTCATATCCGAATCCATGGAGTGACCCATCTAGCTGGAAAATATCCGAACCGGGCAAATTCCTACACTCCTTAGTGGTCGGATTATAGAGAAGAAATCTTCTAGGAATCCCGACAGATAAACACACCAAGCCATCGCAAGACCCAACGAGCTCAGGCTCCCAGCTAGAAGCGCCCATCCTTGGCTCATGACTCTTTACCACCCCACCGTCGCCGTTGCCGCCAGTGCTGCCATCGAGCAATTCATAGTTTATGGTCTCGAGGGGACTGGTCTTGAAGATTCTCTGACTAGAAATGATATCCCCTGCATTTAGCCTTTGCAGATGTAACCTGGCAAAGCCCGGGTCGGATATTAGAGACCACCACTGTCTACAGACGCATTTGAATCCCATCAACGACTTGGCCGGTAGCCTCGAGAGTATCTCGATAAGGATATCCTCGGTGAAACTAATGGGAAAAGCCATCCCACAAAAATGTTCGCCCATGAAATTCATTCCGTTGAAGTTAGCTTTAGTCTAACTTTTCATAGAAATGAGATTTTTAATGGCTCATTAGTAGCAAAATAAACGTTGTACTCCGTTGAAAGCGAAACTAAAGTTGAGCGAACTTATTTAAAATACTGAAAGTCAACTAACCTACTTAAAATTTAAGAGTTAAAGTTCAGTGACTATGAGAAAGTAGTATTGGGATAAACAAGAGAACAAGGATGTATGAGTGCAAACTCGTTATTTTATAGCCATCCGACGTAGGCAATGAAATCAAAGGTCGATATACGTTCTCATCCATGAACTTGGACCGAAACCGCGAAATGGCTCAATCAGGCGAATCTTGCAGCAACAAGATCACGGGGCATCATTCCAAGTCTCGTCAATGTTCTCAAGAATCACCAATGACTCGGCAATGGGTTTGCCATTGTGCACAGGCACAAGTATCTTCTTGTGGACTGGGTTGTACTTGAGAAACAAAGAGCTCTTGGGCAATTCATCAAGTCCTCGTCAATATGCTCGTACTCGACTCCTTTCATTTTGAGAGCTACCTCAACTCACTAATAGGGGTGATGGGTTCCATCAGCTCTCGGTTTTTGAATTAGGAACTGGGTTAGGTGGTTCGCGAACCGAAAACCGAGCAAAATATAATTGTGCATAACTGTATTTTCTTTTCTTTTTTAAATGGTGTATTAATTTAATCCAAAAAATTAGAAGAAAGATATCTCACTACATTTTTCAGCCTTCGGGGACCGAAGAAACATTTCCCTAGGCAAGTGTGGACAGAGGGAACTGACATGAGCTTTTAGGGAAATAATTTTTGTGGGTATCCCTTTTCCTTTAATTATAAAGACGCCTACACCTGCCTCTCTTTACTTTCTCTCTACTCTCTTATCTACATTAAGCAGTCAACAGTTTCTTCGTTGACAAACCTCTTTCATCTCTCTCTTTCACCCTTGGTTTCCACGTGATGAGCTTAACTCTCACCTTATGAAGTCTGTCCAAGAAAACTTTAACGGTCAAGAAAACTTTCCTTATGAAGTCTGTCCAAGAAAAGAAATGAAAGACAAATCTCTCAAGATGATAGCCAACAAGTCAGTTGTGACTCGAAGATTATATAAGGGGAGGATGCAATCAGAAGAAGATAGTGGTGAACATACATATTCCAAAGTCTGATTTTATTTTTCATTGATTGTCTGAAAAAAGTGCAAAATTGAGTGATTCTAGTGTATTGCCAAAAAGAGTGACTTAGTGAGATATATCATTATCAAGTGCAAACACTCAAGAGTGTATAATCACTTTTGATTACATAGTGATTGGATGTTGCCTCATTAATTTTCGAATTTATCGGTAAGCCCGAAAATTTTCGGAAAATGATTAAACGGGCTGAAAAATTGGAAACAAGAAGAGTTGGACCAACCAAAGGCCCAATGGGCCTTACGCCTATTAAGGGTCGGCCACATGGACCCTAAGCTAGCCCAAGTGGGCCCAATTAGGCCCACCAAGCCCAACTTCTAGCCTTTGAGCCCAATTGCATTTTCTAGCCCATTTCTCCTCAATTTGAGCCCAAACCAATTTTATTCAAGCCCGTATAAAATCTTGCCCCGTATATTGTATAGTACAGTATACTATACTTGGGGGAAATTACAAAATTGCCCTTTCTAGAAGGTGCATTCGATTTTGGAGGACAAAAGGGAGAAACAATCATGGAAATGATGGCAAATTTTGGGAAATGGATGAAGCTTCTTGGAGAAGGCTTCAAAGAGGAAAGTCTTCATCTTTTCTCTTTCTTTCCTCTCTCTCTCCTCCCTCTCTTTCCTCCCTCTCTTTCCTCTTGGGCGTCCAGCCCCTCACCCCTCCCTTTTCTCTCTCATTTTTCTCTCTTTTCCTCTCCTTCTCTTCTTGTTTCTTGCCCTTGCCGCCCCCTTTACCATCCGGACCACCACCGCCCACCGTTCTTGTCACCGTCATCACCGCCATCACCGCCATGCCGCCTTGGTGCTGTCCGTCCAAGGCCGCCAAGTTGCGCCTCTCTCTCCCTTGCGGTTCTCACCTCCACCGAAAATTGCCTCCACTGAGAACTATTTTTGCCGAGCGCCTCTGTGACATTTCAGTGGTAGCCGTGCGTCACCCTCACCGCCGCCATCAAGTTCGTGTCGCCGGAATCGCAAAACCGTGAATTATTTTCCTAATCCCTTAATTATGGGATAATCTTGCTTAAGAGTAGTTTAATTAGCTTAATCTTGAATTATGCTTTTGATTATGGGTGATTAGCATCATATTAATGGTTTAATCTTGCTTAGTGTTAACTCTGGTTAGATTAATTTACCTTGGTTAGATTAAAGTTACCGCAGTTAGAATAAAATAACCATAGTTGGTTAAATTAATTAATTATAATTGTAATAAAATAAATGTGGTTGAATAAAATAACTTTTGTTGGGTTAATTAACTGTAATTTGCTTAAAGTAACTACGGTTAATAATAAATAGATATTATTATTATTTTTGAAATAAATAAGAATAATTTATTATCTTCGAAATTAATTAATTATATTATTTTATAATTTCGAATTATTATTTATTTCTGAATATTAATTATTTTTGGGAAAATAATTAAGTATGATTATTTATTAGAAATTTTTTAATTGAGTAATTTTGTGGGAAAATTACTATGGTCTATTTTTCTAAAACCAATAGTATTTATATACTACATTATTAAGTGACCTTGGTTTATTAAAAAAGGGTTTTATTAAGCGACCTTGGTTTATTATAAGTATTTTGTGGGAGTTAAATTATTTTATCGGAATAATTGATTATAGTATTGTATACTCTATGAATGAGTATTTTTGGATATAATCCTAATTTATACTTATTTTGGGATGATTGATTATTTAGGGGAATAATTGATTGTCGTTAGTCGTGGAGACATGTGTTTATCTATTATTGAATATTGAGACACATGGTTGGGTACTATTAATGTCACGCCTCGAATCTCAAGCACGTGACAACCCCTTCACTTTGGTCAAATGAATGCGACGTCTTAGGACACGTCGCCGACTATTCTTTTTATCTTGCGATTAAACGCATGCGGAAGCAAATCAACAATACCTAGTCAATAAACAACAAAGATAGTAGAAAGACTAATGCAACAACAACAACGTCATTTTTGTTCTTATACTAATTAACCTTAGGAAGTTTATACACGAGCTCCTCAATCGGGTGACTTCTTCTATAGTCATCTAAAGATACTAAACATGATTAATCTACTTCTTTTAACCATTGGGCACACCAACCTACCCTCCACAATGCGCTCCAGCATTGTCCGATCTATGGCAATATAGGTGCCATAACTATAAACTTGAAAAATGGTTAACAACAACGAGTGAAATATAATCTCAGTGAGTTATCGCCTTAAGCCCCGATTAGGATGCCAATTCGCCTCGGGGTTCCTAACAGACATACATTTTATAATGATGGCAGATCAATTGCAAAACAACCCTCACTTTGACTTAACTAACCACGTGATCTACTCGGTAAACCCCATAAGAAATGATCAACAATCAATGGACTTGTTGGCATTCTTACCTAGTCATGCCATACCCTGCACGGTATAAATTCTCATGCGTGCCATAAACGATGCAACCAACATTTTAACCACCATAGTGATTAATCACAGGTGAGTCGATTTGCAGCCAATCTTATCTTGCCATTACCATACCCTGCATGGTATAACCTCACGCATGCCATGGTTAATGCAAACAGGCACCCGCATAATCAAAACACATAATATATTTCACATACACCCCTACATTTACACGTGTTTCGATTATTAACTCTCCTAAGGGCCACAAACGAACTCCCGTCAGTGTCTACTGGCATAACGAGGCATCGCCCCGCCCCATTGGGTGCAGCTATGTCTGGAACTCCTGCCTAAACGGCATTCCCGAAGGAGCATAAATCCGGCCTTTATTGCGACTCGCATCCAAACTCCTAGCGGGATTTCTGACAAATCGGACTTCGCCCCCTAATCTCCTACCGGGGTGATGGGTTCGTTTATGTGGCCACACAAGCACACCACAATAATTCATTTTAATCTTGAATATTAGCTTATGCAAATGTGGTACATGCTCAATATAATAAATCATTGCACATTTTTCATGTAAAGATTGCAGGAAAATAATTGCACATTGTTACATAATTATTGAAAACCCGTCAAACTTTGCATGCCTTACCTTTTAAACATACTGGCCTCATTTAAAATATAAAACTCGATGTATACGCCCGACAACTCGGGATTTCCCTTTTATAAGTCCATAAAACCCCTTGTAAAAATTACTACTTTGGGTTTCACATGAGGCAAACATTTTTCAAGGCAATGCAAGCATCAAACAACATGGCACGTGCAAGAAAACATCATAAATTCAGGCCAAAAGTACACAAGTGTCAAGGTATAATTATCAGAGCAATCAAGCACTTGACAATTTCAATCATATGATCAATATCCTATTGATCCAAATAGCAATTCAACATGCTTTAATAAATACGGACTCGCCGAATTATTACCACTATTTAATTATGCATGAATAGTACTATTCATAATTAAATTAAAATAAATAATAATAATTTCGAATTTAATAAATAACAAATAATTCCGAATTTAATAAATAATAAATTATTAAAAATAAATAAATTATTTTTAATAAAATAATGATAATCAAGATTATCCCCTAATCATTGATTATCCTAATTAACCACCGTTAATTAGTACTATTAACCAACTAATTGAAGTTAACCATAGTTAATTAACTCAACCCTAATTAATTAACCCAAACATAGGTCAACTTTAGTTAATTAACCCAACCTTGGTTAATTAATCTAACCATAATTCACTTTTATGCTTATTTGGGTTTGGTTCAGTCATATATCTCGTATCTGTTGATTAGTCACGATTTGCTGCTGTGAGTGAGGTTTCCCTTTTCCATTTCGCTTTTACTTATTTTGCAGCAACAATTACTTGTGCAAATTTTTGGAAACTGAGAATGTCTGCCTTAGCCTATCTGCAGCAATCCATAACATGGAGAGCAGTTCAATCGGCGTGCTAGGACCCTTAATGGCTTCATTTGGGAGTAGTACCAGGAACGGGCACATCACGTAATAGCTCCAACAACTAAGTTTGTCTAATGTCATGCGGACGGCTCAATCTCTATGCATCTTGGGGCTCTAAAAGTCTGGAAAGGATGTTCTAAAGTTGCCCTTTATGGAAAGGATGTTCTAAAGTTACTCCTTGTGTATGCGACGGGGATTTCTAGGCTAGGTATTCCTGTAGTTGAGACGCTGAACATTTTTGCCCAGGACCCTCCTTTCATGTATTCACTCATCATCCACGGCTCTTGCTGGAAGAGGGGGCGGTAGTACATGAACAGATTTGGCCCGTGAATCCCAAGTCCCATGGAACATGAGTTCCCAATGACTTCAGGGATTGGAAGCACTTGCTCGAATTTCTCTTCCGACAAATTAAATGATATCACAGTCTCGAGCTTTCCTTCATTCTTGACGAGCCAGTGTAAGGCGCCATTCCAGTAAACACCCCTTCCTTGTTGGACGACGGAGAGGTGCCTTTCTAGTTGGGCTTGTGTCCTTTTCCAAGAAGCGGCCTTAAGCGAAAATATTTCCATCTGCCAATTTTCAAAACCGTCCTGCCCATTTTCAGAACCCTTGCCTTGTACTATTTTGTAGTCATCCGATTGAGAGTCATATCCAAATCCTTGGAGTAACTCACGTAGATGAAAAAGACCGGAACGGGGCAAACTAGACTCCTTAATGGCGGATTATAGAGGGCAAGTCTGCCGGCTATAGATAAACATCAAGCCATCGCAAGACCCCACGAGTTCTGGACAGCTAGAAGCATCTATTCTTGGGTCATGAGACTTCATCGCGTGGTCATCATCGCCACCAATGCTGCCATCGAGCGCTTCGTAGTTTATGGTCTCAAAGGGGCAGGTCTTGAAGATTCTCTGACTAGAAATCATATCCCCTGCCTTTAGCCTTTGCAGATGTGACCTGGGGAAGGCTGGGTCGGATATTAGAGACCACCACCATTTACAGACGCATTTGAATCGCATGAGGGACATGGCTGGTAGCCTTAAGAGTATCTCCATGACGATATCCTCGGGGAAACTTTCGGCCACTGCGGAGGCCGAGGTCCGGCTTGATTCAGCAAATGGGTTCTTCTTCATTGGGCAGGTTTGGAGTGAAAGATCTGTTTCTTTGCCTTTCGATTGTCTACACTAAGTCAAGAAGCTTTCCCAGCACAGAACAAGACGGAGGGTTGATCAGATCTTTCGCCACGCATGAAAAACAGGAGATCTCAGGGTCGTCCGAACCCTCGTGTCTTGGGATCGCTCGACGCGATCGGTGGGAGGTGGGAGGTGGAAGACAGAGGATGAGGGGACTCGTTGAGTCCAGCAGCGCCGGAGAGGAGCGAGAGAGAGAGAGGGGTTCGAAATAGTATATTTGTGCTTCGCAGAAATAAATAAATGTTCCTTTCCGTGAATAAGAAGGTAATAACGTACGCGCGAAGTTCGAAATAGTATATTTGTGCTTCGCAGAAATAAATGTTTCTTCCGTGAATAAGAAGGTAACAACGTACGTTGATTTCTCTCTCTTTCTCTGCTGAAAAAGTACTTTTTCTTCACATGAGGGGGTACGCTAAATATCAACAGGAGAGTCGCAATAAAAAAATCATTAAAAATAAAAAGGGGAAAATCTGAAATAAAAAATAAATTTTTTTGCAGCGATAAGGATATCCTCAGTGAAACTTTCGGTGAAACTTTCGAAGTCCAGAAGCTTACCCAGCACAGAACAGGACGAGGGTTGATCAGATCTTTCGCCACGCATGGAAAACGGGAGATCTCAGGGTAATCCGAGCCCTAGACCTCGGATCCTGGTCTCGCTCAACGCGATCGAGGAGGTGGGACGTAGAAGACAGAGTGGCTGAGAGGGCTCGTTGGCGTGACGGCGGTGGCGCGTGAAGTCCAGCAGCGCCGGAGATGGTGGGTTCGACGGCGGCGCAGCGGAGGCAAGGCGGAGGGGAGAAAGAGAGAGAGAGAGAGCGTGCGCTTTGCAGATTAAAATGTTTCTTGAGTGAGTAGGAGGGCGACAACGTGAATTTCTTACATATAAGTGGATTAAGTGTAATTTTCTTTTGTTGATAGTTTGATTGTTCTTTTCATGTGTATTTTATCAAATTCAATGTATTTTTATTTTTACTTCTAATCGCCACATAAATTTAATTATTTTTCTCATGTCTCTATTTTTGTTTTTAAAGTGAGAATAAAGCTATCTGAACTTTAGATAAGTTACTCATAAAATAGGATATTCGCATTTTCAGTTTCTCGATTTGATTTTTTTATTAAGTGATTGATATTAAAAGAGCAATTTCAGCCATAATGAGAATAATGTGATTATGCTTCCTTTTAGGTTGCATTTACTACATTTGGACCCTGCCACTTATATGGGGCAACTGCTGGATAGGTATGAAAGCGGTCATACTTGAAGGCTTTTTTGGTACAAAAATAAAAAAGAAAAAAAACTAATTAGCAATGATTGAGTCACGCATGAATCCAAGAAGTTACATACGTAGGCAAGAGATTGTATTGATTGTAGCTAATTACTTCAATAATGGAAGTTTACTTTGCAAAAAAATGAATAATTTAAGTAAATTTTCCTAGAAATGATTGTTTATATCAATTGAAATTATTTTCATTATCTACAATAATTTTTATTTAAATATTTTCATGGAAAATTAAAATATTTTTAACTTACTCAATTTCTTAAGCAATACAAATAATTATTTTTATAAATATACTTTTCAAATCATTCATTTTCCTTGAAAACAAATGAAGCTTTAGTGAATTAAATCGGAAAGTGAAATAATATGGTATCAAAAATTGAAAAAATAACACCTGTCGATGATGTTCTAATGGCCAATGATTGTAACCAATGATCCACTTAAAGTTCCGTGGTAGGCGCTCCAAATTGTTGGGTCTTGTGATAGCTTTTCTATTGCTTGAATGGCATATAATTTATATCATGGAATCTAACTATTAAAAGAGTCTTGAGAAATCCCAAACCCTAAAGCTAATTATCGCAGTAATATAAGTGACTTCAAATTTTTTGGACTTGACTATGATTGCTCATCTGACAATTAAAATTCTTGAGTGGTCATTTCAGTCACTTTAGAAGCAATTTTGATGGATGCATAGTTAATATTTCTATTCTGAAGGGCAATTTCGGGAAGAGGGTTACAGGAAACGGCAATTTTGAACGGCCTCCCTCAAAAGGATACGTTGTTTTTGGTTCTTGCATTGAGGCTATTGCAAAGTAATCAGAACAAGAGGCACATTTCTTTCAATATGGCAGAGTACAGATTGTTTGAGGCAATTCCGTTGATGGAGATCGATCCTCCCCTTACCTTTTAGGATTTAGACTCATTAGAGATTGGTTACATGGGTGCACAGGTGCCATCCAATCAATTGAAACACGAAGCATGAATACGAAAGAACGTGCAGTAAGGCCATCATGGACAAAACTGTATAGTGTGGCAAAGAGCACAAAGTTGCCTTCAAGCAAGTTTTGGCTAAGAAACAATGTGTGTCACAGATGACGGCAAAGTGATTGGGGTTTTTGTGCTGTTGGAAACTTGGATGTGCAGTGTGCACGACCCCGTGAAGAATACAGTCAAGACTTTCTCAACTCTGATAGGCAATGATCGGCAACGGTATGGGTATCATGTGTATGTTGAGACACTGGTCTCGCCCTATTAGAACAATGTGGCAGCATAGTGTGGAATGAAATATTGTTGAAACAGTTTAAAGAAATAGATGAAATTCACAAATTCTGATGTTTTCTTACTTCGAGTTAGCATATTATATCATGATACTCTTAGTTTTTTCTTTCCTAGACATGAATGAAATACTATATTTTCCGATAATACTAATGTGTTTATTCTTTCTTTTAGGTTGAACTTACTGCATTTGGACCGTGCGCTTAGTATGGGATAATTACAGGACACGCATGAAAAAGGCCATACTACAAGTTTTCATATAGAGTTAAAGATTATTTAACAATGATGATTGAGTCACAAATCAATTCAGGAGGTAATGTATGTAGACTGGAGACTGGACTCCTTAGACCTAACAAAATCTTATATTAGAAGGTTCACCCTATTTCTACCTTTTATTGGCTCTTGACATCTCTCATCACATTGAATTAATTACATTATCTCTTGTGGTTTCTAATATTGATTAAAGATTATTTTTGGCATTTCTTATTCGTTTTCTTTTGTTTTGATATTTATTAAAAGACAAAACTATCCACATTACTTTCAAACAATTTTTTCACCCCAACCACTTCTTCCACATATTATGGTCCAACATTTCATTCATGTTTCTCTTCTTCTTAACCTATTCCACCAATTATTAACTTTATTTCCCTAAACAATCCCAATATTGTGAATATTTTGACTTCAATTTGCAGTACAACTTTACGAGAATTTACTCAAAGATTAAATAGTGTGGTTGATGAATCATTATGCACACTTTACTCATTTTTCATTGTTTTTTCTAGTGTTGTCACCAAGGAAGACAATATTGAAGACAACAAAAATAGCTTAAATGTATTTATTAATGATGAAACTATGAATGGAGAAAATCAATCAATCATGTCCACAAGTTCATTTGGAGCTTCCCACACAAAACATTTAAAATTATTCCTTCATAAATTTTTGTTTGAAGTGAATAATGACCCTTTTCTTAATGTAATTGAAATATTTTATTGTCTGATTCATGTAAATTTTTTTTTTTGAGCAAGTAACCATTTTAAGGGTAGCGAAGCAGTTGAATAGCTAATATCTTTTGTGTAAGTTGCATGTGCAACTTATTATTACAGTACATTTGTACTTTGAGGATATTTCTTTTCATTATTATTATATGAAAATTTTGATACATTTAGGATTTGACATAAAAAAAAACACATTTTTTTACTAATGGTTTGAATGGGTTATCTTATAATTTCATTACAATTGTCATAATTCATCTCAACAGCTAATTATATAATGTAACCAAGGAAAAAATAATGCTCTATTTAATAGTAATTTAGGGAGTATTTTCTTTAGCATTTGCGTAATAGTAATGGATATTTAGAATTATTTTTATGTACTTAAATTTATCGTGTTTTTTTTATCTTTGTGAAAGTATCTAACATCATACAATGATGGCATGAAAAGTAAATAAAAATTGGACTATTAGATTAACTGAATAAACTGAAAGTTCAACAAATAAAATATACAAATTATAATGTAATGGCACATATTAAAATTATAATTAAACGAAATGTGTGCTAATATTGGTAGATATTTCTTTTCACTCTTACTTGTGCTTAGTTTATTTTTTAAAAATAGTTTCACAGTAAAAAGAGAGAGAAATATACAGGTCATTAACACAATTTTTATTACCTATCTAATCAACTATTTTTCAGAAAAAAATGGACAAAATTTTTGTTTCAAATGGAGAAAGAAAAGCAAAAAACCAGAAAAGAAGAAAAAAAAGGCAAGAAATAATTTTAAATTAAGAGTGGAACCAACATTTAATCATAATAAATGTTATTGAGAGTCGTATGGATAATTTTGTAGCCAATTCAATATCGTAGTGGGTGTCGGAAGTCAATAAAAGAGTGGAAATAACATGAGCCTATTAGAATACCCCTATAAGAATACCTTTAAGACGCCAATAAGGGTGTGGTATTCTCAGGACAGTAGTAGCAGAGTGGCTATAATTTTTATTTTTATTTTTTTGGAGACAAAAAGAATTTATCTTTTAAAAGAATCATTAAGACAGTTGATGTGGCACTTTCGCCTATGCTGCATTGGCATGCCAGGCGCCAATTCTGACATCTAACAGCTAGCTAACAATGTTAGTGCCAAATCAGCAATTTCCATCTAATAATCTTATGAGACCTCACATCAAGGCAAACTGAAATTTGAGGTACTTAATGGAAAAAGATAAACTTAGTTCCTGCGGTGTCATTACTCACCTGTATAAGAACTCAATATCAGAATTTCTTCCACTTTCCTGTTCTGGGATCCATTGATTGAAACTGCTTTTATGAGCCTTAACATGTCCATTTGCTTATCCTGAATTGCAAATTAAGTTGTTGTCAATCATTACTGACAAAACCGAGAACATTTTCATGAATCACCTATACTTAACACTGAACTAGAAGATCAGCTATCATGAGGACAACGATTTGAAGAAGAGGAAAACAGAGTCCTTAGGCCCTGTAACACGAGCAACAAAAAGGAAAAAAAAAACTGAATCCTTTATGAGTATGAAGCTCTCCAGATTCTTCAAGGACGACCCTCTCTCACTCACTCTTCCTGGCCATCTCCTTCATCCTTAGACAATTTGCCCTTATCTCATCACTCCCAAGAACTGCTAGTATCTTTGTCCTCATTTCATGCCTAGTTATCACTCCATTTTCATCACCATCCAATCCTAAACCCACCCTCCACAAACCACACATGAAGCTCCTGTCCAGGTGCTGATTTGCAAAGTAGGGCCCGCACAGAGGTGGGACCCCATTGCTCAGGCCGTCCAGCGTAGAATTCCACCCATAGTGTGTGAAGAAGCATGCCACTGAAGGGTGAGCCAGGACCTCTTGTGGTGCCCACTCAACCATGATAACTCTATTTTTTATGGAGTATTCTTACTAATTTAGACTTGATATTTGCTAAATTTTGATGAATTTTGGGTGAATTAAATTGCTACTCACGAAATTTTATTTTGTAAAAAATATTTTCAGATCTTCGAGGAATATTGCAATATCTTTCAAAATATTTCATCTTGAAGAAAAAGCCAGTCTAGATTAGAAATTTGGAAAATTTGACCATAATTGAGGATAAGGTTCAAAGAAAATCAAGGAGATAATGAGGAATCTTTTCCAAATTCTAGTCGGAGTCGACCTAGGGCAGATTTTTGGAAGTTATATAAACCGCTCTTGTGCTGCATATAAGAGAGAGGAGAGAGAATCCTTGGAGACACCATCTTTGCATAAGATTTTGGATTTTCTTAGTTAGATTTTGTTCTTCTATTTTAATGGAGTTGGCGCATGTCAAGGAGAGAAGGAGAAGACAAACTTGAAGCTCCTTGTATCTCAACTTGGTGAATTTTTTTTTATTTAGTATTATGTTTTCTTTAATTTTTGTTAGTTTAGTTTTTACTATGTTTTAAATTTCTTTTGTTAGAGCTACAATGGATCTTAATCATGATTGATTGATTTTCAAAGCATTTCTTATGCAATAGAATTGTTTTGATTGTGTCGTTCTCTATCATGATCTTAATACTTTTAGAAGTTTGGCCAACTTTTGAATGATTTTTTGATGTATGCATGATACCGGATGGAGATTGTGTGCATGCGCATTAGTGATATTGAACAATAAATTAAATCTAGGTCAAAGTACACTAGGTTATTTATGTGGCTGCGATAGTAGATCTAGGTTAGGACTACTTAGATTGAATTCGGGAATTTCCACAAGAACTTCTTTTAGGTAGTTTAAATTCACCTAAGGTTAATGTGGGTTAACATACCTAATTAGGGATTATTAGATTGAGGTCGGCTTATAATTCAACTTAGGGAAATTTCGCCAACACAATTGGAAATTAATTTGTTGCATGACAAGTTAAGAAAATTAATTATGAATGGTTAAGTGAAGTTGGATGCTCTAACGCTTTGTGATCTTGATAATTATTAATTTTCAGTTTGCTTTAGATTATTTTTACTTTACAATTTTAATTAGCTTTTGAATTCTTTAAGTTTTGACTCTTTTATATTTTAGTATTTTAATTGGTTTAGTTCACTTTTTACTCGTCTTTTCGATTTGGTTAGTTAGATTTTTGGATTGATCAATTTCGGTAAGTAATTGGATAATTAAAAAAAACAATCCTTGAGGAAATAACACTCACTTATCGATATTGTGCATTTACAATTCACCTAACAGACCACCTTCCCATGATTCCTCACTCTTTGGAGGAACATGCTGTGAATCTTGTTAAATGGCCCACTGGTCATGTTCGGGTGTATGACCCACAGGAGTGGTCGGCCAATCTCTACCGGAGGCTGTGGGCAAGCTTGTAGAATTGTTTCGGCCTGAAGATTGTTGTGCATCCAAAGGCAACATAGATGACTAACTAGGGTGGATGCTGCTCTAGCCAGTTCAAGCAAGTAGAATGCTCGTTCCACAGGCTTTCTCTACAATGGAGTAATCTGGTGCTCGATAACAATGGACCGACCAGGAGAACTATGGGAATAATTCCACAGGCCAATGCCTCGAGTTCATGGAACGAATTGCAAAGATATGAGGTTGAGTGTGTGCTGTGATGGACGATGGCCGATGGCCGACAACCGACACCCATCTGAATAATACTTTCTGCACCATCAGGTCTTCAGGGAAATTCCAGGTGAGGTCATCACTCTTATATGAAGGGAGGTCCTTTGATATTGAGATCACATCAATCTTCAGAGCAATGCCAGTGTGAAGTTTTTAGACGAAATTAGATCGTCTTTAGACTACCTGCTCCTACAAGCACTTAAGCTAATTGCATGATTCTTTAATGTGCCTGCTGCCAATAAAGCAATTGAGAGAGAGAGAGTACATCACATATTAAGGCTTCCCAAAGATTGACTGTTCAAGGGTTCTAGCTCTGGCCCCCTTACCCTCGTTGTCTATGACTCCACCTCAATCAGCTTTGGAATATGAAGTGTCAAGGCCAGAGTCGAAACTGAGGCAGCCCAAAATCCGGCTCACTTGACACCTATCCTTTCGGCAACTTCCAGTGCCCATCCACTGTAAACAAACGTGTTGGACAAAAATGCTACGGACAAAGCACACTGGGTGCTTGGGTCTTCATTTGTGGTCCCGTTTCTTACAATTTCCATTCTGGTGTGCAGCTTGAGAGAGTATACCCTCCGTTATATATCAAGTTTATAGTGGCCTTAGATAGAGAGAATATTTTCGAATTGGTTTTTTAAACAAACTTCCCATCAATAAATAACTTGATTATTATGTGATTTGGTACACTCGTCACCCATTTACAGTAGTCTCAAATAAGGAAAATGAATCCGACGCTGGGTTTACATGATTTAGTCAATGGGATCTATTCCATGAGGTGAGTAGCACAAAACATCACTGTAGATCAAGCTATATGACGAAAATTACAACTACACTTGAGTTAATTAATTAGTCAATCAATTACTCTCTCTACTTCTCAGTCTCTAATTACATCCAATTAGTCACCTAGTATTCAGCTCACACAATTCATGGTGAAACGATTTCTCAATCTTACAAAATAATTTACAAATCTTATCACCAGATATTGACTTCAGAACACTCGCAATTTCTTCACGATGTAATTCACAAGCACGCCACAACTAAATTGTCACGGTCTAAAGCTCCTCTGCCCACTAATGTATTAAAACCAAAAATTCACCTCTTGTGCATAAAATATTCGGATCCAAAATAGTAAACCCCTTGGCCTGCCCAAACTAGGAATATAACCCTAATGTTGGGGTCAATCTACAAGCCTTACAGGATTTTGAATTTCTACTTGGATCAGTTTCCTTGACAAGCTTGAACTCAAGATATATTCTTCCCAAGGTATTATTAATGGAAAAGGACTAAACTAACTCATCCTCTTGGTAAATGGAATATGCATCAGCTATTCCAACTCCCCAAAAACTAGGGGATGTCATTGGCAAAAAAATAGCTACGAGTTTCCCCTTCATCAGAAGATATCAACAGTATAATCAACACAACTCCTTCAACTCCTACTCCAGGACGACATTAGCCAGTGAAGAGAGTATTCTAGCTTCGACAAAAAAAAAAAGAAAAGAAAAGAAAAGAAGTGAGTATTCTAGAAAAACAGAGATGATTTGATGACCATTCGTCGAGCAGAGATCTAACCGAAACATCTGGAGAGGAGAACAGCAGATCTCATAATAGACTCTTGACACTGTCTTCGTTTCTTGTTCAAATTCCACATGATTATTCAACAGCTCAATATGGTCAGATCTCCTCCAAAAATGAAACACAGAATGAAAAATCCACTATAACAACTCTTAAAAGGCTCTATATTTTTGATGGCTCACAGCCAAGATAGGGAGAAACAAGAGTTTTCACATAGGTAGCAGAGTAGATATTGCTGTAGTTCTGGATTGGATAATCCTTGTAAGTATTATCCTCTGGATCGAATAGAATCATCCGGGACGCATTGAGCTGGAAAACGATTTTTCCACTCCTTGTGTACACGACAGGGATAATCTGCCTATGGTTGTAGCCAGGAGGTATTCCTCTAGTCAAGATACTGAACAATTTTGTCCAGGACCCTCCGTTCCCATATTCACTCCTTATCCACGCCTGGAAGCAGTGGGTATAACTGCCATGGTACATGAACAGATTGGCCCCATGAATCCCAAGTCCCTTGAAATTTATGCCCCCATCGAGTTCAGGGGCCGGAAGCACCTGCTGGAATTTCTCTTCCGACAAATTGAATGACAAAATCACAGCCTCGGCCGGCATTTTGCTGTGGTCGATGGAGCACCAATGTAAGGCCCCGTTCCAATAAACTCCCGCCTGTTCGATGCCGTAGAGATGCCTTCTTCGGACTTGGGTCGTTTTCCAAGAACCGGACTTGAGCGAAAATATTGCCACCTCCCAATTCGTAGAACCGCCCTGCCATTGCTCAGTACCCTTGCATTGTACTATCTTGTAGTCATCAGAGCGAGAGTCATATCCGAATCCATGAAATATCTCGGGTAGTTGAAAAAGATCGGAACTGGGCAAATTCCTACGCTCCCCAGTGGTCGGATTATAGAGGACAAATCGGCCGAGGACAGATAAACATACCAAGCCATCGCAAGACCCCACGTGCTCGGCATAACAGGTATAAGCGTCCATTCTTGGCTCTTGAGACTTCACCACCACGCCGCCATCATCGCTGCCATCGAGCACTTCGTAGTTTATAATCTCAAAGGGGCCGGTCTTGAAGATTCTCTGGCTAGAAATTATATCCCCGGCCTTCAGCCTTTGCAGATGTGACTTGGCAAAGCCCGGGTCGGATATTAGAGACTGCCACCGTTTACTGACGCATTTGAATCGCATCAAGGACTTGGCCGGTAGCCTCAAGAGTATCTCGATGACGATATCCTCGTTGAAACTTTTGGCCACTGCGTAGGCCAAGGTCCCGCTTGATTCGGCGAACAGGCTCTTCATTGGTCAGGTTTGGAGTGAAGGACGTGTTTCTTTGCCTTTCGATCGTTTACACTAAGTCAAGAAGCTAACCCAGCACAGAACAAGACGAGGGTTGATCACGTCTTTCGCCACGCATGAAAAACAGAAGATCTTAGGGTCGTCCGAGCCCTAGCTCTCGGATCCTGGGATCGTTCGACACGATCGAGGAGGTGGCGAGGTTGAAGACAGGGTGAGGGGGCTCGCCGGCGTGGTGGCGATCGCGTGTGGAGTCCAGCAGCGCCGGAGATGGCTGGTTCGACGGCAGTAAGGTGGAGGCGGCGAAGAAGAGAGAGAGAGAGGGCGCTCGTGAGGTTGCGAAATAATATATTCACTTAAATATGCTTGGCAGAAAGGATGTTTCTTCTTTAAATAGGAGGGTAATATCGTACATTCATGTCTCACCCTATCTCTCCCGTGGCTGGAAAAGTACTTTTTCTTCACATGAGGTGGCATGCTAAATATCAAAAAGTGAGAGGCACATTGTCCATGATTACAATAACAATTTACGCAATTCGTATCATCCAGGCAAAGATAATTATAGATTAACAAGTGTAACACATGAATTATGGACATTCCGGTTAGATTATTTCGTAACGGAAGATTCATAGATACTTTCTCAATACAGAAAGAACATGTAACGTCCAACTGAATATTTGAAAATGACGAAATTTAGAAAGCACAACGGTGAAGTTATTAATCAATGACTAGGTCTCACAATAGACTCTCAACAGTGTCTCTTTTCATCTTTGAATTCAATAACATCATTCAACCGTTCAAGACGGCTAGACATCTCCACAGAAAAGGAAATTCAAACGAAGATGGTAAAACCAAATCCACTAAAAGAACTCATAAAGGCTTTAGATTCTTGATGGTTCACGGCCAACATAGGGAGAAACAAGAGTTTCCACATAGACAAGAAATTCGATACTATCGTAGCCCTAGATGGGATAAACCTTGTAAGTATTCTCTTTCGAATCGAACAGAATTATCAAGTACATAGATTTTTCCACTCCTCGTCCACATGATGGGGATAAGCCATTATTTGCAGCCAGGTATGCCTTCAGTTGAGACACTGAACAACTGAAGGCATGCCTCGAAAAGGTCATTGTTGGTGCCATGGCAGATGAACAGATTTGCCCCATGAACATCGAGTCCCTCGAAAATTATGTCCCCACCAACTTTAGGGACTGAAAGCACCTTAGGGAATTGCTCTTCTGCCAAATCAAACGACTTAATTGTAGTCTCTCTCTTGTTTTGGCCCCGGTCAACCTCAAGCCAGTGTAAGGCCCCTTTCCAATAAACTCCTCGGTGGTAAGCAAGTTGGCTTTCTCGTTTTACTTGTATCACTCTCCAAGCACCGGACTTGACCGAGAATGTCGCCATCTGATAATATTTAGTACGGTTGCCTTGTACTATTTTATGGTCATCGGAAGCAGAGCCGTATCCGAATCCATGGAAGAACATGTATCGGAACTGTGCAAATTTCTTGACTCCTTGATGGTCGGGTTATATACAAGGACTCCGCCACGGACAACGAAACAGACCAAGCCATCGCAAGACACAAGATCGGGCTGCCACCTAGGATTGTCCAATTTCGGCTCATGAAACTTCACCATCGCGCTACCGTTGTTGCCGCCAATGCCACCATCTAGCTGTTCGTAGTCTATGGTCTAGAGGGGGCTGCTTTTGACGATTCTCTGGCTAGGATTTATATCCCCTGCCTTCAGCCTTTGCAGATGCAACTTGGCAAGGTCTCGGTCGGAAATTAGAGATTGCCACCGTTTGTTTACGTATTTGAATTGCATCAAGGACTTGACCAGTAGCCTTATCTCAATGAGGATATCCTCAGTTAAACTTTCGGCCACTGAGGACGCTTAGTTTCGGCTTGTTTCGGCAAATAGTCTCTTCATGGGGTGTGTTTTGAGTGAAAGATCTAATTCTTTGCTTTGCAAGGCTTATGTACGAAAGTATAATACCAAGTCAAGAAGCTTACTGAGTCAGAACAAGACGAGGGTTGATCAGATCTTTTGCCACGCAGGGCGCAAGATGGAAGCAGTAGTTGTTGGCGGTACGTCAAAACAGTACCCCATCCTTATTCAGCAAGCTTTTCAAATGTGTCAAAAGTCGATTTTTCTACACTTCCCGCATCGAACGGAGTCTAAAATTCGGAAGCAAATGTTGTCATACAAGACTGTCCCAAATATTAAATGAATATTTTGACACTGAATAGAAGGGAAACATCGTACTTTCAGACTTCTCTCTCTTAAACTACCTCTCAACCCAAGAAATCGAACTCCTATTTTCAGATTTTTTTTTCCCAAAGAAAATTATATTTATTACTTAAAAGGATTCAGAAGTACATAATCTTCATGACAAAGCAAATCGAAATAGAGCATGAATATTGAAAAACAAAGCCAAATCCAAAAAGTAAGGAGGATCAACAGAGTATAAGCAAAGTTAAGCATAAACTCATTTGACAAGAATGAATCTGTCAAACAAAATCGGTAGCCAATCATTGGAACTTGTGTCTTTGTCAGTGATAAGCACATGTCGGAAATTTTCCTTCTCTAATAATTACAATATCACCAGTTGATGGTGCACACCTAAGTTCGGCTTTCTTTACACCATCAATGTATGGAGACAACCAATATAAGTTAAACAAACATGGATCTAACATATGGAGGAGCAAATCTTTGTAATTCAACGAAATGCCAAAACTTCTACGATCATCGTTGAGGTTGGAGGCAAGAACCTGTACACGAACAGAGCAAAGGAGCATCAAATTGCCAAAAGTATATTTATTAAATTCTTAAATCTAGATCGGGAGAGGATAGTACCTAAATCTAGAACAAGATCGAGAGAGTTCACTCTCAAATCAAGAACTAGATTAGGAGAGGAGAGCTCCCAAATCTAAATCGAGAGAGAAGAAAAAGTAAGAAAAGAGCAATAAAACGCAAAACAGGCCACCACCATGGTTAAAACTATCTAAGTTCCAATTTCCACGAACATTACTACAACCATGAGCTCCTTGACCACCACGAGCCACCATAGCACTGCTATCTGATATGGCTAAAGTCTTGGGACTAGGAGTAAAATGAGCAGCCCAAGAGTACACTTCTTCAGTGGAAGGTAGAGAGCCAAGAGAAATAATCTGATGCCAAAGAGCACTATGAGCTGGACCAAGACCTCCGAGGAAAAGGACTATCACAGTGTCTACTTCTCACTGCTGCAATTGCACCCCGAATTTCTAACATATAATTTGCCGTCGCACTAAATCTATGCCCATTATATCCTTCACAGAATAAATGTCGCATCTTGGCATAGAAGGACGATTACATAAATTCATATATCCCTCTCTCTTGTGACTGGAAAAGTAGTTTATTCACATAAGGTGGTATCCCAAATGTCAAAAGGACGAGGCACGTTGGATATGATTACAACAATAATTCACACGATTCGCATAATCTCAGCAAAGGTAATTGCAGACTTATAAGCGTAACATGATTCACAGACATGCCGATTAGATTATTTTATTATGAAAGAGCAAGCTCAGTAGATACTTTTGCTCAATGGTTGTAATCCACGATCGGGCTTCCTTAACGGACCCACGAAGCAGCGAGGAAAGAATGTCACAATAAAGCACCTGGCCATTATGTAAGCTGTCAATTCGAGCCGATGCACTTGACCTGCACTATGTACATTGCCGATGTGAATTTTTAATACCATCCACGGTATCACAATCAAGATGAAATTTGCCGATCCCCTTATTCTCTTACTTCAGTATGTTTTATAATGATACTATTAGTAAATCAAATCAGAGAAGTGAATTTTGTATGGAATCAGAAGTTGAAAAGAAAACAGCAATTGATGAAATTCTAATCTCCAGTGATTGCAATACAAGAAAAAAATTAACTATGTAGCCTTATTTGAGCCTGGACGGTGCTAATACAGATGATCTTATTAGTCACTCTACGTGGGTAGAGAGTGAAAAACTTGTTTTTATATGGTTGAGGGCTGTTTGAGAGTCTGAATTGTTTTAATCAGTACAAGAATATGTGATGTCCAAATAATCTGGTTTGGTTCCTTTGTATTTGTATGTTTTGATTAGTTACTGCTGCTGCTGTGTGTGAGGTTCCCTTTTCCATTTTGTTTTTACTTATTTTGCAGCAACTACGACTTGTAAGCGACGCGCATGACGGGTCAGAGGTAGAGGAAACAATGTGAAAGCATTATTGTAGCAGGAATGGGGAAGATAGTGTCCTCAGGGAATTAGTGATTTCGATAGTGCCATTGCAGGCTTAAATTGACGACATCTGCTGTCTCTAGAACTGCCAAAGATGAGGTTTGAGTCCATGGTTGTTGAGGGGCATCGATTGTTGGATATTTCAGAAGTTTTGAAAAATTGAAAGCTATTAATTTTTGTAATGATTTTTTACTATTGTCAATTTATAACGATTTTTGTCTACCATTAATATTAAACAGTCCTGTAACATTGTATAGCGGCTTTCTAACGGTCAAATAATGATTTGATATACTTCTTTTTTAAACCCCATTATTTGTAATGATCATGTATTAATTATCAATTGTTTTATGACGGTTCCCTAACAGCTCTTTCTTAACGTCTATTTCTTAACAATTCTCTCTTTCTCTTGTTTAAATATACATTAAACTTCAAACCCAGTTTTAAAGATATGCTTAGTTCTTATATATTTCTTTGTTTTTTGTTAGGTTATACACTTAACATTGTTTGGTTTCCTTTTAATATTTAGTGCGAAATATAGAAGATGGTCTGTTGTATCTTGGGAGAATAGCTACTAGAGCCTATTGCACCGAGTCTTGTACTTTGAGAGGTGGAATTATCTTTAAGGATAGTGTTTTTGCATGCCTCAGACAATTCATTTTATTTTCCAAACATCAGTCAGGACGCAGCAAAGCTAAGACACCATTGGCGTGTGAATAGGCAAGATGTTGAGGAGGCTAAGACACCATTGCTCGTCACCGCTAATGGAGTCGTTTCCTATACTGATTGGGGGTGCAGAGCGCACCATCTGAGCACACACAGGTCCCACTCTACCATAGCAAGACCCCACGAGCTTGGCATACCAGCTGGGATCGTCCATTCTCAGCTCATGAAGCTTGATCACCGTGCCATTGTTGCCGCCGCCAATGCCGCCATATAAGAGACCACCTCTGTTTGGCAACGCACTTGAATTGCATCAAGGACTTGACCGGTACCCTCAAGAGTATCTCGATGACAATATCCGTGGTGAAACATCACAAGACCCCACGAGTTGGAGCTCCCACCTAGGATCGCCCATTCTTGGTTCATGAAACTTTAGCACTGCACAATCGTCGCCGTCTAGCATTTCGTAGTCTATGGTCTGAAGGAGGCTGGTCTTGACGATTATCTGGCTAGGAATAATATTCCCTGCTGTTATCTTTGCAGATGCGACTTGGCAAAGCCTGGTTTGGAAATTAGAGACCACCACTGTCTACAGATGCATTTGAATCTCATCAACCGGTGGCCTTGAGAGTATCTCGAAAACCATGTCCTCAGTGAAACTTTCTGCCACCGAAGGCCAAGGTTCGGCTTGTTTTGGCAAATAGTCTCTTCATTGGGCAGGCTTTGAGTGAAAACTCTGTTTCATTGCGTTTCGATTGTTTGCTGAGGTGTTCAGTCAAAGTCAGTCAAGAAGCTTACTCAGCACAGTAAAAGACGAAGGGTAAACTGGATTTTTGGCCACGTGGCACAAAATGGAAATAGAAACTCTCTGGGCTCGGATCTTGGTCTCCCGCTACGTGATTGAAGTCGATTGAGTCAGCAATGGCCTAGGTGGCTTTTTCAAGAATAAATGTTACACCAGTTAATAGAAGATTGATGAAATACATTCAGACTTTTCAGAGCTTTTCAGAAGGTAGGGTGTTTTTATGCTTATCTGGGTTTGGTTCAGTCATATATCTGTATCTGTTGATTAGTTACAGTTGCTGCTGTGTGTGAGGTTTCCCTTTTCCATTTTGCTTTTACTTATTTTGCAGCAACAATAACTTGTGCAAATTTTTGGAAACTGAGAATGTCTGCCTTAGCCAATCTGCAGCAATCCATAACATGGAGAGCAGTTCAATTGGTGTGCTAGGACCCTTAATGGCTTCATTTGGAAGTAGTACCGGGAGCGGGCACATCACGTAATAGCTCCAACAACTAAGTTTGTCTAATGTCATGCAAGCATCAATGGACGGCTCAATCTCTATGCATCTGGGGGCTCTAAAAATCTGGAAAGGATGTTCTAAAGTTGCCCTTTATGGGAGGTGACGGGTTTTCGATTTTCTGTAGTACATTAAGGATTGACAAATCTGTGCATTGTTAATTATGGATTTATACTTCCAAAGTTAATTTTCATTGCTAATTTGCTCCATACTATGCATTGTTGATTTTAAAGTTTCTCTTTATGTTCATAGCCCTAAGCTAATTTTTAAGATGTTTTCGTCACTATTAGGACAATGCTAAGTGCAAGTTTGCAAGAGAAAAATTCTTTTTCTATAGGAAAAATGATTCCAATAATTCAACTTAAGCGTAAGGTACACTGCTCGATTTGAAATTCTTGCTTGTCTTGGACCGTTTGATGATTGTGGAAATTTTCAATGGATTGATCTTACGTCATCGTTGCACGAAGAGAGTGATTTGTCAGTCGATGAGAAGGAAGTCTTGGAAAAGAGAATTGAAAGGATGGAAAGTTAATTCAAAGCATTTGAGGAAAAAGTCCACGCCTCTCCAAATGCAGCTAGGAAGGAGTGCATGATTGGACGCAACTGAAGCGACAGAAGAGCAACCCACCCTTGGAAATGTCTTGAAAAGTGACAAAAAAGCTGTACCATTTTTTTTAAATCAGAATGAATAGAATAATTAAATGGATTTGATTATATCAATTTAAAAAGTTTTAAAATTTGATCGTATTTATTGAAATTTTTGTAATTTGATTATACTTCTATAAATTTTAGGACATTAAATACATTTATTCCTAAATAAAATCTAATGTTGAATCTAAGCACCCTTTATGTGAAAGGTGTGCCTATCAATTTTTATCATTTCTGGTTGTTTAATTTATTAATAGTATGATTTTATCTTTTATTTTAAAGAAAATATTTGAGATGCAAAGGTGTGGTGGATACTATTATGGTAATAAACTGTAGGTGCATATAAAAAATCTAGGGGTTGAATCTATGCACCCTAGTTTGTTTTTTTTTTATCAACAATAAGACCATTGCGTTACGATCTCATAAAATGAGTTTGTAAAAGGGGGAAATCCATACATAATATAGTTGAAAGAGGGTAAGGGGGTTGCGAAATCCAATTTTTTGGAAGGGCTTGTTCTCGATGAGCCTTTGTGGCTCAATCCGTAGCCTAGTTCGCCTCGTGTGAGCTATATTATAGAGAGATCAATGGTAAACTGTTCAGCAAGGCCCGGTAGTCTTCTACAATTGACTGGGCCGCCCAGGAAGGGGCTTCTTGGCCCGTTACACCACTGAAGACCGAATAGCTGTCGATGGATAAGCTGACTTTCAGCTCACGTGGAGAACTGAAGTGTAGTTCAGTTCGAAGCTCCTTCTCCTTCTGTTCCTTCAGCCACTGCAGCACTATTCTCATCGCTAGGGTTTCGCCAATTGGTGCCGAGGGAGCATGAATCGCCCGAGCAAAGCCATTGACAAGCTGCCCAGCTTCATTTCTGTAGATTCCGGCAATAGATCTAGTGAGTGTTTCCCTATTCCAAGAGCAGTCCACGTTTAGTTAGCTTCATTTATGCAGATTCCGGCAACAGATCTGGTGAGTGTTTCCCTGTTCCAAGAGCAGTCCACGTTTAGTTCTTGTTATGGTGGAGGGATCTAGCTCTATCCAGCAGATTTGTTCTACTCTATTCTGTTCTTGTGATGTAGGTTCCATTTTTCGTACAATTTGGCCATGGTTCGTGTGTGTTCAAGGGTTACTCTCGGGTTGGGTGGTCAAGCTTGGAAGATCGCAGCATTTTGGTGCTTCCATATTTGCCACAATATCCCAGCAAACAAAGTCTTCGAAAATGGTTCTCCTGTTGAGGTAAGGAATTCGTAGATCCATTTATCAATACGGCTGATATGTGATGGGGTAGTGTTAGCATTGATGCTTTGTTCTGACCATATTCCCTTTGTCCAGTAGCATAAGATGAATAGATGCTCCATGGTTTCGAGTGCTTTGCGGCAAAGGGGGCATAGTGGATCAGGTAACATTTTCCTCTTGTATAGATTTTCTTTGGTAGGGAGGGCATTATTACATATGCTCCAAATTAGAATTCTAATTTTGGGGTAAATTCGGAGCTGCCATACCTTTGTCCATAAAGAATGGGGTACTTGATAGGAGGATGTGGGATTGTTTGCTGATAAGGGCTCACTTTTGTTGTGAATGCTATTGTAGCCACTTTTTACCGTGTAGTCACCAGAATGGTTAGTTGTCCACCTTATCTTGTCCGGTGTAGGGTGTAGCCCAAGAGGAATAGCACTAATCTCCTTGACAACACTTTCAGCAAATAGATCATTTAATTTACTAGTATTCCATTCCCTAGGCTGTTGGGTAATCAATTCAACCACTAAATAGGGGTCTTAGCGATTTGCTGGACCATTTATATAGACAAAGGACAGCCACCGATCCCCCTGATTCTAATGCTTTTCCCGTCTCCTACAGTCCACTGAGTATATGGTTCAAGGATGTCTCACCCCACCAATAGGCTTTTCCAGCCCCAAGAAGATTGTTGCCAGTTTTGTGCCGTCCAAAAGTCTCCTCTAGGGAAGTAGATACTTTTTAAGACTCTGCTCCATAATGCATTCGGTGTTTCGAGTAGTCTCTAGGCTTGCTTTCCTAGCATGGCTCTATTGAAATTAGTTAGTCTCGGAACCCGAGTTCTCCATGGTCTTTTCTAGTTTTTAGGTCTTCCCATTTTTTCTAATGGATGCCCCTCCTTGTTACATGTTGTTTCCACCGAAATGATGCTATCTTTGTTTCAATGGCCCTGCATATGGATATTGAGATTTTAAATATGGATATTGAGATTTTAAATATGGACATAGCATATTGAGGTAACGCTTGAACAACTGTTTTTAGGAGGATTTCTTTTCCTGCCCTAGAGATCAACTTCTCCTTCCACCCTTCTAGTTTGCTCTCAACCCTAGTGAGTATCCAGTTGAACATGTGCTTTCTTGTTTGCCCTAAATCAGATGGAATGCCAAGGTATTTCCCTGTTTTTTCAATAAGGGGAACCCTCAATTTTGCTGAGATGCTTTGTTTTAGCTGCTGTGGGCAGTCCTTACTTAGGAAAAGACCCGATTTGTTGAGGTTGATGGCCTGTCCCAAGGCATAGCAATACTAATTTAAGATGCTAGCGAGGTTTTGAGCTTCTTTTACCGTCCCATTCAGAAAGAATATAGCATCATCAGCAAAAAGTAGGTGGGATAGGTGGGGCAAGTAGAGTTTAGCTTTATACCCTTTATAGTGCCGTCCGCCATTGCCTTAGACATCAATGTAGATAGGGCATTAGCAACTATAATAAAGAGGTAGGGCGAAAGGAGGCCACATTGTCTTATTCCTCTCAAAGGATTGAAAGCCATAGAGGGTTCCCTATTAACCAAAGTGCTGAAACTTACAGTTGATATGCAATAATGAACCCATTGGACCCATTTCTCATCAAATCTCATAGTCATCATGTAATCACAAAGAAAGTCCCATTCGATCCTGTTTGCATATCGAGTTTCAAAACTGCCTGGAATTTCCTCTTTCGTTTCCTGATTCTTAGTTGTTGCAGCACCTCCTAAACGATGAGAATATTATCCTGAATTTGTCGGCCACTCACAAAGGCACTTTGTTCCATTGATATGATCCTATGGAGCCATGGTTTCAGCTTGTTAGCCAGTACTTTCGCAATGATTTTATAACTGAAATTGCACAAGCTAATAGGTCTGAATTGGGTGACACCTTCTGGGTTTGACTTTCGGGATAAGGGCTATATTTGTCTTATTAAGCTCCAGGTCGAGCCTGCTTTGGCTGAAAAAAGAATCAACCATTCTAAATAGGTCATCATGTAGTATTGACCAGTTTTTCTGATAAAAGATGCCATGGAGCCTGTCCGGTCTTGGTGCCTTAGTGGCTCCTAGTTGGAAGACTGCTGTTTTAACCTCCTCTTTAGTAACCTATTTGATCAACGCCTCATTCATCTCATTTGAAACTACTCGGGGACATTGGTCAAGGACCGGCTGGTAATTTCAAGCACCCACCGAGGTAAATAGATTCCGATAGAAGACTCAAATATGTTGTGTTAAGGCTGCTGGGTTTCGACACCAAGTTTGATCATCTATTTTCAGCATAGTAATCTTATTTCTCTATCGTCGTTGAATAGTCAAAGCATGGAAATACTTGGTGTTTTGATCGCCCCATTTCAACCAATTTATCCTGGAACACATACCCCAATACATTTATTCTTGGCGCCATAATTCTTCGATTCGAGTAACTATAGTTTTAAATTCCTCCCCATGTGGTTCCCTATCAGCATCATTTGTGAGTTGCATTAGCTTTGTTTTGAGCTGAGCAATCTGTTTGTGAGAATTCTAGAATTTGCCCCTACTCCATTTGCTCAGTGTTGCCACCACCTTCCTTAGCTTCCCTATTAGGTGATCTTGTTGTGTGTGTTCTTCAGTCCTTATATTTTTAATCATTTTTGCACAGCCAGGTTCTTCCAACTAGAAAACCTCTAGTTTGAAGCGCTTCTTTCTTGGTTTGTCTTGCTTATCCAGAGACAGTAGGATCGGGCTATGATCGGACTCTATAGCAGGTAAAACATATGCCTTAGCATGTAGGAAAATGATGCGCCATTCTAGAGTGCACACTGCCCTGTCCAACCTCTTTTTAACTAGGTCAGTTCCTTCCCTTATTGTTGGACCAGGTGTATGAACACCCTTTGCTTTCAATGTCCATCAAAGAGTAGTTATTCAAGAAGTCTCAAAAAGCCTGAATTCTATATCGATCCACTTCTCAATGCCCAAGCTTGTCCCATTGATAGAGAACTTCATTGAAATCTCCTATACATAACCAAAGAAGGATATTGCTGAGAGTAGTAGAGCTCAATATTTGCCATAGTTGTTGTCTCTCCTGAAAATTTGTAGAAGCATGTATAAATGTGATTCGCATGATTTCTCCACTACTATGAACTATGCCTTTTATGTCAATAAAATCCCTCGCACTAGATTGCACTTCCACTTTTACCTCCCCATCCCACATTGGTGCTAGGCCGCTTGTTATTGTAATTGGTTTGATGAGGAAATAATAGGTAAATTTTAGGCTTCTCCGTATCCCTTCAATTACATGTTCTTTATTCTTAGTTTCCATCAAGAAAACTAGATTGGGCCTTTCCCGAGCCACTAAGGCTCTTAGATGATGAATTATTAAGGGTGTGCCCAACCCTTGACAGTTCCAGCTTAATATCTTCATTCGCTGTTGTGGTGGCTTATTAGGGCTAGCCATCAAAGCTCGTGGTTGGACACGTTCCCATAACTAAATTGGGGTATTCGTGAGTTAGTCTTCATTCATTGCTAAAATAGGAGGAGTTTTCTTCTTATATGGGTTGACATGTTTTTGTTTCTTTTGCACTGGGGTCTTATAAGGAGTTTTTTCTTTTCTAGATTGCCCTGCTAGCAATTCACTATCTGTACAATTATGGCAAAGTAAGAGGTTTGGGGATACTCTCTTCCCCTTGTTGTTTGCATTCTGTTCTATCCCTTCCATTTTGGCAGTATAGTCAGGCTGAACAGGTTTTACTAAGACAATGGCCATCTGTTTTGTTCATCTGCTACTGTATTTAGAACTTCCTTAGTAAGGTCTTTGGTTTGGGTTGAAGCAACAGCTTCATCAATAGCGGAGGAGTCGAGCTCTCCATAGAATGCCTTCCAAAACTGGCTTGTTTCTCTAACTTCCGCCTTTAGCCATGATCCATTACGTCCCGGTCTGTCCTAGGGTAGGCCTGAATCTTCGTAAGGTATGTCTGGATAGAAGTTGGCATAGTGCCCAATTTTTCCACAAGAGTAGTAGAAATGGAGAAGTCTTTCATATTTGAAATCTAACCACCACTTTTTGCTGCCAAAATTGATTAATGTTCATGTTTGCAGGGGTTAGGACAGGTTCAGCCAAACCTTTGCCTTGCCAATTTTGTGGGAGTTGGAGGTTTTGGCTTCAAATTTTATCTCTTAAACTTCTCCCAACTTTGAAAAATTTAACGCACAGAAACGTCATTAATTTTGGCTCTAAGTAGACCCAGTATATGCACCCAGAACGCATAATGCGTGAATTCATAACAATGTTCAGGTATAGTGGGGTCCCCTTCTTATAATACTAATAGTTTACTAGCAAAGGACCATGGTCCACCATTTAATACTCTTCGTTTCTTCTCTACTGAATTAAATAGGAATGTGAAGTACCCTTGCTCTAAAACCTCACATTGCACTGAATCTATTTTCCATGCTTTCCTCAATGTGCTAATAAAGGCTTGAACATTAACATTAGGCTTTGAATACAGTTTGCCGTACAGGGTTCTATCATTTACCTATTGTTCTTCCTCAGAGATTTCCTCATCAAGTTTTGTAACCACAGCTTCGGACCATAGATCTCCCATACTTCTACACAATGTTGCCATGCAGAGATTGGTTTCTTCCATTTTGATGGGTCTTCAGATCTGGGTGCATATAGAACAGGTTCGCAAATTTGGTGCCGGGATTGAAGGGAACTCACGGATTCTAGAGTTGGAACAGGGAATAAAGGGAGCTCAGATCCAAAAGAGTAGCTGCAACTTGGGCCAAGGCATTGCTATAATTTGGGATGAGATAGAAATGGCTTGCAGCTTTGGAGCCCACAACTCAAGAGAAACATCTTCATGCTAGGGCACAGTAGAAATGGCTTGCAACTGTGGAACCCGCAGCTCAGAAGAATCATCTTGAGGCTAGGGCATAGTGGTGATGGGTTTCGGACTTTCTGCAAATGTCAATTTCTTGATCATACTTTCCTTGTGAATAGAACTTCCATTGGGTAAAATCTGCTAATCAAGTGGGAGATGGATTATTGCTACCATGATTCTAGATTTAGGAAGGTAGGGTTTGAATGGAGGGTTAGCTATCACTAGAAATGGATAGAGAGAGCGCTCACACTTGGTGAGAGGGGCAAATAGGGTCGAATATGCACCCTAGTTTGACAAAAAAAAAAAAATGTATGCACCCTTTGTATCAAAGGAGGGTCTCTCAATTTTTATCATTTTGGGTGTTTAATTTATTAATGGTAATGATCTTATCTTTTTATTTTAAAAAAAGATTTGAGATATAAAGGAGTGGTGGATACTATTATAATAATTAACTTAAGGTGTGGTTCCAAAATAGTAAACTTTAAAAAATTGATTCAAGAATTTAACAATAATTTTTTTCTACTTATTTAACTAAAAACTATTGTTGATCAAGTAGAATCAATGTATTTTGTTCTTCACTTTTATTGTAACATTCTGAATTTCGACCCATTCCGGGATATATGAAATGGTTATTTTATTAATGTGTTGTTAGTTATGTTTACTCTAAGTTGGCCCCTCATGAGTTAACTAACTGTTCGAAAATGCAATTAATGATTGATACGCGCACGACTAGTAAATTTAATTAAGGATAGGCCGCTCGACCATAAGGATCAAAGAGGAATAATACCACACCGTTGCAGGCCAATTAGCGAATGGAAATAAATCGATTCGGCAAAAGTACAAGTCGGATTGCGAGTGATTCCACACGACTTCGATATCGATTTCAAATGTCGTTAAACCGATTTCCTTTTGGCCTTGTACTTAGCGTGATCAATTAATCTCTCGTGATTACATAACAATCGATGATCACCTTGATTTGAATATGCATGATCGTGGATTGAAAAACTATCAACCACGGGTCAAACACGCAAGAACCTCTAAATGCCGCCCAAAAGTTAGGTCGTACTAAAGTCGTGATTGATCGATTTTAACCACGAATTTCAATCCGGTATCGGGTATCGAACTTTTAAGGATATTGAGACTAAAATATTTGATGTTGCCTCATTGATTCTCGAATTTATCGATAAGCCCGAAATTATCGGAAAAGGATTCAACGGGCCGAGTTTTGGAGCCAAATATTTGGGAATTTGTGCTTCAAGGGTAAAAAGACCAAATTACCCTTTCTAGAACCTTGTTTAGTATTTTCTTTTTCTTTTTCTTTCTTTTTCTCTCTCCTCCCAACTTCCTCTCCACGTTTTCTCTCCCCCACCCACTTTTCATTTTCTCTCTCTTCCCTCACAAATCAAACCCACGTTCTCTCTCTCTCTTTAGTTCTTTTGGTTTTTCTCTTCCAAAACAGTAGCATGGGCTGCTGTGTTGCCCTCAAATCAGCCACCCTTGCAGCATGCCAGAGCTGCCATATGTTGCCGGAGAGTCCAAGCCGTGTCCCGGCATCACCCATCCGTGAGCCATGTCCATCGCCATTCTTTCTCACTGAATCGGAACCAGCCCGTCGCCGAGACCCATTTTTGTCACCGCTTGTCTTGTTGTTTCAGATGTAGTCGCGTGTCGCCCTCACAGCCGCCATCGCGCCCGTGTTGTCGGAATCGCTAAACCGTGACTCGATTTCCTAATCCCTTAGTTATGGGTTAATCTTGCTAAGGAGTAGTTTAATTAGTTTAAACTTTGATTAATGCTTTGGATGATGATTGATTAGCATTAAAATATTATTTGATTAAGCTTGCTTAGTGTTAATCATGATTAGAATAAAGTAACCGCGGTTAGATTAAAGTAACTGAAGTTAGATTAAAGTAACCGTGGTTGAGTTAGTTAACCGTAGTTGGGTTAGAATAATAATCATGGTTAGTATTAATAAATATTATTATTATTTTTGTAATAAATAATAATAATTTATTATTTTCGGAATTAATAATTAATAATTAAATTATTTTATAATTTCGAATTATTAATATTGTTATTACTATTCATTGCTGAAAATTAATTATTTTGGGGAAAATAATTAATTGTGATTATTTATGGAAATTATTTTAATTGAGTAATTTTGTGGGAAAATTACTATGGTCTAATTTTCTAATGTCAATAGTATCTATATACTACATGATCAAATGACATTGGTTTATTAAAGAATGGTTTTATTAAATGAAATTATTTGGGTTGGATAATTAATTATGGGATTTAAAAATAATTAGTATTTTGTGGGGCTTAAATGATTTTATGGGAACAATCGACTATAGTATTACATGCTTCTTAAATGAGTATTTTTGAGTATAATTATAATTTATACTTATTTTGGGATAATTGAGTATTGATGGGAATAGTTGATTGTCGTAGTTGTGAGGACACGTATTTATTTATTATTGAATATTGAGATGCGTGGTTGGGTATCGGTAATTATTGAGGTACATGATTATTTTGGAAAAGTATGCAAGTATTGTGATTTTGATTGGTCGGAATTGATTGGCAGACTGTAACTTGAACTGCTGATTGTTGCAACTTTCGTGAGTGATTGGAATGCTACTGTTGTACGTGACTTCTGGATACTACTGCATTTCATTATACGTGTGTCAACTGCAATATCATGTCGCGTGAGCACGAATTATGTTGCGTTCACAACCAAGTAAAAGCAAAGACAAGAATGAACTGTTTGATGATGTGTTGCATGGTCAGATTAAAGTTGATAGCCCGGTATAGCTGGATGACCGCCAATCCTTTGAGGTTGTGCCGTGGCTATTGGGTTGCCTGATAGTGGTTAGATGCGGAGTCGCAGTTGAGGCCGGGCCCATGCTCCTTAAGGAATGTTGTTAGTGGGGGAGAGCCCATAACGTCGTCGTGCCTCAAGGGGGAGAACAATGCCTAGTCTACGATCAGTTGACTGCCAATCATAAGGTTGTGCCATGGCCTTGAGGGTCGTAATAATCGGAGCACATGTGGGCAGTGAGATATAAGAAAGTTGTGCCATGCTCTGATTATTTGCATGTCTCTTACTACTGTTATGAGGTGATTGATAGTTTCTGCAGGTTGCGTGTCCCAAGGCCAAGTAGGGTTGCTTGTGTTTGTATCTACTTATTAAACTGTCGTCTGATAATTCTGCTTGAGGTGTGGTATGTGTTGTTTGTTAGAACTAGGTTGCATGATTAGACTACCCTTGAGGGGAGCAAAATTCCTAACCGAGGCTTAGGATTTTGACTTACTGAGATTTTATCTCATTGGTTATTAAATAACCATTTTCAGGTCCATAGGATGGAGGATCTATGCGTGTTATGGCTCATGGGCGTTTTTGAATGGAGTAAATTAACCCTGGCTTGTTGGTTTCATTGGCTCGATAGGAAGATGCTTGTGGTAAGGGCTTGTACTTGTAAACTTCTTAGGGTTAATTAGTTAGTTAATAAAGAATCACTTTTGAATGTATCTTTGTTGGGTTTTCCTGCTATCCCTGCTTTTGAAATTGACCGGGGATTGTGTTTCGCTTTCACATGCGTTTAATTAAAAGATAAAAATAATGGTCGGCGACGCGTCTTGGGATGTCGCATCTAAATGATCGCGAAAGAACATGGATTGTCGCGTATTCGAGGGTCGGGGTGTGACATTTATATTACTCATGGTTCAACGACTATCAATGAATTAAGGTATATGTCACACCCCAAATCCTATAAGGATAAGGGAGTAACGCAACCATCCTTTCTCCAAATAATGCTGCCTCAAACCCAAATATCAAGTTACCAAAAGTTCTTGCAATAACACTCTTAATTTAATAGCCACTAACTGAGGACTTGAAAGCATAATAAGAAGAAAGAATGAACTACTACGGCCTAATGAGCAATACATTTCTTCTAAGCGAATCGAATAATTATTATGCATATTTAAAACACAAACATAACTCACTTTCACCAAAATTGGAATATAACAAGCCTTCAAGGTCAAAATGCAATGTTTATTACCTCAACATAATATATTCATAGAAAAAATACCCATTCAACCCAAATCCAAGATATAATAAACTTATAATAAGAGAATAAGTTGCATTTTAACATAGCTATATTTATAACATAAATATCCATTTCACAATAATATCAAAACAAATATCAATGGCCAAATCCATTGATCAATTTTGTCAAAATCACATGACAATGGTCTATTCCATTGACCAAACTCATGCTTAGCCATGGTTACGCATAACATTTATGATAAGACAATGAAGATTTCCCCCTCAATTAGATCTCCCACAAAGATATTCTAAAGTAATATGCACATATCTACACAACCTTCAATGAGTTCATAGAGACATTGAAACTACTATTAAAAGGCTCTAGATTCTTGATGGCTCATCGCCAAGATAGGGAGAAATAAGAGTTTCCACATAGATAGTAGAGTAGATATTGCCACTCTTCTCGATTGGATAATCCTTGTAAGTATTATCTTCTGGATTGAACAGAATAATGTTGTACGCATCGAGTTGGAAAACGATTTTCCCACTCCTTGTGTATGCGACGGGGATTTCTAGGCTAGGCATTCCTGTAGTTGAGATGCTGAACATTTTTGCCCAGGACCCTCCTTTCATGTATTCACTCATCATCCACGGCTGGAAGAGGGGGCGGTAGTAGATGAACAGATTTGCCCCGTGAATCCCAAGTCCCGTGGAACATGAGTTCCCAATGACTTCAGGGATTGGAAGCACTTGCTCGAGTTTCTCTTCCGACAAATTAAATGATATCACAGTCTCGAGCTTTCCTTCATTCTTGACGAGCCAGTGTAAGGCGCCATTCCAGTAAACACCCCTTCCTTGTTGGACGAGGGAGAGGTGCCTTTCTAGTTGGGCTTGTGTCCTTTTCCAAGAAGCGGCCTTAAGCGAAAATATTTCCATCTGCCAATTTTCAAAACCGTCCTGCCCATTTTCAGAACGCTTGCCTTGTACTATTTTGTAGTCATCCGATTGACAGTCATATCCAAATCCATTGAGTAACTCACGTTGATGAAAAAGACCGGAACGGGGCAAATTCCTAGACTCCTTAGTAGTCGGATTATAGAGGGCAAGTCTGCCGGCTATAGATAAACATACCAAGCCATCGCAAGACCCCACGAGCTCTGGACAGCTAGAGGCATCTATTCTTGGGTCATGAGACTTCACCACCGCGTGGTCATCATCGCCGCCAATGCTGCCATCGAGTGCTTCGTAGTTTATGGTCTCGAAGGGGCAGGTCTTGAAGATTCTCTGACTAGAAATCATATCCCCTGCCTTTAGCCTTTGCAGATGTGACCTGGCGAAGGCTGGGTTGGATATTAGAGACCACCACCGTTTACAGACGCATTTGAATCGCATGAGGGACATGGCCGGTAGTCTTAAGAGTATCTCCATGACGATATCCTCGGGGAAACTTTCGGCCACTGCGGAGGTCGAGGTCCGGCTTGATTCAGCAAATGGGTTCTTCTTCATTGGGCAGGTTTGGAGTGAAAGATCTGTTTCTTTGCCTTTCGATTGTCTACACTAAGTCAAGAATCTTTCCCAGCACAGAACAAGACGGAGGAGGGTCGTCCGAGCCCTCGGGTCTTGGACTCGCTCGACGCGATCGAGGAGGTGGGAGGTGGAAGACAGAGGATGAGGGGACTCGTTGAGTCCAGCAGCGCCGGAGGGGAGCGAGAGAGAGAGAGAGCACGAGGTTCGAAATAGTATATTTGTGCTTTGTAGAAATAAATGTTCCTTCTGTGAAAAGAAGGTAATAACGTACGCGCGAAGTTCGAAATAGTATATTTGTGCTACGCAAGAAATAAATGTTCCTGCCGTGAATACGAAGTAAATAACGTACGTTGATCTCTCTCTGCTGAAAAGGTAATTTTTCTTCACATGAGGGGTTACGCTAAATATCGACAAGAGAGACGCAATAAAAAAATCATAAAAAATAAAAAGGAGAAAATCTGAAATAAAAAAATAATTTTTTTTGCAGAATCAGAAAAATAGAAAAAATAAAAATAAAAAATTCGAAAATAATAAAAAATGAATATGAATAATTAAATAATAAAAAAATCCAAAAAAGAAAAATTTGGGAAAATGTTTAGAAAAATGACCTTACTTGAATCCATAAGAGTTTTAGTCTTTAATTTAATGAATTTTATAATTTTCTTTCCAAATAGACATTTTTAGTATTAAATAAAATGTGGAAATCATTTAAAATAATGAAACTCAATTGTATAAACTTTTAGAGCTTTGCAACGGGAATTTATTTTATGTTGTTTTCTTTTTAGAGAGTCACCGCTTGTACATTTCAATTCAATTATAATTGATTGTGCAATATCCATACACACTTTTAGCATGGTTAGGATTTTTTTATAAAAAAAAAATACCCATGAACACTTAGTGGATTAGCCTTAAAATTGATGAAAAGATTGCATGAATAACACTTTAGTTGACAATATAATCAAGTTTAAGTACCGAAAAGGCATTAATTGTATAACTAGCATAATCAAGTCCTCCAATCTTAAATTTTTTAGTTCCGTAGAAATAGAGACGACACTCTCACGTTTCAATTGGTTTCTAGCCAACCTTAATTAACTAGTGGCGACTCCTTACAGAGAATTTTGATAGAATTAATTTGAACTTAAAATAAAAAATCTAATGTCATGTGAGGTATGGACATGAGAGAGCCCATGTTGTCAAATGATTGTTCATCTGAAATCATCGTTTGAACATACCATTTGGGTTGTCTCATAAACAATTACTTCTAAACCTATTTGTTGATGGTAGCGCCTCGAGAGTAGGTCACGACAGTGGTCATCTATGCATGAGATTATCAGTAACACAAGATTTGATAATTTGCAAGATTTTTTACTTCTTATATTTTTCCTTTGTTTTAAGGAGGGCTTTTTTTACCATCCCTAATTAGAGGAAACTTCCTCTAGTTAATCTTTTAATTGGGGGTTACAAAACATCAGCATCCCCCACATTATATTTCATTAAATTTACAAGCATATGACATCCATTACTTATAACTCACCGATCAAAACCACATTTAAAAGAACAAGAGTTTATCTCCTCTTTCTATTTTCTTTATTTGACGTTAGACCATAGCTTGGGTTTGTAAATATGTACTCTTTTCATTGTAAGATTGGTTTAACTGTCTAAATAATGGAATGGAAAATTGGTACTTTTCTCTATGATTGAGTGAGTTCCAACTTTGTGTTATGTGTAATTATTAAAGAGTGTCTATTTTAAAAATGTCATGTAGGTAATAGATTAGAATGCGTTGAATGAATTTTGACACACTACATCAATAATGGTCCAACATGATGATATTTTGGCGTTTTATGGCAACAAGGATTTGACTTTAGGAAGGTCTCACTAAAAATCCCAAGATGGCCATGCTAGATGAAGTTCTTTAGGGGTTGGGTCACTATTGGTGTCAAAACTTTTGTATGGTACTCACTCTGGTACAAAAACTTGGCACTTAAATATACATTTCGGAACTTTTGATATTTAAGTGTCATTCTATACTAAATTTTGGCACTTGCACTATAATTCTGCCGTAGTTGCTCTGTAAGTTATCAAGTGGTGAGTTGAGCAAGTTATACACAATACGATGACATAGGAAGTTACCGAGGACGTGAAGTGGGGGACCAATCTTGGACACGCACAAAGAGTTTAGTGGGGTTCATAAAGCGCTCTAATTATTGGCTTGTTAAGGAAGACTTAATATCCAAACAACTAAAAAGCCTCAAAAAGTTTGGACCCCATTACAAAAGTATCTTTTCCTCCTCATATCTCTCTCCTCGCTTACTTTTTATGACTTACTCGCAATTGAGTTTAATTGTCTAAATTAAAAAAAGCCATGCGTGTCTCCTTTTGCTTTATCGTACCTCCAAATTTTGGAGAGATTCTCTCTTTTTTTAACTTATCTGCATGAAAGATCTTGAGGATTGATGGTTGAAACATCTGTATCTATACATGCAATGAATTTTGCTAAACGTGTCCAGTAACTAAAAGAGATTTTGCATCTATGTCTAGTCATTCTTTTGTTATAGCATTTTCTTAGGAAGAAGAGGAAAAGATCTATTTAAGAGCCATAATTGTCTTGATAGGACTTATGTGGGTATACCTGCTGTTTAAGTTGGATAGGAAAACACAACATTGCTTGCCTTAGATTGACAAGCTTGGAGATGGTGTAGTTTGGTCATCTTTTTTGCTTCTAAGGTAGGATCACTCACGGGTAGGTCTAACTGCTGCGATGCAAAGAACGGGAATGATGTAATTTGTTTTTTTTTTCCCTAGTCCGGACATTGTTTTGGGCTTGGCCTTGAAGTAATGACAAAATTCGGAGTTTTGCATTTCATTTATTGGCGTTTAACTGTATTAGCACCATTAGCAAATCATATACAACATGAGTACATGTCGATGCTGCAGATTTAACAGAAGTACTACTCATTGCATAGGGCCGTGCAGATCAAACTAAAAGGACCAACCAAAGTGAATGACCAAGTTCTGTGTTTTTTTTGCTAGTGCATATGATTCTGCAATTTTAACGTGACAAACTCTAAAATTCAATATATTAACCATTCAAAAGTACATCTTCCATGATTAGTCATGACCTCTAATCAAAAGACATCTTCCAACATGATTCAAAAGAAAAGAAAAAATTCCAACTGCTACTAAAAGGTTCATTACTTTTTCAAATCCAACATGGTTCGGCCATACAAAGAAACAACACATCCAAGTTAGCAAAGTCAAACGCAACACATCCTACTCAAGCAAAGTTTAATCCAGGTGCTGATGACTCGCAGATTGTTGAGTTGATACATGGCTTGTCTTGCTTGCAGAGGGTCCAGGAGCACGACTTGCATTACCTCTGCATATTTAAGGATAAAGCCATTACTAGACATCTGAAACTACCAAAGAGAAAGCAGGTTATCATGGAGGTCCAATTGCATTGAAAGGATCATAAAACAACTGCCTGTTCAGTTTTTAAAAAATATGAACTTAGAGATATACATACCTTCAAAATATGAGTTCCCTACCGATTTTAAAAAGTCTTATCCTTGTCGAATTTGTGAGTAAAGCAATTGAGCATTAGTCTGGCCATACTGGAAGCAAAATGAACTCGCACGGATCATTCGAAAAAATCATTTGCAGCATTGAGGACAGTGCGATCATTGCAACCGATGATCCACTTAAAGTTCCGTGGTAGGAGCTCCAAATTGTTGGGTCTTGCACAAGCTTTTTCTGTTGCTTGAATGGCAAATCATTTGTTTATGGAATCTAACTATTAGAGAGTCTTGAGAAATCCCAAACCCTAAAGTTAAAGCCAATTATCGCATTAATATAAGTGACTTCAAATTTTTTGGACTTGAGTATGATTGCTTATCTGACAATTAAAATTCTTGAGTGGTCATTTCAGTCACTTTAGAAGTGATTTGGATGGATGAATAGTTGATACTTGTACTCTGAAGGGCAATTCCAGGAAATGGCAATTTTGAACTGCCTTCCTCAAAGGGATACTTGGGTTTGGGTTCTTGCATTGGGGCTATTGCAAAGTAATCAGCAAAAGAGGCACGTTTCTTTCAATATAGCCAAGGAGAGATTGTTCGAGGCAATTCCGCTACTAGAGATAGATCCTCCCCTTACCTTGTAGGGCATGGACTTATTAGAGATTGGTTCCTTGGGTGCACAGGTACCGTCCAATCAGCTGAAACATGAAGCATGAATATGAAAGAACGTGCAGTAAGACCGTCATGGACAAAACAGTATAGTGTGGCGAAGAGCACAAAGTTGCCTTCAAGTGAGTTTTGGCTCAGAAACAATGTGTGTTATAGAGGAGGGGAAAGTGATTGGGGTTTATTGTGTTGTTGGAAACTTGGATGTGCAGTGTGCACGACCCTGGGAAGAATACAGTCAAGACTTTCTCAACTTTGATAGGCAATGATCGGCAATGGTATGGGTATCCTGTGTATGTTGAGACACTAGTCTCGCCCTAGTAGAAAAAAGTGGCAGCATAATGTGGAATGAAATTGTGTTGAAACAATTCAAAGAAATAGATGAAATTCACTGATTCTGATGTTTTCTTACTTCAATTAGCATATTATATCATGAAACTCTTAGTTTTTTCTTTCCTAGACATGAATGAAATACTATATTTTCCGATAATACTAATGTGTTTATTCTTTCTTTTAGGTTGAACTAACTGCATTTGGACCGTGTGCTTAGTATGGGATAATTAAAGGACACGCATGAAAAAGGCCAAACTACAAGTTTTCATATAGAGTTAAAGATTATTTAACAGTGATGATTGAGTCACAAAAATTCAGGAGATAATGTATGTAGACTGGACTCCTTAGACCTAACAAAATCTTATATTAGAAGGTTCACCCTATTTCTACCTTTTATTGGCTCTTGACATCTCTCATCACATTGAATTGACTACATTATCTCTTGTGGTTTTTACTATTAATTAAAGATTATTTTTTGCATTTCTTATTCGTTTTCTTTTGTTTTGACATTTATTAAAAGACAAAACTATCCACGTTACTTTCAAACAATTTTTTCACCCCAACCACTTCTTCCACACATATTATATTCCAACATTTCATTCATGTTTCTCTTCTTCTTAACCTATTCCACCAATTATTAACTTTATTTCCCTAGACAATCCCAATATTGTGAATATTTTGACTTCAATTTGCAGTACAACTTTACGAGAATTTACTCAAAGATTAAATAGTGTGGTTGATGAATCATTATGCACACTTTACTCATTTTTCATTGTTTTTTCTAGTGTTGTCACCAAGGAAGACAATATTGAAGACAACAAAAATAGCTTAAATGTATTTATTAATGATGAACTACGAAAGGAGAAAATCAATCAATCATGGCCACAAGTTCATTTGGAGCTTCCTACACAAAACATTGAAAATTATTCCTTCATAAATATTTGTTTGAAGTGAATAATGACCTTTTTCTTAATGTAATTGAAATATTTATTGCCTGATTCACGTAAATTTTTTTTTTTGAGCAAGTAACCATTTTAAGGGGAGTGAAGCAGTTGAATAGCTAATATCTTTTGTGTAAGTTGCATGTGCAACTTATTATTGCAGTACATTTATACTTGGAGAATATTTCTTTTCATAAATTATTATATGAAAATTCTGATACATTTAAGATTGACATAAAAAAAAACATGTTTTTACTAATGGTTTGAATGGGTTATCTTATAATTTCATTACAATTGCTATAATTCTTCTCAACAGCTAATTATATAATGTAACCAAGGCAAAAATAATGCTCTATTTAATAGTAATTTAGGGAGTATTTTCTTTAGCGTTTGCATAATAGTAATGGATATTTAGAATTATTTTTATGTACTTAAATTTGTCATGTTTTTTTATCTTTGTGAAAGTATCTAACATCATACAATGATGGCATGAAAAGTAAATAAAAATTGGACTATTAGATTAACTGAATAAACTGAAAGTTCAACAATTAAAATATACAAATTATAACATAATGGCACATATTAAAATTATAATTAAATGAAATCCGTGCTAATATTGGCAGATAGTTCTTTTCACTCTTACTTGTGCTTAGTTTATTTTTTAAACAATAGTTTCACAGTAAAAAAGAGAGAAATATATAGCTCATTAACACAATTTTTATTATTAATCTAATCAACTATTTTTCAGAAAAAAATGGACAAATTTTTTGTTTCAAATGGAGAAAGAAAAGCAAAAAATCAGAGAAGAAGAAAAAAGGCAAGACATAATTTTAAATTAAGAGTGGACCCAACATTTAATCATAATAAATGTTATAGAGAGTCATATGGATAATTTTGTAGCCAATTCAATATTGTCGGAAGTCAATAAGAGAGTGGAAATAACGTGAGCCTATTAGAATTGTAACATCCTGAAATTCGAGCTCTTTAAGGGAGAAATGAACGTTAATTTCGTCAATGCATTGTTGGTTGATCTCACTCGGAACTGATCACTCCTGAGATACTGACCTTGAGGGGAAAGGCTAATGAGGACAAAACTCATGCGACTAAAGAACTTGACCTGGGAAAATGACTCGACCGTGAGACTTGCGTAAGGACGATCCTGTAGTCATGCAGGCCGATTTCAAGGACGATTAGAAGTCGATTCGCGGACAGAAATAATGGGACGACGGGTGATTCCGTCTACTATTATCGAACCCGCGAACGGCCCTATGTCGATCCTTGATAATCGTGTACTTTGAAATAAGAATCGATCATTCGCAATTTCATGTAGTCAAGGACATCCATGTGTCGAGAAGTCTTGAACGTGAATTAGCACGAGTCGGTTACGCGTGAATCCTCAAAGCCGCTGTCGATCGAGTAGTACCAAAATGGCATTCGGGCGAAATTGACATGGCATGAGAATCCAATATTGGACTTTGAATTTTCGGGAACGTTCGAGAAGGACTTTTGGACGATGCTTCTTAGACAGTCGACAGTGCCGGTTAAGCTGAGTATTTGGAAAAGGGATTTTCGGACCAAGAAAACGAGCCTACGAGGACGTGGGCCGGGCAAGATCAGTGTGGGCCTCACGCCCAAGGTGGGACAGCCACCATGGAAGGCCCGAGGCAAGCAAGTGAGCTCGTTGGGCCAAACCGACAATTTACCCTCCCGAGCCCGTTGTCTAACCTTGAGCCGTTTCGAGCCCAATAAATTCCCGAGCCCGTTCCTATTCATTTTCTAGCCCATTTCCTAGGCCCGCCCTTCATTTTCAGCCCAAGGACAGATTGGGAAATGTGCAAGGTGGAAATGACCAAAATGCCCTTGGATATTTTGAAGAAAAGTCAAAAAGGAAGAGAGAGAAGATGAGGTCATTTTCTTGGCAAGTGGGGGCAAGCATTAATGGCCTTAATGAGGCCTATCTCCAGCCTTCACTTCACTCTCTCTCTCCTCTTCATCTTCTTCAAAATCGCAGCCCCTCTCTTCCCTAGTTTTCCTTCCTTCCTTCAGTTTTTCAGTTCTGACCTTTCACCGAAAACTGAGTTGTTCATTGTCTTCCCATTGGAATCTCGTCCCGTGCCACCCGCCGTTGTGTTCAGAAGACGAAAACCGTTCAGATGACATCAGTCGATCATCGAAAGAAGCCTCCGAACGATCCGTACGTCGGCCGAAAGCCACCGCCGGCCTGACCGTTTTCTGACCGCCTGCTGCTGTTCTGTTTTGCTGTTTCGGCCATTTTCCTCCCTTTCCGACCCAATCACCGCCCATACCAGCCACAAGTGGTTCCCCCTCGACCCCCAGGTGCCGTTGGTCGCTGGCCCGCCGCTCGCCGGAGCTCCGGGCAGCCCGTTCAACTCCGATCAGCTTCTTCCTCCTCTGTGCAGTCAGTTTTCAGAGTTGCGTGGGGATTCCGAGTTTGTTGCTGCTGTTTTGAGCCCGGGACCGCCTTGGATCGTCGTGGTAGAGGTCCCCGGGTGTCGGGTTCGTGTCGCCGGCCCGCTTAACGGGTGAGTTTAGCTCCTAATCCCTATTTAGTGCCTAAACTTGCTTAGGGTTGGGTTAATTAGTGGTAAGATTGGTTTAGGATGTTTAATTAAGTTGTATTAGCCCTAAGATAGGTGGTTAGATAGTTGATTAAGATTAGATTAGCTTAATTTTGCTTATTAAGCTTAATTGTGCTTAATTTGGGATTAATTGTGTTTTATGTGATTAATTAAGCATGATTTGATTTAATTGATTGATTAATTTTTTTAATTAATATTTTGTTTAATTTCTGGATTAAATGTTTTAATTAATTGAATTTCGGAAAAATCACTGTTCATAATTCTTTGTTCACGATTCAGCATTTGTTCACATATTCACGTTCACGAATTCATTCACGGCACTGTTCATGCAGAAGCTAAATTTAGTTTTATTTTGATGTGCTATTGATTGTTGTGATTAATTGGAGTGCCGATTGTTAATTATACTCGTGAATATTGATGAATTGCGTGATCGAGTATTGGTTGAATTGAATTTTGGAAATTGTCGAGTGAGATCGCATGACATATTGCGTGGGTTATTTGAAATGGCATGTCGCATGAGCATGCGCGATGTTGCATTCACAACAGAGCAAAGATATAAATGGATTGCTTGATGATGTGTTGCATAATCACATTAAGAGAGGGAACCCGGCGTTGCCGGAAGACCGCCAATCCTTATGGGGTTGTGCCGTGGCCGTTTGGTCGTCCTGACATTTTTTTCAGTTTCCTGACGGGGGACATGTGACGGGACTGCGGTAGTGGGCGGGTCCTATGTTCCTGTCAGTTGCGGGACTGCGGTAGTGGGCCGGTCCTGTGCTCCTTCGGGAATGCCGTCTGAGAGAAAGGATGACCCTTGACGTCGCCGAGGGAAGGGATGACCCTTGACGTCGCTGTGCCTCGAGGTAAAGAGGACGAAGCTGGTTTAGCCAGGAACCGCCAACCATAAGGTTGTGCCGTTGGCCCAAGAGGGGGCGTTAATAATCGGAGCATGTGTGAGTGTGAGACATGAGAAAGTTGTGTGAGATGCTCTGATTATTCGCATGCTCTTAGTGTCGTGATGATCGTGATGATTTATGGTACGCACGCATGAGTTGACAGTCGTGCAGGGTGTGGCAATGGCCAGGTGAAATCGCTTGTGGTGCGACTCGCATGTGATTGATGAATTGTGTCATCTAACGGCCATGTGCCTTGATTGAGTGTATTGTGCTGAGATTTAACGTGCAGGGTATGGCATACCGGGTAAGGTTGCATGCGAACCGAATGATATTTATTGATTGACCCTGGTGGTTGTTTGATTGCGGGTTGTCTATTGTTTGTTGTGGGTTGAGTGAGGGGTGGTTTTGGAGAGATACCCCAGGTTGAGTTGACGTACTAACCGGGGCTTAGGGGGAGAACTCGCTGAGATTTTATCTCAACCCGTCGTGGTTAACCATTTTCAGGCCTTTAGAATGGCGTACCCACAGTGGAGGATCCTGCCCCCGCTCCTCCAGTGATCGACCCGACGGAGCTTGAGTCCGATGGGTCCGAGTGATGATGGTGCTGAACCTGAGGGTTCTTCTTGTTTAATTGGATTAGCCTAGTTTCTATTTGATTTGGCTTAGAGGATGGATCGGCCCCTTTTGTCGGGCTTGTAATTTGGAAAACGATCCTCCATTGGTTAATCCAAATAAATTGAATAATTGAGTAGTTGCTGTTGTTGTTCGTGTTGTTCATCCCTCTATCCCTGTTTGATTGTATATTTGTCTGGGGATGGTTCGTCTTCCGCTTGCGCTTAATGAAAGATAAAATGAATGGTCGTCGACGGGTCCTGGGACGTTGCTTTCAATCGACCAAGGTAATGGGGTTGCTGCGAGCTCGAGAGTCGGGGTGTGACAAGAATACCCCTATAAGAATACCTTTAATACGCCAATAAGGGTGTGGAATTCTCAGGACGGTAGTAGCAGAGTGGCTATAAATTTTATTTTTATTTTTTTGGAGACAGAAAGAATTTATCTTTTAAAAGTCATTAAGACAGTAGATGTGGCACTTTCGCCTATGCTGCATTGGCATGCCAGGCACCAATTTTGACATCTAGCGGCTAGCTAACAACGTTAGTGCCAAATCAGCAATTTCCATCTAATAATGTTATGAGACCTCACGTCAAGCCAAACTGAGATTGAGGTACTTGATGGAAAAAGATAAACTTAGTTCCTGCGGTGTCATTACTCACCTGTATAAGAACTCAACATCATAATTTCTTCCACTTTCCTATTCGGGATCCACTTATTGAAACTGCTTTTGTGAGCCTTAACATGTCCATTTGCTTATCTTGAATTGTGAATTAAGTTGTCGTCAATCATTACTGACAAAACCAAAAACATTGTCATGAATCACCTTTACTTAACACTAAACCAGAAGATTAGTTATCATGAGGACAACGATTTGAAGAAGAGGAAATAGAGTCCTTAGGCTCTGTAATAGGAGCAACAAAAAGGAAAAAAAATAAAATTGAAGCCTTTATTGTTGGGAGTGCACAGCAAAAGTCCGATACTTTTTACTTAGGGAGATCTCTAAGAGGGAAGCCCAAGTCCAAGCCCGTCAATATATCTAGTTGGACCCACCTCAACTCAAAAGCTTAAACTAGTGAGTTATGGGCCAACTAGTATATATTAACTGCTCCACATCACATCAATTCTTCGATTTGGGACTACTTCTCTAACACAATTTACACGTGTATCCTAACAATCTCCCCCTCACGTGTGAGCTCCAGTGTTAGGTCAACTCCCCCTTAAATCAGATATTCTTCTGGCCTAACATCATCCTCACAGGTCTGTGTTATTACCCCACAACACCCACCTGCCTAGAAACCGTAACCATTAGCTTTGATACCATATATTGGGAGAAGTCCAATATACTCTTCCCCATTATAAGTTCTGATGCATTTCAATTTCTTTCTAGTATATCTCTCAACTGAAGCCTGAAACTGTTTAAAAGCATCTAATACTTAATCTTTTGTTTTCAAGGTATGAATCCAAATTTTCCTTGAAAAATCATCTATGAAGGTAACAAAATAAAGAGAGCCACAAGTGATTTTGTTTTCATAGGACCGCAAACATCATAATGCACTAAATTCAATATACCCGACTTTCTTGAAAGATGTGAGCTTTTAAATGTAACTCTGTTCTGTTTTCCCGCTAGACAATGAGCACATTTCTTTAGCGCTGAATTTTTCATTCCTAAAAGGAGCTTCATCTTGGTCAATATTGACAAACCCTTCTCACTGATGTAATTGAGTCTCTTATGCCATAACTCAGTTGTATCTTCGCTGTCTACTACATTAATTTTTTGTGGACAATTTTGCCTGCATAATGTACAACGAAAAATATTTTTCACCTCTAGCCACAACAAGAGAACCTTTGGTGAGCTTCCATTAACCATTACTGAAGGTACTACAATACCTCTCATCATCCAACTTGCTTGTAGAAATAAGCGGATATCAGGTATATGTTTAACATTATTCAATACTAACCTCCTGCCATTGTTGGTTTCTAGGCACACATCACCAATGCCCACAACTTGAGCAAGCCCATTGTTTCCCATCTTCACAGATCCAAAGTCGTCTGACCTGTATGATGTAAAGAAAGCTTTACCAAGAGAGAAGCTTGAACATTGCCGAGTGATAGCAGGGAGGATGAATCCCTCCACATTGTCGTGAAGGGGAGATTTGTTAGCTGGGTTCACTCCTATGTGGAGGAAGTCCAATAAGTTGCAAGCCCAAAAGGGCTTGAGCCATATGATAAGTTATATGGAGAAATATGGTTTCTCACTATCTTTGAAGTGGTAGCTGCAAAAGACGTAGTAATAAGAGAAAAAGAGAAAGCAGAAAATCTGGGGTTTGGGGCAAAGTCTGATTTACATTAAGCTGGCATCTGATACCACTCTGATGGGAGAACGGGAATAATTCAAATAATATCGAATTAACGCAGCGGAATAAAATAATCTCTCCTCTTGTGTAAACCTAATAGGAACTGATATAGTAGAGCAAAATATATACCAAGCACGTAAACACAAGACGATTTTTTTGCGTGGAAAACCTTCTCAGTGTGAGGAGATCAAAAACCACGTGACTGGAGTCCATTCGAAAATCTTCACTATCAACAAAATTGGATGAACAATATTCTTCTCTAGCAAATACTAGAGGTACATAGTAGCAAAGATCTCAAGAACATAATTCTTGGCAATACACATGAATTTCACAAGAGATCAAGGATAAATCTGACCAAAAACACATGTTTTGATCAATCCACGAAAAACCTAATGTAGGGAGCTTCAAACGAAAATCAAACCATTCAGATTTGAGAAGATTGCGCCACAACATGCTGACAAAATTTTAGCTCAATCGGACCTCGAATCGACCTCTAATGCCAGCTTGATATAAATCAGACTTTGCCCCAGATTTTCTGCTTTATCTTTTTCTCTTATTACTATGTCTTTTGTGGCTATCACTTCAAAGATAGTGAGAAACCCTATTTCTCCATATAACTTATCATATGGGCTCAAGCCTCTTTTGGGCTTGCAACTCATTGGGCTTTCTCCACATATGAGTGAACCCAGCTAACAAATCTCCCCCTCACGACAATGTGGAGGGATTTACCATCCATGCTATCAATCGGCAATGTTCAAGCTTCTCTCTTGATAGAGTTTTCATCATCATATCAGAGCCATTATGGTCCGTATGAATTTTCTCAAGTTCCAACAACTTTTCATCTAGAACATCCCTTATCCAATGATATCTAACATCAATATGTTTCAATCTAGAATGAAAAGATGAATTCTTACCAAGATGAATTGCGCTATGATTATCACAAAATAGCACACACCTCTTTTGCTTGAACCCAAGTTCTTCCAAGAACTTCTTCATCTATAGCATCTCTTTACTAGCTTCAGTCACTGTAACAATTCAGCTTCGGTTGTAGAAAGTGCAACACACTTTTGCAATCTTGACTTCCATGACACAGCTGTAACATCCTGAAATTCAAGCCCTTTTGAGGAAGGAATGAACGTGAATTTCATCGATGCATTGTTGGTTGATCTCACTCGGCCCGATCACTCCGAGATACCGACCTTGAGGGAAAGGCTAATGAGGATAGAACTCGTGCGACTAAAGAACTTGACACAGGAAAATGACTCGACCGTGAGACTTGCGTAAGGGCGATCTGTAGTCATGCGGGCCGATTTCGGGGACGAATAGAAGTCGATTCGCGGACAGAGTATAATGGGACGACGGGTGATTCCGTTTTGTTATCGAGCCCGCGAACGACCCTATGTCGATCCTTGGTAATCGTGTACTTTGAAATAAGAATCTATCCTTCGCAATTTCATGTAGTCAGGACGTCCATGTGTCGAGAAGTCTTGAACGTGAATTGGCACGAGTCGATTATGCGTGAATCCTCAAAGCCGCTTGTCAGTCTGAGTAGTACCAAAATGGCATTCGGGTGAAATTGACATGGCATGAGAATCCAGTATTGGACTTTGAATTTTCGGGAACGTTCAAGAAGGACTTTTGGACGATGCTTCTTAGACAATCGATTGATCTTGAGTTAGCCGAGTATTTGGAAAAGGGATTTTTGGACCGAGAACACGAGCCTACGAGGACGTGGGCCGGGCAAGATCAGTGTGGGCCTCACACCCAAAATGGGACAGCCGCCATGGAAGGCCCGAGGCAAGCAAGTGAGCCCGTTGGGCCAAACCGACAATTTACTCTCCCGAGTCCGTTGTCTAATCTTGAGCCGTTTCGAGCCCAACAAATTCCCGAGCCCGTTCCTATTAATTTTCCGACCTTTTTCCTAGGCCCACCCTTCATTTCCAGCCTAAGGGCACATTGGTCAATGTGCAAGGTGGAAATGACCAAAATGCCCTTGGATATTTTGAAGAAAAGTCAAAAAGAAGAGAGAGAAGATGAGGTCAATTGTTTGGCAAGTTGGGGCAAGCATTAATTAGTCTTGATAAGGCTTATCCTTCAGCCTTCACTTCACTCTCTCTCTCCTCTTCATCTTCTCCAAAACCGCACTACTTCTCTCCCTAGTTTTCCTTCCTTCCTTCAGTTTTTCAGTTCTGACCTTTCATCGAAATCTGAGTTGTTCATTGCCTTCCCATTGGAATCTCGGCCCGTGCCACCCGCCATTACGTTCAGAAGACGAAAACCGTTCAGATGGCGTCGGCCGATTGTCGAAAGGAGCCACCGTCCGATCCGTACGGCCGCCGGAATTCACTGCTCGTCGGACCGTCACTGTTCCGCCTGCAGCAACTTTGTTCCGCCTTTTCCCCTGTTTTTCTCCCATTCCAGCCAAACCACCGCCCATACCAGCCACAAGTGGTTCCCCCTCGACGCCCAGGTGCCACCGGTTGCTGGCCCGCCGCTCGCCGGAGCTCCGGGCAGCCCATTCAACTCCGATCAGCTTCTTTCCTCCTGTGCAGTCAGTTTTTTAGAGTTGCAGAGGGATTCCGAGTTTGTTGCTGCTGTTTTGAGCCCGGGACTGCCTTGGATCGTCGTGGTAGAGGTCCCCGGGTGTCGGGTTTGTCGCCGCCGCCACGTCCGTGTCGCCGGCCCGCTTAACGGGTGAGTTTAGCTCCTAATCCCTATTTAGTGCCTAAACTTGCTTAGGGTTGGTTAGTTAGTGTTAATTTTGGTTTAATGGGTTTAATTAAGTTGTATTAGCCCTAAGATAGGTGGTTAGATAGTTGATTAAGATTAGATTAGCTTAATTTTTCTTATTAAGCTTAATTGTGCTTATTTTGGGATTAATTGTGCTTATGTGTTTAATTAAGCATGATTTGCTTTAATTGAATTGATTAATTGTTTTAATTAATGTTTTGTTTAATTTCTGGATTAAATGTTTTAATTAATTGAATTTCGGAAAAATCAGCTTTGTTCATAAATTCTTTGTTCACGGATTCTTTGTTCACTAATCACTGTTCACGGATTCATTGTTCAAGAATTACATTCACGATGCTTGTTCATGCGAAGCTAATTTTTGGCTTATTTTGATGTGTTCTTGGTTGTTATGATTTATTGAAGTGCCGATTGTTAATTATACTCGTGAATATTGATGAAATGCGTGATCGAATGTTGATTGGAAATTGGATTTTGGATTTTGGAATTGTCGAGTGAGATCGCATGACATGTTGCATGGGTTATCTGAAATGGCATGTCGCATGAGCATGAGCGCATGAGCGATGTTGCATTCACGACCAAAAAAGCAAAGACAAGAATGAAGCTTGTTTTGATGTGTTGCATGGTCGAGATTAAAGTTGATAGCCCGGTTGAGCCGGATGACCGCCAATCCCCATTGGGGTTGTGCGTGACCATTGGGTCGCCCGACGGTGGTCGAGATGCGGGGCTGCGGCGTGGCGGGCCCCATGCTCCATGGGAAGGCCGTCGATGGGAGAGAGCCCGTGACGTCGCCGTGCCTCATGGAGGAGGACGATGCACAGTCTTCGCCGGTAGACCGCCAACCATAAGGTTGTGCCGTGGCCCTAGTGGTCGTAATAATCGGAGCATGTGTGAGTGTGAGACATGAGAAAGTTGTGTGAGATCTCGATTATTCGCATCTTTCTTAATGTCGTGATGATTGCATTAATTATGGTACGCACGCATGAGTTAACAGTCGTGCAGGGTGTGGCAATGGCCAGGTGAGATCGCTTGTGGTGCGACTTGCATGTGATTGATGAACTGTATCATCTGACGGCCATGTACCTTGCTTGTATTGTATGAGATTTGACGTGCAGGGTATGGCATACGGGTAAGGTTGCATGCGAACTTTGTATGATTGTTAGTTGCCCTGTCATGTTGTTGGTTGTTGTTTGGTTTTGGTTGGCTGTTGTTGTGGGGTTGAGTGAGGGGTGGTTACGGAGAGATACCCCGGGTTGAGTTGGCGTACTTAAGGGGTTTAGGGGAAGAACTCGTTGAGATTTTATCTCAACCCGTCGTGGTTAACCATTTTCGGGCCCTAGAATGGCGTACCCGCAATGGAGGATCTGCCCGCTCCTCCGGTGATCGACTCGACGGAGACTGAGTCCAATGGGTTCGAGTGACCGTGGTGTTGAACCTGAGGGTTCTTCTGGTTTAATTGGATTAGCCTAGTTTCTTTTTGATTTGGCTTAGAGGATGGATCGGCCCTTTTTATCGGGCTTGTAAATTGGAAAACGATCCTCCGTTGGTTAATCCAATGAAGATGTATAAATGAGTAGTTGTTGTTGTTCTTGCTTGTTCATCCTCTCATCCTGTTTGATTGATTGTTTATGCAGGGATGGTTCGTCTTCATTTGCGCATAATCAAAGATTAAAATGAATGGTCATGGATGGGTCCTGGGACGTCGCTTTCAATCGACCAAGGTAATGGGGTTGCTGCGAGCTCGAAAGTCGGGGCGTGACAACAGCTCCATTCGCAAAAGAAATCAAATAGCTAGAAGTAGATCTACGAGTATTAATATCTCCTGCCAAGTCAGAATCTGTGTATCCAACTAACTCAAGTTTCCTGGTCCCGAAACTGAGTTTCAAATTTAAAGTTTCCCGCAAATACCTCATAATCCACTTCACTGCATTCCATTTCTCTCTGCCTGGATTTGACAAATAGCGACTAACAACACCAATTGCATGTGCCAAGTTTGGGCGTGTACATACCATTGCATACATTAAGCTTCCTACAGTTAAGGCATATGGAACACTTTCCATATCTTTCTTCTCTTTATCAGTCATAGGACTTTGCTTCATATTTAACTTAAAGTGGGCAATAAGAGGAGTACTAACCACTTTAGCCTTGTCCATGTAAAATTTCTAAAGGATCTTCTCGATATATTTCTCTTGCGACAAAAACAACTTCTTAGCACCTCTGTCTTGGGTAATTCTAATGCCAAGAATCTACTTCGCCGAGCTCAAGTCTTTCATGGCAAAAAACTTGCTCAATTATTTTTTCAATAACTCAATTCTTGAAGCATTCCTGCCAACAATCAGCATGTCATCAACATAAAGCAAGAGAATAATAAAGTTATCATCAGAAATTTTTTGGACAAACACAAAGTTATCTAAGGAAGTCTTCTTATTGCCCTATTTTGTTATAACTAACGCAAACTTTTTGTACCACTGTCTTGGTGCTTACTTTAGGCCATAGAGACTTTTCTTCAGTTTATATACATAATCCTCTTTCCCTTTCACTTTAAAACCTTCAAGTTGTTCCATGTATATCTCTTCCTCCAAGTCATCATGTAGGAAGGCTGTTTTGACATCCATTTGCTCAATTTCTAAATCTAGGGTAGCTGCCAACCCTAGTACTATATGGATAGAAGACATTTTCACTACCGGAGAAAATATATCATCAAAATCAATACCCTTTCTCTGACTGAATCCCTTAACAACCAATCTAGCTTTGTACCGTGGTTGTGAAGTATGTTCATCTTGTTTCAACCTGCATACCTACTTGTTCTTCAAAGCTCTTTTATCTTTAGGTAATTTCACCAGCTCAAAAGTATGATTATCATAAAGTGACTGCATCTCATCTTGTATAGCATCAAACCAATTGTTTTTTTACTCATCTTCTATTATTTCTGCATAGCACTCTGATTCACCTGCATCAGTCAATAATACATACTTATCTTCAGAATACCTGATGGAAGGTCGTCCGTCTCTAACGGATCTCCGGACTGGAACATCCAGTGGAACATCTAATTGAGCATCTGGTTCAGGAATAATATTATCCATTTCAACATGTTCAGGAACATGTGCGTTATCTTGAACATTGACTTCATGCTACTCTTCATCAACCTGTGTAGGAATATTTGTAAGAGGAACTGGATCCAATAAAATCGTCTCTGCTTTCTCGATATCCTCTATTGTCTGATCTTTCATAAACATAACATCTTTGCTTCTTACAATTTTCTCTTCAGCTGGATTATAAAATTTGTAGCCAAGCATATCATGTCCATAATCAATGAATATGCATCGTCGTGTTTTCACATCAAGTTTAGACCTCTCACCTTTGGGACTATGCACAAATGCTTTGTATCCAAAGACACGCAAATAATCATAAGAAACATCTTGGAACATCAAACTCTAAAGGAATGCATGGAGTAAGATTCACCCCAAAAGGATCCAGTAGACGCAAATAATCATAAGAAACATCTTTGCTTGTCCAAACTCTATTAGGAACATTAGAGTGCATGGAGTAAGATTCACCCCATAAGGATCCAGGTAGCTTTGATTGTAAAAGTAAGCATCTTACCCAAAAGGATCCATGTAGCTTTGACTGTAAAAGTAAGCATCTTACCCTTTCAACCAGTGTTCTGTTCATTCTCTCAGCTAAGCCATTTAACTGAGGTGTCTTGGGAAGTGTCTTGGGAAGTGTCTTTTTATATTGAATACCTTGTTGTCTGCAATATTCATCAAAATGTCCAATACCTTTTATTTAGGAAGATCTCCAAGAGGGAAGTCCAAGTTCGAGCCCGTCAATATATCTAGTTGAACCAACATCAATTCAAAAGCTTAAGCTAGTGAGTTATGGGCCAACTAAGTATATATTAACTGCTCCACACCACATCAATTCTCCGATATGAGACTACTTTTCTAACACAATTCACACGTATATCATAACATTTATGAGTATGAAGCTCTCCAGATTCTTCAAGGATGACCCTCCGTCACTCACACTCTTCCTGGCCATCTCCTTCATCCTCAGAAAATTTGCCCTTATCTCATCACTCCCAAGAACTGCTAGTATCTTTGTCCTCATTTCATGCCTAGTTATCACTCCATTTTCATCACCATCCACTCCTAGACCCACCCTCCACAAACCACATAGGAAGCTCCTGTCCAGGTGCTGATCTACAAAGTAGGCCCGCACAGAGGTGGGACCCCATTGCTTAGGCCATCTAGTGTAGAATTCTACCCACAGTGTGTGAAGAAGCATGCCACTGAAGGGTGAGCCAGGACCTCTTGTGGTGCCCACTCGACCACCTTCCCATGATTCCTCACTCTTTGGAGGAACATGCTGTGAAACCTGTTGAATGGCCCACTGGTCATGTCCGAGTGTACGACCCACAGTAATGGTCAGCCAATCTGCTGGATTCCGTGGGCAAGCTTGTAGAATTGTTCCTGCAAATCTTCGGTCTTCTTCGTCTGCACGCCCGAAGTCTGCAACTTCTCCACCGCGTCACCGCCGATGCCACCGCGAGTCCTTACCACCTTCCGGTCATTTTGTCACCAGAATCTACTTTGCCGCCGAACCACCGTACCCATTAATCAACCACCCCGACCACCACTCGTCGCCGGAGGTGCCCTCTTTGCTGGCGGGAACCAAAAACTGACAATGGAGCAGCGAATCAAACCGAACTATCAACGCACGGAACGCTAACCATTGTGAGAAAAACTTGGCTCCTTGGGACGAAACCTAGATGACTAGACTCCGGCGAAGATAGCAAAACAAAACCAAATCTCATTGTGGCATTACATCGAACACCTAGCATATACCATGGAAAAGAGTGATTCTCAGTTCATTCGAGACTCGAATGAGGGCGGGGATTCTTGACAAAACAAACCAGAACACGGAGCAACTCAACGAGGAACCAGCGGGGCCGAATCTCGCGCGAATCGGTCGGCCGCGAGCTCCGGCCCCGCATTTTCCAGAAATGGGGGACCAGTGTTAGGGGGCCTTACCTTGTTCGGAGGAGGAGCTGCGGCGGGCCATGGCGGGCTGAGGGGACCTCCGGCGAAGGTTAGTCACTCTCTCGGGCTTACCTCCGTGACTTTCGCTCTCTCAGCTCTCGCCGCTGGGTTTGCCTTCTCTGTCTCAGATCTCTCCCCTCTTGGTTTCTCTCTCTGTCCACTTCTCAGTCTGTTTCGCGATCTCTCCCCTCTTGGTTTCTCTCTCTGTCCACTTCTCAGTCTGTTTCGCGATCTCTCAGCCGTCTCTCTCTCGGATCTCTCCGTCTCTGCCTCTGTCCGAGTTCTCCCGTTCGAACTCTCTCTCCGTTTTTTCTTCGTTTTCTCTCTCGGTTGGTCTCCGTTTCTGCCCTCTCCCGAGCTCTCTCGGCTGAGCTAGAGACAAAAACCTCCCTCGCTGCTCTCTCTTTTCACTGCCTTTCTGCTCCTCTCTCTGCCTTTGTTCTCTCTTCTGTTCAGCCCTCAAAAATCCAGAACCACAACCAACCTCCCTTCGATGTCTGCTGTTGACACCGGCAAACCATTTCTGGATCTTCACCACAACACTCTCGGCTCACCACGGAACCGATTTCATTATCAGCCTCTCCATTCTCTACCGGATTACTCAAACGCAGAGCATGGAAACAGAAACATACTTGAATAAACAAGCACCACGATCAAACCAGTGCCTTTGGGCTTAAGGGACAGATGCTCGAACCATCAGTTTGAATGCCGATTCCTCTCATCAGCGGCCATCGTCATCGAACGCAGCAAAGAAACATGCTGGTCCGTGACGCTTGTATTGCGACGAACGCTCGAATCGGCCACAGGACCTTTTGCGATCCAACCAACCAACGAAATCTCGGCTTCGCAGAGGATTTCCAAACGAGATATGTTTCCCTTCGAACCAGCTCGGCCAAGAACAGAGACAAACCGGGACCGATGCGACGCCGGCTCTTTAGTCAACGCAGCTGAGATCAGTAACGGCGGACGGCGGCGGACGGCGGCGGACGACAGCGGATGACGGCGGATGGTAGTGATGGAGCAGTAGCTTGATCGTCTTCAGCGTCCTCCGGCAATTCTCCCTATCCTTTCGAACCCAAATCTGTAAATCTCTTCAGCTCTCCCCCTTTTTTTTTGTTTTTTATGCGAAAATGGTCCCTTTTTTTCTTCGCGTGATAGCGCAGCAAGGGATGGCGTCAGTGCGTGTGTTGTGTGCCTTGTGTGTGGGCGTCTGAGCGTGTATGAGGGGATAAGGAGAAAATAAAATGGAGATGGGCTGTGATAAAAGGGGAGTAAAAGAGGGCACGGCTGGGTGCTGACAAAAATTCGGATGTCAACAAAAACAAATATCAATGGCCAAACCCATTGATCAAATTCATCAAAATCACATGACAATGGTTTATTCCATTGACCAAACTCATGCTTAGCCATGGTCACCCATAATGCTCATGATAAGGCGACGGAGATTTCCTCTCCATTAGATCTTCACAAAGATATCCTAAAGTAGTATGTGCATATTTACACAACCTTGAATGAGTTCACAGAGACACTGAAACTACTCTTAAAAGGCTTTAGATTCTTGATGGCTCATCACCAAGATTGGGAGAAATAAGAGTTTCCACATAGATAGTAGAGTAGATATTGCTGCTCTTCTCGATTGGATAATCCTTGTAAGTATTATCCTTTGGATTGAACAGAATAATGTTGTACGCAGCGAGTTGGAAAACGATTTTCCCACTCCTTGTGTATGCGACGGGAATTTCTAGGCTAGGTATTCCTGTAGTTGAGACGCTGAACATTTTTGCCCAGGACCCTCCTTTCATGTATTCACTCATCATCCACGGCTGGAAGAGGGGGCGGTAGTACATGAACAGATTTGCCCCGTGAATCCAAAGTCCCATGGAACATGAGTTCCCAATGACTTCAGGGATTGGAAGCACCGGGATTGGAAGCACTTGCTTGAATTTCTCTTCCGACAAATTAAATGATATAATCAGAGTCTCGAGCTTTCCTTCATTCTTGACGAGCCAGTGTAAGGCGCCATTCCAGTAAACACCCCTTCCTTGTTGGACGAGGGAGAGGTGCCTTTCTAGTTGGGCTTGTGTCCTTTTCCAAGAAGCGGCCTTAAGCGAAAATATTTCCATCTGCCAATTTTCAAGACCGTCCTGCCCATTTTCAGAACGCTTGCCTTGTACTATTTTGTAGTCATCCGATTGAGAGTCATATCCAAATCCTTGGAGTAACTCACGGAGATGAAAAAGACCTGAACGGGGCAAATTCCTAGACTCCTTAGTGGTCGGATTATAGAGGGCAAGTCTGCCGGCTATAGATAAACAAACCAAGCCATCGCAAGACCCCACGAGCTCTGGACAGCTAGAAGCATCTATTCTTGGGTCATGAGACTTCACCACCGCGTGGTCATCATCGCCGCCAATGCTGCCATCGAGCGCTTCGTAGTTTATGGTCTCAAAGGGACAGGTCTTGAAGATTCTCTGACTAGAAATCATATCCCCTGCCTTTAGCCTTCGCAGATGTGACCTGGCGAAGGCTGGGTCGGATATTAGAGACCCCCACCATTTACAGACACATTTGAATCGCATGAGGGACATTGCCGGTAGCCTTAAGAGTATCTCCATGACAATATCCTCGGGGAAACTTTCGGCCACTGCAGAGGCCGAGGTCCGGCTTGATTCAGCAAATAATCTCTTCTTCATTGGGCAGGTTTGGAGTGAAAGATCTGTTTCTTTGCCTTTCGATTGTCTACACTAAGTCAAGAAGCTTTCCCAGCACAGAACAAGACGGAGGAGGGTCGTCCGAGCCCTCGGGTCTTGGACTCGCTCGACGCGATCGAGGAGGTGGGAGGTGGAAGACAGAGGATGAGGGGACTCGTTGAGTCCAGCAGCGCCGGAGGGGAGCGAGAGAGAGAGAGCGTGATGTTCGAAATTGTACGTTTGTGCTTCTTAGAAATAAATGTTCCTTTCCGTGAATAAGAAGGTAATAACATATGCGCGAAGTTCGAAATAGTATATTTGTGCTTTGCATAAATAAATGTTCCTTCCGTGAATAAGAAGTTAATAACGTACATTGATATCTCTCTCTCCCTCTCTGCTGAAAAGGTACTTTTTCTTCGCTTGAGGGGTACGCTAAATATCAACACGAGAGATGCAATAAAAAAATCATAAAAAATAAAAAGGAGAAAATCTGAAATAAAAAAATAATTTTTTTTTGCAGAATCAGAAAAATAGAAAAAGAAAATAAAAAATTCTCAAATAAAAAATAAATATGAATAATTAAATAATAAAAAAATCCAAAAAAGAAAAATTGGGAAAATGTTTAGAAAAATGACCTTACTTCAATCCATAAGATTTTTAGTCTTTAATTTAATGAATTTTATAATTTTCTTTCCAAATAGACATTTTTAGTATTAAATAAAATGTGGAAATCATTTAAAATAATGAAACTCAATTGAATAAACTTTTAGAGCTTGGCGACAGGAATTTGTTTTATGTTGTTTTCTTTTTAGAGAGTCACTGCTTGTACATTTCAATTCAATTATAATTGATTGCACAATATCCATACACTGGTTGTTGTTTTCTTTTTTAGCATGGTTAGGATTTTTTTATAAAAAAAAAAAACCATGGACACTTAGTAGATTAGCCTTAAAATTGATGAAAAGATTGCATGAAGAACACTTTAGTTGACAATATAATCAAGTTTAAGTACCTGAAATGAATTAATTGTATAACTAATATAATCAAGTCCTCCAATCTTAAATTTTTTAGTTCCGTAGAAATAGAGACGAAACTCTCACGTTTTTCAATTGGTTTCTAGCCAACCTTGATTGACTAGTGGCAACTCCTCACAGAGAGTTTTGATAGGATTAATTTGAACTTAACATAAAAAATCTAATGTCATGTGATATATGGACATGAAAGAGCCCATGTTTATGATCAATGGCCTGTTTACAATGTTGTCAAATGATGTTAATCTGAAATCATCGCTTGAACAAATCATTTGGGTTGTCTCATAAACAATTGCTTCTAAACCTATTTGTTGAGGGCAGCTCGTCGAGAGTAGGTCATGACAGTGGTCATCTATGCATGAGATTATCAATAACACATGATGTGATGATTTTCAAGATTTTTTACTTCTTATAATTTTCCTTTGTTTTTAGGAGGGCTTTTTTTACCATCCAAAATTAGAGTAAACTTCCTCTAATTAATATTTTAATTGGTGGTTACAAAACATCAGCATCCCCACATTATATTTAATTAAATTTTCAAGCATATGACATCCATTACTTATAACTCACCGATCAAAACCACATTTAAAAGAAGAGTTTATCTCCTCTTTCTATTTTCTGTGACATTAGACCATAGCTTGCGTTTGTAAATATGTACTCTTTTCATTGTAAGATCGGTTTAACTGTCTAAATAATGGAATGGAAAATTGATACTTTTCTCTATGTTTGAGTGAGTTCCAACTTTGTGTTATGTGTAACTATTAAAAAGTGTCTATTTTAAAAATGTCATGTATATAATAGATTGGATTGTGTCGAATGAATTTTGACACACTACATCAATACTGGTCCAACTTGATGATATTTTGGCATTTTATGGCAACAAGAATTTGACTTTAGGAAGGCATCACTACAAATCCCAAGATGGCCATGCTAGATGAAGTTCTTTAGGGATTGGGTCATTATAATATCTTGAATTTCGACCCATTCCAAGATAGATGAAATAGTTATTTTATCAATGCGTTGTTAGTTACGTTTACTCTGAGTTGGCTCCTCATGAGTTAACTAACTATTCGGTAAAGCAATTAAGGATCGATACACGTACGATTAGTGAATTTAATCAGAGATAGGCCGTTCGACCATAAGGATCAAAGAAGAATAATACTACGCCGTTGCAGGCCAATTAGCAAACGGAAATAAATCGATTCGGCAAAAGTACGAGGTCGGATTGCGGGTGATTCCGCACGACTTCGATATTAATTGCAAACGACGTTAAATCGATTTCCTTTTGGCACTGTACACAGTGTGAGCAATTAACCCTCGTGATTACATGACAATCGAGTATTGCCCTGATTTGAATATACACGATTGTGGATTGAAAAGCTATCAACCATAGGTCAAATGCGCGAGAACCCCTAAATGCCGTCCGAGAGTTAGGTCGTACGAAAGTCACGATTGATTGATGTTAACCACGAATTTCAATCCGGTATTGGATATCGAACTTTTAAGGATATCGAGACTAAATTATTAGACGTTGTCTCAATGATTCTCGAATTTATCGGTAAGCCCGAAATTATTGGAAAAGATTCAACGGGCCGAGTTTTGGAGCCAAATATTTGGAAATTTGTACTTCGGGAGCAAAAGGACCAAAATGCCTTTTCTAGAAGCTTGTTTAGCTTCTTTTTCTTTTCCTTTTCTCTCTCTCCTCCCAACTTCTTCTCCACGATTCCCCCCCGACTTTTCATTTCTCTCTCTTTCCACCTCTCACTCCACCGTTCCTTTTGGTTCTTTATTCCAAACCAGCAGCATGGGCTGCTGTGATTCACCTAAATCAGCCACCCTCGCCGCATGCCGGAGCCGCCACATACCGCCGGAGAGTCCAAGCCGCATTCCGGCATCGCCCGTTCGTGAGCCGCATCCGTCGCTGTTCTTTCTCACCAAATCGGAACCACCCCATTGCCGAGACCCATTTTCGTCGCCGCTTGTCTCAATGTTTCGGACGTAGCTACGCATCGCCCTCGTCGCCGCCATCGCGCCCGTGTCATTGGAATCGCTAAATCGTGAGTCGATTTCCTAATCTTAATCTTAAGAGTAGTTTAATTAGTTTAAACTTTGATTAATGCTTTGGATGATGATTGATTAGCACTAAAATATTATTTTATTAAGCTTGCTTAGTGTTAATCATGGTTAGAATAAAGTAACCGCGATTAGATTAAAGTAACTGATGTTAGATTAAAGTAATCGTGATTGGGTTAGTTAACCGTAGTTGGGTTAATTAACTGCAATTGGATTAGAATAGTAACCATGGTTAGTATTAATAAATATTATTATTATTTTTGGAATAAATAATAATAATTTATTATTTTGGAATTATTAATTAATTAATTAAATTATTTTATAATTTCGAATTATTAATATTATTATTACTATTCATTTCTGAAAATTGATTTATTTTGGGGAAAATAATTAATTATAAGTAATTTTGGGAAATGATTTTAATTGAGTGATTTTGTGGGAAAATTACTATGGTCTAATTTTCTAAAGTCAATAGTACTTATATACTACATTATCAAAGAACATTGGTTTATTAAAGAATGGTTTTATTAAATGAAATTATTTGGGTTGGATAATTAATTATGGGATTGAAAAATAATTATCCTTTTATGGGACTTAAATTATTTTATCGGAACAATCGACTATAGTATTATGTGCTTCTTAAATGAGTATCTTTGAGTATAATCATAGTTTATATTTATTTTGGGATAAGTGAATATTTATGGGAATAGTTGATTGTCGTAATAATGAGGATACGTGTTTATTTATTATTGAATATGGAGACACGTGATTGGGTACCCGTAATTATTGAGGTATGTGATTATTTTGGAAAAGTGTGAAAGTGTAGTCGGAATTTATTGTTAGACTGTGACTGCTGATTGTTGCAACTTTCGTGAATGAATGGACTGTTGCTGTTATACGTGACTGTTGGATACTGCTGCATTTCATTATACGTGTGTCAACTGCAATAGCATGTCGCGTGAGCACGAATTATGTCGCATTCACAACCAAGCAAAAGCAAAGATAAGAATGAACTATTTGCTGATGTGTTGCATGGTCAAATTAAAGTTGATAGCCCGGTATAACCGGATGATCGCCAATCCTTTGGGGTTGTGTCATGACCATTGGATCGCCTAACAGTAGTCAACTGCGGAGTTGCGGTTGAGGCCGGACCCATGCTCCATAGGGAATGCCGTCGGTGGGGGAGAGCCCGTGACATTGCCGTGCCTCATGGGAGAGGACGATGCCTGATCTATGAGTTGACCGCCAACCATAAGGTTGTGCCGTGGCCTTGAGGGTTGTAATAATCAGAGCATGTGTGGGCATGGAGATATGAGAAAGCTGTGCTATGCTCTGATTATTTGCATGCCTCTTACTATTGTTATGAGGTGATTGACAGTTTTTACAGGTTGCGTGTGCCAAGGCCAGGTAGGGTCACATGTGTTTACATCTGCTTATTGAACTATCGTTTGATAATACTACTTGAGGTGTGGTATGTGTTGTTTGTCGGAACTAGGTTGCATGATTAGACTACCCTCGAGGCTAGCGAAATTCCTAATCGTGGCTTAGGATTTTGATTTACTAAGATTTTATTTTACTGGTTATTGTATAACCATTTTCAGGTCCGTAGGATAGAGAATCGATACGTGTTACGGCTCGTGGCCGTTTTTTAAGGGAGTAGATTAACCCTAGCTTGTTGGTTTCATTGGCTCGATAGGAAGATGCCCATGGTAAGGGCTTGTACTTGTAAACTTTCTAGGGTTAATCAATAGATAAATAAAGCAGCACTTTGGAATGTATTATTGTTGGGTTTTCCTGCTATCTCTGCTTTTGTAATTGACTGGGGGTTTGTGTTTTGCTTCCGCATGCGTTTAACTAAAAGATAAAAATAATGGTCGGCAACACGCGTCTTGGAACATTGCATCTAAATGACCACGAGAGAACAGGGGTTGCCACGTGCTCGAGGGTTGGGGCATGACAGTCACTATTGGTGTCAAAACTTTTGTAAGGTACTCACTCTGGTGCAAAAACTTGGCACTTAAAAATACATTTCGGAACTTTTAGCATTTAAGTGTTCTCTTGTATTAAATTTTGGCACTTGCACTGTAATTCTACCGTAGTTGCTTTGTAAGTTATCAAGTGGTGAGTTGAACAAGTTATACACAATATGATGACATACGAAGTTACCGAGCATCTGAAGTGGGGCAGCAAACTTGGACGCGCACAAAGAGTTTAGTGGGGTTCATAAAGCCGTCTAATAATTGGCTTGTTATGGAAGACTTAATATCCAAGCAACTAAAAAGCCTCAAAAAGTTTCGACCCCATTACAAAGTATCTTTTCCTCCTCATATCTCTCTCCTCGCTTACTTTTTATGACTTACTCGCAATTGAATTTAATTGTCAAAATTAAAAAAAGCCATGCATGTCTCCTTTAGCTTTATCGTACCTCCAAATATAGGAGAGATTCTCTCTTTTTTTAACTTATCTGCATGAAAGATCTTGAGGATTGATGATTGAAATATCTGTATCTGTACATGCAATGAATTTTGCTAAACGTTTCCAGTAATTAAACGAGATTTTGCATCTATGTCTAGTCATTCTTTTGTTGTAGCATTTTCGTAGGAAGAAAAGGAAAAGATCTATGCATTTTCATAGGTCCAACCGACCTTGGTTACAAAATATTCAGTGGATTAGCAATTCTCTGTCTGGCCATGGCTTTTATGTAGACAATTGTCAAGTTTTCTTTTAGTGCATTGTGCTATGCAATATGGAAATCCAGGAATGATTTCATTTTCCGCACCCCCAAGCTCTTTTTGCCATCTATGCAAAGGCACCTCATCAAGGCGGTCCAAGATAAAGCGCTGGCTTTCAATATGGTTGTCGATACCGTAAGGAATAGAAGACTGCAACACAGTTGGGATATTGATCCTAGAATTTTTGAGTAATCCTTGTAAAGGGTTACCTCCCTATCGCTCTTGATGTATTTGTATGTCTGCTGTGAACCCCCCCCCCCCCACTCTAGTGGCGTGTTGTCCCATTGGGTGGCGAGGGTGCTGAGTTTCACCTCTTGTACATTACTTGGCCGATAATCATATATAATACTTACCTTTACCAAAAAAAAGAGAGGAAAAGATCTATTTAAGAGCCATAATTGTCTTGATAGGACTTATGTGGGTATAGCTGCTGTTTAAGTTGGATAGGAAAACACAGCATTGCTTGCCTTAGATTGGCAAGCTTGGAAATGATGTAGTTTGCTTATCTTTTTTGCTTCTAAGGTAGGATCACTCACGGGTAGGCCTAACCGCTGCGATGCAAAGAATGGGAATGATGTTTGTTTTTTTTTTTCCCTAGTCCGGACATTGTTTTGGGCTTTGCCTTGAAGTAATGATAAAGTTCAGAGTTTTGTATCTCATTTATTGGCGTTTAACTGTATTAGCACCATTAGCAAATCATATACAACATGAGTACATGTTGATGCTGCAGATTTAACAGAAGTACTACTCATTGCATATGGCCGTGCAGATCAAACTAAAAGGACCAATCCAAGTTCTGTGTTTTTTTTGCTAGTGTATATGATACTGCAATTTTAACGTGACAAACTCTAAAATTCAATATATTAACCATTCAAAAGTACATCTTCCAACATGATTCAAAAGAAAAGATTCAAAAAAAATTCCAACTGCTACTAAAAGGTTCATCACTTTTTCAAATCCAACATGGTTCGGCCATACAAAGAAACAACACATCCTACTCAAGCAAAGTTTAATCCAGGTGCTGATGACTCGCAGATTGTTGAGTTGCAGAGGGTCTATAAGGTTGAGTTGATACATGGCTTGTCTTGCTTGCAGAGGGTCCAGGAGCACGACTTGCAGTACCTCTGCATATTTAAGGATAAAGCCAGTGCTAGACATCTGAAACTACCAAAGAGAAAGCAGGTTATCATGGAGGTCCAATTGCATTGAAAGGATCATAAAACAACTGCCTGTTCAGTTTTTTAAAAACATGAACTTAGAGATATATATACCTTCAAAATATGAGTTCCCTACGGATTTTAAAAAGGTCTTATCCTTGTCAAATCTGTGAGTAAAGCAATCGAGCATTAGTCTGGCCATACTGGAAGCAAAATGAACTCGCACAGATCATTCGAAAAAATCATTTGCGGCATTGAGGACTGCGATCATTGCAACCAATGATCCACTTAAAGTTCCGTGGTAGGAGCTCCAAATTGTTGGGTCTTGTGACAGCTTTTTCTGTTGCTTGAATGGCAAATCATTTGTATTATGGAATCTAACTATTAGAGTCTTGAGAAATTCCAAACCCTAAAGTTAATTATCGCAGTAATATAAGTGACTTCAAATTTTTTGGACTTGACTATGATTGCTTATCTGACAATTAAAATTCTTCAAATTTTTTGGACTTGGATTCATTAGAGATTGGTTACATGGGTGCACAGGTACCAACCAATCAATTGAAACACGAAGCATGAATATGAAAGAACATGCAGTAAGGCTGTCATGGACAAAATTATATAGTCTGGCGAAGAGCACAAAGTTGCCTTCAAGCAAGTTTTGGCTCAGAAACAATGTGTGTTACAGAGGAGGGCAAAGTGATTGGGGTTTATTGTGCTGTTGGAAACTTGGATGTGCAATGTGCACGACCCTGTGAAGCATACAGTCAAGACTTTCTCAACTCTGATAGGCAATGATAGGCAACGATATGGGTATCCTGTGTATGTTGAGGCACTAGTCTGGCCCTATTAGAACAATGTGGCAGCATAGTGTGCAATGAAATTGTGTTGAAACAGTTCAAAGAAATAGATGAAATTCACTGATTCCGATGTTTTCTTACTTTAGTTAGCATATTATATCATGATACTCTTAGTTTTTTCTTTCCTAGGCATGAATGAAAGACAATATTTTCTGATACTACTAATGTGTTTATTCTTTCTTTTAGGTTGAATTTACTGCAATTTGGACTGTGCGCTTTGTATGGGATAACTGCAGGACACGCATGAAAAAAGCCATACTACAAGTTTTCATGGTATAAAGTTAAAGATTATTTAACAATGATGATTGAGAATCAATTCAAGAGGTAATGTACGTAGACCGGAGATTGGACTCCTTAGACCTAACAAATAGCAATTTTAGTGAATCAAATGGGAAAGTGAAACTTTGGTATCATAAGCAGAAAAAGAAACGGTTGTTGATGAAATGCTAATGGCCGATGATTGTTGTATGAGACAAAAAATAGATAATTAGTCTAATTCAAGGTTGGACTGTGCTTACACAGACAATCTTATGATTTGCTCTACGTGGGTAGAGAGTGAGAACTTATATATATACAAGTCCAAGGGCCTTTTGATATATAATCAACTCAAAGATAGGTGATAAATATGCGATGTCTAATAATCTGGTTTTGGTTCCTTTGGATCTATATGTGTTGATTAGTCAGAGTTGCTGATGTGCATGAGGTTTTCCTTTTTCAATTTGTTTTTACCTTCTGCAGCAACCATAACTTGTGCCTACTTTTCAAATGGTGGAGGTCTACTTTAGCCTATCCGGAGAGATTCACACAAGTGCAACCAGCAAACTGACCGGCCAAGTACTATCTTCTTTCTTTCATCTGAAGGGAGGTCGTAAGCCGATGCGCATGATGGGTCAGAGGTAGAGGAAACAATGTGAAAGCATAATTGCAACAACAATGGGGAAGATAGTGTCGTCAGGAAATCAAGTGATCGCAATAGGCAATAGTGCCATAGCAGGCTTAAGTTGTCCAAATCTGCTTGCTCCAGAATCACCAAAAGATGAGGTTAAGGCGACAATTGTGAAGGAAAAGGAGTCAGGATGGAACGAAGCTATGGCACGCTTGGCGTATGAATTGGGAAGATGTGGAGGTGGTTGATTGCTTGTTGCGTCTAGTCGCGTGGTTTCCTAAAGCGGTTGGGGCAACAGAGTGCAGCCTGAGCACAAGAGTCCTATCCTATCAGTGTTCTCGAAGCAGACAGGCTGCTTGCATCCAGTTTGCTAATTATGGGCTCTCGCTCAACATGAACCAGAGCACTCAACTTTCAAGGGAAAGTGCAAAACAGAACAGATCTCCAACATGTATTGAATGGATTATGCTTCTGTCTCTCCGTCGATAAGCAGATTTAGCTGTTGATAGAATTATGTCCCTGATGTTCCACCATAACCCAATCACTAGATAATATTAGGATGTCCTCGCTTTAACTTTCACAAGATTAGAGTTGAATGTTCACTACATAAAATCACCCAGTGAATGGTAGCTGAAATTTACACAAATCAGATCGGACAACATCAGCTAGTAAAGTGAGTGTTCTATCAAAACATAGATGATTGAATGGCCATTCGTCGAGCAGAGATGTAAACCGAACAATTGGAGAGGACAAAGTACTAAAAGCACAATGGTGAAGCTACTAATAAATGACGAGATCTCATAATAGACTCTCGACGCAGACTTTATTTCCTCTTCAAATTCCACACAATCATTCAACAGCTCAAGATGCCTAGATCTCTTCAATAAAAAAAGGAAACTCAGAATGAAATCGTTAAGATGAAATCCACTAGAACAATTCCTAAAAGTGCCTAGATCTCTTCAATAAAAAAGGAAACTCAGAACGAAATCGTTAAGACAAATCCGCTAGAACAACTCCTAAAAGGCTCTAGATTCTCCATGGCTCACAATCAAGATAGGGAGAAACAAGAGTTTCCATGTAAATAGCAGACTGGATATTGCTGCTGGGCTGGACTGGATAATCCTTGAAATGATTATCTTCTGGATTGAACAGAATCATCCTGAACACATCGATTTGGAAAACAATTTTTCCACTCCTTGTGTATGTGACGGCGATTTTTCGCCAGAAGGTGCAGCTAGATATTCCTTCAGTAGAGATACTAAATAATTTTGTCCAAGATCCTCCTTTCCCGTATTCACTCGTTATCCACAGCTGGTAGTCCTCATAGGATCCGTGGTACAAGAACAGGTTGGCCCCGTGAATCCCGAGTCCCTCGAATCTTATGTCCCTGTCGACTTCAGGGACCGAAAGCACCTGCTGGAATTTCTCTTCCGACAAATCGAATGATATAATCACACTCCTATCTTTTCTTTGCTCGGGCCGATGCCGCACTAGTGTAAGGCTCCTTTCCAATAAACTCCATCTCCTCTTTCGTAGAGGGAGAGGTGCCTTTCTAGTTGGACTTCTGTCTTTCTCCAAAAAGTGGACTTGAGCGAAAATATTACCACCTGCCCTCCTTCAGGATCGCCCTGCCATTCAGAAGCCTTGCGTTGTACTACTTTATAGTCATCAGATCGAGAGTCATATCCGAATCCATGGAGTGACCCATCTAGCTGGAAAATATCTGAACCGGGCAAATTCCTACTCTCCTTAGTGGTCGGATTATAGAGAAGAAATCTTCTAGGAATCCCGACAGATAAACACACCAAGCCATCGCAAGACCCAACGAGCTCAGGCTCCCAGCTAGAAGCGCCCATCCTTGGCTCATGACTCTTTACCACCCCACCGTCGCCGTTGCCGCCAGTGCTGCCATCGAGCAATTCATAGTTTATGGTCTCGAGGGGACTGGTCTTGAAGATTCTCTGACTAGAAATGATATCCCCTGCATTTAGCCTTTGCAGATGTAACCTGGCAAAGCCCGGGTCGGATATTAGAGACCGCCACTGTCTACAGACGCATTTGAATCCCATCAACGACTTGGCCGGTAGCCTCGAGAGTATCTCGATAAGGATATCCTCGGTGAAACTAATGGGAAAAGCCATCCCACAAAAATGTTCGCCCATGAAATTCATTCCGTTGAAGTTAGCTTTAGTCTAACATTTCATAGAAATGAGATTTTTAATGGCTCATTAGTAGCAAAATAAACGTTGTACTCCGTTGAAAGCGAAACTAAAGTTGAGCGAACTTATTTAAAATACTGAAAGTCAACTAACCTACTTAAAATTTAAGAGTTAAAGTTCAGTGACTATGAGAAAGTAGTATTGGGATAAACAAGAGAACAAGGATGTATGAGTGCAAACTCGTTATTTTATAGCCATCCGACGTAGGCAATGAAATCAAAGGTTGATATACGTTCTCATCCATGAACTTGGACTGAAACCGCGAAATGGCTCGCTCAGGCGAATCTTGCAGCAACAAGATCACGGGACATCATTCCAAGTCTCGTCAATGTTCTCAAGAATCACCAATGACTCGGCAATGGGTTTGCCATTGTGCACAGGCACAAGTATCTTCTTGTGGACTGGGTTGTACTTGAGAAGCAAAGAGCTCTTGGGCAATTCATCAAGTCCTCGTCAATATGCTCGTACTCGACTCCTTTCATTTTGAGAGCTACCTCAACTCACTAATAGGGGTGATGGGTTCCATCAGCTCTCGGTTTTTGAATTAGGAACTGGGTTAGGTGGTTCGCGAACCGAAAACCGAGCAAAATATAATTGTGCATAACTGTATTTTCTTTTCTTTTTTTTAAATGGTGTATTAATTTAATCCAAAAAATTAGAAGAAAGATATCTCACTACATTTTTCAGCCTTCGGGGACCGAAGAAACATTTCCCTAGGCAAGTGTGGACAGAGGGAACTGACATGAGCTTTTAGGGAAATAATTTTTGTGGGTATCCCTTTTCCTTTAATTATAAAGACGCCTACACCTGCCTCTCTTTACTTTCTCTCTACTCTCTTATCTACATTAAGCAGCCAACAGTTTCTTCGTTGACAAACCTCTTTCATCTCTCTCTTTCACCCTTGGTTTCCACGTGATGAGCTTAACTCTCACCTTATGAAGTCTGTCCAAGAAAACTTTTCTTATGAAGTCTATCCAAGAAAAAAAATGGAAGACAAATCTCTCAAGATGATAGCCAACAAGTCAGTTGTGGCTCAGAGATTATATAAGGGGAGGATGCGATCAGAAGAAGATGGTGGTGAACATACATATTCCAAAGTCTGATTTTATTCTTCATTGATTGTTTGAGAAAAGTGCAAAATTGAGTGATCCTAGTGTATTGCCAAAAAGAGTGACTTATTGAGATATATCATCATCAAGTGCAAACACTCATTAGTGTATAATCACCTTTGATCACATAGTGATTGGATGTTGCCTCATTGATTTTCGAATTTATCGGTAAGCCCGAAAATTTTCGGAAAATGATTAAACGGGCTGAAAATTTGGAAACAAGAAGAGTTGGACTAACCAAAGGTCCAATGGGCCTTACGCCTATTAAAGGTCGGCCACATGGACCCCAAGCTAGCCCAAGTGGGCCCAATTAGGCCCACCAAGCCCAACTTCTAGCCTTTGAGCCCAATTGCATTTTCTAGCCCATTTCTTCTCAATTTGAGCCCAAACCAATTTTATTCAAGCCCGTACAAAATCTTGCCCCGTATATTGTATAGTACAGTATACTATACTTGGGGGAAATTACAAAATTGCCCTTTCTAGAAGGTGCATTCGATTTTGGAGGACAAAAAGGAGAAACAATCAAGGAAATGATGGCAAATTTTGGGAAATGGATGAAGCTTCTTGGAGAAGGCTTCAAAGAGGAAAGTCTTCATCTTTTCTCTTTCTTTCCTCTCTCTCTCTCCTCCCTCTCTTTCCTCCCTCTCTTTCCTCTTGGGCGTCCTGTCACGCCCCGACCCTCGAGCACGCGGCAACCCATGTTCTCTTGCGGTCATTTGATTTGCGACTCCCCAGGATCCATCGCCGACCGTTATTTTTATCTTTTAATTAAACGCATGCGGAAGCGAAACACAAGCCCCGGTCAATTACAAAAAACAGGGATAGCAGGAAAACCCAACAAGAACACATCAAAAGTATCGCTTTATTAACTAACTGATTAACCCTAGGAAGTTTACAAGTACAAGCCCTTACCACGGGCATCTTCCTAACGAGCCAATGAAACCGACAAGCCATGGTTAATCTACTCCCTTCAAAGACAGCCACGAGCCGTAACACGCGTCGATCCACCATCCTACGGACCTGAAAATTGTTAACCACGACGGGTTGAGATAAACTCAGCGAATCAAAGTCCTAAGCCCCGGTTAGGAACTTCGCTCGCCTTGGGAGCAATCTAACCATGCAACCTAGTTCTGGCAAACAACGCATATCACACCTCAAGCAGCATTATCAGACGACAGTTCAATAAGCAGATGCAAATACAGGCGACCCTACCTGGCCTTGGCACACGCAACCTATAGAAACTGTCATTTCAATCATCACGACATTAAGAGCATGCGAATAATCAGAGCATCTCACACTACTTTCTCATGTCTCACATCCACACATGCTCCGATTATTAACGCCCCCTCCTAGGCCAACGGCACAACCTTATGGTTGGCGGTTCCTGGCTAAACCAGCTTCGTCCTCTTTACCTCGAGGCACGGTGACGTCAAGGGCTCACTCCCAAGACGGCATTCCCGAAGGAGCACAAGACCCGCCCACTACCACGGTCCCGCTGCGACGACGAGGCCCGGACTCGCCCCCATACCGCGGTCCCACATAGAACCCCTCCCCGTCGTGCATCCGACCGAAGTCGGGCGACCCACCGGCGGCCACGGTACAACCCCATAGGGATTGGCGGTCTTCCGGCAACGCCGGGTTCCCTCATTTAATGTGATCATGCAACACATCATCAAACAATCCATTTATATATTTGCTCTGTCGTGAATGAAATATCACTCATGCTCATGTGACATACCATTTCAGATAACCCACGCAATATGTCATGCGATCTCACTCGACAATTTCCAAAATTCAATTTCCAATCAGCATTCAATCACGCACATTCCCTAACTCTTGGGAACAACCAACAATTCAAGTCACAGTCTGTCGATCAATTCCGACCAATCAACATCACGATACTCCGATACCCAATCACGTGTCTCAATATTTAATAATAAATAAACACGCGTCTCAATATTCAATTATCCCAAAAATAATTATAAACTATAATTATACTCAAAAATACTCATTTAAGAAACATGATATAGTCTATTATTCCCATAAAATAATTTACTCCCACAAAATACTTGTAATTATTTTTCAATCTCATAATTAATTATCCAATCCAAATAATTCCATTTAGTAAAACCCTTCTTTAATAAACCAATGCCATTTAATAAACTAGTATATAAATACTATTGACTTTGGAAAAATAGACCATAGTAATTTTCCTCAAAAATTACTCAATTAAAACCATTTCAATAAATAATCACAATTAATTATTTTCTCCAAAAATAATTAATTTTCAGCAATGAATAGTAATAACAATATTACTATTAATAATTCGAAATTATAAATTAATTTAATTAATTAATAATTCCGAAAATAATAAATTATTATTATTTATTTAAAAATAATAATAATATTTATTAATCATAACCATGCTTAACACTAAGCAAAACTTAATCAAATAGTATTAAAACACTAATAATCATCCTCCAAAACACTAATCAATAATTAAACTAATTAAACTACTCCTAAGCAAGATTAACCCCTAACTAAGGGATTAGGAAATCGACTCACGGTTTAGCGATTCCAACGACACGAGCGCGACGGCGGCAGCGAGGGGAATGCCCGGGAACTTCCGGCGCGACGGGACGAGGCGGCCCGGGACCGGGTCTCGGCCGAGGGCGGCTGTCCACATGACGAAGGGCGGCTGCGAAATGGAGGAACCGGCGGCACGGGTGGGCGGGCGGGCGGCCCGGCGACTCCGGACGGCGGCGCGCAGCCCGAAGGCAGGCGGCGGCTCCGGCGAAGTTGGACAGAACCGAGAGAGGGAAAGGAGAGGCGGTGCAACCGGTTTCGGGGATGGCGGCGGAGTCGGGGGGTGGTGGGCTTGGGCGGCGAGCGACGGTGAGGCAACGGCTCGGCTGCTCCGGCGCCGTGTGACCGGCAACCGAACCGGGCAGGGCAGCGGCAGCACTCGGACAGAGAAGAGAGGAGAGGAGCGGTGCAGCTGGCTCGTGGGTGGCGAAGGCTGGCTGGTCGGTCGGCTGGCCTCCGGCGGCGACTAGGGCGGAGGGACGACGGCGAGGTGGAGGAGGTCGAGCCAAGGACGGCAGCCCGCCGGATCTGGTTCGGCTAGGTCAAATCCGAAGGGGAGCGGCTGGGCTCGGGCAGAACCGACGAACGGCGTGGCTGACTGGGGCGAGACTCGTCTAGTTCCGTCGACGAGCCGACGAGCGGCCCGGCGAGAGGCGGGACAGAGGTAGCCCGGCTCCGGCGGCGGTGGACGAGAGGAGAAGGAGGCGAAGACAGAAGCTGGTTGGTGTTGGTTCGGCCCAAGGCCGGCAAACGGCGGCTCACCGGTGACCGACGGCGAGCCGGCGGGATGGCGGAGCTGCGGCGGCGACAAGGTGGTTAATGGGTCTCACCGGCGAGGGAAGCAAGGCAGCAGCGGCTTTGGCCGAGGAAAACGGCAGAAAGAAGAAGAAGGAAGAAAAGAAGAAGAAGAAGCTATAGTGGGGGGGGGGCTGCGCGAACGAGAGAGAGAGAGAAGCACGTGGGGTTGTCAGCCAAGTGGGGGAGAAGAAAGAAGAAAGAGATGAGGGTGAAGACTAGTCAAACAAGTGGGAGGAAAAGAAAGAGGATAAGGGCAAGTGGGGGTTGTCGACAGAGAGAGAAACGTGAGGGGGAGAGAGAGAGAGAACGTGCGGAGGGGAGGGGGAAAGGAAAGAAAAGAAAAACAAAAACAAAAACAAAAACAAAAACAAAAACAAAATAAAACAAAACAAAATCCAAACAAGCTTCTAGAGAGGGGTATTTTGGTCTTTTTACCCCTGAAGCACAAATTCCAAATATTTGGCTCCAAAACTCGGCCCGTTAAATCCTTTTCCAATAATTCGGGCTTACCGAAATTCGGGATGTTACACGTCCAGCCCCTCACCCCTCCCTTTTCTCTCTCATTTTTCTCTATTTTCCTCTCCTTCTCTTCTTGTTTCTTGCCCTTGCCGCCCCCTTTACCATCTGGACCACCACCACCCACCGTTCTTGTCACCGTCGTCACCGCCGTCACCGCCATGCCGCCTTGGTGCTATCCGTCCAAGGCCGCCAAGCTACGCCTCTCTCTCCTTTGCGGTTCTCACCTCCATCGGAAATTGCCTCCATTGAGAACTATTTTTGCCAAGTGCCTCTGTGACATTTCAGTGGCAGCCGTGCGTCACCCTCACCGCCGCCATCAAGTTCGTGTCGCCAGAATCGCAAAACCGTGAATTATTTTCCTAATCCCTTAATTATGGGATAATCTTGCTTAAGAGTAGTTTAATTAGCTTAATCTTGAATTATGCTTTTGATTATGGGTGATTAACATCATATTAATGGTTTAATCTTGCTTAGTGTTAACTTCGGTTAGATTAATTTACCTTGGTTAGATTAAAGTTACCGTAGTTAGAATAAAATAACCATAGTTGGTTAAAGTAATTGCGGTTAAATTAATTAACTGTAATTGTAATAAAATAACTGTGGTTGAATAAAGTAACTTTTGTTGGGTTAATTAACTGTAATTTGCTTAAAGTAACTACGGTTAATAATAAATATTTATTATTATTATTTTTGAAATAAATAAGAATAATTTATTATCTTCGAAATTAATTAATTATATTATTTTATAATTTCGAATTATTATTTATTTCTGAATATTAATTATTTTTGGGGAAAATAATTAAGTATGATTATTTATTAAAAAAATTTTAATTGAGTAATTTTGTGGGAAAATTACTATGGTCTATTTTTCTAAAACCAATAGTATTTATATACTACATTATTAAGTGACCTTGGTTTATTAAAGAAGGGTTTTATTAAGTGACCTTGGTTTATTATAAGTATTTTGTGGGAGTTAAATTATTTTATTGGAATAATTGATTATAGTATTGTATACTCTATGAATGAGTATTTTTGGATATAATCCTAATTTATACTTATTTTGGGATGATTGATTATTTAGGGGAATAATTGATTGTCGTTAGTCGTGGAGACATGTGTTTATCTATTATTGAATATTGAGACACATGGTTGGGTACTATTAATGTCATGCCTCGAATCTCAAGCACGTGACAATCCCTTCACTTTGGTCAAATGAATGCGACGTCTTAGGACACGTTGCCGACTATTCTTTTTATCTTGCGATTAAACGCATGCGGAAGCAAATCAACAATACCTAATCAATAAACAACAAAGATAGTAGAAAGACTAATGCAACAACAACAACGTCATTTTTGTTCTTATACTAATTAACCCTAGGAAGTTTATACACGAGCTCCTCAATCGGGCGACTTCCTCTATAGTCATCTAAAGATACTAAACATGATTAATCTACTTCCTTCAACCATTGGGCACACCAACCTACCCTCCACGATGCGCTCCAGCACTGTCCGATCTATGGCAATATAGGTGCCATAACTATAAACTTGAAAAATGGTTAACAACGACGAGTGAAATATAATCTTAGTGAGTTATCGCCTTAAGCCCCGATTAGGATGCCAATTCACCTCGGGGTTGCTAACAGACATACATTTTATAATGATGGGAGATCAATTGCAAAACAACCCTCACTTTGACTTAACTAACCACGTGATCTACTTGGTAAACCCCATAAGAAACAATCAACAATCAATGGACTCGTGGGCATTCTTGCCTAGTCATGCCATACCCTACATGGTATAAATTCTCATGCGTGCCATAAACGATGCAACCGACATTTTAACCACCATAGTGATTAATCACAGGTGAGTCGATTCGCAGGCAATCTTACCTTGCCATTACCATACCATGCATGGTATAACCTCACGCATGCCATGGTTAATGCAAACAAGTACACGCATAATCAGAACACATAATATATTTCACATACACCCCTACATTTACACGTGTTTCGATTATTAACGCCCCTAAGGGCCACAACCGAACTCCCGTCAGTGTCTACTGACATAACGAGGCATTGCCCCGCCCCATTGGGTGCGGCTATGTCCGGAACTCCCGCCTAAACGGCATTCCCGAAGGAGCATAAATCCGGCCTTTATTGCGACTCGCATCCAAACTCCCGGTAGGATTTCCGACAAATCGGACTTCACCCCCTAATCTCCTGCCGGGTGACGGGTTCGTTTATGTCACGCCCCGACTCTCAAGCTCGCGGCAACCCCTTTACCTTGGTCGATTGAAAGCGACGTCCCAGGACCCATCCATGACCATTCATTTTAATCTTTCGTTAAGCGCAAGCGGAAGACGAACCATCCCCAGACAAACATACAATCAAACAGGGATAGAGGGATGAATATCAAGAACAACAACAACTACTCAATTATTCAATTTATTGGATTAACCAATGGATGATCGTTTTTCCAAATTACAAGCCCGACAAAAAGGGCCGATCCATCCTCTAAGCCAAACCAAAAAGACTAGGCTAATCCAACAGTACACAAAGAACCCTCGGGTTCAACACCACGGTCACTCGGACCCATCGGACTCAGTCTCCGTCGAGTCGATCACTGGAGGAGCGGGGCAGGATCCTCCATTGCGGGTACGCCATTCTAGGGGCCTGAAAATGGTTAACCACGACGGGTTGAGATAAAATCTCAGCGAATTCTTCCCCTAAGCCCCGGTTAGTACGCCAACTCAACCCGGGGTATCTCTCCAGAACCACCCCTCACTCAACCCCACAACAGACAGCCAAAACCAAAGAACAGCCAACAACAGACAGGGCAACCAACAATCATACAGTCGGTTCGCATGCAACCTTACCCGGTATGCCATACCCTGCACGTCAAATCTCATACAATGCAAGCAAGGCACATGGCCGTCAGATGATACAGTTCATCAATTACATGCGAGTCGCACCACAAGCGATCTCACCTGGCCATTGCCACACCCTGCACGACTGTCAACTCATGCGTGCGTACCATAATTAATGCAATCATCACGACATTAAGAACATGCGAATAATCAGAGCATCTCACACAGCTTTCTCATGTCTCACACTCACACATGCTCCGATTATTACGACCCCTCCTCCGGGCCACGGCACAACCTTATGGTTGGCGGTTCGGCTAAACCAGCTTCGTCCTCTTTACCTCGAGGCACGGCGACGTCAAGGGCTCACTCCCAAGACGGCATTCCCGAAGGAGCACAAGACTCGCCCACTACCGCAGTCCCGCTGCGACAGAGGCCGGGACCCGCCCCCATACCGCGATCCCACATAGAACCCCTCCCCGTCGGGCATCCGACCGAAGTCAGGCGACCCATCGGCCACGGCACAACCCCATAGGGATTGGCGGTCTTCCGGCAACGCCGGGTTCTCTCATTTAATGTGATCATGCAACACCTCATCAAGCAATCCATTTATATCTTTGCTCTGTCGTGAATGCAACATCACTCATGCTCATGCGACATGCCATTTCGAGATAACCCACGCAACATGTCATGCGATCTCACTTGACAATTTCCAAAATTCAATTCAACCAACACTCAATCACGCATTTCATCAATATTCACGAGCATAATTAACAATCGGCACTCCAATTAATCACAACAATCAAGAGCACATCAAAATAAGACTAAATTTAGCTTCGGATGAACAAGTGCCGTGAACGATGTCTGTGAACGATGTCAATCCGTGAAGTGATTAGTGAACGTAATTTGTGAACAAGTGATTTTTCCGAAATTCAATTAATTAAAACATTTAATCCAGAAATTAAACAAAACATTAATTAAAACAATTAATCAATTCAATTAAATCAAATCATGCTTAATTAATCACATAAACACAATTAATCCCAAATTAAGCACAATTAGCAAAATTAAGCTAATCTAATCCTAACCATCTATCTAACCACCTATCTTAGGGCTAATGCAACTTAATTAAACCCCTTAAACCAGAATTAACACTAATTAACCAACCCTAAGCAAGTTTAGGCACTAAATAGGGATTAGGAGCTAAACTCACCCGTTAAGCGGGCCGGAGACATGGACGCGGCGGCGGCGACGAACCCGACACTGGGACCTCTACCACGACGTTCCAAGGCGGTCCCAGGCTCAACACAGCAGCAACAACTCGGAATCCCCACGCAACTCGAAAAACTGCACCGCTGGAGGAGGAAGAAGCTTATCGGAGTTGAACGGGCTGCCCGGAGCTCCGGCGAGTGGCGGGCCAGCGACCAACAGCACCTGGGGTCGAGGGGGAACCACTTGTGGCTGGGATGGGCGGTGGTTTAGTCGAAAATGGAGAGAAACGGAAGAAAATGCGGAGCTGTGCAGGGGGCGACGCTACAGTGACGGACGGAGGACCGGTGACTTCTGGCCGCCGTACGGGTCGGACGGCAGCTCCGTTCGACGATCGGCCACCGTGAACAGTACGGAATTTCTGTGCTGAACATTTTGATAGGTGGCACGGCCCGAGATTCCACCAGGAAGGCAACGAACAACTCAAATTTCGGTGAAAGGTCAAACTGAAAAACAGAAGGAATGAAGGAAAACCATGGGAGAGAGGTGCTGCGATTTTGGAGAAGATGAAGAGGAGAGAGAGAGTGAAGTGAAGGCTGAAGGATAAGCCTTATCCAAGCCATCAAGGCTTGCCCCACTTGCCAAACAATGACCTCATCTTCTCTTTCTTCTTTTTGACTTTTCTTCAAAATATCCAAGGGCATTTTGGTCATTTCCACCTTGCACATTTCCCAATCTGTCCTTGGGCTGAAAATGGAGGACGGGCCTAGGAAATGGGCTTGAAAATGAATAGGAACGGGCTCGGGAATTTGTTGGGCTCAAATTGGCTCAGGTTGAGATAACGAGCTAGGAAGGGTAAAGGGTCGGTTTGGTCCAACGGACTTGCTCGTTGTCTCGGTCTTCCACGGTGGCTGTCCCACCTTGGGCGTGAGGCCCACACTGATCTTATCCGGCCCACGTCCTCGTAGGCTCGTGTTCTCGGTCCAAAAGTCCCTTTTCCAAACACTCGGCTCAACTGGCATTATCGATTGTCTACGAAGCATTGTCCAAAAGTCCATCCCAGACGTTCCAGAAAATTCGAAGTCCAATATTATATTCACATGCCTTGTCAATTTCGCCCGAATGCCATTTTGGTACTATTCAGACTGACAGGCGGCTTTGAGGATTCACGCGTAATCGACTCGTGCCAATTCACGTTCAAGACTTCTCGACACATGGACGTCCTTGACTACGTGAAATTGCGAAGGATAGATTCTTATTTCAAAGTACACGATTACCAAGGATCGACATAGGGTCGTTCGCGGGCTCGATAACAATAAAGAAACGGAATCACCCGTCGTCCCATTATTTCTGTCCGCGAATTGACTTCCGGCCGCCCCCGAAATCAGCCCGCATGACTACGGGATCGTCCTTACGCAAGTCTTACGGTCGAGTCGTTTTCCCAGTCAAGTTCTTTAGTCGCACGAGTTCTATCCTCATTAGCCTTTCCCCTCAAGGTCGTATCTCGGGAGTGATCGGCCCGAGTGAGATCAACCAACAATGCATCGACGAAATTCACGTTCATTCCTTCCTCAAAAGGGCTCGAATTTCAGGATGTTACAGTTTATGTGGCCACACAAGCACACCACAATAATTTATTTTAATCTTGAATATTAGCTTATGCAAACGTGATACATGCTCAATATAATAAATCATTGCACATTTTTCATGTAAAGATTGCAGGAAAATAATCGCACATTGTTACATAATTATTGAAAACCCATCAAACTTTGCATGCCTTACCTTTTAAACATACTGGTCTCATTTAAAATATAAAACTCGATGTATACGCCCGACAACTCGGGATTTTCCTTTTATAAGTCCATAAAACCCCTTGTAAAAATTACTACTTTGGGTTTCACATGAGGCAAACATTTTTCAAGGCAATGCAAGCATCAAACAACATGGCATGTGCAAGAAAATATCATAAATTCAGGCCAAAAGTACACAAGCGTCAAGGTATAATTATCAGAGCAATCAAGCACTTGACAATTTCAATCATATGATCAAATATCCTATTGATCCAAATAGCAATTCAACATGCTTTAATAAATACGGACTCGTCGAATTATTACTACTATTTAATTATGCATGAATAGTACTATTCATAATTAAATTAAAATAAATAATAATAATTTCGAATTTAATAAATAAAAAATAATTCCGAATTTAATAAATAAATAAATTATTTTTAATAAAATAATGATAATCAAGATTATCCCCTAATCATTGATTATCCTAATTAACCACCGTTAATTAGTACTATTAACCAACTAATTGAAGTTATCCATAGTTAATTGACTCGACCCTAATTAATTAACCCAAACATAGGTCAACTTTAGTTAATTAACCCAACCTTGGTTAATTAATCTAACCATAATTCACTTTTATGCTTATCTAGGTTTGGTTCAGTCATATATCTGTATCTGTTGATTAGTCACAGTTGCTGCTGTGAGTGAGGTTTCCCTTTTCCATTTCGCTTTTACTTATTTTGCAGCAACAATTACTTGTGCAAATTTTTGGAAACTGAGAATGTCTGCCTTAGCCTATCTGCAGCAATCCATAACATGGAGAGCAGTTCAATCGGCGTGCTAGGACCCTTAATGGCTTCATTTGGGAGTAGTACCAGGAACGGGCACATCACGTAATAGCTCCAACAACTAAGTTTGTCTAATGTCATGCGAACGGCTCAATCTCTATGCATCTTGGGGCTCTAAAAGTCTGGAAAGGATGTTCTAAAGTTGCCCTTTATGGAAAGGATGTTCTAAAGTTACTCCTTGTGTATGCGACGGGGATTTCTAGGCTAGGTATTCCTGTAGTTGAGACGCTGAACATTTTTGCCCAGGACCCTCCTTTCATGTATTCACTCATCATCCACGGCTCTTGCTGGAAGAGGGGGCGGTAGTACATGAACAGATTTGCCCCGTGAATCCCAAGTCCCATGGAACATGAGTTCCCAATGACTTCAGGGATTGGAAGCACTTGCTCGAATTTCTCTTCCGACAAATTAAATGACATCACAGTCTCGAGCTTTCCTTCATTCTTGACGAGCCAGTGTAAGGCGCCATTCCAGTAAACACCCCTTCCTTGTTGGACGAGGGAGAGGTGCCTTTCTAGTTGGGCTTGTGTCCTTTTCCAAGAAGCGGCCTTAAGCGAAAATATTTCCATCTGCCAATTTTCAAAACCGTCCTGCCCATTTTCAGAACCCTTGCCTTGTACTATTTTGTAGTCATCCGATTGAGAGTCATATCCAAATCCTTGGAGTAACTCACGTAGATGAAAAAGACCGGAACGGGGCAAATTCCTAGACTCCTTAATGGTCGGATTATAGAGGGCAAGTCTGCCGGCTATAGATAAACATACCAAGCCATCGCAAGACCCCACGAGTTCTGGACAGCTAGAAGCATCTATTCTTGGGTCATGAGACTTCACCCCCGCGTGGTCATCATCGCCGCCAATGCTGCCATCGAGCGCTTCGTAGTTTATGGTCTCAAAGGGGCAGGTCTTGAAGATTCTCTGACTAGAAATCATATCCCCTGCCTTTAGCCTTTGCAGATGTGACCTGGGGAAGGCTGGGTCGGATATTAGAGACCACCACCATTTACAGACGCATTTGAATCGCATGAGGGACATGGCTGGTAGCCTTAAGAGTATCTCCATGACGATATCCTCGGGGAAACTTTCGGCCACTGCGGAGGCCGAGGTCCGGCTTGATTCAGCAAATGGGTTCTTCTTCATTGGGCAGGTTTGGAGTGAAAGATCTGTTTCTTTGCCTTTCGATTGTCTACACTAAGTCAAGAAGCTTTCCCAGCACAGAACAAGACGGAGGGTTGATCAGATCTTTCGCCACGCATGAAAAACAGGAGATCTCAGGGTCGTCCGAACCCTCGTGTCTTGGGATCGCTCGACGCGATCGGGGAGGTGGGAGGTGGAAGACAGAGGATGAGGGGACTCGTTGAGTCCAGCAGCGCCGGAGGGGAGCAAGAGAGAGAGAGGGGTTCGAAATAGTATATTTGTGCTTCGCAGAAATAAATAAATGTTCCTTTCCGTGAATAAGAAGGTAATAACGTACGCGCGAAGTTCGAAATAGTATATTTGTGCTTCGCAGAAATAAATGTTTCTTCCGTGAATAAGAAGGTAATAACGTACGTTGATCTCTCTCTCTTTCTCTGCTGAAAAAGTACTTTTTCTTCACATGAGGGGTACACTGAATATCAACAGGAGAGACGCAATAAAAAAATCATTAAAAATAAAAAGGAGAAAATCTGAAATAAAAAATAAATTTTTTTGCAGCGATAAGGATATCCTCAGTGAAACTTTCGGTGAAACTTTCGAAGTCCAGAAGCTTACCCGGCACAGAACAGGACGAGGGTTGATCAGATCTTTCGCCACGCATGGAAAACGGGAGATCTCAGGGTAATCCGAGCCCTAGACCTCGGATCCTGGTCTCGCTCAACGCGATCGAGGAGGTGGGACGTAGAAGACAGAGTGGCTGAGAGGGCTCGTTGGCGTGACGGCGGTGGCGCGTGAAGTCCAGCAGCGCCGGAGATGGTGGGTTCGACGGCGGCGCAGCAGAGGCAAGGCGGAGGGGAGAAAGAGAGAGAGAGAGCGTGCGCTTCGCAGATTAAAATGTTTCTTGAGTGAGTAGGAGGGCGACAACGTGAATTTCTTACATATAAGTGGATTAAGTGTAATTTTCTTTTGTTGATAGTTTGATTGTTCTTTTCATGTGTATTTTATCAAATTCAATGTATTTTTATTTTTACTTCTAATCGCCACATAAATTTAATTATTTTTCTCATGTCTCTATTTTTGTTTTTAAAGTGAGAATAAAGCTATCTGAACTTTAGATAAGTTACTCATAAAATAGGATATTCGCATTTCCAGTTTCTCGATTTGATTTTTTTATTAAGTGATTGATATTAAAAGAGCAATTTCAGCCATAATGAGAATAATGTGATTATGCTTCCTTTTAGGTTGCATTTACTACATTTGGACCCTGCCACTTATATGGGGCAACTGCTGGATAGGTACGAAAGCGGCCATACTTGAAGGTTTTTTTGGTACAAAAAGAAAAAAGAAAAAAACTAATTAGCAATGATTGAGTCACGCATCAATCCAAGAAGTTACATACGTAGGCAAGAGATTGTATTGATTGTAGCTAATTACTTCAATAATGGAAGTTTACTTTGCAAAAAATGAATAGTTTAAGTAAATTTTCCTAGAAATGATTGTTTATATCAATTGAAATTATTTCCATTATCTACAATAATTTTTATTTAAATATTTTCATGGACAATTAAAATATTTTTAACTTACTCAATTTCTTAAGCGATACAAATAATTATTTTTATAAATATACTTTTCAAATCATTCATTTTCCTTGAAAACAAATGAAGCTTTAGTGAATTAAATCGGAAAGTGAAATAATATGGTATCAAAAATTGAAAAAATAACACCTGTCGATGATGTTCTAATGGCCAATGATTGTAACCAATGATCCACTTAAAGTTCCGTGGTAGGCGCTCCAAATTGTTGGGTCTTGTGCTAGCTTTTCTATTGCTTGAATGGCATATAATTTATATCATGGAATCTAACTATTAAAAGAGTCTTGAGAAATCCCAAACCCTAAAGCTAATTATCGCAGTAATATAAGTGACTTCAAATTTTTTGGACTTGACTATGATTGCTCATCTGACAATTAAAATTCTTGAGTGGTCATTTCAGTCACTTTAGAAGCAATTTTGATGGATGCATAGTTAATATTGCTGTTCTGAAGGGCAATTTCGGGAAGAGGGTTATAGGAAACGGCAATTTTGAACGGCCTCCCTCAAAAGGATACGTTGTTTTTGGTTCTTGCATTGAGGCTATTGCAAAGTAATCAGAACAAGAGGCACATTTCTTTCAATATGGCAGAGTACAGATTGTTTGAGGCAATTCCGTTGATGGAGATCAATCCTCTCCTTACCTTTTAGGATTTAGACTCATTAGAGATTGGTTACATGGGTGCACAGGTGCCATCCAATCAATCGAAACACGAAGCATGAATATGAAAGAATGTGCAGTAAGGCCATCATGGACAAAACTGTATAGTGTGGCAAAGAGCACAAAGTTGCCTTCAAGCAAGTTTTGGCTCAGAAACAATGTGTGTCACAGATGACGGCAAAGTGATTGGGGTTTTTTGTGATGTTGGAAACTTGGATGTGCAGTGTGCACGACCCCGTGAAGAATACAGTCAAGACTTTCTCAACTCTGATAGGCAATGATCGGCAACGGTATGGGTATCATGTGTATGTTGAGACACTGGTCTCGCCCTATTAGAACAATGTGGCAGCATAGTGTGGAATGAAATATTGTTGAAACAGTTTAAAGAAATAGATGAAATTCACAAATTCTGATGTTTTCTTACTTCAGTTAGCATATTATATCATGATACTCTTAGTTTTTTCTTTCCTAGACATGAATGAAATACTATATTTTCCGATAATACTAATGTGTTTATTCTTTCTTTTAGGTTGAACTTACTGCATTTGGATCGTGCGCTTAGTATGGGATAATTACAGGACACGCATGAAAAGGCCATACTACAAGTTTTCATATAGAGTTAAAGATTATTTAACAATGATGATTGAGTCACAAATCAATTCAGGAGGTAATGTATGTAGACTGGAGACTGGACTCCTTAGACCTAACAAAATCTTATATTAGAAGGTTCACCCTATTTCTACCTTTTATTGGCTCTTGACATCTCTCATCACATTGAATTAATTACATTATCTCTTGTGGTTTCTAATATTGATTAAAGATTATTTTTGGCATTTCTTATTCGTTTTCTTTTGTTTTGATATTTATTAAAAGACAAAACTATCCACATTACTTTCAAACAAAATTTTCACCCCAACCACTTCTTCCACATATTATGGTCCAACATTTCATTCATGTTTCTCTTCTTCTTAACCTATTCCACCAATTATTAACTTTATTTCCCTAGACAATCCCAATATTGTGAATATTTTGACTTCAATTTGCAGTACAACTTTACGAGAATTTACTCAAAGATTAAATTGTGTGGTTGATGAATCATTATGCACACTTTACTCATTTTTCATTGTTTTTTCTAGTGTTGTCACCAAGGAAGACAATATTGAAGACAACAAAAATAGCTTAAATGTATTTATTAATGATGAAACTACGAATGGAGAAAATCAATCAATCATGTCCACAAGTTCATTTGGAGCTTCCCACACAAAACATTTAAAATTATTCCTTCATAAATTTTTGTTTGAAGTGAATAATGACCCTTTTCTTAATGTAATTGAAATATTTTATTGTCTGATTCACGTAAAAAAAATTTTTTGAGCAAGTAACCATTTTAAGGGTAGCGAAGCAGTTGAATAGCTAATATCTTTTGTGTAAGTTGCATGTGCAACTTATTATTACAGTACATTTGTACTTTGAGGATATTTCTTTTCATTATTATTATATGAAAATTCTGATACATTTAGGATTTGACATAAAAAAAAAACACATGTTTTTACTAATGGTTTGAATGGGTTATCTTATAATTTCATTACAATTGCCATAATTCATCTCAACAGCTAATTATATAATGTAACCAAGGCAAAAATAATGCTCTATTTAATAGTAATTTAGGGAGTATTTTCTTTAGCATTTGCGTAATAGTAATGGATATTTAGAATTATTTTTATGTACTTAAATTTGTCGTGTTTTTTTTATCTTTGTGAAAGTATCTAACATCATACAATGATGGCATGAAAAGTAAATAAAAATTGGACTATTAGATTAACTGAATAAACTGAAAGTTCAACAAATAAAATATACAAATTATAACGTAATGGCACATATTAAAATTATAATTAAACGAAATGTGTGCTAATATTGGTAGATATTTCTTTTCACTCTTACTTGTGCTTAGTTTATTTTTTAAACAATAGTTTCACAGTAAAAAAGAGAGAAATATACAGGTCATTAACACAATTTTTATTACCTATCTAATCAACTATTTTTCAGAAAAAAAATGGACAAAATTTTTGTTTCAAATGGAGAAAGAAAAGCAAAAAACCAGAAAAGAAGAAAAAAAGGCAAGAAATAAATTTAAATTAAGAGTGGAACCAACATTTAATCATAATAAATGTTATTGAGAGTCGTATGGATAATTTTGTAGCCAATTCAATATCGTAGTGGGTGTCGGAAGTCAATAAAAGAGTGGAAATAACATGAGCCTATTAGAATACCCCTATAAGAATACCTTTAAGATGCCAATAAGGGTGTGGTATTCTCAGGACAGTAGTAGCAGAGTGGCTATAATTTTTATTTTTATTTTTTTGGAGACAAAAATAATTTATCTTTTAAAAGAATCATTAAGATAGTTGATGTGGCACTTTCGCCTATGCTGCATTGGCATGCCAGGCGCCAATTCTGACATCTAACAGCTAGCTAACGATGTTAGTGCCAAATCAGCAATTTCCATCTAATAATCTTATGAGACCTCACATCAAGGCAAACTGAAATTTGAGGTACTTAATGGAAAAAGATAAACTTAGTTCCTGCGGTGTCATTACTCACCTGTATAAGAACTCAATATCAGAATTTCTTCCACTTTCCTGTTCTGGGATCCACTGATTGAAACTGCTTTTATGAGCCTTAACATGTCCATTTGCTTATTCTGAATTGCGAATTAAGTTGTCGTCAATCATTACTGACAAAACCAAGAACATTGTCATGAATCACCTATACTTAACACTGAACCAGAAGATAAGCTATCATGAGGACAATGATTTGAAGAAGAGGAAAACAGAGTCCTTAGGCCCTGTAACACGAGCAACAAAAAGGAAAAAAAAACTGAATCCTTTATGAGTATGAAGCTCTCCAGATTCTTCAAGGACGACCCTCTCTCACTCACTCTTCCTGGCCATCTCCTTCATCCTCAGACAATTTGCCCTTATCTCATCACTCCCAAGAACTGCTAGTATCTTTGTCCTCATTTCATGCCTAGTTATCACTCCATTTTCATCACCATCCAATCCTAAACCCACCCTCCACAAACCACACATGAAGCTCCTGTCCAGGTGCTGATTTGCAAAGTAGGGCCCGCATAGAGGTGGGACCCCATTGCTCAGGCCGTCCAGCGTAGAATTCCACCCATAGTGTGTGAAGAAGCATGCCACTGAAGGGTGAGGCAGGACCTCTTGTGGTGCCCACTCAACCATGATAACTCTATTTTTTATGGAGTATTCTTACTAATTTAGACTTGATATTTGCTAAATTTTGATGAATTTTGGGTGAATTAAATTGCTACTCACGAAATTTTATTTTGTAAAAAATATTTTCAGATCTTCCAGAATATTGCAATATCTTTCAAAATATTTCATCTTGAAGAAAAAGCCAGTCTAGATTAGAAATTTGGAAAATTTGACCATAATTGAGGATAAGGTTCAAAGAAAATCAAGGAGATAATGAGGAATCTTTTCCAAATTCTAGTCGGAGTCGACTTAGGGCAGATTTTTGGAAGTTATATAAACCGTTCTTGTGCCGCATATAAGAGAGAGGAGAGAGAATCCTTGGAGACACCATCTTTGCATAAGATTTTGGATTTTCTTAGTTAGATTTTGTTCTTCTATTTTAATGGAGTTGGCGCGTGTCAAGGAGAGAAGGAGAAGACAAACTTGAAACTCCTTGTATCTCAACTTGGTGAATTTGTTTTTATTTAGTATTATGTTTTCTTTAATTTTTGTTAGTTTAGTTTTTATTATGTTCTAAATTTCTTTTGTTAGAGCTACAATGGATCTTAATCATGATTGACTGATTTTCAAAGCATTTCTTATGCAATAGAATTGTTTTAATTGTGTCGTTCTCTATCATAATCTTAATACTTTTAGAAGTTTGGCCAACTTTTGAATGATTTTTTGATGTATGCATGATACCAGATGGAGATTGTGTGCATGCGCATTAGTGATATTGAACAATAAATTAAATCTAGGTCAAAGTACACTAGGTTATTTATGTGGCTGCGATAGTAGATCTAGGTTAGGACTACTTAGATTGAATTCGGGAATTTCCACAAGAACTTCTTTTAGGTAGTTTAAATTCACCTAAGGTTAATGTGGGTTAACATACCTAATTAGGGATTATTAGATTGAGGTCAGCTTATAATTCAACTTAGGGAAATTTCGCCAACACAATTGGAAATTAATTTGTTGCATGACAAGTTAAGAAAATTAATTATGAATGGTTAAGTGAAGTTGGATGCTCTAACGCTTTGTGAACTTGATAATTATTAATTTTCAGTTTGCTTTAGATTATTTTTACTTTACAATTTTAATTAGCTTTTGAATTCTTTAAGTTTTGACTCTTTTATATTTTAGTATTTTAATTGGTTTAGTTCACTTTTTACTCGTCTTTTCGATTTGGTTAGTTAGATTTTTGGATTGATCAATTTCGGTAAGTAATTGGATAATTAAAAAAAAACAATCCTTGAGGAAATAACACTCACTTATCACTTTATTACTTATTGATATTGTGCACTTACAATTCACCTAACAGACCACCTTCCCATGATTCCTCACTCTTTGGAGGAACATGCTGTGAATCTTGTTAAATGGCCCACTGGTCATGTTCGGGTGTATGACCCACAGGAGTGGTCGGCCAATCTGCTGGAGGCCATGGGCAAGCTTGTAGAATTGTTTCGGCCTGAAGATTGTTGTGCATCCAAAGGCAACATAGATGACTAACTAGGGTGGATGCTGCTCTAGCCAGTTCAAGCAATTCGAATGCTTGTTCCACAGGCTTTCTCTGCAATGGAGTAATCTGGTGCTCGATAACAATGGACCGACCAGGAGAACTATGGGAATAATTCCACAGGCCAATGCCTTGAGTTCATGGAACGAATTGCAAAGATATGAGGTTGAGTGTGTGCTGTGATGGACAATGGCCGATGGCCGACGACCAACACCCATCTGAATAATACTTTCTGCACCATCAGGTCTTCAGGGAAATTCCAGGTGAGGTCATCACTCTTATATGAAGGGAGGTCCTTTGATATTGAGATCACATCAATCTTCAGAGCAATGCCAGTGTGAAGTTTTTAGACGAAATTAGATCGTCTTTAGACTACCTGCTCCTACAAGCACTTAAGCTAATTGCACGATTCTTTAATGTGCCTGCTGCCAATAAAGCAATTGAGAGAGAGAGAGAGTACATCACATATTAAGGCTTCCCAAAGATTGACTGTTCAAGGGTTCTAGCTCTGGCCCCCTTACCCTCGTTGTCTATGACTCCACCTCAATCAGCTTTGGAATATGAAGTGTCAAGGCCAGAGTCGAAACTGAGGCAGCCCAAAATCCGGCTCACTTGACACCTATCCTTTCGGCAACTTCCAGTGCCCATCCACTGTAAACAAACGTGTTGGACAAAAATGCTACGGACAAAGCACACTGGGTGCTTGGGTCTTCATTTGTGGTCCCGTTTCTTACAATTTCCATTCTGGTGTGCAGCTTGAGAGAGTATACCCTCCGTTATATATCAAGTTTATAGTGGCCTTAGATATAGAGAATATTTTCGAATTGGTTTTTTAAACAAACTTCCCATCAATAAATAACTTGATTATTATGTGATTTGGTACACTCGTCACCCGTTTACAGTAGTCTCAAATAAGGAAAATGAATCTGACGCTGGGTTTACATGATTTAGTCAATGGGATCTATTCCATGAGGTGAGTAGCACAGAACATCACTGTAGATCAAGCTATACGACGAAAATTACAACTACACTTGAGTTAATTAATTAGTCAATCAATTGCTCTCTCTACTTCTTAATCTCTAATTACATCCAATTAGTCACCTAGTATTCAGCTCACACAATTCATGGTGAAACGATTTCTCAATCTTACAAAATAATTTACAAATCTTATCACCAGATATTGACTTGAGAACACTCGCAATTTCTTCATGATGTAATTCACAAGCACGCCACACAACTAAATTGTCATGGTCTAAAGCTCCTCTGCCCACTAATGTATTAAAACCAAAAATTCACCTCTTGTGCATAAAATATTCGGATCCAAAATAGTAAACCCCTTGGCCTGCCCAAACTAGGAATATAACCCTAATGTTGGGGTCAATCTACAAGCCTTACAGGATTTTGAATTTCTACTTGGATCAGTTTCCTTGACAAGCTTGAACTCAAGATATATTCTTCCCAGGGTATTATTAATGGAAAAGGACTAAACTAACTCATCCTCTTGGTAAATGGAATATGCATCAGCTATTCCAACTCCCCAAAAACTAGGGGATGTCATTGGCAAAAAAAAAATAGCTACGAGTTTCCCCTTCATCAGAAGATATCAACAGTATAATCAACACAACTCCTTCAACTCCTACTCCAGGACGACATTAGCCAGTGAAGAGAGTATTCTAGCTTCGACAAAAAAAAAGAAGAAGAAAAGAAATGAAGTGAGTATTCTAGAAAAACAGAGATGATTTGATGACCATTCGTCGAGCAGAGATCTAACCGAAACATCTGGAGAGGAGAACAGCAGATCTCATAATAGACTCCTGACACTGTCTTCGTTTCTTGTTCAAATTCCACATGATTATTCAACAGCTCAATATGGTCAGATCTCCTCCAAAAATGAAACACAGAATGAAAAATCCACTATAACAACTCTTAAAAGGCTCTATATTTTTGATGGCTCACAGCCAAGATAGGGAGAAACAAGAGTTTCCACATAGGTAGCAGAGTAGATATTGCTGTAGTTCTGGATTGGATAATCCTTGTAAGTATTATCCTCTGGATCGAATAGAATCATCCGGGACGCATTGAGCTGGAAAACGATTTTTCCACTCCTTGTGTACACGACAGGGATAATCTGCGTATGGTTGTAGCCAGGAGGTATTCCTCTAGTCGAGATACTGAACAATTTTGTCCAGGACCCTCCGTTCCCATATTCACTCCTTATCCACGCCTGGAAGCAGTGGGTATAACTGCCATGGTACATGAACAGATTGGCCCCATGAATCCCAAGTCCCTTGAAATTTATGCCCCCATCGAGTTCAGGGGCCGGAAGCACCTGCTGGAATTTCTCTTCCGACAAATTGAATGACAAAATCACAGCCTCAGCCGGCATTTTGCTGTGGTCGATGGAGCACCAATGTAAGGCCCCGTTCCAATAAACTCCCGCCTGTTCGATGCCGTAGAGATGCCTTCTTCGGACTTGGGTCGTTTTCAAGAACCGGACTTGAGCGAAAATATTGCCACCTCCCAATTCGTAGAACCGCCCTGCCATTGCTCAGTACCCTTGCATTGTACTATCTTGTAGTCATCAGAGCGAGAGTCATATCCGAATCCATGAAATATCTCGGGTAGTTGAAAAAGATCGGAACTGGGCAAATTCCTACGCTCCCCAGTGGTCGGATTATAGAGGACAAATCGGCCGAGGACAGATAAACATACCAAGCCATCGCAAGACCCCACGTGCTCGGCATACCAGGTATAAGCGTCCATTCTTGGCTCTTGAGACTTCACCACCACGCTGCCATCATCGCTGCCATCGAGCACTTCGTAGTTTATGATCTCAAAGGGGCCGGTCTTGAAGATTCTCTGGCTAGAAATTATATCCCCGGCCTTCAGCCTTTGCAGATGTGACTTGGCGAAGCCCGGGTCGGATATTAGAGACTGCCACCGTTTACAGACGCATTTGAATCGCATCAAGGACTTGGCCGGTAGCCTCAAGAGTATCTCGATGACGATATCCTCGTTGAAACTTTTGGCCACTGCGTAGGCCAAGGTCCCGCTTGATTTGGCGAACAGGCTCTTCATTGGTCAGGTTTGGAGTGAAGGACGTGTTTCTTTGCCTTTCGATCGTTTACACTAAGTCAAGAAGCTAACCCAGCACAGAACAAGACGAGGGTTGATCACGTCTTTCGCCACGCATGAAAAACAGAAGATCTTAGGGTCGTCCGAGCCCTAGCTCTCGGATCCTGGGATCGTTCGACACGATCGAGGAGGTGGCGAGGTTGAAGACAGAGGGTGAGGGGGCTCGCCGGCGTGGTGGCGATCGCGTGTGGAGTCCAGCAGCGCCGGAGATGGCTGGTTCGACGGCGGTAAGGTGGAGGCGGCGAAGAAGAGAGAGAGAGAGCGCTCGTGAGGTTGCGAAATAATATAGTCACTTAAATATGCTTGGCAGAAAGGATGTTTCTTCTTTAAATTGGAGGGTAATATCGTACATTCACGTCTCACCCTATCTCTCCCGTGGCTGGAAAAGTACTTTTTCTTCACATGAGGTGGCATGCTAAATATCAAAAAGTGAGAGGCACATTGTCCATGATTACAATAACAATTTACGCAATTCGTATCATCCAGGCAAAGATAATTATAGATTAACAAGTGTAACACATGAATTATGGACATTCTGGTTAGATTATTTTGTAACGGAAGATTCATAGATACTTTCTCAATATAGAAAGAACGTGTAACGTCCAACTGAACATTTAAAAATGACGAAATTCAGAAAGCACAACGGTGAAGTTATTAATCAATGACTAGACCTCACAATAGACTCTCGACAGTGTCTCTTTTCATCTTTGAATTCAATAACATCATTCAACCGTTCAAGACGGCTAGACATCTCCACAGAAAAGGAAATTCAAACGAAGATGGTAAAACCAAATCCACTAAAAGAACTCATAAAGACTTTAGATTCTTGATGGTTCATTGCCAACGTAGGAAGAAACAAGAGTTTCCACATAGACAACAAATTCAATACTATCGTAGCCCTAGATGAGATAAACCTTGTAAGTATTCTCTTTCGAATCGTGCAAAATTATCAGGTACACAGATTTTTCCACTCCTCGTCCACGTGACGGGGATCGGCCATTATTTGCAGCCAGGTATGCCTTGAGTCGAGACACTGAACAATTTTGTCCACTATCCTCCTCTCTTGTACTCAATTTGTTATCCATGCCTCGATAAGGTCATTGTTGGTGCCGTGCTAGATGAACTGATTTGCCCCATGAATACCGAGTCCCTCGAAAATTATGTCCCCACCGACTTTAGGGACTGAAAGCACCTTAGGGAATTGCTCTTCTGCCAAATCAAACGACATAATTGTAGTCTCTCTCTTGTTTTGGCCCTGGTCAACCTCAAGCCAGTGTAAGGCCCCTTTCCAATAAACTCCTCGGTGGTAAGCAAGTTGGCTTTCTCGTTTTACTTGTATCACTCTCCAAGCACCGGACTTGACCGAGAATATCGCCATCTGATAATATTTAGTACGGTTGCCTTGTACTATTTTATGGTCATCGGAAGCAGAGGCGTATCCGAATCCATGGAAGAACTCATGTCCTATAACGGTATCGGAAAAGATTCAGTTCCGATACCGTTATAGCAGAGCCGTATCCGAATCCATGGAAGAACTCATGTCTTGCGATGGCTTGGTCTCTCTTAAACTACCTCTGAACCCAAGAAATCGAACTCCTATTTTCAGATTTTTTTTCAAAAGAAAATTATATTTATTACTTGAAAAGATTCAGAAGTACATAATCTTCATGACAAAGCGAATCGAAATAGAGCATGAATATTGAAAAACAAAGCCAAATCCAAAAAGCAAAGAGGATCAATAGAGCACTAGTAAAGTTAACTATAAACTCATTTGAAAGAATGTATTTGTTAAATAAAATCGACAACCAATCACTGGAACCTATATCTTTGTTAGAGATGAGCATATGTCGGAAATTTCTTTTCTAATAATTACGATGTCACTAGTTGGTGGTGCACACCTAGGTTCGGCTTCCTCTACACTATCGTTGTATGGAGACAACCAATATAGGTTAAACAAATACAGATCTAACATATCGAGGATCAAATCTTTGTAATTCAATGAAACGTCAAAACTTCTACAATCATCATTGAGGATAGAGGCAAAGAACTTGTACACAAACAGAGCAAAGGGGTATAAAATTGCCAAAAGTATATTTATTAAACTCCCAAATCTAGATCGGGAGAGGATAGCACCCAAATCTAGAACGAGATCGAGAGAGTTCACTCTCAAATCAAGAACTAGATTAGGAGAAAGGCACTCTCAAATCTAAATTGAGAGAGAAGAAAAAGTAAGAAAAGAACAATAAAATGCAAAACAGGCCACGACCATGGTTAAAACTATCTGAGTTTCATTTTCCATGACCATTACCATGATCATGAGCTCCTTGACCACCACGAGCCACCATAACACTACTATCTGATATGGCTAAAGTCTTGGGGCTAGGAGTAAAACAAGCAGCCTGAGAGTACACTTCTTCAATGGAAGGTAGAGAGCCAAGAGAAATAATCTATTGCCGAAGAGTACTATGATTTGGACCAAAACCTCGGAGGAAAAGGACTTTCACCATGTCTACTTCTCATTGCTGCATTGCACCCCGAACTTCTAATATGTAATTTGTTGTCGCACTAAATCTATGCCCATAATATCCGTCATAGAATAAATGTCGCATCTTGGCATGGAAGGGCGATTACGTAAATTCCTATATCCCTATCCCTTGTGACTGGAAAAGTAGTTTATTCACATAAGATGGTATCCCAAATGCCAAAAGGACGAGGCACGTTGGATGTGATTACAACAATAATTCACACGATTCGCGTAATCTCAGCAAAGGTAATTGCAGACTTATAAGCGTAACATGCCGATTAGATTATTTTATTATGAAAGAGCAAGCTCAGTAGATACTTTTGCTCAATGGGTGTAATCCACGATCGGGCTTCCTTAAAGGACCCACGAAGCAGCGAGGAAAGAATGTCACAATAAAGCACCTGGCCATTATGTAAGCTGTCAATTCGAGCCGATGCACCTGACCTGCACTATGTACATTGCCGATGCGAATTTTTAATACCATCCACGGTATCACAATCTAGATGAAATTTGTTGATCCCCTTATTGTCTTACTTCAGTATGTTTTATAAGGGGTTAAGACATTAGGAGTGCCAAAACTTATATGCGTCGCTCACTTTAGTTCCAAAAATTTATTATGGATCAGTTGAGTGCCACAAGTTTAAAAAATCGATCACTTAAATGTCACTTCTAATATTCCGACAACCACGTCAGAAATGGCATTCAAGTGATCGGTTTTTCAAATTTATGGTACTTAGGTAATCGATTTTTCAAACTTGTGACACTCAACTGATTCAAAATAAACTTTTGGCACCAAAATGAGCACCGTACACAAGTTTTGGTATTTATAGTGTACTTACGCTATTTTATAATGGTACTCTTTACTTTTCTTTCCTAGAAATGAATGAAGACAAAGTATGTTCCGATAATGTCAATGCGTTTATGCCATCTTTTTAAGGTTGAATTTACTTCATTTGAGTCCCGCCACTACGTATGGACAACTGCACTACAGGTATGGAAATGGTTGTGCTTGACATTTTTACAGTATAGAGTTATAAATTAATTAGCAACGATTAGGTCACAAATCAATTCAGGAGGTAAGATACGTAACTGGAGTTTGGAATTCTCATAGCTAAAATATAGCAATGTTAGTGAATCAAATCAGAGAAGTGAATTTTGTATGGAATCAGAAGTTGAAAAGAAAACAGCAATTGATGAAATTCTAATCTCCAATGATTGTAATACAAGACAAAAATTAGCTATGTAGTCTAATTTGAGCCTGGACGGTGCTAATACAGATGATCTTATTAGTCACTCTACGTGGGTAGAGAGTGAAAAACTTGTTTGTATATGGTTGAGGGCTTTTTGAGAGTATGAATTGTTTTAATCAGTACAAGAATATGTGATGTCCATAAAACAAAAAAAAAAAATCTGGTTTGGTTCCTTTGTATTTGTATGTTTTGATTAGTTACTGCTGTTGCTGTGAGGTTCCCTTTTCCATTTTGTTTTTACTTATTTTGCAGCAACTATAACTTGTAAGCGACACGCATGACCAGGTCGGAGGTACAGGAAACAATGTGAAAGCATTATTGTAGAAGCAATGGGGAAGATAGCGTCCTCAGGGAATTAAGTGATTGCGATAGTGCCATTGCAGGCTTAGATGACATCTGCTGTCTCTAGAATTGCCAAAAGATGAGGTTGAGTCGATGGCCGTTGAAGGGGCAGCAGTCAGGACGCAGAAAAGCTAAGACAACATTGGCATATGATGTCATGCAAGCATCAATGGACGGCTCAATCTCTATGCATCTTGGGGCTCTAAAAATCTGGAAAGGATGTTCTAAAGTTGCCCTTTATGGGAGGTGACGGGTTTTCGATTTTCTGTAGTAGATTAAGGATTGACGAATCTGTGCATTGTTAATTATGGATTTATACTTCCAAAGTTAATTTTCATTGCTAATTTCCTCCATACTATGCATTGTTGATTTTAAAGTTTCTCTTTATGTTGATAGCCCTAAGCTAATTTTTAAGATGTTTTCGTCACTATTAGGTCAATGCTAAGTGCAAGTTTGCAAGAGAAAATTCTTTTTCTATAGAGAAAATGATTCCAATAATTCAACTTAGGCGAAAGGTACAGTGCTCGATTTGAAATTCTTGCTTGTCTTGGACTGTTTGATGATTGTGGAAATTTTCAATGGATTGATCTTACGTTCTCGTTGCACGAAGAGATTGATTTGTTAGTCGATGAGAAGGAACTCTTGGAAAAGAGAATTGAAAGGATGGAAAGTTAATTCAAAGCATTTGAGGAAAAAGTCCACGCCTCTACAAATGCAGCTAGAAAGGAATGCGCATGATTGGACGCAACTGAAGCGACAGAAGAGCAACCCACCTATGGAAGTGCCTTGAAAAAGTGACAAAAAAGCTGTACCAACATTTTTTTTAATCAAAATGAATAGAATAATTAAATGAATTTGATTATATCAATTTAAGAAGCGTACTTGTTGAAATTTTTATAACTTCATTGCATTTTTATAAATTTTAGAATTTTAAATACATTTATTCCTAAATAAAATCTAAGATTAAATCTAAGCATCCTTTATGTGAAAGCCTATCAATTTTTATCATTTCTGGTTGTTTAATTTATTAATGGTATGATTTTATCTTTTATTTTAAAGAAAAGATTTGAGATGTAAAGGAGTGGTGGATACTATTATGGTAATAAACTGCAGGTGTATTTCAAAAATCTAGGGGTTGAATCTATGCACCCTAGTTTGACAAAAAAAAAATGTATGCACCCTTTGTATCAAAGGAGGGTCTCTCAATTTTTATTATTTCTGGGTGTTTAATTTATTATCGATAATGATCTTATCTTTTATTTAAAAAAAAGAAGATCCGAGATATAAAGGAGTGGTGGATACTATTATAATAATTAACTTAAGGCGTCGTTCCAAAATAGTAAACTTTAGAAATTGATTTAAGAATTTAACAATACTTTTTTTCTACTTATTTAACTCAAAAATATTGTTGATCAAGTACAATCGATGTATTTTGTTCTTCACTTTTATACTACTCATGGTTCAATGACTATCAATGAATTAAGGTATATGTCACACTCCAAATCCTACAAGGATAAGGGAGTAACACGGTCGTCCTTTTTCCAAATAATGTAGCCTTAAACCCAAATATCAAGTTTCCAAAAGTTCCTGTAATAACATTCTCGCTTTAATAGCCATTAACTGAGGGACTTGAAAGCATAATAAGAAGAAAGAATGAACTATTGCGGCCTAATGAGCAATAAATTTCTTTTAAGCGAACTGAATAATCACTATGCATATTTAAAACACAAACATAACTCACTTTCACCAAAATTGGAATATAATAAACTGTCAAGGTCAAAATTCAATGTTTGTTACTTCAAGATAATATATTCATAGAAAAAATATTCATTCAACCCAAATCCAAGATATAACAAACTTATAATAAGAAAATAAGTTACATTTTAACATAGCTATATTTATAACAAAAATATCCATTTCACAATAACATGAAAACATATATCAATGGCCAAACCCATTGATCAATTTCGTCAAAATCACATGACAATGGTCTATTCTATTGACCAAACTCATGCTTGAATATTTAGCCATGGTCATGCATAACACTCGTGATAAGATGACCAAGATTTCCCCCTCAATTAGATCTCCACCTATTATTAGTCGGTCGCTCGGTCCACAAAGATATCATAAACTAGTATGCGCATATTTACACAACCTTCAATGAGTTCACAGAGATACTGAGCGTAATCATCAACCTCAATCTCTAGAAATTCACAACTAAAATCAGAAACCATCTCAAAACTTAGGTTTAATAACCAAATCACCATTTTTCACCATCACAATTCAATATCAATGGTCAAGTCCATTAATTAATCTCTATTAAATCATATTTTATAAATCATAATACGTTTCCCAAACTACTTCAAACTCCATTATATAAACCGGTTTACAAATCAGTATATAACATTCATAAACCATATTTAAACTCAAGAATTTCTTGTAAATCTTTCCTAAAAAATTTTGCAAACCCATTTGCAAGAAATCTATTTAGACTATAGTCAAGGGTAGTGCTATTTCCACCCCTAAATGACTAAATTCACCCAATTTTCATTAAAAGACAAAATTGTTCTCATCATTCCATAGCAATTTAGATTTGTGGTCTCAAATTTATTGAGTGTCATTTGCTTTTTAGTTTTTCTATATCTATGTAGGATATACTTACCACGATTAAGAATTTCATATGTTTAGTGTTGTAGATTTTCCATATATGTTTTTTATTGTTAGAATTACTTTCATAAAAAATTATTTTGTCAAAAAGAGAAATTTCCAAAAATCTAGTTCTTTTCCACGTTGTTGATTATATTTATGGATAAATTTTTAAGTTAATGAAATTTAATTAAATCAAAACATTGCATATAGTAAGAATTTTTTTAAAATGCCAATGAAATATCATTATTTTGGATCGACAAAAATTAATACCATCTATGAATTGTTTGCAAAAAAAAATCAAGACACCTTTGTGCATAATGTTTTTTATGTTTTCCTATCAATTCCTCTACGTCTTACATAATCTATATAAAAGTATCTTGTCAATAGAATACAGAAAAAAGAGATAAATTCTTTGATATAGTAAATAAAGAAACTTGATATATATTGTAGACTAATGAAATTAGGGATAAGTGAACTACAAGTCCTAAAACCTGTCACAAAAATACAATTGAATCCTAAAACTTTCAAAAAGTATAGTTAAGTCATAAAACTTGTTACAAAAGTATAATCGAGTCCTAAAATTTTCAAAAAGTGTTATCAATCAAAAGATTTGATTTAATTAATTTGACAAGTTTTAGAACTTGATTGCATTTTTTAAAAGTTTAGTATTTAATTGTACTTTTGTAATAAGTTTTAGGATCTTATTGTATTTTTTGAAATTTTTAGGACTAAATTGCATTATCATGACAAATTTTAGGACTTCCAATACACTTATCTCAATAAAATTAATAAAAAATTTCACCAATAAAGTGAGCTTTTGAGATACGAGGGACAAAAAATAGATAAGTTGTTATAAGATCAATAATGAAAAAAATACTTTTCAATTTTATACTATATCTAAGAATGACTTTTTCCTTACTACAAGCAAGATGGTTAATGACTTTTTCCTTACTACTAGCAAGATGGTTTTACACAAAGTATGTAAAACATTATAACAATATTTGAGAATGTACTTTTAATATGCTAAGGAAGAAAACATTATAAATGCTTAATTATCGTAATTATCATAAATAGAAAAAGGAGTTGGACCACCACTTTAAACTACAATTAGAAAATTAAGGGCGATTTTGTCTTTTTAGTGTAAATGAGGTTGGATATAGTGATTTAAGGCTGCCTATCAAAAGATAACATTTTCACATCTAATACACAAATGATAGTACATGCTTGATCCAATTTATGCAAGGAATATGCTTGTAAGAAGAAATAGCATCACTCATCTAGGAAAAGCCGAAAACTAACCTGTAGTGGTTACTCAAGTTGACACACTCACATTGTTATTAATTGATTGGAAAACGATATTAAAAACCGAGTAATACACAACTCTAACGAATGACTCGACTAAACCACATTCAACCGTCAACATTTTGACTCCTAAGCGCTATAAAAAAGCTCGTTTATGGCGTATGTTTGTCTTTTGCCGTTATGCATAACTCGCATGCAAAATTTTGGAATTTTATTCCAAACAAACTATACTTCGAAATTGAGTTTCATCAGACCCTTCCACTCCACAACACCTTAGACTACTATTTCCACAAAAATTGCAGCTCCAAAGACTCTTTAATTGAATTTTATAGTTCAAAATTTACATAACTCTAAATGTGTGCCTTAACTTTTAAAATTTCTCCGATTAGACGAATAATTGGCCTGAATACTTACCATATGTTACAATTTGTAGTTGATTCGGCTAGTCGAGATGTCTAGATCAGCCACGCATGAAAATTTTCCTTCTTTTTCTCTTCTTCCCCTTTTTTCCTTCTTCACGATCGAGCTTCTCGGTTTTCTTCTTTTGCTTCTTCTGTCCACTACCTTGACTTCACATGAGATGAGAGAAGAATCAATGAAGATGGGCTGCGATTGTCTATTAAAGACATGGGCCTGGGTTTGATAGGCCCATTTATTGCAGTATATTAAGTACTGTTTTTTTTTTTGGTCGTATATTAAGTACTCTTTGATGATTATATGTTTCACATTTATTGATGTATTTTTTAACTTTCAGCAATTTGTGCAGTCTTCCTTTTATTATAAAATTATGTCATTTTCAGTACTTATTCTCTCTCGAGAAGTTACTCAAACGGAAGGGAGACCTTCATTTTTGCTATAGGGTTAATACTATTTACCCCAAATTAGTTTTCGTATCACAAAATATTCCAAAATGATACAGTGGTGTCCTAATTATTTCAAATTAATTTTGATGTCTCAAAAAATTCCAAACTCGTGGACCATGACAAATCTACCATAATCTTAGGATAAATTGGGGGTAAAATTTAGGTTTTTGGTATATTTTCAAAGCGTAAAGGAGCTCTTAGGACATCAAGAACTCTACACTTTGGCTAAACAAATTAGGCACATGATATAAATTTCAATTTCCCCCCCCAATAATATATAAATTATTCTTTATTTGGATAGTTTATGTTGCGATATTTGACATATGTCAAGATTTATTTGCAAGTTGTCGAATTTCAGGTAATGTGAATGGAGAAACAAAAGAAAAAGGATGAATATGAGAGAGGCCAACATTTGACGATAATGTAATTAATTAGAGAGCGCAACACATGAAGGTGGTCCCAAGTTCGTGACTCTCGTCGAAGGGAAGAAGCATCATAAAAAGTAGGCCTACCATTTTACCAGCATCGTGGACTTGCACTTTCTCTCTCTCTTCTTCTACTAGGTTATTTGCATTTATGTGCCAGGCCAAAATCCTCCTTCCAATTTGTGTTTGCTCCTTTATGATGTACGGTAGTAGATTGATCTAACCCCAAACAGTTTTTCATCTATTTACAGTACCAAAAAAAAAACTCAAAAAAAAAAAAAAAACCATCTACATGTTATCCACACTGTGGAAAGACAATACACTCATTTTTATCTGAATACATATGAAATCCTGCTGAATAAGGTCCAGGCACTGGGCCATGGCGGGTAGGATTCCTGTAATCATGTCGTGCCTTTGCTTTGTCCGACATATGCTTCGCCTCTGGATGCTATCTCAGAATTTGAGCTCACTACATCGAAGATCAATATGGTTTCCATGGGCTGAAAAAGGATGCAATCGTGTATGTTGTGGCGCAGGGGGTTCGAATCACTCCTGGCCCGAATCTAACAAGCTCTGCTACTTCCGAATAAGGATATGGATCTATAGCATTATTGACCCACTTTACACTTTGATCAATAAGCAAAGAGCTTCTTGACTCCTATTCGGACCCATGAGCGATTTTAGAAACACGAGAAATTTATGGGGTTTTTTCATCAAAAAGTGTCTATATGGCTGTTGACACCTTATTTTTGTTAAATAACATAAATGATAAAAATTATATGGTACAAAAAGTGTGTCAAAAAATATAACTAATGGGCTGGCTGGGAGACTGTCATATAAGAGATGAGGATTTTCATAGAAAGTCTCGCTGGGATGTGTTGGCCGGATTACTTTCATCATTCGATTTCTCGTTCTTGGAAGGGAGAGATATACACACTCACGAACTGATTACACAACGCCGGAGTTCGTCCGTCAACAATCTCCGACGTCGCCGTCCCTATCACCGCCAATCTCATCCGAACCAGGTGACTTTTCCCTTTTATGCTCTGTTTCGTTCTGCTTCTCTGGTTGGTAGACACCGAACCGAACCAATGGCTTTCTGAAAATATTAAATGAAACTGAAGCAAGTTCATGATGAGTCGTTGGTAGTTCAGAGGTTAATTCGCTGTGTCTAGAATGAGGAATGCTTTAGATTCGAGTCTAGAATTCATACTTTTGAATGCATGATAATTGTTTGCTGAATCGTCTAAGTGAGATATCAGGGGCTTAGAACACCGAATTCAATTGTGAAAATTCCGAGGGATTCATGACAAAATGAGATAGAGTTGATACGAAATATCCCGATTCAGTTCTTTATGCATCACAATCGAGCCGAAAATTGCATTGAATCTCAATCTGGAGCATACATCCTAAACCGCGTGCTAACTGTTTGACGAAATGCTTAAATGAAATACTGAATCAATTCTTTTATGAAAACGATTGTTTGAATCACATTTCATGCTCGATTTGTTCAGAAATGGATATCTGCTCACTACACTGCATTTCATCGTGATTTCGTGGCATACTAACTTAGGTTCGAGTTTGCTCATGAGCGCCTCACGGGAGACCTTTTTCTCTGCACCAGCGAAGCTGGTGGTTTGAGACTGCTATAGTCAATCCTTTATTTCCTCACCTTTAGTGCGCATAAGTATGTTTTTCTTCAGTTCGATGGTGATTTGCATGTTATTGTTGTCGGAATAAGTTGCTGGCGGTGGTTTGGCTTTGGTCAGGAATGGACAAACAACGAAGGGTGATTCTGAGATGGCCAGAGGTTTGGCGAGAGCTCATTGGAAGGAGGTATGGTTCTCGTCGATGGAGGCGCATCGGGGAAAAAGCAGCAAAGGAAGAAGATGGTCTCGAGGAGGAAGAAGAACAAAACAAAAAAAGGAAAAGGAAATAAACAATAGAAAATAATAAAATAACAAAAAAAATAAAAATAAAATATTCGTATATAATAAAGATGAATTGAGTCAGGTGTGCCTAGAGAGGCTAACAGGCCTAGAGTTTTATTATGTACTAATTGCGGACTTAGTTGCGTTTTTGCAATGGTTAAGTAATGAATGCTATTTCTTGACAAAAAAAAAAATCGAGTTGGGTCTGTACTAGATTGGATCATATCGGATCAAGGTGGATTGTAGTCTGAATTAGATTACATGCCTATTTCTAATAAAATTGGACTGGCCCAATTATTAACCCCAACCTGAACTATTAGGGTTCAGGTTAGCGGGTTGGGCTAGGTTCCTTGACTTGGTCCGAAGTCCATTTTCGGAAAAAAAAAAAAAAAAAAGATAAAAAATTTAAAAATAAAAATAAAAAATCATAAAAAATAAAAAAAGGGAAAATCTGAAAAAAGTAATTTTTTTTGCAGATTGAGAAAAAAAGGAAATAAAATAATAAATAAAATAATAATAAAAATTACAAAAAATTACAAATTACAAATATGTTCAGAAAAATGACCTTAATTGATTTCATAAGATTTTTAGAGTATTGAATCAATTTTATATTTTTCTTTCCAAATAGACATTTTTAGTCTTTAATAAAATGTGGAAATCGTTAAACGTATTGAAACCCAATTGAATAAGCTCTCATAGCTTTACAATAGGAATTTGTTTAGTGTTGTTTTCTTTTTAGAGACAGTTGCTACATGTGCATTTCAATTCAATTACACTTGATGCACAATTTCCCTACTTTGGTTGTTGTTTTCCTTTTTTAGCATGGGTAGGATTTAAAAAGGAAAAAGAAAAAAAATTGCATGAACACTTGGAAGATTAGCCTTAAAATTGATGAAAAGATTGTATGAAGAACACTTTAGTTGACAATATAATCAAGTTTAGGTATTGAAAGAACACTAGTTATATAACTAGTGTAATTAAGTCCCCCAATCTCAAATTTCTAGTTCTATAGAAATTGAGATGACACTCCAATATCTCAATCGATTTCTAATTGACCTTAATTGGCTAGTAACGACTCCTCACATAGAGTTTTGATAGGCTTAATCCAAACTTTAAATAAAAAATCCAATGCCATGCGAGGTATAGACATGGGAGAGCTCGTGTTTATGATCGATAGTTCGTTTTCAGAGTTATCAAATGATTGTTCATTCGAAACCATCGGTTGTACCTACCATTTAGGTTGTCTCATAAACAATTACATATAAACCTATTTCTTGATGGCAGCCCCTCGAGGGTACGTCGGAACAATGGTTGTCTATGCATAAGATTATTACTAACACAAGATGTGATAGTTTTCAAGAATTTTTACTTGTTTTATTTTTCCTTTGTTTCTAGGAGGGCTTTTTTTTTCTTTCCATCCCTAATTAGAGGAAACCTCCTCTAGTCAATCTTTTAATTGGTGGGTTACAAAACATCAACATTCCCCACACTATGTTTTATTGAATTTACATATGTATGACATCCATTACTTGTAACTCACCAATTAGAACCACATTTACTGGAATAAGAGTTTATCTCCTCTTTCTAGTTTCTTTATTTGAAGTTAGATCATAGCTTGGATTTGTAAATATGTACTCTTTTCATTGTAAGATCGGTTTAACTCTCTAAATAATGATATGGAAAATTGGTACTTCTCTCTATGTTTAAGTGAATTCCAACCTTGTGTTATGTGTAACTGTTAATGAGTATCTATGGACAAGTGTCATTTGTGTATTACACTGGATTGGGTTGAGTGAATTTTGACACACTACATCAATATTGATCCAACTTAATGAAATTTTGGCATTTTGTGGCGACAAGAATTTGACTTTAGGAAGGTGTCACTAAAAATCCCAATATGGCCATGCTAAATGAAGTTCTTTGAGGGAAGTTAGGATTTATGATTGTGGTACGACACATGATGTAGACGTGTAGGTGCATTTGATTGAAGAGTGGGAAGTTGCTGTAAGTCATCAAGTAGTACAGCAAGTTATCCACAATGTGAAGAAATAGGAAGTTACCGAGCATGTGAAGTGAGGAAGCAATCTTGGACGCGGACAAAGAGTTTAGTGGGGTTCATATAGTTATCTAATTATCGTTTTGTTACGGAAGACTTAATATCCAAGCAACTAACGTCATGCATGATAACTATTTTATTTCTGTTTCAGAATTATTTTTTTATGCTAGACTTATTTTTAAAATAGAAATCCATTTGGTAAAATAATTTCATTTTTTTTATTTCTTGAATAGATTTGTATTTTAGAAATAGGTTTGAAATTAAAATTAGAAGTAAAAATTTCTTACTTTTCTATTTATGAAATATAAATAAAAAATTATTTATCTTTTTTTTTTTACTTCTCACCCGAAAGAGTTTCTTTTTAATCACTAGCCATTTGCCCGCCCTCTCGGTTGCTAGTGGCCAGCCACCATTGCCGCAAACCGCATGGTTGCTAGTCGCCGCCGCCCTCCCCCCCCCCTCCCCCGCCAACCGCTGCCTTACCCTCCCCCAATGGTCGTCGACCGTTGCCACCGGTCGCTACCCCCTCTCCTCGCCGCCATTGCCCAAGAAGGAGAAATTTTGTATCGTTTTCAAATAAGTTTCTATTCCGGAAATCTAAATTTTATATTAATATCAAACACATATTTTTGCTCTGAAAGTCATCTCGAGATTAAAAATAAAAAAATTTATTTCTATTTTAAAAATCAATTTTTAGCCAAAAATATTATGATCCACGCCCTAAAAAGGCCCAAAAGGTTTCCATCCCATTACAAAAGTATCTTGTCCTCCTTATTTCTCTTTCCTCCCTTACTTCTTTATGGATACTTCACCCACTTGCTTGCAATTGAGTCGAATTGTCAAAAGTAAAGGAACTTGTGGAAAAACATGAAAGGTAAAGTCATGCATGTGTCTCCTTTCGCTTTATTGTCCATCCAGATTTTGAAGAGACTCTCTCTCTCGCTCTCTCATCTGCGTGAAAGATCTTAAGGATGGATGATTGAAACATCCGTAAATGTACATGCAATGAACTTTGCTATACATTTCCAGTAATTGAATGAGATTTTTGCATCGATGTCTACTCTCTTTTTTTTCATAGAATTTTCGTAGTAAGCAGAGGAAAATATCTATTTAAGGACCATAATTGCCTTGACTGGACTTATGTGTATGGCTGATGTTTAAGTTGGATAGGAAAGCACAAAATTGCTTGCCTTAGATTGGCAACAATGTTTGGAGATGGTGTTGTTTGTCCATCTTTTTTGCTTTTAAGGTATGATCACCTAAGAAGCACTGAAAACTCTTCGAGAGCTTTCGTGTCATATTGGACACTCCGACACGTGTCTGACACGCTTCGATATTCTTCGACACTCTCCAACGCTCAGTCAACATGTGTCGAAAAATCTAACACCTGATCAACTTTTCCCAACACTCTTCACACTAGTATCGGAATTCCGAGATGTGATTTCGACACTCACAGGATCAAATTTAAAAATTTTCATTAAATGATAGGTTAAAATGTAAATATGTAAATAAATAATATAAAAATAATAAATGGGGAAAAAAAAGAAAAATCTAGTCTTTTCTTCTTCTCACTTCCCATGACACACAATTCACCCACTCAAGTTTGTTTTTTTCCTTCTTTTCTTCCAACACGCTTTGACACAAGAATCTAAAATGTGGATTGCTTGTTTTTGTCCTTCAAGTTTTATGAATTATTGAAATCGTGTTGAATTGTTAATTGAAATAATGAATGATATTAATAAGTGGTAGATTAATGTTTTTAGTGTAAATTTGTCCTAAGCTCTTTTTTTTTGTTATTTGTTTATCTGTGAATTTGAATCAAATTAATTTGATTCAAATAATCATAAAAATGATAATTTATCATGAATATATTAGAATATATATATTTAATAAACAACGTGTCCCAACGTGTTGGAATTCTCTATTTTTTGAAAAACAACGTATCAGCATATCGTATCGTATCGTGTTGTATGTCTTGTGTCCATGTCGATGCTACTTAGATAATCACTCGCGGGTAAAAGTTAAGCAAGACCGCTGTGATGCAAAGAATGGGAACGATGTATTTTGGTTGGTTTTTTCCTTCTAGTCTGAACATTGTTTTTGGGTTTGGCCTTGAAGTAAATGACAAAGTTTAGAGTTTTGCATCCCTATTTGATGTTTGATTGGGTGTATTTAGTAACATTTTTGCATGTGCTTAATGGCAAGATAAAATGAATTGGTCGGCAACAAAACCTAGGGTATTGCATATTTCTGACTACAAGTGAACAAGGGTTGTCACAAGCTCGAGAGTCAGGCGTGACACGAAGTAATTGGGGTTTCTCGTGCTGTTGAAAACTTTGAAGTGCATGACCTTGCAAAGAATACAATCAAGAGTTTCTCAACTCTGATAGGCAATGACTGGCAATGGTATAGGTATCGAGTGTATGCTGAGACACTAATCTCGCCCCATTAGAACATTGTGGCAGCATAGAGGTTCGTGGAATGAAATCCCGTGTTGAAACAATCTAATGATATTGATGAAATTTACTGATTAGGATGTTTACTTACTTCAGTTAGCATATTTTATCATGATACTCTTGCTTTTTTTTTCCTAGGAATGAATGAAAGTATTTTCCAATAATATTAATGTGTTTATGCTTTCTTTCAAGTTGAATTTACTGCATTGGACCGTGCACTTAGTTTAGGACAATTGCAGTAGGTTCATGAAAAAGGCCATACATGAAGTTTTCATGGTACAGTTAAAAATTCATTAGCAATGATTGAGTCACAAATGAATTCAGGAGGTAATTTATGTAGACGTGAGATTGGACTCGTTATACCTAACAAATATCAATTTTAGTGAATCAAATCAGAAAGTGAAATTATGGTATTATAAATTGAAAAAGAAACAGCTGTTGATGAAATTCTAATAGCCAGGGATTGTTGCACAAGAAAAAAACGTAGAAGTGTAGTCTAATTCAAGCATGGACTTTGCTTAAACAGTCGATCTTATGAGTCGCTCTATGTAGAGAGTGAAAAACTTATGTGTACATGTTTGAGGGTCTTTTGAGGTTTAATACAGTTAAAAATATGTGATAAATATGTGATGTCCATGTCGCGACCTAAAATTTCTGAAAATAATAGGTTTAGGGGTATTGTTAATTTCAGGCCGACGGCCTTAATCAACTCGGGCTCTCCCAAGCCCATATCCCGCGTGACGTTGGGATATTCATAAAAGTTTTCAAATAGGGAGTCGCCACTAGTCTATTGGGGTCGACTAGGAATCGAGCGGACATGGGGGAGCGTGTCTCACTTTTTTGCGCAAAACCCAGGAGAATCTAGGGTCGGGGACTTGATTACGTTAATCACACGACTAACGCCCTTTCGGTACCTAACTTAATTGTGTGTTTCAAAATGTCATGGCAACCTATTCGAGAAATCTAAAGCTTGTTCTAACAGTTTTAAGGTAAGGAAATAATATTTAAAAATTACGACAAAACAAGGCATGAGAACATAACATGAAATAAAAACCTATTGTAGAGCCCTAAAGGTTTATTCAATTTTGATCTTTTTTCTTTTTTAAGGCTTCTCTGAACTTTTGCAATTTTTTGATTTTTTGAATCTTTCTGAATTTTTTTAATATTTTTCGAATTTTCCGAAATTAAGCAAAACAAGCTTTTAAGATTTTTGAAAATTTTTGGCTTTTCTGGAATTTAAAAAAACATTTATTATTTTTTTTTTGGAATTTTCTAAATTTTTCTATTTTTTTGGAATTTTGAAAATATTCGATTTTTTTATTTATTAAAAAAGTAATTCGGACAGGGTTGGGAAACCCGGCCCTACTAAACCGACCCGGACCCTTTGGGTCCGGGCTGGACTAAAAACAAATCGGGCCGGCCCTAGAAAGCCACAACCCATTTCCCTTTCTTTCCATTTTCCTATTTTTAGCTTTTTGTTTTTGTTTTCTTTTTTCTTTTTTTCTTTTTGTTTTTTTGTTTTTTCTTTAATCTTTTTTTTTTGTCCTTTTCTGCATGCATATTTCTTCCTCCACGCACGCCCGACACTCCCCCATCTTCTCTTTTTTTCTGTCTTTTCTTTTCATTCTCATTTTTTTTCAATCTTTCTTTTTCTCTCTTTCCTTATTTTTTATTCTTTCTGGTTCTTCATTTCTTCTTCTGCATGCTTTCCCCCCCATGCACGCCCGACTGAAGCTCCTGCAGCTTCTGCCGTCCGACGATTTCCTCCGCCGAACCGACGCCAACAAACGTCATCTCCGGCGAAAGCTATCCGGTATTTGGACCACCATCGCTTGTTAGTCATACCGCTCGACCGGCGGCCACCCTTTTCCGACGACCGATAATCCGTTCACGGGACAAAGGAAACCCTCGCTCTCCCGACGACGCGCGATTATTTCGCGAAGACCACGCCGAAACACAGTGACCACACGAACAAAAAACACGATTCAGCACCTACGTATGCAAGCACAGGTCGATTCTAAGCTAAAACATGAACTAACTTTTCGGATCTCTTTCAGGCATTTTGTCGAACGGTTGGGGTGCGCTACCGAATCCTAAGGTTTCCGGCTTAACCGGGACTCGAACGTGCCATGGGGGTCTCGAACACGACGTATAAGGGACATGAAAACAAAATGCAAGGGCGACGAAGGCCGGAGCTTGCGCGAGCCGGTCGGCCGCGAGCTCCGGCCCGGCGCGCCAAAACCGAGCAAGGGCGGAGCCGAACTTACCTGGTCAGCTCGAGGACGTCGCCGGGGAGGTCGTCAAACGGGTCAGTGCACCGCTAAGGGTTCCTCTCTTCGCCGTTCGAGCTCCCCTTCTTTCTCGGAACCTTCCTCTCGGATCTAGGAGCTTCGGCGAAGCGGAAGAAGCTGCGTCGGCGGCTCGTCGGTCGCGTTGAGACGCGGCGGGCACTCTCTTTTTCCACTCGAGCCTGCCCTCTGTCTCGGTTTCTCTGTTTTTCCTCTCGCCCTCTCGGTCTCTCCGAGTTCTCTTCTCTCGATTTCACTCTCGGTCCGTTTCCTCTCTCTTCCGCCGGTCTGCTGACCTCTCTCGGTCTCTCCTTCTCTCCCGGAGTCCTCTCTCCCCCAGATCTGGTTTTTTCGCCCCCCGTTCTCTCTGGCTCTCCGTCCGTCTCCCTCGGTTTCTCTCTCGACTCTCGCCCCTCCGTTTTCTTTTTTTTTTTTTGGTTCTGCTTCTCTCCCTTTTCTTTCACAGCAGCGTGTCCCCTTTTCCTTGTCAGTCTGCTGACCGACCTAACCTTCTCCTGATTTTCTGCAGCCGTGTGACCTGCACCATCACTCCATCTCCATCTTCTGCCCATGCTGCCACTTGCTTCCCATTTTTTATTTCTTCTGCAGGTTGCCGTTGCCACGTGACGGAGGGAAGAGGAAGAGAAAGGCGCGGGCTGGGCCGAAAAGGGAAAAAGAAAAAGCGGGCCAGGCCCGCGCGGGGAAAGGAAAGAAGAAGAAGAGAAAGGGGCCGGGCAGGCCCAGCCATGGCCCGGACCCACACACATTTTTTTTTTAAAAAAAATTTTTAAATTTTTCTTATAAATTAATATGTATTTATATAAGCAAAGTAAATGGGCAATTAAGACAAAATAGACCGAAAAATCGGGTGTCAATAGTCCAATAATCTGGTTTTGGCTCCTTTTGATCCGTATGTCTTGATTAGTCACAGTTGCTGCTGTGCATAAGGTTTTCCTTTTCCAATTTGCTTTTACCTTTTGCAGCAACCATAACTTGTGTCAACTTTGAAAATTGTGAAAGTCTGCCTTTGCCTATCTGGAGTAATGCCTATCTGGAGTAATTCACAACAAGTGCAACCACTAAACTGACTGTCCAAGCGCTATCTTCTTTCTTCATTAGAAAGGAGGTTGTAAGCGACGCGCAACCTAGTCAAAGGTAGAGAAAACAATGTGAAAGCATGAGTGCAGCAACAATGGGGAAGATAGGGTCCGCAGGAAATCAAGTGATCTCAATTGTTCCATTGCAGGCTTAAATTGACCACATCCGCTGGCTCCAAAATCGCTAAAAGATGAGGTTGAGTTGACGGCTGTGAAGGTGCAGGAGTCAGGACGCAGTGAAACAATTGGCATATGAATTGGGAAGATGTGGAGGTGATTGATTCCTTGTCACCTTTAATGGCGCGGTTTCCTAAAGAAATTGTGGTAGCAAAGTGCAGTCTGAGCAGACACTAGTCCTATCCTATCACATATCAGTGTTTTCAACAGCAGAGAGGCTTGCCTCCAGTTAGTTAATTACAGGCGCTCGTTCTCCATGGAAGCTCGCATTGAACCGTAGTGTTCAACTTTTAAAAAAAAATTGTACAATTCCATTGTTAGCAAAGTGTGGTAGCAAATTGTGGTAGCAAAGTGCAGTCTGAGCAGACACTAGTCCTATCCTATCACATATCAGTGTTTTCAACAGCGGAGAGGCTTGCCTCCAGTTAGTTAATTACAGGCGCTCGTTCTCCATGGAAGCTCGCATTGAACCGTAGTGTTCAACTTAAAAAAAAAATTTGTACAATTCCATTGTTAGAATTATGTATCTCATTTTCCACAGCAATTGAATCACTACATAATATTACGATGTGCTCGCTTTAACACTCACATGATTATTGTCCAATGTTCACTACATAACGTGGCCCAGTGAATGGTTGGTCAAATTTATGCAATCATATTGAACAACATTAGCAAGTGAAGCGAGTATTCTGGCTCCAACTGAAAAAAAAAAAAAAGTAAGTATTTCTAGCAAAACAAAAATAATTGAATGACCATTCGTCAAGTAGAAATCTAACCAAACGTTTAGAGAGGACAGAGTACTGAAAGTACAATGATGAAACTACTAATGACTGATATATCTCATAATAGACTCTCGACACTCTATTTCGTCTTCAAATTTCACATGATTATTCAATGGCTCAAAATGGCCATATGTCCCCAACAAAGGCAACCAGAATGAAAGCAGTAAGACCAAATCCTGGAACTACTCTTAAAAGGCTCTAGATTCTTGATGGCTCGTTGCCAAGATAGGGAGAAATAAGAGTTTCCACATAGATAGTAGAGTAGATATCGCCGCTCTTATCGATTGGATAATCCTTGTAAGTATTATCTTCTGGATTGAACAGAATAATGTTGTATGCATCGAGTTGGAAAACGATTTTCCTACTCCTTGTGTATGCGACGGGGATTTCTAGGCTAGGCATTCCTGTAGTTGAGACGCTGAACATTTTTGCCCAGGACCCTCCTTTCATGTATTCACTCATCATCCACGGCTGGAAGAGGGGGCGGTAGTACATGAACAGATTTGCCCCGTGAATCCCAAGTCCCATGGAACATGTGTTCCCATTGACTTCAGGGATTGGAAGCACTTGCTCGAACTTCTCTTCCGACAAATTAAATGATATAATCACAGTCTCGAGCTTTCCTTCATTCTTGACGAGCCAGTGTAAGGCGCCATTCCAGTAAACACCCCTTCCTTGTTGGACGAGGGAGAGGTGCCTTTCTAGTTGGGCTTGTGTCCTTTTCCAAGAAGCGGCCTTAAGCGAAAATATTTCCATCTGCCAATTTTCAAAACCGTCCTGCCCATTTTCAGAACGCTTGCCTTGTACTATTTTGTAGTCATCCGATTGAGAGTCATATCCAAATCCATTGAGTAACTCACGTAGATGAAAAAGACCGGAACGGGGCAAATTCCTAGACTCCTTAGTGGTCGGATTATAGAGGGCAAGTCTGCCGGTTATAGATAAACATACCAAGCCATCGCAAGACCCCACGAGCTCTGGACAGCTAGAAGCATCTATTCTTGGGTCATGAGACTTCACCACCGCGTGGTCATCGTCGCCGCCAATGCTGCCATCGAGTGCTTCGTAGTTTATGGTCTCGAAGGGGCAGGTCTTGAAGATTCTCTGACTAGAAATCATATCCCCTGCCTTTAGCCTTTGCAGATGTGACCTGGCGAAGGCTGGGTCGGATATTAGAGACCACCACCATTTACAGACGCATTTGAATCGCATGAGGGACATGGCCGGTAGCCTTAAGAGTATCTCCATGACGATATCCTCAGGGAAACTTTCGGCCACTGCAGAGGCCGAGGTCCGGCTTGATTCAGCAAATGGCCTCTTCTTCATTGGGCAGGTTTGGAGTTAAAGATCTGTTTCTTTGCCTTTCGATTGTCTACACTAAGTCAAGAAGCTTTCCCAGCACAGAACAAGATGGAGGGTTGATCAGATCTTTGGCCACGCATGAAAAACAGGAGATCTCAGGGTCGTCCGAGCCCTCGGATCTTGGACTCGCTCGACGCGATCGAGGAGGTGGGAAGACAGAGGATGAGGGGACTCGTTGAATCCAGCAGCGCCGGAGGGGAGCGAGAGAGAGAGGTTGGAAATAGTATATTTGTGCTTGGCAGAAATAAATGTTCCTTCCATGAATAAGAAGGTAATAACGTACGCGCGAAGTTTGAAATGGTATATTTGTGCTTCGCAGAAATAAATGTTCCTTCCGTGAATAAGAAGGTAATAACGTACGCGCGAAGTTTGAAATGGTATATTTGTGCTTCGCAGAAATAAATGTTCCTTCCTTGAGTAATAACGTACGTTGATCTCTATCTCTTTCTCTGCTGAAAAAGTACTTTTCTTCACGTAAGGGGGTACGCTAAATATCAACAGGAGGAGAAAATATTCAATGGTTAGCAACCACCACATCATCAGCTGACGTGGCATGCATGCGCCACTGAAAAAGTGATATCTGTTGAGTGACATGGAATATGTAGCGGAAATTGAAAATTTAAAATCGGAAGGCACGAGTGCTCTTTTCTCTCTCCTCTGCCAGACGACTGACACAAGGAAGCAATAAATGCTTGTCTCCTGCTTAAAACCCTCTCTCTCTCGTCTTTTCAAGTTTCAAGGGCTTGTTGACCCAGCACTCTCTCTCCCCTCTTTTCTTTCCCATGGCTTCTTCGACTGCTCTCTCTCCCTCTCTCCACAGAAAATATTCGCTGATTTCTCACTCGAGCAACAAGAAGACGACATTTTTCTTCGTCCATCTTCCCTCATATCTCTCTCCTCGCTTACTTTTTATGACTTACTCGCAATTTAGTTTAATTGTCTAAATTAAAAAAAGCCATGCATGTCTCCTTTAGCTTTATCGTACCTCCAAATATTGGAGAGATTCTCTCTTTTTTTAACTTATCTGCATGAAAGATCTTGAGGATTGATGATTGAAACATCTGTATCTATACATGCAATGAATTTTGCTAAACGTTTCTAGTAATTAAACGAGATTTTGCATCTATATCTAGTCATTCTTTTGGTATAGCATTTTCGTAGGAAGAAAAGGAAAAGATCTATTTAAGAGCCATAATTGTCTTGATAGGACTTATGTGGGTATAGCTGCTGTTTAAGTTGGATAGGAAAACACAACATTGCCTGCCTTAGATTGGCAAGCTTGGAAATGGTGTAGTTGCTCATCTTTTTTGCTTCTAAGGTAGGATCACTCACCGGTAGGCCTAACCGCTGCGATGCAAAGAACAGGAATGATGTATTTTTTTTTTTTTTCCCTAGTCCGGACATTGTTTTGGGCTTGGCCTTGAAGTAATGACAAAGTTCAGAGTTTTGTATCTCATTTATTGGCGTTTAACTGTATTCGCACCATTAGCAAATCATATACAACATGAGTACATGTTGATGCTGCAGATTTAACAGAAGTACTACTCATTGCATATGGCCGTGCAGATCAAACTAAAGGACCAATCCAAGTTCTGTGTTTTTTTTTTCTGCTAGTGCATATGATTCTGCAATTTTAACGTGACAAACTCTAAAATTCAATATATTAACCATTCAAAAGTACATCTTCCATGATTAGTCATGACCTCTAATCAAAAGAACATCTTCCAAAAGGATTCAAAAGAAAAGAAAAAATTCCAACTGCTACTAAAAGGTTCATCACTTTTTCAATTCCAACATGGTTCGGCCATACAAAGAAACAACACATCCAAGTTAGCAAAGTCAAACGCAACACATCCTACTCAAGCAAAGTTTAATCCAGGTGCTGATGACTCGCAGATTGTTGAGTTGCAGAGGGTCTATAAGGTTGAGTTGATACATGGCTTGTCTTGCTTGCAGAGGGTCCAGGAGCACGACTTGCATTACCTCTGCATATTTAAGGATAAAGCCATTACTAGACATCTGAAACTACCAAAGAGAAAGCAGGTTATCATGGAGGTCCAATTGCATTGAAAGGATCATAAAACAACTGCCTGTTCAGTTTTTAAAAAATACGAACTTAGAGATATACATACCTTCAAAATATGAGTTCCCTACGGATTTTAAAAAAGTCTTATCCATGTTGAATCCGTGAGTAAAGCAATTGAGCATTAGTCTGGCCATACTGGAAGCAAAATGAACTCGCACGGATCATTTGAAAAAATCATTTGCGGCATTGAGGACAGTGAGATCGTTGCAACCAATGATCCACTTAAAGTTCCGTGGTAGGAGCTCCAAATTGTTGGGTCTTGAGACAGCTTTTTCTGTTGCTTGAATGGCAAATCATTTCTATTATGGAATCTAACTATTAGAGTCTTGAGAAATTCCAAACCCTAAAGTTAAAGTTAATTGTCGCAGTAATATAAGTGACTTCAAATTTTTTGGACTTGACTATGATTGCTTATCTGACAATTAAAATTCTTGAGTGGTCATTTCAGTCACTTTAGAAGCGATTTGGATGGATGAATAGTTGATATTTCTACTCTGAAGGGCAATTCCAGGAAATGGCAATTTTGAACTGCCTCCCTCGAAGGGATACTTGGGTTTGGATTCTTGCATTGGGGCTATTGCAAAGCAATCGGCACAAGAGGCACGTTTCTTTCAATATGGCCAAGGAGAGATTGTTCGAGGCAATTCCGCTGCTAGAGATCGATTCTCCCCTTACCTTGTAGGGCATGGACTCATCAACTGGTTCCTTGGGTGCAAAGGTACCGTCCAATCAGCTGAAACAAGAGGCACGTTTCTTTCAATATGGCCGAGTAGAGATTGTTCGAGGCAATTCTGTTGATGGAGATCGATCCTCCCCTTACCTTCTAGGACTTGGATTCGTTAGAGATTGGTTACATGGGTGCACAGGTACCAACCAATCAATGGAAACACGAAGCAAGGATATGAAAGAACATGCAGTAAGGCCGTCATGGACAAAACTATATAGTGTGGAGAAGAGCACAAAGTTGCCTTCAAGCGAGTTTTGGCTCAAAAACAATGTGTGTTACAGAGGAGGGCAAAGTGATTGGGGTTTATTGTGCTGTTGGAAACTTGGATGTGCAATGTGCACGACCCTGTGAAGCATACAGTCAAGACTTTCTCAACTCTGATAGGCAATGATCGGCAATGATATGGGTATCCTGTGTATGTTGAGACACTAGTTTGGCCCTATTAGAACAATGTGGCAGCATAGTGTGGAATGAAATTGTGTTGAAACAGTTCAAAGAAATAGATGAAATTCAGTGATTCTGATGTTTTCTTACTTCAGTTAGCATATTATATCATGATACTCTTAGTTTTTTCTTTCCTAGACATGAATGAAAGACAATATTTTCCGATACTACTAATGTGTTTATTCTTTCTTTTAGGTTGAATTTACTGCATTTGGACCGTGCGCTTTGTATGGGATAATTGCAGGACACGCATGAAAAAAGCCATACTACAAGTTTTCATGGTATAGAGTTAAAGATTATTTAACAATGATGATGGAGTCACCAATCAATTCAAGAGGTAATGTACGTAGACCGGAGATTGGACTCCTTAGACCTAACAAATAGCAATTTTAGTGAATCAAATGGGAAAGTGAAATTTTGGTATCATAAGCAAAAAAAGAAACGGTTGTTGATGAAATTCTAATGGCCGATGATTGTTGTACGAGACAAAAAATAGATATTTAGTCTAATTCAAGGTTGGACTGTGCTTACACAGACAATCTTATGATTTGCTCTACGTGGGTAGAGAGTGAGAGCTTATATATGTACAAGTCCAAGGGCCTTTTGATATTTAATCAACTGAAAGATACGTGATAAATATGCGATGTCTAATAATCTGGTTTCGGTTCCTTTGGGTCTATATGTGTTGATTAGTCAGAGTTGCCGACGTGCGTGAGGTTTTCCTTTTTCAATTTGTTTTTACCTTCTGCAGCAACCATAACTTGTGCCTACTTTTCAAAATTGTGGAGGTCTACTTTAGCCTATCCGGAGAGATTCACACAAGTGCAACCAGTAAACTGACCGGCCAAGCACTATCTTCTTTCTTTCATCTGAAGAAAGGTCGTAAGCCGATGCGCATGATGGGTCAGAGGTAGAGGAAACAATGCGAAAGCATAATTGCAACAACAATGGGGAAGGTATATGAACAGATTGGGCCCGTGAATGCCAAGTCCCTTGAAACGAATGTCCCGATGGACTTCAGGGACCTGAAGCAGGATTGTCCATTCTTGGCTCATGAAGCTTGACCACCGTGCCATCACTGTTGCCGCCGTCAAACACTTTATAGTCTATGGTCTCAAGGGAGCTGGTCTTGAAGATTCTCTGACTGGCAATTATATCCCCTGGCTCTAGCCTTTGCAGATGCGAAATGGTGAAGCCAGGGTCGAATATAATAGACCGCCACCAAACATTTGGAGAGGACAGAGTACTAAAAGCGCAATGCTGAAGCTACTAATGAATGACAAGATCTCATAATAGATTCTCAACACTGTCTTTATTTCTTCTTCAAATTCCACACGATCATTCAACAGCTCAAGATGCCTAGATCTCTTCAATAAAAAAAAGGAAACTCAGAACAAAAATGTTAAGATGAAATCCACTAGAACGACTGTTAAAAGGCTCTAGATTCTTTATGGCTCACAATCCAGATAGGGAGAAACAAGAGTTTCCATGTAGACAGCAGACTCGATATTGTGTTCGAGATTGTTACCACACTGGACTGGATAATCCTCGTAAGTATTATCCTCCGGATTAAACAGAATCATCCCGTTCACATTGACTTGGAAAATGATTTTTCCACTCCTTGTGTATGCGACAGGGATTTTTCGCCAGAAGCTATGCCTAGATATTCCTTCAGAGACACTGAACAATTTTGTCCAGGATCCTCCTTTCTCGTATTCACTCGTTATCCACAGCTGGAAGCAGTCCGCATAGGAGCCGTGGTACAAGAACAGATTGGCCCCGTGAATTCCAAGCCCCTCGAAAATTATGTCCCCATTGACTTCAGGGACCGAAAGCACCTGCTGGAATTTCTCTTCCGACAAATCAAATGACATAATCACAGACTTGATCTTTTCTCTGCCTTCGTAGACGACACACCAGTGTAAGGCCCCCTTCCAATAAACTCCTTCTCCCCGTTCGTGGAGGAGGAGATTCCTTCCTAGTTGGGCTTGTGACCCCTTCCAAGAACCTGACTTGAGCGAAAATATTTCTTCTATCCGCCAATCTACAAAACCAGAACTGATGCCCTGCACATTGCCCTGTACTATTTTGTAGTCATCAGATTGAGAATCATATCCAAATCCATGGAGTTTCGTACCTTCTGGAAAAAGATCGGAATAGGGCAAATTCCTAAACTCCTTAGTGGCCGGGTTATATAGTGCGAATCTGCCCAAAACTCTGCCAGAGACGTATAAACATACCATGCCATTGCAAGACCCCACGAGCTCAGCATTCCAGCTAGGATCAGGATCGTCACTTCTTGGCTCATGAAGCTTGACCACCGTACCGTCACCGTTGCCGCGGTCCAACACTTCGTAGTCTATGGTCTCAAGGGGGCTGGTCTTGAAGATTCTCTGACTAGCAATTACATCCCCTGCCTCTAGCCTTTGCAGATGTGACTTGGCGAAGCCATTGTCGGATATGAGTAACCGCCACCGTTTGCAGACGCCTTTGCATCGCATCAAAGACTTGACTGGTAGCCTCAGGAGTATCTCAGTGAGGATATCCCCGTCGAAAACTTCAGCCGCTGCGGTGTCCGAGGTTCCGCTTGATTCGGCAGATAGTCTCTCCATTTGGGCAGGTTCTGAGCGAAGGATCTGTTCCTTTGCCTCTCTATCGTTCACACCGAGTCAAGAAGCTTACTCAGCCCAGAACAGGGCGAGGTTGATCAGATCTTCTGCCACGCAGGGTCGCGCAAACCCTAGATCTCGGAATCTTGGGCTCGCTCGAGCGATCGAGGTCGATTTGAGTCGGGGATGGCGGCCGTAGGTGAGGCTGAGGTGGGACTCGCTGGCGTCGGTGCGGTCGCGTGTGCAGTCCAGCGGCAGCGGCGCCGGAGTTGACGGGGCCAATCCGGTCGGCGCAACGGCGGAGATGGCCTGGGCGGAAGCAAGGCGGAGCAGAGAGCGTCTCTCCCCCAATTGAGAAAATTTTAAATGAGGGCTAGAAACGTTGTCACTTTCTTGATAAGATAAAAGAGCTTAAAGTAGATGTTGTTAAGAAAAAATTGGGTCAAAAGTGGTCATAGGAGTTTCAAATAAAAAGCCTCTTTGCTAGCCAGCTAATATTATGAACGGTCGAGGACATTTTCGTCTCAAGACAATTGAAACCTAAATTGTTGTAAAATTAAATTAAAAATTAAGCTAAAAGTTTTAGTTTTAAAAAAATACAAATGGCCCTCCCGCCAATGACCGTCACCACACTGCTAGTAGGGTGCCAATAATGGTTGGCCGGGTCGCCAATCACCTTTGTCGAGTAGAAGTGAGGGCCAAATGGGGTGGCAGCCACAGACAGAGAGCTCTTTTTTGTGTACGTGTGTTTTTTTTTCTAGTTTTAGCCTTTTTCCATTTTTGAGTTTGTTGTCTTTTTGTGGATTTTGGATTTTTTTAACTCAACTTAATTAAGATTTTGTGTGAAATTAGGAATCGGATCAAAACAATGTTGTTTTAGTGCTTTTGATAATCTTAACGCCATGTACGAGAGTAAAAATATTAAGAAAGGTATGTTGGTATTTTCTATTAATTAAATTAAATAAAGTGAGCCAAAATCAAGTATTGGGCTTAGACCTACGAGCCCTCGCCAAACACTAGTGAGGGTCACCTCACCTAGGTCCTCGCTTGCCTCACTTACTATGGGCAAGGCAACCTTGCCTAGATCAGGCAAGTGTCGGCCTTGCCTGTGGGCGTGAGGGTTGCTTAGGCAATTTTGGCCTTGCTTGAGTAGGGTAAGGGCGACCCTCATTTAACCCTCTCTAGGTGAAAAAAAATAAAAAAACAAATGATGAAAATGCCCTTGACAACTAGGAGATCAAGTTCTACTTTGAAATAACATGGTCATTTCAGGCCCTTATTTAAAATAAAATGCATTTCAAGTCTGCAACGATGGAAAGATAGTGTCATGGAGAAAATTAAGTGATTGCAATAGTGCCCTGGCAAGCTTTAGTTGGCAACGTTTGATGGCTCTAGAATCACCAAAAGATGAGGTCGAGTCAACAACTATGAAGGGGGTAGGAGTCAAGATGCAGCAAAGCTAACGCATGGGGCCGACTGCTTGCCACCGCAAATGGAGTTGTTTCCAAACAGATTGGGGTGCTTAACCTGAACCCTTCTAATTAATTTCGTTGACTTATGGTTAATGCTTTGTGGAAACCTACTTTCACAGTTCTCTTGTTAAAATTGTGTCTATCTTCACTACAGCCGAATTAGTAGATAAGATTATGATGTGCTCGCTTTGACACACGCTATTATAGTCGAATGTCCACAACATAACAAGACCTACTAAATGGTACCTCGAAACTACACAAAATCACATCGGACGACATTAGCTAGTCAAGTAATTATTCTAGTAAGTAGAGATGATTATGTTAAATTATGATGTCTCGAATTTGAATTTTCACGAACTCAATCCATAGAAGGATTTTGATTTCTTCAAAATATTTCCTATCTTATTCAAAATTGGTTTTCTTGTTATTCCAAGTTTGATTAGAATTATTTTTGCACAAAAGGATAAAAACAAGGGTTTCCTCTTTTATCTATAGAAGAAACCTAGTAGTGCTTGGTTTACATATATATAAAAGGTTTCTTCAGCGTATAGAGAAGAGAGCACCGCACAATAATAGAAGCCAAGCCAAGAAGCTGCAGTTTCCGTACGAAGCATACAAGAAAGAATGGAGTTCTTGTTTTTCGTATGTACGTGAGCGAATTGTAGGGGCTTGAACACTCGGTGATTTTGTGCTGTGAGTTTACATTATTTATTTGTAAACACTTTGGGTTTGGGTTTAAATCTAGGTGTGGGAAACATTCGAGCGCGTGAATGATTATAACTCTGATTCTCCCATTATAGTGGATTATTTGCTGCTGGCTCTCCCCGTGGATGTAGGTACCGATAATCGGACTGAACCACATAAATTTCTAATGTCCTTATTATTTCTCGTTTATTTCTCTAGTATTTTCGTGTTGACATAAATTGCAAGATCCTGTCGTTTCCCCATATTTTATTTCAACAATCGGTATCAGAGCTTAGGTTTAGATTTCTTGTGATTTGGGGCTTTTGGTTGTCTAATTATTATCTGGAAATTCTGTTATTGCATCTATGTATGAGGCAAAAAGTGAAATTAAGAAGTTTAACGAGAGGAATAACTTTGGGTTATGAAGCATCAAGATGCGTGTGCTGTTGACAACCCAAGTTTTGGCCAGAGCTTTAGATGACGAAGATGAGTTGCCAATTATAATGAAAGCTTTTGAAAGGACAGAGCTAATGGAGAAAGCAAAAAGCACAATCCCGTTGAATTTATCGGATGAGGTGTTAATAGAGGTAGCTGAGGAGACGGATGTTGCATATTTATGGGCAAGACTTCATGCACTCTATGTAACAAAGAGTTTGAATAATCGCTTATATATGTTGAAGAGGATGTTTAAATTTAGATATATTGAAGGTACGTCTATTAGAACCCACCTGGTTAATAAACTCATGATGGATTTGAAGAACGTCGGTAAGATACTTGATGATGAAGAGCAGGGCATGATGTTGTTAGCTTCTTTACCAAAGTCGTGGAAGCACTTTACTGATCCACTGTTTTAGGGGCGTACTACAATTACCTTGGAAGAGGTAAAGTCCGCTCTGTTCTCTAAGAAGTGGCAGAGAAAGTTGCTTGATGATAGTCTTGCGCAGGGAGTAGCGTAGGCATTAACAATTTGGGGTAGAGATCAACATCGAGGGCCTAGCAGTAGCAAAGGCAAAAGCAGATCGAAGTCACGCAATCAAAAGTCCAAGGGACGCGTGAAGTGCTTTGAGTGTCACAAGGAAAGGCACATTAGAAGAGATTGTCCGAAGCAGAGAAATCAAGGTGATAGCAGAATGCCACAAGCAATGTGGCAAACGTAGCCAAAGGGAGCACTAGTGATGGAGAAGCTGTTTTATGTGTGACTACTACTTCGTCAGGAGACGAATGGGTGCTAGATTCGTGGTGTTCTTATCATATGATGCCTCATAAGAACTGGTTTACTACTTACTAGACTGCAGATGGTGCTAGCATTCTTTTGGGGAATAATGTAGCCTGTAAGGCTGTAGGGATAGGAACAATTCGAATTCGGATGCACGATGGAGTGGTGCGCACATTGACAGACGTGAGGCATGTAGCGGAGCTCAAGAAGAACCTTATTTCTCTGGAGACACTCGATGATATTGGGTGTAGGTACTTTGCTGAAAGTGGAGTACGGAAAATCTCTCGTGGTGCCATGACAGTGATGAAGGGGAAGAAAGTGAATTCTCTTTATCATCTACTAGGAGAAACCGTGACCAGAACTGCTACAGTTTCATCAGGTGAGTCAGACTCTAATTTAACTAAATTATGGCATAAGCGTTTAGGGCACATGAGTGAAGCAGGTATGACGATGCTGAGTGAAAAGGGGTTGTTGAAGGGTCAGAAGACAGGAAAGCTGGACTTATGTGAGCATTGCATCTTTGGGAAGCAGCACCGAATTAAGTTTACTATAGCTATTCATTCGACCAAGCGACCGGTTGAGTATATTCATTCAGACGTCTAGGGCCCATCTTCAATTCCTTCAAAAGGAGCTGCTCGATATATGTTGACATTTATCGACGATTATTCAAGGAAGGTATGGATATACTTTCTAAAGCACAAATATGATGTGTTCGATCGGTTCAAGAAATTTAAGACATTGATTGAGAAGCAATCAGATAAAAAGATCAAGTGCCTAAGAACTGATAATGGCATGGAATTCTATGGTAAAGATTTTACTGAGTTCTACGAGAAAGAAGGGATTATGAGGCACCGCATAGTACTTGGGACACCACAGCAGAATGGCGTGGCAGAACGGAAAAACATAACTTTACTTGAGCGAGCTCGATGCATGCTTTCACATGCAGGACTTGGCAAGGAATTTTGGGCCAAAATAGTGAATATGGCATGTTATCTGGTAAATCGATCTCCATCATTTGCTATCGAGTGGAAGACTCCTAAGGAAGTATGGTCGGGGAAACTTGTTAATTATTCCGAATTACGAATATTCGGATGTCCTGTATATGCTCATGCGAGTGATGATAAGCTTGAGCTGAGGGCGAAGAAGTGCATATTTCTGGGTTATGCACACGGGGTGAAAGGCTATCGGCTGTGGTACACTGATCCCAAATCACCTGATTTTTTAATCAGCAGAGACATGATCTTCGACAAGACAGAAATGCTTCAACAGAGGAGTTTTGTAACACAACAAGTAGAGTAGATAGATCATGGTGTCATTAGTGAGGTGGAGCATCAGGTGGAGACTTCGGAGACCTCGGAAGTAACAGAAGCTAAGACTGTAGAAGAGGCCGCTGTTCCTAAAGTCGATGATAGTGAACAATCATCACAACCACAACATAATATAGCCGCAAACAGACAGAGAAGGAAAATTAAACCACTAGTACGTTATGGTTATACATATATTGCTTATGCGTTAACTGTAGGTGACGAGGTGGAGACGGATGAGCCTTCGTCTTTTTTTGAAGCGATAACTAGTAGTGAGTCATCGCAATGGCTTGGGGCTATGAGCGAAGAGATGGAATCACTCCATCGGAATCGGACATGGGAGCTGGTCAAAGTACCTAAGAGCCAAAAGATTGTCGGAAGTAAATGGGTCTTTAAGCGACAAGAGGACATTCCCAGTGTTGAGACAGCGAGGTATAAGGCAAGACTTCTATTCGTGTTTTACTTGCCTTAGTTGCTTCGCAGGATCTTGAGCTAGAGCAGCTAGATGTGAAAACGGCGTTTTTTCATGGTGAATTGGAGGAACGGATTTACATGAGGCAGCTATAGGGATTTGCTATTCCGGGTAAGGAAGATCACGTTTGCTTGTTAAAGAAATCTTTGTATGAGCTAAAACAATCTCCTAGGCAGTGGTATAAGCGTTTTGATGCTTTCATGGCTAGTCAGGACTACTCAAAAAGTCAGATGGATAGCTATGTTTATTTTAGGAGATTGGATAATGGTTCTTTGATTTATCTACTCTTATATGTTGACGACATGTTGATAGCAGCTAAGAATATGTCTGATATTGATGTGCTGAAAAGGCAGTTGTTTGATATTGGGTATGGAGATTTTGCATGACAGAGCTGTAGGAGTTTTACATATATCTCAAAAGAAATACATTGAGAAGATTGTGGCACGTTTTAACATACAGTCGGCAAAATCTGTAAGTACACCTTTAGCAAACCACTTTAAACTTTCAAATAAATTATCACTACAGACTGAGAAGGAGGAAGAGCATATGTCCTGTGTTCCTTATTCTAGTGCCATGGGTAGTATTATGTATGCTATGGTGTGCACTAGGCCTGATATTTCACAAGCTGTGACCGTAGTGAGTCACTACATAAAGCGTCCTGGTAGAGCTCATTGGGAAACTGTGAAGTGGATTCTCAGTTATTTGAAAGGGACAGGAGATGTGAGTATAGCATACCGAAGGAACAACAATGGTAGTGAAACCACTGGTTATGTGGATTCAGATCACGCCGGTAACTTGGATGATCACAGGTCTTTAGCAGGATACGTGTTTACACTAGCAGGTGGTGCAGTGAGTTGGAAAGCATCCTTACAGGATCATGTTGCCCTGTCTTCGACTGAGGCAGAGTACATGGCGCTAACCTTTATAGCGAAGGAGGTGATATGGTTACGAATTTTGCTCTTGCTTAATCAAAAAGGTGTTGATATACACTGTGATAACCAATGTGCAATGTATTTGGCATATAATCCAGTTTATCACGAGCGAACGAAACATATTGATATCAGATACCACTTCATCCAAGATGTCTTAGCAAATGGTAATGTTATTGTGAAAAAGATTGCTACGGTAGAGAACCCAGCAAACATGATGACTAAGCCTGTTCCTTTGGCGAAGCTCAAGCTATGCTTGAGCATAATTGGTGTCTGTGGAGAGTGAGCGCCCGTCCGAGTGTTGGGAGAGCAGCATGGATGACGAGCATTATAACTTGGCTTCGAATATCAAGCCAAGGTGGAGAATTGTTAAATTATGATGAATATTGTCTGAGGCAATATTGATTTATGAGAATTATCGGTCGTCGCGTTATTGCGAGACGAATATTGTCTGAGCCAATAGTTGATTGATTTCCTGATTGCTTATTATTGAAGCATGTATATTCTAGGAATTATGTGGACTCATGTGATTGCGTGCTGAAGTAACACGGGGGATTACTTAACTGTATTTTCTTTACGTGTGAGAGTTGCAGTATTTTGATATGTGTGCACAACCACGCCTGTATTGATTGGTGAGGAAAGAGGAAATTGGCATGAGTGGTAGATGTGCTAGTATGATCACATAAAGGAAAACGCGACTGATGGATTTCGGGAAAGGCGTTACCGATAGATTTTGGATACCCGATGGATTTCGGAAGACGCGACCGACGGATTTCGGTTACTCGATGGATTTTGGGGAAAGCGTTATCAATGGATTTTGGATACCCGATGGATTTCGAAAGACGCAACTGATGGATTTCGATTACTCGATGGATTTCGAGGAAAGCGTTACCAATGGATTTTGGATGCCCGATGGATTTCGGAAGACGTGACCAATGAATTTCAGATACCCGATGGATTTTTGGGGAAAGCATTACTGATGGATTTTGGATTTGGCCCTAAGTGGAAGCAGTGATTTGAATACGTATGGAGACTCGAAGTATGGAGTTAATAATTACTATGCATTCCAGGTGATTGAATACGTTTACTGCATAATGGTTGCCTGGCTTCAAGCGTGTATTGAACATGTGAAATATTAAATGCCGGGAAAAAATGATAGGGTCTTGGTGAATATTTACGTGGGGAGGTGCATGATTGGAACACGCCTGATTAGTATATACTTGGAATGCTATATATGCGGTACTCTAATTATGTGAGTATTGGTTTGCCTTTGTATGGCCGTGTAACTAATATCATGTAGGGTATGTGCAATCGCGAGGTAAAACTATTTGTGATTGAATTGTTTAACTATTGATTGTTAGTACTACGAGAAACATGCCTGTTAGGTACCCCTGAGGTGAATTGGTACCCTAGCCGAGGCTTAGCGCTTGAACTTACTGAGATTTTATCTCACTAGTTATTGTATAACCATTTTCAAGTCCGTTGGATGAAGAATCGACACATGTTGCAATTCGTGGCTTTGGTTGAAGGAAGTAGATTAACCTTGATCTTGTTGGTGTCATTGGCTTGATAGGGAGATGCCCGTGGTAAGGGCTGGTACTTGTAAACTTCCTACGATTAATCATTAGATAAATAAAGCTGCACTGTTGATGGTGTTTTCTTATTGACTTTCCTGACTATCCCGATTATTATGTGGTATGGGGATTATTTATTACTTCCGCGTGTGTTTAATGGAAAGATAAAAATAATGATCAGTGACGCGCCTTGGGACATCGCATTCAAATGACCGTAAGTGGAAAATGGGATTGTCGCGTGCTCAAGGGTCGGGGCGTGACAACCAGATCGACCCAATGGGTTGGGTCCGGTTCCAGGGTCAACCCGGGACCAAATAATAAATTTTTTTGTTTCATTTTTTGCATTCCCTGATAAGGCAAATTTACTATATCAAATTACACACCCATTGACAATGCAATGTTGTGCAATCAAATTATAAATACCACTACATATTCAACAAATTTAAAATAAGACAACAATAGAAATTTCACATTTGTTAAAAGCTAGTAACCATAAAAATGATTAAGACTACTCATAAAGATGTGAGACAAGATGGGAAGTTCCTATAATCATCTATCAATAATACTTGTAACACCATATGCAAAAGCATTTCCGACATTCCATCAAGCAAAGTCCAATCAACCAAAAAATGAGCTTCCTACCACTTGATTAGCAAATTATCGTGGCAACTAAAATACTACTTTTCAAAAATTTCTACCATTTGACACAAAATGAAAAGCAAAGTGCTATTGAAATTTACTAGTGAAATACAATTAAACCAAAAAGTTTAATAAACCTGAAAACAAAACAAACGACGCACATAATTAATACTTAACAAAAGTTCTAAATTGAAATCACTATTAGTGCTATTAATAGAACATCTCGCCATTTATATTCATTCAACTTCAATGTGCAAGCTCTATTTATTGATGGTAATCTCCTCGATAAGACAATCCATATCTAAAAAAGGAAATCTTTCATTAGACATACAAAAGAACTAACAAGTAAAAAGAAATATGTAAGAACTAAACAAGTAAAAAGAAAATATATATAATTTAAGCTTACCCAATTCAAACTTTTCAGCATTTTCAATGCACTCTTCAACATTAATAGGCACGCGAGTAGCTCTTAACCAGTCTTGAGTACAAATTAAAGCTTCCACCACCCTAGGAGTCAAGGAACTTCGAAAACCATCAAGCACACGGCCCGAAGTACTAAAAGCCGACTCTGAAGCAATGATAGTTACAGGAATAGACAAATCATCTCGAGCTATCAAAGATAAGATTTTATATTTCGAACCAATACTCTTCCACTACATCAAAATCTCAAGATCAAGAATATCTTCAAAATTCTCTTCAAGATACTGTTCAAGCTCTGATTTGTTGTCATCACACCCTCTTTTTTTTCTATGGAAATTTTTTTTTTCCGCCAAGCTTTGATGTTAACCTAGTCGTTCCCATCATTTCCACCAGTATTGGAAGCACTGCTACTATCAACAATCATAGTTTGACCACTTGAATATCGATGACCATGACCATGAAAAGATTGCTCATAAAATGCATACAAATGCTCCAACAAGTATATCACTTTATCATGCATTTCATCAATTTTTGCTTCATCATCATAAATTTGCTCATAACAATACTTCACATAATGCAACTTTTTTGTAGGAACTAATGCCACCGCAATCAAAACCATCATGTTTACTTTATCCAAACTCTCATAGTATTTATCAAACTTCTCCTTCATCTTCATGCCCATAGGTTTAAGCTTAGGATTCAAAGCATTACTCGCATCTTTCAAATAATTATACAAAAAAGCTATCCCTTCAGAATAATCATTCGAAGTAGTATATAAACTCCCTGACATTTGATTGGCAGCATCATAAAACTGTTTCAGAAACATGGAAAGAACAATAGCATTTTCCCAATCTTCATTATTAGGAGACTCATTGTTAAGCTCACTTTCGAAAGACAAATCATCTTCTGCCATCCTTTCAAAAGATTTTCTGAATTTTATGGTCGTGTCTAACATGAGGTAAGTGGAGTTTCATCTAGTGGCAACATCGAAACAAACCGAACCCTTGTAAGTGATTCTTACAATCTCAATGGAAGATTGGAATGCTTTAACTCTCATAGGAGAACTCCTCACATATCCAACAATGTTTCGGATACGTGCAATAGAATCACGTACCACAGACAAGCCATCTTTTACAATAAAATTCAATATATGAGCAGTGCACCTCATATGTAAAACCTCACCAGCTAAGACCAATGACTCATCTCTTGAAAATTTATCGTTCAAATAATCAATGGCAACATCATTCGCATTAGCATTATCCACTGTGATTGTAGACACATTTTTTTTTATTCCCCATTCATAGATGCATTTTTCAACTATTTTCCCAATCTACCTACCCTTGTGGCTATGTATCACCATAAAATTGATTATCTTTTTATACAATTTCCAATTTTATCAATAAAATGTGCAATAAGACATAAATAGTTCAGATTTTGATTGAAAGTCCATGTATCGATCATGAGTGCAATCCTTGACCTAAGCTTACCAAAGTAAGTCTTCAAACAACTTCTTTCACTCATATACAACTTCATGCAATCTCTAGCCACTGTAAATCATGACAAATGTGTAAAGAGAGGTTGTAACTCAGTAACAAAATCACGAAACCCAACACGCTCAACCATAGAAAATGGTTGTTCATCGACGATGATCATCCAAGCAAGCATGTACCTAGATCGGTCTTGATCAAATTTCCATGTTGTTAAGACATTACCACTACCGGTACTGATACCAGTATCTCCCTCTGCCTTGCCAAGCACATTTACATCATGTGGTGCAAACAATTTTTGCTTCTTATCTATATTGGGAGGATACTTGTTGCACCTTTTCAAGTGCCATTATTAACAGTGTACAAGTACTCCTTCCCACAATGAATTCACTTTACCATACATGTTTTTTTTGGTCTTATCCTTTATGATTCTCGAAAAATTATCCCATGCAATGGATTTATCCATTTTTCGCTTCTTACAGAAAAGAGGATAACTAGTAGATACCTTAGTTGGCTCTTTTAAGTCCTCTTCACATTCATCACTAGGCATTTCCATCATAAGATTGAATCGACTGATCTCATAACATCCCTCCACTTCAGTTGACATCTTTTCTGAATTCATCAAGGTTACTTGAATATTTAAATACCGGCATGTAAGCTTTAGCACTGCACTCTTTGAAGAAACAACAATATCAAATATCAGCTACGGTTTCATTCTTGAGGTGGCAACATCAAATAGCTATTCATCAAACTACATGCAGCAAACAATAAAATAAGCAACCCTTTTAACTATTACAAGACTAGTAGAGATAGGTTTCTCTAAAGCCCCATGATCACTACTTGATGTGCTTGAATGCTAATTCAATGGTAAAACCTTACTTGGACTACACTTAAAAAAATTGAATCTCCTAAGTTTAAGAAAATGCAACAGTTTCTTCAAATCCCTAGTTGGTAAAAAAAATTAAATCTCCTAAGTTTGAAAAAGCATTCTCAACTCTGGCAATGAGCCTGCACCAGCTTTTGGGGGTGTTGCCAGCCCATCGCTCAGCATCGGTCGTTCGGTCCAACAGGCGCCAGCCACCACAGTAACCTCCTCACAGCTGAAATGACTGAACAACCGCCCAAGCTCAAAACTCATGCCCCGACACCCTTGTTGGCCGAAAATGACTTCGCAAAAATGCTTCTCCTCGCGTCGACTTGATCAAAGAATGAGGCAGCAACAGCAATAGACGCAGCAGCCATGTCAAGGACGAATATTCCCAACAAAATTTTTCAGATCTAGTCTAAGCATTATGAACACCTAATGTGCGCTATGGACAAGAGCGATTGTTGGTTCAACCGGACTTGAACTCGAGACCAGACTCTTGACAAAGCAAACCGGAACACAACAAAGCTTGATGGGGAACCGGCAGGGCTGAAGCTAGCGCGAACTGGTCGGCCGTGAGCTCCGGCCTGACGCCTCGTAAAAATAAGGTATTCGGGTAGAAAGAAGAGAAACCAACTTGGTTCGTTCGGAGGCTGCGACGGGCAGCGGCTGAAGGGCGGTCCTCCAGCAACAAAAGACCCTCTCCGTTTTCTATCTGTTTTCCTCTTTGCTGGACAGTTGCAGGTGCAAGAGCGGAGGACATGGCAGCGGAGCAAGAATCGTCACACGACAGGGATGGCGCGTGGGCAACAAGCCACAACTAGCCAAGACTCGTGGGAGGAGCTCGACTTTGATCAACAAGCAGCAACTTGTCACATACAAGACTCGACTCGAGTCGCGATGAAGCGAGAACAACGGCTGGTGTTGAAGGTTTAGACGGCAACAGGTCATCGAAGTAGCAGCCAATTCTGTTTTGGTCGAGGCAAAAGCGAGCGGTGGTGGGGAACAAAAGTAGCTCGCCTTCGGGAGGCCTGGATACGGCGTTAAGGACGGTGAGCAACAAGGATAGTGTCGACGGTGACACATCTTGTCGGGAGCGAGGCAACGGCTCGTCATAGTAGCAGCTCGTCGAGATAGCGTCGGATGCGATGTGGCTAGAGTTTTAGGCGCGGGAGGGGTGCGCGAAGAAGACCAACACCCTCTTCTTCTCTGTTTTTTTTTCCCCGCGTCAAGAAAGAGGAGGTCTCAGTAGTCTCACTTTTCCTCTCTGCGTTTTTCCGAGAAACCCCGCAAAACTCTCCCCCTTGAGCTCTTCTTTCTCCTCTGTTTTTCTTTCCCTCTTGTTCCCCCTCTCTCCTCTACTTCGCCGACCTAACCCCCCGATTTTCTGCCACCTCTAATCCCTCTGCCTCTGACATGCACCTTAGTTTTTTAGTCTTCTTCTGCAAGTGATGTGATGTTCTGCGCGGGAGAAAGAAGGGAGGAGGAAGAAAACGAAGTGGGCTGCCGAGAAGAAAGAAAAAAGGAAAAATGGGCTAGGCCCATGCGAAAAAGATAGTTTAGATATAATATATATTCAGGGTTGGTCCGGGTTGGATCGACCCTAAACTCCCAGGACTGAGAACCAACCTGCACAGTGCTGGTCCTGGAATTTCAGAACCAAGGACCAACCCAGTCCCCCTGAGAACCGGACCGGGACCAGCAGGGTTGGGTGGGTCCAAGGTTGACTTTGGACCGATGTTCACCCCTACTTCGTAGTCTATGGTCTCAAGGGAGCTGGTCTTGAAGATTCTCTGACTGGCAATTATATCCCCTGGCTCTAGCCTTTGCAGATGCAAAATGGCGAAGCCAGGGTCAAATATAAGAGACCGCCACCAAACATTTGGAGAGGACAGAGTACTAAAAGCACAATGCTGAAGCTACTAATGAATGACAAAATCTCATAATAGCCTCTCGACCCTGTCTTTATTTCTTCTTCAAATTCCACACGATCATTCAACAGCTCAAGATCCCTAGATCTCTTCAATAAATAAATAAAAGGAAACTCAGAACAAAAATGTTAAGACAAAATCCACTAGAACGACTCTTAAAAGACTCTAGATTCTTGATGGCTCACAATCCAGATAGGGAGAAACAAGAGTTTCCATGTAGACAGCAGACTCGATATTGTTGCCACACTGGACTGGATAATCCTCGTACGTATTATCCTTCGGATTAAACAGAATCATCCCTGTCACATTGACTTGGAAAATGATTTTTCCACTCCTTGTGTATGCGACAGGGATTTTTCGCCAGAAGCTATGCCTAGATATTCCTTCAGAGACACTGAACAATTTTGTCCAGGATCCTCCTTTCTCGTATTCACTCGTTATCCACAGCTGGAAGCAGTCCGCATAGGAGCCGTGGTACAAGAACAGATTGGCCCCGTGAATTCCAAGTCCCTCGAAAATTATGTCCCCATCGACTTCAGGGACCGAAAGCACCTGCTGGAATTTCTCTTCCGACAAATCAAATGACATAATCACAGACTTGATCTTTTCTCTGCTTTCGTAGACGACCCACCAGTGTACGGCCCCCTTCCAATAAACTCCTTCTCCCCGTTCGTGGAGGAGGAGGTTCCTTCCTAGTTGGGCTTGTGACCCCTTCCAAGAACCTGACTTGAGCGAAAATATTTCTTCTATCCGCCAATCTACAAAACCAGAACTGATGCCCTGCACATTGCCCTGTACTATTTTGTAGTCATCAGATTGAGAATCATATCCAAATCCATAGAGTTTCGTACCTTCTGGAAAAAGATCGGAATAGGGCAAATTCCTAAACTCCTTAGTGGCTGGGTTATATAGTGCGAATCTGCCCAAAACTCTGCCGGAGACATATAAACACACAATGCCATTGCAAGACCCCACGAGCTCAGCATTCCAGCTAGGATCAGGATCGTCAATTCTTGGCTCATGAAGCTTGACCACCGTGCCGTCACCGTTGCCGCAGTCCAACACTTCGTAGTCTATGGTCTCAAGGGGGCTGGTCT